>OY728132.1:2117968278-2119168278 GCA_963277665.1 Viscum album | reverse complement strand
AATAAATATCAAGAAATAATTATAACATATATTTATTATTTTCATCATTATTGTTATCCATGTGAGTTGATAATGGAACGATTACATCGGTTTGTGAGGCAGTAGTTCACTATACACACAAGCGATGGTTTTGATTCCCATTTGATAAAGAATTGTATGGTAAAATATTTTAACATAAAAATATGTGGAATATAATTTTTTAATATTTTATGTTCTAATAAATAATTTCACATATTAAATGGATAATTAAAAAATAAAGATCTCAGTGATGAAAATTTCCTTCGCTTAGAAGATCCTCCGTTTGATATATTATCATGGTTCTATATATATTCATTTTTTTAAGATAAGAACAGATGTAAATTATATAAAGATTTTGGAGAGATATTTTGGCATGTTTTGGTTGACATAAATTATTTTCTTGGTGTGAATATACAAGATTATGAGGTTCCCTTTTATAATTTATGGGAGTGATTAACAAGTAATTATTAAAAAATATACATTAATGAAATGCCAAGTTATTCAAAATATGTCTCTAAAATGGAACATATTACATGGTAAACAGAATAAGGTCAAAATAATATAAACAAATGGGATTGAGACATGTCTTCTAATCATTTTATCCCTATCTTTTTAGAGTAACCATTAGTAAACCTGTTTTGACCTTAATAGTTGTAACTAATTTTTATTTTTTTTAATATTAATTATGAGAAAAAATATAGATAACCTTGTTAAAAAATATTTATTATTATAATTCCAAATATTAAATCAATTTTATCAAATTAAATTAATATCATTTGAAAAATAAAAGATAAAAATAATCTCAAATATCATGTTGAAAAACAGTTTTTTGAGAAATACATTTTTCATGCATAAAATGATATTATAATAAATAAATTACTAGTAATAATAATTATATGAATTAAATTTCATATATATATATAATCTATAAATTCCATTTAAATCATTCATTATTACATGAAATATTAATTAATTTAAATTGGTTGATAATATGTTATAAATTGTTTTTTAATATCACTTTTTCCTCCAAATGATCTTATCTTTATATCTATCAAATTGATTTTAATTAAATTTTTAATTAAAAATATTATTAAAATTTATTATAAATTAATGGACTAATATTTTATAACTATATATTCAATTAATGAAAATATCTTATTTCAAATGGGAAATTTTAAAAATTCATTTTAGGAATATTTTGAGTGAGTTAGTTAAAAACTAATATTCATCATATGAAATTAGAATTGGTTTATGATATAGATTAAAATGTTCATTGTATAAAATATTTTATGAAATATAATATACACAATATTTAATTCTGTATTTTTTGTTATATTATTTCCTTCTACAATAATTTCAAACTATTTTTTATTTTACTTTTGACACAAATTATGGTGACTATTCTTTATAACTCACTCTAGTTAGAAAATTCATTCATCCATTATATTGTTTCTCTAAATCACCTTCACGAGTGGATTAATCCAATTCATAAATACCTACAATATATTATCTTTAATCTATATGAAATATTCCATCTATGATAGATTAGGATCAGATTCCCTTTCTTCTTAAGTGAGAAAATGTATTAGGTCTATAATGTACTTTTGTAAAAATAACATATAAAATAAATCATGTAATATAGAAAGGATTAGTTTAATTTCCAAATAGTAAGACACTATTCCAATTCATTAAATAATTAAATAAGGATTGATGTTCCTGCAACTCAACTCTCATTTCTTACCTAACCTTATAACACCCTTACAAGGAGATATATTCAAAAAAAACATCATCCACAACTTTAATTTCCAAATCATTCCTCCAATTAACGACATAGCTCTTTCTCATTTGTTGAGTTTCATTAATGTAGGTCTAAATGGGATTTGACTTATTCATAGTATTGTCAAAAATTATTTTTCTGGAAATTTTACATTCACAAACATTATCCCAACAACTTCGAGTATGACACATCATTCCATATAATGATTTATATGACACCATTTGAATAATGGAATAGAAACTATTATAATAAGAAAACTCTACCAAAGGTATATAATGATCCCACATACCTTAAAATTCTAGTGAGAATGCCATTAAAATTTCTTCTATTATTTTAATATTCCTTTTGGAATATCCATCGGTTTGAGGATGGTAGGCGGTTCTCAAATGATGTTCAATATCCAAAACTTTTGAACACTCTTCTAAAGTATCAATGTAGATCATGGATAATGATCATAAAAAAGAATATTTTATGGACCATAAATATATATAAAAAAATATTAATATTGATATTTTCATGGATCACCAGAGGTAATATATTCTCTTAGAGAAATGAAATGTATATATTTGGTAAGAAATACATTAATAACTCATATTTCACCATTCTATTTGGGAGTCATTGGTAGTCATATGAAAAATTCCTTATAAATTTCATCTCATCTCCATATAGGAATAGTTAAAAATTACATGAATCCTCTAGTACACAATCTCTTAGCCTACACCTATTGAGAACTATGAATCATGATACATAATCAACAATTTCTTACTTCATGTTATCCCACCAAATTTTCCCCACAAAATACCTATACATCGTGGTGCTAAAAGGGAATATAGAGAATTATGAACAATGAGAATCATACAAAAATAGAATTTTTACCATAGTAATATTTGTAACAAGTAATATATATCCAAATTATAAAAATATATATTCAAAAACAATGTCTACCAGTTTCCTTTGATTCACGGCATTAATTTTCATCCAAAAATTCTCATCATCATATTGGGATTTTTTATCTTTTATAATAAATATGTATTGATAGTAATTTAAAAGGAGGGTGATTTATACATATCATTAATAATTACCATATATATAATTTATAGATCCCCGAACAAATGATTCTTGTTAATCTTTAATTGGGTCATAACTCTATGATCATTCCAGCTCAATGTATCTAATACCATATTTTTCTTACCCAAGTGGTAGTGTGTTATGAAAGCATAAAACATGATTAATTTATGCCATAAAATTTCTTCATATCATGTTATTTCAATTAAAATATATATTTAACATTCTTATGGTATGTATATATCTCACTTTATTCACCATAGAGATAATGCATCCATATCATCAAATCAAAATTTATAACTGTCCAACACAATATCATGAGTTGGATAGTTCTATTCTAGAGTCTTTAAATTCCTTGATGTATAAGAAATTACTCTATGATTTTTCATAAGGAAACGAACACATCACTTATTAAATGTATCACCATATATCACAAATCCACCATTTCATGATGGTAAGTCAAAATAAGATAATTAACCAATTTTCTCTTCAATTTTTCACAACATTCTTCACATGGCTTCTTCCTATAAACTTATCTGATTATATATAAACCTTGTTAATGAGTTATCCAATCAATTTTCATTTAATAAATCACTAATAGTAACCTACCAAACCAATAAAACTATTCACCTCAGTAATGTTCATTATTTTATGAATTTATTTCAATTATATTTTCATCGAAGGATAAATAGAGATTCGTTTATTGGATAAAATATGGGACATAAAATAAAAATCATGAAGTCTTAATTCACACTTTAAAAATTTCCCATATAACACTTTTCCACCATGAGTCTCATGAATGATTTTTTTGTTATTCTAATAGAACTGATAACCTTTAAAATAGACAAAGATATCAAAATTGAATATGAAAAATAAAATATCAATATATTTCTTCAATAATATATTCATTATATCTATAAAAATAGATGGAACATTAGTCAATCCAAATATAATTATGATATACATTGAATATCCATTCCTAATTTAAAATTATTTCTTCATAATATCCTCAATTTTTACAGAAAATTGATAATAACTATAGGGAAGTTCAATAATTGAAAAATATAGAGCTTCAGGAATTTGATAAAATAAGTCATCAAATAATGATATATGATAATTGTTATTTTGTTGTAATAATAATAATTTACATATAATAAATGCATTGCCTCATGGATCAACTGTTCTTCATTATAAAATGAATAGATCCCCCACAAGGTAAAACAATAGTGAAAATAAATCCCATATCAATTAATTTGTCTACTTATTTAATCAACTCTACTAATTCTAAAGTGTCTATTCTATTGGTTGTATGTGCTATAATTCATTCATTAAGTATTAAATAAATGGAAAACTAAAGTTCATGTTCTGGTGGGTTTAAAAATAATTCCTCAAGAAATAAATAATTTTATTTCTATACAATTGGTACATAATATATTTGAATATAACATTTTCCATATGTTCATTCTATTTCCTATTCTTACCAATAAATTTCAATCAGATGTTATGTGGGTGAGGTATCTAGTCATGATCGAGATGATGAAGTCTCTACTCTTAAAATATGGATTTCATCATTGTCTCCATGCATCATAATTTCCTTATCCTCATAATAAATATTTTTATAATTTTTTAAAATCCGGTCCATACCAAGTATTATATAAAATTCAACTAAATGTAAAATAATAAATTAATTAAATAAGAAATATTTATATTTCAATATAATAATACTATTATGCATCCTTGTTGTCGTGATATTAATTCTATGATATTTAACAGACAACTCCCTTATTATATTGAAAGGGAAATATATAATTTTCCTAACAAATATGGATGTTATAAAAGATTCAGAGGATCTAGAATCTAGTAAATAATATGTTAAATTTGAGTCTATGATTAATTTAACAACCACCACATATTGGGGAATTTCATATTCAACTATGGTGATTGGATACTCTTTTCCCTCTCCCATTGGACCCTTCTATATTAGATTCATTTGATATATGGTACATTGGGTTAAATAATTCCCTATTTAATTAAAATTGTAACACTAGAATGTTTTTTTAAATTTATTTACCTTACATTCATGAGTTATATGACCTTTGTCTCTACACTTAAAACACAATCCCATAACATTCCGGAATTATCCATGATGTATTGTTCCACAACATTCACATGATGTTCATTGAATAATTTTATTCTTTCTCTTCAATGCATTCCCTTTTTCATGGTGTTTAGATGAAATATTATTCTCTTGATTTCCCTAGAATATATAGGATATATAAAATTCCTTATCATTTTTTACAACAAGTGAAACTTTTTCAAAAAAACTGATGAATGTTTGAGAAAATAGTTCCCTTCATGGACGTGGATTAAATCCTTTAATGAAATGGCCAATATTTCATTTTGTATTGTGTATAAAAAAATATAGAAGACAAGTATAGTCTTGTTAAGGTATCCTCATACTCCATACAACATTATTCTAAATTTAATTTAATTTGTATAAATTTTTCTTTATTTTAGAACATTTTTCATGAAAAAAATATTTATCAATGAATATTTTATTAAAATATGTCTTTTCCATCTATTATATACCATTTTTATGAAATGTATCCTAGATCAATGAATATCATGGTCATAATTTCTCTTAAGAAAATATATTTAATGTATAACCATTTAATATTCATCACCCAACAAGGTTATAAATATATTTTCAAGGGATGAAATCGAATACAGAGCTACCACTAGATAAGTAGTTCTACTAAATTAGAGGGCTTCGATCACATTAGATGATCCAATATAGGAGTATAATTCCATTGAAAAACATTTTTCTC
Source organism: Viscum album (assembly GCA_963277665.1). NCBI lineage: Eukaryota > Viridiplantae > Streptophyta > Magnoliopsida > Santalales > Viscaceae > Viscum > Viscum album. The sequence continues at coordinate 2,119,162,590 of OY728132.1, read as the reverse complement.
TATATTTTCATGGATATTAATCATAACTTGGGTCATCTTACCTAATATTGACATGCTTGTCTCAACTCCAATACAAGTTGTGTTGGATTCCTCGGTTGGGAAATTTCTACATTGACCATGAGTGATGATGTCAATATTTCATCTGAGAATTATTTAGAAATAATGAAATGTATTTTATGATACAATAGAATTATTAATTTTATATCATAATATTATATTTTTATTGTATTTAATGATTAAATAAATTGAAAATTGAAGCCTTTTTAAAATTAGAATCATAAACAAGGTTTCTTTGGGAATATATATAAATTTTAAAAATACATATAAAAACCTCATAATGGTTTGAAAATAAGTTTTGAATTATCCAAATCATATCCCTCATGTGTGTCAACCATTTGTCGCAATAAGGTAATACTCAGCATTTAACAAAATGATGACTGAGATATATTTAAATCAACTTGTTTTGGGTTATTACCCCTATAAAAATTTGTGACAAAGACACATATCTGTTTATTATCAAAAAATGGATATATTACATAGAAAATCATCATAATATATAGAATACCAAAAATTAATTTTGTTATTTCCTGAAAATACTTATCCATAATGACTTTCACAGGGTTCTGTATCTTAATAGATGTTTTCCTAATTTTTTCCCATGGTTTCTAATAAAAATTATTTGATAAAAAGTACTAAAACCTTAAATATAGCTACCCAAATCAGGTGGTTACTTTATTACATTTACATAGATATAATGGTTATCAACAAAAAGTACCAATAAGTTTATTTTTCTAGGAGAGATAGATAAATACACGATACCCATTTTAATATGGGAATAAAATATAAAATATTGGGAAAGTGAATGTTCTTCATCCTTGAAAATTATTTAAATATGTATTCTTCTTATCACAGGGAAGGGAAATCAAAATAAGGGATATCTAAAATGATCAATAATAGTGTGGTACAATGTGAGATGTCATGAGTAAATAATTAATAATCAACATGTTGAGGAAAATACATGAAAACAAATTACATTTAATTTATATTTTGAGCATGAATGTCATACAAATATAATATCAATACAATAATCTCATGGATAAGAATAACTACATTCTCAAAGAAGTGAATTATTAATATTGTATTTCATGGTCTTATACATCATGATATATATAGCATGATTTCCATGCACTAGGATAGTTTAATCCATGGCTATGTATAAACTAGAAAACAATTTAATGAGGAAAATTGATTTGTATCATCACGTCTATTGATGCATAGAGTGGATACCTATAACAGTTACACACCAATCACTACATGCACAAAAATATTCTTATATATCTTATTATTTATTAAATTAATAAACAATAAATAATATTAATAAATATCCTTATAGATCAAGGAAAATAGATTTCTCATGATTTCCCCAAACAATAAATTATTATTCACAATAAAAAACCATATGTAAAAATAGTATACTATATTAGAAATAATAATTTCGATGATATAAATAATTTTAATATTTAAATATAATTTAATTTATAATTATCAAAACATAATGAATGTTTAAGGAGAATGTTAATGAATACAATACTAATAAGGTAAAATATATGATCATCGGTTTATCCGAAATATATGTTTTTTAATAAGATAATTTAGTATCTAAAAAACTGAAAATTGAATTGAACTATTAAAATATGATTTTATTTGAAATTTTTCTTTATAAATAGATTCAAAAGAATTATAAGAAGTTATATTTTTCAAATAAATTATGATAACAAGGAATTATTTTGAGACTTTATACGTAAAAAAATCTTTTTGTTTTGTCGTAAAGAAAGTAAAAAATGAACCATTCAAAAAAATATTTCTTTTATACCATTTAGAATTTCACTGATCACACCAAATTCTTTAATGAATAATGTGAGTACTAAAATTACTTTCATGAATTAATTTAGAAGAATATATACATGAAAATGAAATATATCAGATTAAGAGAGAAATAAAATCAAATTTTCTTTTAAAAAATTATTTTTATTATTATTGTACAAAGGAAAGAAAAATTCAAAACAATATATGAAAAATACATAAATATATATCCGATAAGATAATTATTTTATTTTTTAATGTTAAATGATAATATTCCCCCAATTAAAATAAATAAAATCCCTAGAGAAAGCGTGATTGTAAAATAAATTCTTATCTAATTATAAACTTCAAAATTGTAACCCCGTGAATGAATAAACATGAACTGAAATATTAATAATCATTTATATTTTTTTGTTCCAATTATAATTTTTAAATGGTTAGTATATTCAACAAATATAGGTGAGTATCTCTAAAAATGGTGAATATAACTCAATGGAATGTGAATTGAGATTAAATACATTACCTCACACTTTAATGTAGTTTAACATGATTCAACCACTTATAAAATTGTTTTCAATGTGTTATTAAGATATTCATGAATCATATTGAAATTAATGACATCATATATCATATTTTATAACATATTATTACCTATTTGTTAAGAATAATTCGTTATTTCTACCATTGTATGTACTAATTGACTTATTTTATAATTCATATATGAAGTGAATGTTTCTTTTAATTCATATATGATATAGATAAGTTTTCTACATAATCAGATCAATATTATAAAAATAATATTTATTCATTAGACACATTTTTAGAATCATTCTTAAATTTTTAACATTTTAAAAAAATCTCTTTACATTGTGGAAATGGTAGACCTCGTATGTAAACATGAGTGACATTATCATTTTCTTTAATGGTTGAAAGGGTAAATAAGTGGATAATATATTAATTTTTTCAAAATTAAATACATTATCAGTAGTAACATATTTTTTTTATAATTTTCATCATTATGTATATCTATGTGAGTTAGGTATGAAAATAAATTACATCGGTTCGCGAGATGGCAGTCCACTTTACACATGAGCGATGGTTTTGTTTCCCATTTGATGGATGAGAAGATGTATAAATAATATTCCATTAAAATAATAAAATATACATATTTGTGATATAATATTGTTATTATATTGGTAGTTTTAATACACAATTAAATGTGTTAAATGTATATGCAAAAAAAATAAAGAGCTTAGTGAAGACAACTACCATCACATAGAAGGGCCTCCTTTAGATCACTTGTTAAAGACCACGTGGGTGTCTTTTTTTATGCTGATAACCACTAAATTTGTATAAGGATTTTATGTAGAGTATTTTAGGATTTGTAAACGAAATTTATTGAGAGTTTTAATGAGGTTAATGGATGCAGTTCCCTTTTACAATTGAGGTGAGTAGAACACTTTTAAATTTTCAATTTTTCTTCCAAAATTTCATGTGACAATGAATGAAATATGTTTACAAAATGGAAATTATATGAAGGGAAAATAGTTAAGTTAGAAATAAAACCACTCAATGAGGTTTCCAAATATGTTTTTTTTTTCATTTTCACCCATATATGTTTAGGTTAATCCCCCAGCAAGCACTTATTAACCTTAATATTGGAAATTAATTTTTACTGTTTCTTTTATTAGTGATGACCATAAAATATATTGAACCTATTACATAATAATAATTATTATGATTGAAAATAACAAATAAATTTTATTATATTTAATTCATAAAATTGGTTGAATTTTAATTAAATATAGACTCACAAATCCTATCAAAAAACAATTTTCCTAGAAATTCATTTTTCATGCATAAAATGATCATATATTAAGAATATGACTAGTAATAATGCTGAATTCTTAGAAAAATTATTCTCTATTTATACATTTTTGTTCCCCAAAAGAACTGTGAATATTATTTCTTTAGTAGAATTGATAATATTCCTTCAATACCTACCTATATTAAATTTTCATGTAAAATTACTCCCACAAAATAACAACATTAATTAAAAATAATAACATAAAATATTTGATTTTAAAATCTCTTGGAAAATAATCCATGACCCTTCAAATTTTAAATATATTTTAATTTTTTAATTAATGTTTTAAATAATGACTTTGAATACTATCCTATGATTTATTTGAATTTCAAATGTATGAAGCATCATATAGAAATATAATCTATTTTGATATATTTCATAAGGAAATGGCTGTTATAAACACATTCTTTAATCATTAAAATTACCCAAGTTTTCTTGTGGTGTTTATTATTGCACATTTGAACCCATGGATCCTCTTCAAAAGTTAATATTTAATCATACAAAAATGGAAGATAATCATTTGAAGAAAGTTATTCCTCATCTTATATCCCTAAAAATCATTTGAGGTCTGTAAAGACCAGTAAATTTCAAAGAATTTTGTTTTTAAAAAAAATAAATCTCTTTGGGATTTTACGAGTACGTAGTTTCTGACAGCGCTTGATTCCGAGGCCTGGTGTTCCCAGAATCAATTTTTGAAGTATAGCTCATGTACGTTTAGTGAACGAACGAGTGAGTTTTTCTAACTTTTGAACTGGTGCTTAGAATTAAAATCTGAGGGAAAAGATTAATTCACAGTGCCATGATTCACTTAGGAGAAGCTTCACTTTGACCGGCAAGGGCCGAGAGAAAATGTTATTTTTCGCACCTTCGAGAAAAATAATAAAACAATTTAAATAAATTATTTTAATTTGTTCTTCTCCCTTTTTGGGTGGCGGGGCAGCGACAGGGCGGTGACGATTCACATCAATGAGGCTCACTAAGGGTTCATTAAACTCATAGCATAGCGACGCTTTAATGACACCGTTATGGAAACACTACAACGTGATCCTTTATATTTTGGCACACCGGGAATGTGTGGGGTAAAGAAATTGGAGGATTCTCTAGATAACCTATGATGGACTTCTACCCCAGTGAAGAATGAAGAACGCAGAAAAAACTTCTTATTCTTCGACACCTTTCGAACATCGGAGCCGGAAAGCGACGCTGACGCCTTAACCCCCCTTGAGGACGAACGCACGACAATGAACTACTAAGAGGTAGGGGTTTATTTTGGAGAATGTTAATATTCCCATATTTTTTTCCTCTAAAATATGAACATGGATCAACCGATTATCAAGTTGATCCACGAACGATTATTATTTGCATGTTTGGGATTATTATTTACAGGGGAATTGTTGGGAATTAAATTCAATCCTACCTAATTTTTTTCTATTGTTTTCTGTTGAACATTATTATTGTTCGATTCTTTTGTTATCAACTAACGCGGAGGGCACATTCCAAACAAACACAGATGGCGACCCTTCGTAGTTTGTTTTTTTGTGCGCATGATGATGGGAGACAATGGAACGGGACCGCAACAGTGTGTGGAAGACTTCTTAGTGAAGAATGGGTCCTGGGAGATCCGCAGGCGCAGACGGCGGGCAAATCGGACCGCCAGAGCATGTCCAGTGGTCCACGGAAGGCGCCGGCGGCTGGCACCGGCCAGCCGCCCGGAGGCGGAGGCACCCCGGCGCGCCGCCGGCAGGAGCCGCCATGGCCGAATCCCGCGGCCGCGCGAGATTAGGAGGAGGACACGGCGCCCGCCTCGTCCAGAGAGCGCAATGAGACGGGGGATTGTTCCCCCCCTGCTCGGCACGCTGGCCAAGCCAGCGCACCCCCCACCCCTCGGCCGGGCCGGGTTGGGTCAAGCGGACCGGGCCGGGCCGCGCCCTGCCGGGTTGGGTCGGGCTGGGCCGAGACCCCCCATTTCGGAACGTTTTCTGTCTTTCGCCCACATCTTCGGCTACGGACCTCCGATCGACATACCTTGAGTTGTGTTGGGATCCTTTAATCGAGATGGTCATTTCGGTATATTACACTCAAGGTTTTGAAGAACTTTGGGTACTGCCGGGTTGGTTCGAACATGAAACCAACAGGGCCCTCAGAGCGGAAACTCTTATAACATGAGCACTGGACGTCCAATTGATGTGATGTCAACTTCATCGAATTCCTCTTAGTGAGACGGTTCTTTTGGATTACTCCACTCTATGTTTGGACATAGCTGGAGTATAGTCGGGTTGGTTTAAGCTTAAAAACCAACCAGGCCATTAGAAAAGAAAAGCCAATAACTCTCAGACCGAGCATCTGATTCATGCGACGTCTATCTCGTTGAGTTCCTATTGATTAGATGGAACTTTGTGATACATAAACTCCGGACTTCGCGACAGTTGATGTATCGACCCCTTGGCTCGTGGAGCGGACCCTCCCGAAATCCAGCGTGCTGTGTGCGGGAACCCTAGAGTTGGCTGTGATGAAGATGATGACTTCCGTACAAGGATCCTCAGTGGGTTCGACGAGAATGACTACCGTATTAGGATCATCAGTGGGTACTATGAGGACGAATACCGTAATATGATCCTTAGTGGGTTCGACGAGGATGACTACAGTACTTGGAACCTTAGTGGGTTCGATGAGGACGACTATTGTACTAGGATCCTCTATGGGTTCGAAGACGAAGTCTACCATACTGGGATCCTCTGTGGGTTCGATGACGATGTCTACCGTGTTGGGATCCTCCGTGGGTTCGACGACAATGACTTCTATACAAGGATCCTCTATGGGTTCAGCAGCGTTGTCGAATATACATGGATCCTCTGTGGGTTCAACAATGATGACTACTATACTTGGATCCTCCGTGGGATTGGTAGTGACGACTTCTATACTAGGATCTTATATGGGATCGGAAGAGGAGATGATTCAGAGGCTACATCTAATCACCTCCACCTCTCTTCAAGAAGTATTATACATGTGTGAGATGAGTCTTGATTTTCAATCATCATCATTTATATGATCGAATTATTATCTTGTGTGGACTGGGTTGTGTTATCCTGTGTAGACTGGGTTGTGCTATCATGTGTGGACTAGGTTGTGATATCCTCTGTGGACTGGGTTGTGCTATCCTCTATTGACTAGGATTTCCTATCATGTGGGGACTGGGTTGTGCTTTCCTGTGTGGACTGGGTCGAGAATTCTTGTGTGGACTGGGTTTTACTTGGTCTGAGAGTGGGAGCCATTTTTTAATTGTTTACTTAGGTATATGTATGGGCATATACCTAAGTAGAGATGGTTAATACTTCATGTTTGTATTTTCCTTTGTGGTTTATCCTTTTTGGATTCTGGGATACCTTCAGGAGTCACGGGGTCCCTACTGATTATCGTATACTCACCCATTCATGGGCTATTCCTGCACTATGTTATGTTGGATGCAGACGATGGAAAGCACTGATCCAGGTGGAGGCTTGTAGAGATGGACGATACCCGGAGGTGGATCACATGGCGGGAAGTGCACGGAGAGGATGGAAGGACCGAGGAGCTGAGGGTACTATATGTACCCGCCCTTTAGGTGGGATTTCTGGAGGATGACTCGGTGTTGCTGTTTTAATTTTGACTTCTGTATGTTCCTTTCAGTTGTACTGTACTTTTAGTTGGGTTTGTATACTGGCCTATTTTCTTTCAGCACTTACCTTGTACCCAGTTTTACTTAGTGTTTACATCATTTTCATACTCTGTGGTGTTTGTTTACACTTTAAAGGCAATGTATTCCCTTGTTTTGGGTTTTATGCCATTGGTGCAAGTCGCCATCCCCAGGCCTATGGAAGGCGGGCTTGGGTTAGTCACGACACAGGCCCCGAGGACGGGTTGTGACAAATTGGTATCAGAGGGAGGTTCTACACTAAAATTTAGGACTCTAATAATTTCTTCTATGTAAAGCAATTTTATTAAGGGTATTGAATGTGGTTATCAGTCTTGGTAGTCTAGTGTTGGTGCGGCGGCCGACGTATCCATACACCAGGACCCTGACTTCTGATTTCTGACTTAGTACAGAAAAACATTGATTCCATGTGTGTTTCAAAAGTTTTCTTTGTGATTACATTGTGTCAGCACACCAGTTATACTGTATTGATCGTGGCACACCTGATTCTTTTCAGGATAGCCACACAATGACAGCCAGCTAGGGTTCCCGGTTACGTGCGAGATGGAAGCCCACCGAGCGACGTTGCCTCGGTGTAGGGCCCCATTACAGTGGAGGCACCGGCGGTACCACTACCCACTAATCCATCGATGCCACCAGCCCTAGAAGCTGAGAGTGCATGTCGCTTGAGTGCACCGCATGAGTTTCAGGGTCTGAGACTGCCCAGGGTCCGTGGGGAGATAGACCCTCAGGCAGCCGAGGATTGGCAGGAGGTTGTAATTTGAGTCTTCAGAATTGTAGGGACACCAGCAGATCTCATTGTGATCCTTCGGCGAGTCTCTTTCACGCAGAAGTGGGTAGATGGTGGAGCCTGATGCTCTAGGTGCATTGTGAGGCATCTCTGCTTTGGACGGACTTTGAGAGTCTCTTCCGCACATATTTCTTTCTAGCCACCCTCTGTGCGGTGCGCATTCAAGAGTTACTACAGTTGTTGTAGGGAAGGATGGCAGTATCCCAGTACTCGGTGAGATTTATCGACCGCTCACACTTCTCCACAGATATGGTACGTGACCTATACTTCAGGGCCCGGACCTTCGAGCAGGGACTGAGGCATGAGATTAGGGATTCGATGATCTCCCTCAACATCTCGGCGTAGGTGGAGTTGCTGGAGAGAGCCCTTCTGGTAGAGAGTTTTCTCGCTGAGCAGTCACCAGCGGCGAGACCCTCCGTAGGACGACCCACAGCGGAGTCTTCTACAGCCGGCAGTAGACAGATGATGTAGAGGACCAAGCGGGATAGACCATCAGATGACAAATCTCAGGAAACAGGTTCGGTTGTGCGGGGCACACGAAATAGATCCATCCACATGAGGAGCAGATAGTGCTATGCATGTGGCTGACAGGGTCACATGGCTCGAGACTTCCCGAACCGCCTAGAAGATGAGCAGCAGGTGGTAGAGGGACCTCCCAGGCAGAGGTTCGACCATGGCGGTCCGCAGGGAATAGGCAGACAAGGCAGAGGATCTAGCCGAGCAGCGGGTGGTGGGCAACACTTTGAGGCCCTACCACCACCACCACCAGGAAGACCACCCCGACTACAGGGAACAGGTGGACAGGGGAGAGCTCAGCATCAGACAGCTAAGGCCTACGACCATGGAGCTCCGGGAGAAGATGGACAAAAGTGGGACTAGCTCTACAAATGGAGAATTTTGTTCATGATGCTTCTAGATTTGTTGATGTTTCGTTTGTGGATGCTTTGTTTCTTTGTACCACGAGCTGCAATAATAAAAGAAACTTGTTCTTTTGAGGTTTTCTTCCCTGCCCTTTTTAGGTAGTGGATACTGAGAGGTTCTGGTTAAAACCATTGACTTGACCCTCACTTTCGAGATTCCCACTGGATGAGACCTAGTGACCACACACTAATGCCGACAGTGTGACTCGACCCATGGAGGTGATAGTAACAGTTGGATCTCTTGGTAGTAGCATCGAGGCCTTACGACGTCGTCCATGGCATTAAATAGTACCATTGAAGGCAGTATTGACTGTATTAGGCAAAGGACGTTGTTCATCTAGGGAATGAGACCAGATTTCTCTTTTCGGTGGAGGAGGAATCTCTGCAGCTCATATAGATCATAGATGAAGAATGGTGGAGTTTAGTTCTTACAAATGGTTAGTCTCACGCATTGTTCGTCGAGCGAACGGTTTATGGTTCTCACCAACCTAATAGTCTTAGGTGTATCTTTTCTTAGAAGGAAATAAACCTTAGATAGAAGTGGTGGCTTGAGTTCCTCCAGGAATATGACATCGAGACATTTTATACTTCCGGGAAGGGGAACATTGTAGCGGATGGTCTTGGTAGGAGATCCTGCATTCAGCTATTAGGAGTGGCAAGACAGTAGGTGGAAGAGTTTTCAGATATCCTTTGTGGATAGTGTTGGAGTGAGTACGTGTAGAACCAGAGATGGTTCGGGCAATGTCGGAGAAGGTGCAGATCATCCTAGAGAGGATGAGGACTGCACAGAGAAGACAAAAGTCCTCTGCTATTAGGAGGCGGAGACCACTTGTGTTTGAGGATGGAGACCATATTTTCTTACGGGTCTCAACTCGATGTGGATTATGGAGATTTGGCCACGGTGGCAAGTTATCTCCGCGCTTCATTGGACCTTTCCAGTTCCTCAGCAGGGTAGGCGAGGTGGCTTACTGCCTAGCCCTTCCACCCCAGCTGCACCGGGTGCACGATGTCTTTCACGTCTCTCAGTTGAGAAGATATGTGCACGACTTGATGCATATCATCGGTCACGAGGAGCTGGACATCAATGGTGGGGTGAATTTTATGGAGGTCTTGCTGGAGAAAGAGGATCGATAGGAGCGTATCCTATGTGTACTGATGATACCTTTGGTGCACATTCGTTGGAAACATGGGAACCTCCAGGAGAGCACATGGGAGCGGGAGGCACATATGCGTGCTCAGTAAACACATTTTTTTCCCTAGTTTATGATGTAGCTTTATGGTGACATAAATCCCTGAGGTGGGCATAATTTAAAGACCCTTAAATTTCAAGGAAATTTTTTTAAATAAAATTATTTGGGATTTTACGAGTATGTAGTTTTTTATGGCGCTTGATTCCAAGGACCACTGTACCCGAAATCAATTTTTGAAGTTTAGCTCGGGTACGTTCAGTGAACGAACGAGAGGTTTTTTCTATCATTTCTGCCGGTTTATAGAATTAAAATCTGATGGCACTGATGAATTCACAGTGCCGGGATTCTCTTAGGCAAAGCTTAACTTCGGCTAGCAAGGGTCGAGAGAAAACGTTATTTTTTCGGACGTTCGAGAAAAATAATAATATAATTTAAATAAATTATTTTAATTTTTCCTTATCCCTTTTTTGGGTGGTGGGTCAGCGATAGGGTGGTGACGATGCACATCAATAAGTCTCATTAATGGGTCATTAAACTCATAGCATAGCGAGCTTTAATGACACCATTATGGCTATGCTGCAACGTGCTCCTTTATATTTTGGCACACTGATAATGTGGGGGGTAACGAAACTAGAGGATTCTCTGGTGAAACTCTGACAGACTCCTTCCCCAGTGAAGAAAGAATAATGCCAACAAAACTTCTTCTTCTTCGATGCCTTTTGAATATCAGAGCCAGAAAGTGACGCTGACTCCTTAACCCCCCTTGAGGAATAACTCGCAACAACGAACTACAAAGAGGTAGGGGTTTATTTTTGAGAATGTTAATATTCCCATGTTTGTTTTCCACTAAAATATGAACGTGGATCATGCAATTATCATGTTGATCCACAAATGATTATTATTTGTGGGTTTGGGATAATTATTTGTGGGGGAATTGTTGGGAATTAAATTCAATCCTAACTAATTTTTGTGCCTCATTTGTCGTTGAACATTATTGTTGTTCAACCATTTTGTTATCAACTAATGCAGAGGGTGAAGGCCGAACAAACACGGCCAGAGACCCTCCATAGTTTTTTTGTCTGTGAGCGTGTTGATAGGAGATAATGGAACGGGACCGCAAAACCATGTGGAAGTCATCATAGTGAAGAACGGGTCCCGGGAGAGCTGAAGGCGCAGACGGCTGGAAAATAGGACCACTGGAGCGTGTCCAGTAGTCTACGCAAGGCACTGCCGGAGGCGGTGGCTGACACCGGCCAGCGGCACGGAGGCAGCGGCGCCCCGGCGTGCCGCCGGCAAGAGCCACTGCGGCTCAAACCACGGCGGTAGGCGGCCGGATCCCACGACCGCTCGTGATCCAGAAAAAGATGTGGCACCCGCCGGGCACGCAGAGCGCAAAGGGAGGTGGGACCATGTCCCCCCCTGATCGGCCCGCTGGTGGAGCCAGCGCACCGCCTCGGTCGGGCCGGGGTGGTTCGCGTGGACCGGGTCGGGCCCAGACCCCCCATTTCAGACTGTTTCGGTCTTTCCCCACATCTTGGGCTACAGACCTCTGATCAATGCATCGTCAGTTGCGTTGGGATTCTTGAATCGAGAAATTCATTTCAGTAAATTACACTCCAGGTTTTGAAGAACTTTGGGTATGGCTGGGTTGGATCGAACACGAAACCAACCGGGCCCTCAGAGCATAAATGCTTATAACTTAAGCTTCAGATCTCCGATTGACGTTTCATCGACTTTGTCAAATTCCTGATAGTGAGACTGTACTTTTGGATTACTTCGCTCGAGGTTTGGACGCAGCTAGAGTACGGTCGGGATGGTTTTTTCTTAAAAACCAACTGGGCCCCTGGGACGGAAAAGCCATTAACTCTCAGAACGGGCGTCCGATTTACGCACCGTTTGTCGCATTGAGTTCCTGTTGACGAGACGGAACTTTTTGATACATCAACTATGGACTTTGTGATAGTTTATGTATCGACCCTTTGGCTCGTGGAGCTGACCATCCCAGAATCGAGCATGTTGTGTGCGAGAAGCCTAGAGTTGGCTGCGACGAAGATGACGGCTTCCGTACAAGGATCCTCAGTGGGTTCAATGAGGACGACTAACATACTAGGATCCTCAGGGGGTTCGACTAGGATGACTACCATACTAGGATCCTCAGGGGTTTCGATGAGGATGACTACCATACTAGGATCCTCAGTGGGTTCGACAAGGATGACTACCGTACTAGGATCCTCTGTGGGTTCGACGACGACGTCTACTGTACTGGGATCCTCTGTGGGTTTGAGGACGATGTCTACGGTGCTGGGATCTCCTGTGGGTTTGACGATGATGACTTCTATGCTAGGATCCTCTGTGGGTTCAGAAACATTGTTGATTAAACTTGGATCCTCCGTGGGTTCGGCAGCGATGACTACTATACTTGGATCCTCGGTGGGTTCCGTAGTGACGACTTCTATACTAAGATCCTATGTGGCATCAGCAGAGGATATTATTCAGAGGATACATCTAATCACCTCCACCACTCTTCAAGAAGTAGTATACCTGTGTAAGATGAGTCTTGATTTTTAATCATCATCATTGATATGATTGAATTATTATTCTATGTGGACTGGTTTTTTTATCCTATGTAGACTAGGTTGTGCGATCCAGTGTGGGCTGGGTTGTGCTATCCTGTGTGGACTGGGTTGTGCTATCCTGTGTGGACTGGGATGTGCTATCCTGTGTGGACAGGGTTGTTCTTTCCTGTGTGGATTAGGTCAAGCTTTCTTGTGTTTACTGGGATGTACTTGGGCTCGAGAGTGGGAACCGTTTTGTAATTTTTTACTTAGGTATATGTATGGGCATATACCTAAGTAGAGCCGGTTGATACTTCATGTTTATATTTTCCTTTGTGGTTTATCCATTGTAGATTCTGGGGGTCCTTCGGGAGTATCGGGGACCCTACTAAGTATCATATACTCACCCCTGCATGGGCTATGCCCGCACTACGTTGTGTTGGATGCAGACAATGGAAATCACTGATCGAGGTGGAGACTTGTGAAGGTGGATGGTACCATGAGGTGGATCACTTGGCGGGACGTGCACGGAGTAGACAGATGGACCGAGGAGATGAGGAGACAATCTGTACCCACCCTTCAGGTGGTATTTCCAAGGGATGACTCGGTGTTGCTGTATTACTTTATAATGCTATACTTTCCTTTCAGTTGTACTATACTTTCAGTTGGGTTTGTATACTAGCCCATTTTCTTTCAGCACTAACCTTGTACCCAGTTTTAATTAGTGTTTACTTCACTTGCATACTCTGTGCTGTTTTTTTACTCTTTAAAGGAAATGCCTTCCCTTATTTTGGGTTTTACGCCTTTGGTTCTAGTCACCTACCCCTGGCCTATGGAAGGCGGACATGGAGTAGTCACGGCATGAGCCCTGAGGACGGGTCATGACAAGGTCTCTCATCTCTCTTAAGAGGATGATTTTATCTCTTCTGAAGTCACCATTTACCTTCTCAAATTTATCCTTTACTCTTTTGAAGTCAAGATATGGTAATTTTATAACATAATATAGAAATTACATACACCACATAGTTAATCATAGAAACTTCTTCCATCTATTTCAATTAAATTCAAAATCCTCAAAAAATCATCAAACACATCATTCACATGGTTGATAGAAAATAAAACCTTTAATATTTCAATTATGCATATGGATATCCCATTATTATTTTTATATTTTCTAATAATAAAATTAATATTACTCAAATTTTTTAAATTGGAATCCATCCAAATCATATCTCACATGAGATTAATCATAATTCCACACCATATAATAATTTTGTGCTTTTCAGGGAATTCCATCTCTTAGTGAATTTTTTTTTACTAATGTAATTTGATTTATCTCCCCCATAAATCAATATATCAAAATTACATTTCATTACCCTATTAATATAAAAATAGGTGTTATATTCAAGTTAAATAAATAGAATTGGTAACTTTATCCATATGAGTTTTTATCCTTTTATTCCATTTTAAAACAAAATTGAAAGATACCTGGTTGGTATGGACCAAAAATATTATGATAGGCAGATGTAATAAACATTCATTTTCAACCTCAATATCTCAAAACCATCCCTAGGAATATACACAATGAATATATCAGCATGATGGTCTCAATTAAAAAAAATCCATCTTAATATAATCATGAAAAAAAAATATCTGAGAAAGTGAATCTCGATGTCAATGTCTATATACATTGACTATTTTAATGGATGTTTGTAAAGACCTATAGAACATATATTTTCATAAGAAATTTAAATATGTTTTTCTATATTCACCATAAACTCTTTAATCATATTTTTCATATTGATCATTTCAGTGGTAGAATAATTAGTATCAATAAATTTAGGATTTGTGGTGAAAATTATAACATAGTTCTGTTCTTTACAATTAGAACTCACATAGATTATTCTCAGAAGATAAATCCCAAATGAATTGGACTTACTATCATCAAAAACCAAACCCATTCAATATCAATACAAAAGGATATATTCATGAATCCTTATATTCTAGAGATTAGTCTAATCCTAAATGTACCTTTTATATATATAAGGACTCTCTTACATGAAAATATTCATTCTTTATTATAATCAATTTAATACATAGTTCACAAGATCACTGTAAAAACAATTCTATATATTTAAATAGTGAGGTAGTGTAGGATACAAGTAAATCTTTTATACATAATTTGATTCAAATTTTCACCATCACCATCATTTCCTATTTTAAAACCTAGTTTTATAATGGTAGAAATTTCATTTGAGTGTTCCGAACAAAAATCATCAACAGTTTTCTAACATATTTTTATTGTGATAAAAAATTAAAATTTTATTCTTACATTAATCGTAACCCCCCTTAATCTCTCATCTTTCATATTATAGAAATCCCAGAAATTTTCTTCACCTATCTAGAAAATGTGTTACAACACACTGATTGATCCTCTACAAAAATAACGTCACCAAAATATAAAATTAAGATGAGGGTTCCTATCTTGTTTTATTTTAAGTCAATATTTCTATCCACTTTTCCTTTTTTAAATTACAACTATTTAATTGAACTATATAGATTTTACTAATAAGTATTTTGATCCTAATTTAATCCATATAAATCATTCATTATGTTTAACACTAATGATCCGTAATTATCAAACCAAAATCTTTTAGGATGCTTGATATACACAACTTATTCTACATCACCATTAAAAAAGAATATTTGAAATCCATTTGATATATTTTATATAACTTATATGTATCAACATTGGGGAATTTCTTGATTCCCACACACCATAAAATAGAATAAAATTTCTCTTCAAATTCTACCACTTCAAAATGAGATTACCATTTGAAGACAATCCTAGACATGTAACATGTGAATTCACCCTGTCATTCAATTTATTCATGAATACCCACTTCTTCCAAATCATATTTTTATCAATTGGAATTGGGGTATTTTTCCATGTGCTATTTTTTCTATATTTTCAATATCATATTTCATATATCTAACCTATTATTCCTATTTGATAACTCAAACCAATTAATGTGGAACAATATGTGAAATTAAAAAAGTGTGAATCTCACATCTCATTATAATTTTGGTTTGAGTAAGAGAACTCTAAATTAAAATGATATTTTATGCCTCCACATTCTTCTTGACATATTAATCTTATATTTCTAATTTCTTATAGCCTCTTAATCATTAATAGTCTAAATATATTCAACAACTTATACATGTTATCAAACTCAACCTATTCTTCACTACAATTTTATATATTCATCATGATGTATTCAATAGTCTTCTCAAAATTAAAAACATCTGGAACACTGATGTTGTGTATATTTTTCCTTATTTTTTACATCATATTATTCAACTCATTTATCTATTCATTTATCCAGGATACATGTCAGTATACATTGGATAAATATAAAAAAGGTATCATCCATAAAATTATCATCAAGATTATATAACCATGTAATATTGGTTTTCATAAGGTAGGGACAATAATATACTCTGAATAGTCCACAATGGTATTCTTCTTATACCTCATCACATAAGAGGTAATTTTATATCTGTGTCTCATTGGAGAAATATTTTAAATATGGATAGATATGATAATAACCTCCATCAATTAATACTTAGGGAAGATATATTCTACCAACATGGTTCTTAACTCCTCTACTGAAATATTAATATTCCTCTCTGTTATTCCATATTTTGGGGTATAGAATGAGTAGTTTTCTAATTTTTAAAGACATAATTTTAAAGACAGTAGTACAATTTTCTACTTATGAAATCCTTATCATTTTATAGATAATAATTTTTGATATACATCCCAAAATATTCCAAAATTTTTCCCATGAAATTTATAATAATGTCCAATTATTATAAATTTTTATTTATAAACATCACATATGCAATTATAGTATAATCATTATTAAATGAGATGAAATAACGAAAAAATTGAGTGGATTTATATTTCATGAGTAAAAAATGTTCATAATCTATCATTTTAATTGGATGTGTAGGTCATATTTACACCCTCTTGCCCACTCCCTGTGAGACTTTTCCTTTTTTTATCATGAATCACAATATTCCCTTCTTATCTCATAAGATGAGTTATTTTTATCAATAAATGATCCTTGTAATTTTTTCTTGAAATTATTCAACATTTGTTAATTAATATATTATGAAATAAGTTATCATAATTCAAAATCAAATGTCAACAATTTATTAAGTCTCTAATGAAGAAGATGTTCCCTTAAGTTCTTTCATATATTATTATATTTTTATTTTCATTATGTTTATTTATGGGGAAATTATGTATCCTAATATAACTATATCTCCATTATCACACAAACTACTCAAAAATAGATTATTATGTTTAATCCAATCAATAAATAAAAAATCATTTAACTTATTTTTTAGACTTCAATATCAATTGTTCAAAATCTATTATTATATAATAATATCTCATTTCTAATTGTCAAAAAACCAATATTCTTTTCTACAAAACAAATCAAGACCATATTGTACCTATTTTTATGTGATGAGTGACTACCTTAAAGAATCCATTGATTTCACCTTCTCCTAACATTGAGCACCATCTGCATAATGAATAAATTCTCTAATTTTTTTTCTAAAAAATCTTTTCATTTATCATGAAATAAAGTCTTTGTTTTATACGTAATGTCATTAAATCATCTATATCGTGACCATATTCATAATTCCTTCCACGGATATCATAAATAATATAATTTATTATAGGTATTTCTGAAGTAAATTTATTAACATCCATTTTATTTATTGTCTTGGAACTAATTTTCTCAAGATATATCCCCCTATATTTTTCCCTCACTAGTTTTTTAGGTGGGACATATTACAATAGTGGGTATATTATTAGTGTAAAAATATTCCATAACACCAATAATATTCTTTTGAAATAATTCTATCTTTAATATATCGATTAATCATGGAATTTCCTTCTTTATGCCTTGGTTATATTTGGACCACCTTTTTATTATTTTCATGATCTTATATTTATCAAAATATCATCAACCATAATTGATGTATATGTTTTCTTTTTTTGATTTTAATTTAACTAATATTTCCCATTTGGACTTATAGAACCTTAATTTTTAATGTCAAATGAATGACTATTTTTGGGTTGAATGTTATGATTTTTCAAGAGGTTTTGTATAATAATTCTCATAAACCAATGATGAAATAACAATTATGTCCACTAATTTTTCATATTCGTATTTCATTTCACTATGGTCCATACATGCCATAAAAAAAGAATATTAACCCCAATTGAGTTATTATTATACAAATGTTATTCTCGACACCCCTCTTCCACTTTTTCATTTATTGTATTATTTTCCATGGGAAGATTTATTTCTCTAAAACGATCACTATATTTGTTATGAGAATCAAAACATCACCTATTTAGCACAATGACTTCGTTTTTTGGTATTTTACATTCTTTAATGGTTGTGTTTTCTTGTCAAGGAACAATTTATGCTAAATCATCAACATATTTTTCTTATAAGATTCTTTTCTATCCTTTTCAGTTAATGAAATTTAATATTTCTTCTCCACGTGTTCCATGTATTATCTGGCATAAATATCATGTTAATTATAAAAACTACTCAAATAATAGTGTTCAATTACTTCATGTTTTTATCAAATTCATTTTCATTATTGATTAAATTTTTAATTTATCCTCATTAGTATTATTACATTCTTTAGAAAGTATTACATTAGGTATTCTTCAATGACTCTATTCAATATCTCAATCCTCAAACTCCTTACTCTATTTCCTTATAAAATATAGTTTAAATTCCCTAATAAGTCCATGTTTGGATAACATGAGAGGTATTTTGACCATGAACCTTCTATTAACCATTTTTAATTCTTTACATATAATGGCCATGATTATTTTGTGGTTATAATAAATTTAAACATATTCTTATGAAACACTAGAGGATTTAACTACCTAATTTCTAATATTCATATTATTAATTTCCTTAAATGCACTTTACTAATTATCATTATCCTTAAAAAATGCCATTTATCATCTCATAATTATGAATAGTATTGTTATAATTTTAAATAGAATGTTTTTCCATTTCATCAATAGCTAAAATATTTAGTAAAAATATATTTATAATGTGTATCATTTAGCATTTAATAATTCTAGAACCATCCATCATGTCTCTATATCACTCATTATGACTAAAAATATTATTTATAATGGTTTAATATTTATCAAATTATTTTTATTTATCTATTAGAATATCGTTAAATTTCACCTTATAAATTTTGAATTTTGATTATTTAATATTGAGATTCACTTCACCCATGATTTCAATTTTAAAACATTTATTTTTAGTCATGAAATATATAACATCAATGTGTACATTTTTAGATAAGGATGGTATAATTACATTTAGAGTCTTTACATCTACCACCATTATTCTTTTTCATATAAAGGTCATGGGAGTATTGGTCTCAAGATGCGAGAATCCACCTTTTACAACATCGCTAAACCCAAAAACATGTGATAATAAATCAGAAATCATCTGGTTCCCATATCCATGAATTTTAATTCCATCAGAAATATAAACCCCCAATGAGTTATAGAATTAATATTTTTTATACCTCACAAAGTTATGATCTTAGAGAGAATATGGTATTCTAGGATAACAATCGAGTTTCCTAGGTCAATTAGATTACGAATGAGTGGGGATGATGGAATTTATGAAACTTGTTTCATGAATTCATTTGAATTAAACATCTTTTAAGATTTAATGTCTTTATCCACTCATTATAAACACTACCCCACCTTAATCAAAACCAAAATGAGATAATACATAACGTAAATAATATTTTTATATTCTTAAACATTATTGAGAGAGCCTACTCCCTTCTAGGTTTAGGTTGAGATTTCAGACAAATACTTTCACTAAAATAAAATTGATAATAAAATAGTGATAGTATACATCCTTAGATCATACATTTTTTATGATATTTGAAAATAATGGAACCGTACATCCTTGGATTTTTCACTTCAACAATAATAATTCTGGGTTATTTATAATAGAATCACTAGTCCTCATGATTATTTCCTCACTCTTGATGGTGAAATAAAACAGCATTATTTTCTAGATATCATAACATCATAGAATAATATTTTCTAGTAAAAGGAACTTGAATGCTTATAAAATATTAACAAGAAATAATAGAGTAACCTTCCTTATAAAATATTTATAATTATCAACTCATTCATGAGATCATTCAATCATGAGGTGTCATTCTTCCTCCTAAAAAATAAACACACAAATGATCAATCATTAGAACCAACTACCTCAAAAAATTTATAAATTATATATGTGGCATTTGTAAAACTTATTTAGTACCCCACTTATTTAACACAACCTATCAATAACACTTTATAGTATCAACACCATTATAAATTCAAAAAAATATTTCATTATTTAATCCATCCCACCAAAATAAATTTGAGTATTATTTTAATAAAAAACATTGAAAATTGCAGTCATCCTTATCTCCTTGAAATTATTAGGTCAAATCCTTCCATAAAAATAACAATAGATATCATAAATTAAAATTTCAATTATTTGAAAATGATTTCTCTATAAAAGAACCTTTGATCGCCTTCATTAAATATCTAATTAAATCTCTATAATTATCTCCTTAAATAACATCATTGAAAAATGTCATGTTTACTATATAAATATTTTCCAATATTGAACCATCTAATTATATTACAATTTTTTTGGATATTTAAAAAATAATTGACACTTATGAATACGTAATTCATGCTTCTAAAGTCTCTTGGGACTCCATTGATGTCTAGGGTTACTCTTGAAAACTCATGAATCAATATTCTATTATTAAGATTTAATCTTATTAAGTTCATGATAAGAATTTTGAATCCAATTTGGAACCTTTTTATATCCTCATTAATCATTTGAAGTCTTTATTTACAAATACCAGGTGAGATATGACTCTTATGAAGTCATCATTTTTATGAACTATTCCCAAGGTAAGAAAGAGAAAAAATTTCCTTAGGTTAATTAATATTGACATCACTTAATTAACCATATAACCTCTCATGTCAATTTTAAATAATGACAAAATTATCTACAAAATCCAAACAAAATTTTAACATAAAATAAAACTAATAAAGTCTTAAAAAATTCCATAGGGTACATTATTCTATCAAATTATATTTGTTGTAAACCACAATCAACTCTTTTAAAAACCACAACATAAATAAATATATTATTAAATATATCTAATGCTACATGATATGAATCTTGAAACCACATAAACAAATAAGATAGTTGTTTTTTAGAATTCCATATCATAGTGATATGAAAATTTTGGCTCCGTAATTTGGAGTTTCCTCTGATAAAAGAAAGAACTCAACATTCAATTGTTCCAAAATATAATATTATAATAATATATTTTGGATTAATTTAGAATAAATTGAATTAGTATGATAGTCATTATGAGTTATGAACCTTTTATCCCATTAGAAATAAAATACATTTCATTGTGGGTTGTATAAGGAAACCCACTTAAGAATGGGGGAGGGATAAACATTATTTTTTATCATCAATATCTCAATAATATTTTATATTATTTACTTGGATAATGTACCATCAATAAAATATTTTGTAGTAAAAAAATATAGCTTAATATTACCATTAAAATTTTCTATTTGGTTAAGAAAATAATCATTTCATTGTTATTTGTCCTTGAATGCTGCACATTTTTTAATGTAACTATAACACTTTGATTATGACTGGAAATATCAATATTTCATTAAATATTCACCCTTGATTTTGATTGTTTAAATTTTATACAAGTCGTCTTGGTAAAGTAACTAGTATAATTAATATATTTAGTATCTATGGTAAATAGTTATCTTTGTTTTTGTCATACAATGATTACTGAAAAAGATTATTCACATAAAAATATACTCTTAAAAGTGGAAATCATATCATCACAATCCCCTACCTAATATATATATGAATAACTATATAGATTCAAGTATTATCCAATTATATAATTAGGTAAAATTTTCAGATTCCCATTGATTTATTTAATGAATCTCTTGGTAGGAAATAAGTGTGATTCCACTGGATCAATTTGTACCCGACAGACATACTCACTACAAAAACAATTTTATGTATATATGTAGTGAATTATAGTAGTCATAAAATCAATAATATATATTCTTTTATATTCAAAAATTATATATCAATGAATTTTCTTATTTTCAAACCTACTTTTATTGGTTTAGAAATGAGATTTGAATTTTCCATGCTAAATATCTTCAACAATTACATTTAAAAAAATTTACTAGATAGAAAAATACTTTTTCCATTTATATTAATTGAAAACCCAATAGGTATACCATATATCCAAACATATACATCTCAAAATATTACATCATCTAATTAGAAAAAAATTTACATGAACAATGTTGATCCCTTGGTAAAAAAATGTCATCAATATGTGTCAATACTATAAGAGTACCCACTTCAATTCATTGATGTATATATCACTAGTGATTTTTCCTTTTATAAATAATACCACATTCATGATACTTTACATATTTGAGTTCCATGCCATGGGATCCTACATATTACAATATAAATCATTATTTAATTATAAAACCATAGATCGATCATTTTGAAGAAAAAATCCACTGAATTCTCAACATACACCACATATCCAAGCTCATAATTCAAGAAAGAATATTTTACCTCCTTTTTATTGATTATATAATTATTATAATATTTTACTACTAGAACCATAATTATGGAATCCAATTTTTCAATAGGGTAAACAATCACTTCAAATACAACCCCTTTATATTGAGAGTACCATTTGTAATTTTGTTTTTTAAAATCTATGGTGTCCCCCACATCGTTTAATTTATTTATCAATACTCACTTAGACCTAATATATCTTTTATTTTTTGTAGGTATATGATACCAAGTAACATTATTTTCACTTTTATTTGGATCCTATTTAATTTTTCAAACCCATTATTCTGGTTTAATAGAACCAATCAATTAATTTTGTTCAATATGTAACATTAGATCAGTTCGATTAACACATCTCAATATTCTTTTGACATGAATAGGATAATATTTATTTTTAATGATATTTTCAAAATATTTATCCATATTTAAATGATCAAACATATTTTTAAATTTTTAGAATCCTCTTTCTCATAAATAATATTAAAAATTCAATATCTCATATATGTGACACAATCTAAACTAGATGATAACTACTTTTTCATAAATTATTATTGTTGTAGTCAATTTCCTCTTAAAAATCTATGACATATAGAACAATAATGTTGGATTTATTTTCATATATTTATGATATCATAATATTCAAAAAGAATTATGTATCTATATCACTTTCAATTAGATAGATTTCACAAAAAGATACCTTCCTCAATATTATTATCATGCATACCTAGCTTTGTACTCTTAATAATCATATGTTTGAGACTACAAAAGATTTCTATGTTGTAAAAAGTTTTATTATTAAATTAACACATATCATTTCATGAATTAAATAGTTTTTTCTTAGTTGGGACATATTTTGATTATGGATAGAGGATAAAACATCATCCATATTGTAATACTTATAGTGGTTGTGTTCTTCAAACATGGTTCTTCCCATCTCTACCATACTCTAATTTTTTATGTTAGTTGATCCATTTTTTTTGGATAGTATTAAGAGTAATGTACTAATATTTAATACTATACATTTAAATATAATATAGAAGTGACCTAATTGAGAAATTCATCCCAGAGATAGTTTTGAATTTCATAACTCACATCCCTAATTCATTCCCAACTATTCTCCTGAAAATTATACACATGACCCCTACCTCTTATTTATGATTTATGAACATTACACATGGAATTCTAGTATAATCATTATAAAATGTGAAGAAACTATGATTAAATTAGGTGGAATAATGCCTCATGTATCTTCAAAAAAACATAATTTATCTACTAAAGTGTCTTTGTAGATTAAATTTACACCCTTTTATGAACATCAAATGATATTTTCCAGTTTTTGAATGGTTTAAAAATATAAACACTTTATATCATAAGTTAAGGTCTGTTTCAGACCCCATACGCCATGTATATATTTATCACACATCCTTACACATTTTTATGTAATATTTTCTTCGATAATTTGTTATCATGTTTTGTTCTCATATATTTTGAATTTCATTATTCTGTAGTCTTGAGGAGGTTACCACTGGTTCATTCACATGAGATCATACTATTACTATCATTTAGACTCTTTAATAAGTATGTATTTTGTCAAAAAATAACTTCATTGGAATCATAACATAGATATCAGACACATAGAAAGTTATGTTATGTCTAGCAAGAAATATAATATCATTTTACTTCAGTTTTTTTGTATTTGATCTCAACTATTATAGTTTATTTAATCTTTAGGGAGCATTATGTACCAAATGTCACTACACAAATATCATTATCATCATTATTTTTCAATAATTTTTTACCCAGTTAAATTTTCTTACAAACCACTATCAATGATCCATATATTCCCCTTCTTGGTGGCTTTGAGTTCCCCCTTCATAGTGTATGAATTCTCTGATTCATTTATTATATGATTATTCTTTTATCCTCTATCCTATTTTCTTTTCTCTAAGATTGGAGACTCACACTCCTATTCACAATTTTCTTATTGGCCACATCTCCATCATATATTATTATGAAAATTAAAATTATTCTAGATTGGTACCTTGGATATAATTATTTTCCATGTTTTCATCTTTTTAGGATTGGTACTTATTTTTTGTATAACTCCTCTAGACTCGGACTGTATTTAGTTATAAGGGAGGGACATATTATTCAAAAAAACATATTACTATTTCTAAAACTCTCTACAGCTCCAATAATATCCCTTGAATCCCCTTATTCCCTGAAACTATTTCGGTGTCCTAAAATATATTTATGTAATTGATCACTCTTTAGACTCCTTATTAATTGATTCTGTAGATCTTATCTTCTTTAAACATACATTAAACTTATTTGAAGAAGAAGTGTTATATTTTATTTTTTTACAAACCTATGGTTTCCTAGAATGAGTTATAAAACCTTAATTATTAATGTAAATAGATCAATCAAATTCTTGTCTTGTGGGTGTAGGTTTTACTTAAGGGGGTGTACTACAATGCTTAAAATCCTAGGATGAAACCAATTTTATTCTCATAAGTTTTTAATTACTATATATCATTTCTATAGGATAAATAACATCCTTAAACCACCTTGAATCCTCAATATTGAGTTATTTCTAGTCTAGTAATATTCAATTTATCACACAACTCTACCATTTTGTAATTTTCATCCATATTCATCATGAGATGATTGATTTCCAAAAAAAAGTTCATTATCATTGTGGTGAAAGTCACACTTTTTAGTCATTACATTCACTACTATATTTTGTTATTTTACGTCATTCTGAAATCATATTTTCCTTTCATAGAAGACTTAAATCTCAACCTATTTCATATATTCCATGCAGGTTTATACACCATCCTCATCACTACTTCAAACATTATATTTATTCTCATGATGTTCAATGAAATTACTAACCTGACCAGAATAGTAATCCATAAAACTATTTTAAGAATAATTTTCATCTTATTTTGTTTTTTTAATACTCACATTCATTTTTATTTGAAAATTTATTTATTCATCATTAGTATTATTTTATTTTTTTAGAACTTATTTTATTATCAATTAATCTAGGACTCTCTTCATTATTATCCTTATGCACATCACTCCATTTAATTTGATAACCTAATAAATTTCTTTAAATATCATCACACTTGAAGATCATGAGATATTTTTTTCCATTTTTATTTCCTAAACCCATTTTTTAATTTTTAGAGATAAAGGCCATATTTATTTTTTATTCCCGTCACATTTATCACCTTATTTCTAAAACACTAGAAATTATCACTTCAATATCACTTATAATCAGCTTATTCATTATGTAGATATTCATTTAATCCTTATCGTTATATTTAAAAATATGATCCTTTTCTCAAAATTAAGAAGAGTATTATTGAAATTATCTTATGAATGGTCTTCATATTCTTCAACAGAAAAATTATTTACGTACGAAAAGTGCCTCCATTTTTTTTCAATAACATTATAATCTTTCATATTTTATTTAAATGATTTGGTATGACTACTAATATCACTCACCTTGGGGAAAGTGTTATCAACATTTCCATATTAATATACTCTAATATCATCATACATAGTCTAATAAATTTATATTTTATCTTTTTTGTTATTTTTATTTCTTTCATACATGTTTTCTATATTATTCCACATTTTATTAGTAGTGAAAATTCCCATATAATTATTATATATTTTTATAAAACTAATTTATAAATGTATTTCTAGATTTCCCATATTCTTATAAGATTCTTTAGTCTATAAAGTATATGAGGGAATCTATCTTATAAGATATAAAATTATCTATCACAAAAACACTGGCCTCCAATACAGATGAGAGTGAATAATGAAATATCATTCTCTTCCATTCATAAATATTCATGCCATTGAAAATATTATCTCTCCAACTACTTATAGTATTTATGTTTTCTTTTATTTATCTAGGTATAATCATAGATGTCTATTTCATTATTTTAATCCAACTGAAGCGCCCATGTAAATTTTCCTAACATTAATATGAGAATTAGTGGTGAAATTTTACAGAATATTTTAAATTAATACACTCGTATTTTATAGTATCTTTTCCCACCCAATATAAATAGTCCCGCACATCATATGGAATAGAAAATAATTTCTCCAAAATAAAATGTTTTACAAGGTTCAACATCGGTGAGAGAGAAAACTACTTTCATAATAATAATTAATATATCACACTAAGATTATCAGTATAATAAAAGTTATTTCAATAGTGTGGAAGTGTTATTTTTTGAATCGAACTATGTTTTATATTCTTGTGAAAAATACGAGCATTTTAAATCATTTAATTTATCACATCAATAATAATAATAGAGTGTTGTAGATATTAATATCAACACTCTTCATGATTTTTCCTTCTCTTTTTAGGTTGAACAAGATCTTCAGTACATTTTAGAATTTCATGGAATTTAATAATAATATATTTCACTAAATAGTCCTCAACTACATAGACATTATCGTTATAAAAAATTAGATCAAATTTTTATGTATCATATCCAGAATGATCAACTCATGTATGAGAGAAGTTTCACACATGGGGAAATTATTCCTCCTCAGTATCAAACACATATATGATCACTAATTGGGGAAGAGTTTATAGATACATCCATAAATCATAGATATATCACACATTGTTTTTCATTAGTTATTCACTTATTCAATAAAACATATCCTCAATATAATAGAAAATTTTCACATCTTCATTATATAAAAAATCATTTTTCCCTTCTTTTTATTAGTTTGTATGCACAAAATAAGGGTCAAAATTATTTTCTTATCCAAATATGGTAAAACCTATGCATCTGTAACGTCATATAATATTTGGGTAAAATTAATTATGAAAAATAGAAGCGTTGAATGGATTTTATAATTTCAAATATTTTGCTTCGAAACCTCAGTGAAAATAAACCAATGATCCTTTTTATTTTCTCTGTATTTACACCCAAAAAAATTTAATATCTAATAAAATATTTGACAATATCCATTATATATATAAATTTAAGAAGAAATGGTAATAATTAAAATATATTTTAAATTTTAGAATATTTTAGGAAAATTAATTCCATCAAATTCCTAATTTACTCATCCTAAGGGTGCAGGGACTCTTCCAATGTCGAGAGTTACTCTTCTGAAAAAATTCAATATTGAATTTAATAGTTACTCTTATAATGTTTTAATTAACTCTTCTAAAGTAAACTATTTGTCATTTTATGTCCTAATGACACTTAATATATTCTTATTTTCACATTTTATATATGTTCAGACTCTTAATAAGTCACAATTTACCATTATAAATACAATAGTTTTTATTCCTATGTTAGCATATATCGAATTTATTCCATAGAATCTGTTTTCAAATCATATATATAAAAAGAAATTATCTATAAATTAAATATTAAAAAAATCATCTAACAGAATACTACAATAAAACATCATCATGGTGTGAAATGAATAAATCATTCATTAATTTTATTATGTTCTCTAATATCCTACTTTATATTTTTTGTGAACCATAATAAGGCCTTTACAAATCGAAAATATTCATTTAAGAGAAAACATTCATTGAATATCTCACTTTATATCAATCATGATACTATATTATATGATAATGTGGATTTTTGATTGAATTACATTATAAGTTGATAATAATATTTTACCCACATAATTTGAATGCACACCCCCTTAAATTAATCAATTGAATTTTTATTTTATATAGATTTTTATATATAATGAAATATCCTTTATTAAAGTGGAGGAATGGGAATCAAAACAAACTTGAAATGGGTTATGATCATTTTAACCCCCTTGAAATAAAATACAAATCTATGAGGGGGATAGGTTTTATAAAAATACTCTTAAGAAAGGGGAAACAGATAAACATTTAGGATCAACCTCAAGGTCTAAATCATGTCCATGATAATAGCCTTAGGGAATGTATCAATAATATATCCTTGTTTTGGAATAAAATAAAACATTATATCATCATAAAAACATTCACATTAATGAATTGAAGCATAATCTCAATGTTCTTTGACACTGAATATTGGAAAAAAATTAAAAATGTCTTTAACACTTTGATTGTTTAATGAAATAATGGGAGGCTATTAAATATTAATCCCCATGTTTTCAAGATAATTATTTCTCCATATAATCGATATACATACATTGAAAATAGATATATATTCCACCTATATTGAAATGAATATAATTATTTTATCCTAAAATTGTAAAACCACCAAATGATAAAGGGTTAAATGACTAAATGACATAACTCATGTCAACAAGGTGAACCTTGATTTTTGGGAGCCTATCTGAATAGAACTCCATAGTTAAGCATTCTTGGCCTTGAGTAGTGATCAAGATGGGTGACCTTCTGGGATGTTTCCTAGGGTGTGTGTGAGTGAGAACAAAACACACTAGAAAGGACATGTGTTGGCATGTGGGGTAGTCATTAGTCAGATGACCCGTTCAGGCATGTGGTGGGCCCCTGGGTGAGAACCACGTGTCTGTGGCGAAACTGGTGGGTGATGCCCAGTTGTTACATTTGGTATCAGAGGTGGTACCCAGAATTAAGTGTGGTGTAGTTCCTGGGTTGTGATATAGGGCCCACAATGAGGACATTGTGCTCTAAAGAGGGGGTGATTGAAATACCCCCAAATGATAAAGGGTTAAATGAATAAATGATATGACTCATGTCAACAAGGTGCACCTTTTTTCAGGAGTCTATCTTATTAGAACTCTGTAGTTAAACGTGCTTTCCTTGGAGTAGTGATCAGGATGGGTGACCTTCTGGGAAGTTTCCCAGGGTGTGTGAGTGAGGACAAAGCACACTGGAAAGGACATGTGTTGGCCTGTGGGGCAGTCATTAGTCAGATGACCCGTTTGGGCACGTGGTGGGCCCCTGGGTGGGGACCACGTGTCTGTGGAGAAACTAGTAGTCGAAGCTCAGTAGTTACATTAAGAATTATGTTCAATTTTAATTAATAAAATTGTTCTTGTTCTTTGATGGGAATCATGGTTTGACTTCGGCCAATTGCTACTACCTAACGCGGAGGGCGCGGGCCGAACGGACACGGCTCGATGACCATCCGTCGATTCTTTATTTGCGATTGAGGTGCATTGAAAGAGGCGACGACGGAAGAAGGTAGTGGCCGCAAGCAGAAGAACTGCGGCCCGCAACCGTGGGCCGCTCGGCCGATAAAGAACCGGCTGGCTAAGCCGGCTGGACCGAAGAGACCGCGACGCCACAATTGTGTCATGCTACGGAGGACCATGGCCCACCCGTGGGGCCCACTCACGCCGAGAAGACCGGTCGGCATCGGTCGGCCAGATGGAAGGGCGGCGCCGCCGGTTCGGGAGACCGGGGGGCTGCCCCCCCCCCCCCCCACCCCACCCCGCACCGCTCGGTCATCTAGGCCATGCCCGTCGGGGCCATGCCCCCCCCCCCCCGGGCCGGGCAACCTTCTATGGCCGGGCCGCACATTATTTGTGTCAGGCTGACCCGCCAGTCCACCGGGCTTGGCGGGCCAGGCCCATTTTCACTTAAACGTGAATAACATTGCGACTGTGCGTCCAATCGATGTGACATCTGCGGCACTGAGACCCTTACGACAATATGGTCATTTTTCAATACTCTAAGTGAGTTTTGGACGAATTTAGAAAATGTCTGGGTTTGGAACGAGCATATCAACAACCATGCCCTTGAACTGAAATGCCAATCTCTTTCAGACCGGGCGTCCGATTGACTAGCCATCTATCAAGTCGGGTTCCTTTTGACAAGAAGGAACTTTGGGATACATCAACTCTGGACTTCATGAAAGTTTCTGTATTGACCCCCTTTTGACTCGAGGAGAAGACCCTCCCGGAATCGAGTGTGTTGTGTGCGGGAACCCTAGAGCTGGCTGCGACTGTAACGACAACTATGATGGAATCCTCCATGGGTTCGGTAAAGATAAAAACTATACTGGAATCCTATGTGAGTTCGACAGAGATGACAATTGTACTGGAATCCTCTGTGGGTTTGGCAGAGATGACAACTGTACTGGAATCCTTTGTGGGTTCGGGAGAGATGACAATTGTACTGCAATCCTCCGTGGGTTCGGCAGAGAAGACAACTGTACTGGAATCCTCCGTGGGTTCGGCTGAGAAGACAACTATACTGGAATCCTTCATGGGTTCGGCAAAGTTGACAACTGTACTAGAATCCTCCGTGGGTTCTGCATCGATAACAACTGTACTCAAATCCTCTGTGGGTTCGGCAGAGATGTTGAATTAGTGACTACATCTGATCATCTATATCTCTATTCGAAAGATGTATACCTGTGTGAGATGAGTCTTGACATCAATAATTATCATTAATGTGATTGAATTTTTTCTTTTGTGGAATTATTTGTTCTTGGGCTCGAGAGTTGGAGCCGAATTGATATTGATAACTTAGGTATATGTATGCGCATATACCTAAGTAGGGTTCGTTGTTATTTCGTGGTTGTATCTTTTCTTTGTGGTTTATCCTTAGTGGATTTTGGGAGACCTTTGGGGGTCTCAGAGTCCCTACTGAGTATCGTTATACTCACCCGTGCATGGGCATTGCCCGCAGTACGTTGTGTTGGATGTAGACGACGAACAATGTTGATCGTGGTAGAGATGTGTAAAGCTAGATGGTACACGGAGATGGAACACTTGGAGGGATGTACACAAAGCATATGGATGAACCCGAGGTACCGAGGAGGCCATCTGTACCTACCCTTTTGGTGGGATTCCCGGATTATGACTCAGTGGTTGATGCTTTACTTTACTATTGTTGTACTAGTCTTTACGTTGTACTATATTTCCAATTGGGATTGTATTTCCAGCCCACCTTTCCTTTCAGCACTTACTTTGTGTATACAGTTTTACTTAGTGCTTTCTTTACATTCATATTGTGTTGTGTTTTTTTACTTTTATAAATGCAATGCCTTCCCAGCATAGGGATTTCCTACTTTGGTGCTAGTTTCTATCCCCTGGCCTATAGAAGGTGGGCATGGGGTAGTCACGGCATGGGCCCCGAGGATGGGTCGTGACAAATTGGTATCAGAGTAGTCTGTTCTACCGCAGAACATAGGACTCCGATCTATTTTTATATGAAGCAGTAGTGTTATGAGTATTGAGTGTGTTTTTCAGTCCAGGGATTCCAATGTTGGTGCGGAGGCTAAGGTATCCATACACCAGGACCCTGACCTCTGATTTCCGACTCAGTGTATGAAAACACTGATTGCATTTGTGTTTCCATTGAAAAGTTTTCTATATGATTGCTTTTTGTCAGCTCACCAATAATACTGTTTGAGCATGGTGCACTTGTTTCTTTTCAGGATGGCCCTACAAAGGTATCCAGCTAGGGTTTTGGGTTATGTAGGAGATGGAAGCCCACCGAGCGATGAGGCCTCGGTGCATGGTCGCATAATAAAGGAGGTACCAGCAACACCTCTACCTGTTGAACCACTGATACCACCCACTCCAACTGCTAAGACTGCACGTCGCCAGATTGTGTTTCACGAGTTCCAGTGACTAAGGCCTCTAATGCTTCAAGGTGACACAGGTTTTCAGACAGTCGGGTGCTGGCTAGAGGTTGTAGCATGGGTTTTCCCCACAGTTGGGACACCCACTGATGTGATGGTGTACCTAGTTGTTAGACTCTTTCAGGGAACATCTGAGATGTGTTGGATTCTGATGCTCTAGTTTTATGAAGAGGTTAATCTCACCTGGGGAGACATCGAGGGTCTTTTCAGGGCAGATTGTTTACCAGCGACTATACACTCTGTGCGGGCTCAAGAGCTACTGCTCTATCCGTAGGGATTTCCGACCGTAGCAGAGTCTTCTATAGCTGGTTGTAGACAGATGACACAGAGGTCCAATAGAACCAGACCCACAGGTGGTTGACCGCATGACTCAGGATCTTGTGTGTGAGGCACCTGGGGTGGAGAACTACTTACGAGCAGCAGGCAGTGATATGCATGCGTCGAGCGGGGTCACTTGGCTCGAGACTGCCAGACTCATCCTGCAGATGAGAAGCAGGAAGTAGAGGGACCTTCGAGGCAGAGGCAAGGGTTCGACCATGGTGGTCCGCTTGGAGAAGTCGGATGTGGAAGTGGAACTTGTCGAGTAGCAATTGGACAGGAGAAGGACTAGCTCTATTCTTGGAGGCATTTGTTTTTTATACTTCTAGATTCATTGATGTCTTTGTTTGCGGATGCTTTGTGTCTTTTTACTATGAGCTACATTAATAAAAGACACTTGTTCTTGTGAAGTTTACTTATTTTTCCTTTTCTATGTTGTAGATACTGATAGGTTCTAGTTAAAACCATTGACTTGACCCTAACTTTTGAGAAACCTATTGGAGGAGACCTAGTGACCACACACTACTGCTGACAGTGTGACTTGACACATAGAGGTGAGAGTAACAGTTGGATCTCTTGGTAGTATCGTTGAGGCCTTACGACATCGTCCATGGCATGAAATAGTATCGTTAATGTCAGGATTGACAGTATTAGGAAAATAACGTGGTTCATCCAGGGGATGAGACCACATTTCTCTTTTTGGAAAAGGAGAAATCTTAGCAGCTCTTGTAAGACATAAGTGAAAAAGGGTGTTGTTGTGTTCTTTACAAATGACTAGTCACACCCATAGTTCATTTAACAAACAGTTTACCATTTAATCTAATCTAAAAAGTCTCAGGTGTGTCCTGATGTAGGAGCGAGCATAGATTGCATATAGTTCACGAAGGTTGAGGTAGGACAAGCAGAACTGCACTACCCATGACCTGGAGTTAGCAGTAGTGGTATTTGCCTTGAAGAGGTGGCGACACCAGGTATTCATTTGCTAAGACAGGCGATAGAGAAGCTAGCCACGTTGCAGATATACTTTGTGGATAAAGATGGAGCAGTTTTTCCTCATTCTATCATAGTCACTCCTCCACTTCTTCAGCGAGTTACGGAGACACAACATGGGGATGTTGACTATGAGATGCAATGTGCTCAGATATCCTCAGGACAAGCACTTGATGGATTTCTTGAAGGAGGGGAGGACGTCATCTTCTTAAAGGGGTATACCTTGGTACCAGTTGCACTACAGTAGGAGGTGATTAGGGAGTTTCATGCTTCCCCACTAGTGGTACATCCAGGAGCGGCGAAGATGTATCAGAACCTTTGAAAAAATTATTAGTGGCCGGGTATGAAGATGGTTGTAGTAGAGTTCGTTTCATGATGCCTTACTTGTTAGCAAGTGAAGACGGAGCACCATGTACCAGCGGGATTGGTTCAGCCCTTAGAGGTTCTGGAGTATAAGTGGGATGGGATATCCATGGATTTCGTGGTGGGGATTCCACGTAAATCTAGGATACATGACTCTATCTGGGTGATCATTGAACGACTCACAATGTCGTCCCACTTCCTACCGATCAGAGAGTACGGCTCAGTAGAGAGTTTGGGAAGCCCCTAATTCAAGAGATCATATGACTTCATGGTGTTCCATTGTCCATCATTTCCGATCATGATGCTCGTTTCACTTCAAGTCTATGGAAGGGTTAACATGAGTCATTTGGGACACAGCTACATCTGAGCACTGCCTTCTATCCTCAGATGTACAGTCAGACTGAGAGGACCATTCAGACTCTCGAGGACATGCTCCGTGCATGTGTTCTCAACTTCAGTCGCAGTAGGGAGGATCACCTACCCTTGGTGGAATTTGCGTACAACAACAGATACCACTCCACCATTAGGATGGAACCATATGAGGCATTGTACGACCAACCTTTCAGATCACCTCTGTGCTAGACTGACCCATGGGAGTCAGCACTTGTAGAACTAGAGATGATTGAGGCTACGATGGAGAAGGTGCAGATCATCCAAGAGCAAATGAAAACTGCACAGAGTAGAAAGAAGTCCTATAATGATAATAGATGGAGACCAATGGTGTTCGAGGATGGAGACCACATCTTCTTATGGGTCTCACCTCGCCGGGGTCTACTGATATTTGGCTAGGGCCGCAAGTTATCTCTGTGCTTCATCGGAGCTTTTCAGGTCCTCAGTAGAGTAGGCGAGGAGGCTTACTTCCTAGCCCTTCCACCTCAAATGCACCAGGTGCATGAATTCTTCCACATATCTTAGCTGAGGAGATAGTTGCATGACCCGACCCACATCATCGACCACGAGGAGCTGGACATCGATGATGAGGAGACATTAACGGAGGATCCGATGGAGAATGAGTATTAAAAAGAGTGGGTCCTACGTGGACAGTCAATTCCTCTGGTGTGCATTCACTGGAAGCATGGGAACCTCCATGAGAGCACATGAGAGAGGGAAGTTCAGATGTGTTCTCAATACCCCCATTTGTTTCCCTAGTGCTTGTTGTAGCTTTACGAGGATGTAAATCCCTGAGGTGGGTGTAATGTAAAGAACCAGAAATTTCAAAGAAATTTTTTTCTTAAATTTATTGGAATTTTAGAAGTCCGCAGTTTCTGACGGTGCTTGATTCCTGGGCCTGGTGTGCCCGAAATCAATTTCTAATGTTTTGTTCGGGTACGTTCAGTAAACGTACGGGAAGATTCTTCTATCCTTTGAACCGGTGCTCGGAATTGAAATTCAAGGACACTGATGAAATCACAGTGCCAGTATTCGCATAAGGGGACACTTACCGTAGTTGCATTTTATACGGGTTGGAATTTAATTTTTGGGGTTTAATAAAAATTTAAATAAAATTGTTGTGAAGAATTTTATTTATCTTGGGTAGTTAAATCCTACATGGGGAAGTTAATTGGTGCGTCCCAGATCCACATAACCTCCCATGATAGGATATTTGTGAGGTGGGGCCCAAATGTTCCCTAACCTTTCATCTCCCCATAACTCCTCTTTAACTCCCTTTAACACTCCCCTTCATTTAATTTGTCAACTCTCCATTTTAATTCTAACTCTCCACCTTCCTTTATTTATTTCACCAACACCCTTTAATTAATTTATTGATCCACAATTAATTAATTAATTTCAGTGTTTGAATTTTGATGATTCATGTGGATAATAAAATAATATCTTAAGTTATTATTTTATTTTTGGCACATGTTGTGTTGGGAGAATGGGGAGAAAACTCAACAGAAAAATAATAATAATGTTCTTCAAATGGTGAAGAACAATGTTTTTCAACAACAAACAACTCTGACGAAGAACTCAAAGTCACCAACGAGGTTTCTTCATTCAGCACACTCCGACATCAAGGGAATCGACACGATTCTTATGTGACGCCCGACTACCTCGACGTTCATCTTCCGCGGTTCGAGGACATGTGACGTATTTTCGAGTTAGGGAAATTATGTTCAATTTTAATTGATTAAACTTGTTCTTGTTCATTGATGAGAAACATGGTTTGACTTCGGCCAATATATACCACCTAACGCGGAGGGCACGGGCCGAATGCACACGGCCTGATGAACCTCCGTAGACTCTTTATTTGCGATTGAGGCACGTTGGAAGAGGTGATGACAAGAGAAGGCAGCGAGCACGAACCAGCCATGTGCAGAAGAACCGCGACCCGCAACTGGGGGCCGCTCGGTCGATGAAGAAGTGATTGGCTAAGCCGGCTGGACAAAAGAGACCGCAGCGACACAAGGGAGATGTGCTACGGAGGACCGCGACATGTGTTCCACGGGCCGCTTGGTGGAAAAACTGTTCTACAGCCGGCCGACCGGGCTAGGAATACCCGCAGAGCCAGAAGGGCGCTGTGCTGGATAAACCGCGGCCCGCTCGTGCGAGCTGCTCACACCGAGAAGGCCATCCGGAATCGGCTTACCGGTTGGAAGGTTCGCACTGCTTGGCACCACCGGTTCGGGAGACCAGCCCCCCCCCCCCCCCCCGCACCGCTTGGCCACCCTGGCCGAGCCATCCGGGACGGGTCGGGCCACCTGCCATAGTCGGGCTGAGCCCCACTAGGTCGGGCCATGAATTTTTCGGGTCGGGCCGACCCCTTAGTTGGGACGGACCAGCCGAGTCAGGACAGGCTGACCAGCCAGCCCATTGGGCTTGACGGGCCGGGCCTGTTTTTACTTACACCTGAATAACATTGCGATCGTGTGTCCGATCAACATGCCGTCTACGGGAATGAGACCCATACGATGAGCCATTAATTTTTCAATAATCTAAGTGAGTTTTTTATGACATTGGAAAATAGCTGGGTTTGGAAAGAGAATTTTTCCATTTGGTCCCCTTGAACGGAAAAGCCAATATCTTTCAGACTGAGCATCTGATTGATGCACTGTCTGTCATTTCAGTTTCGTTTTGACGAGACAGAACATCGGGATACATCAACTCTAAACGTAGTGAATGTTGATGTATCAACCCCCTTTTGACTAGAGGAGCGGACCCTCTTGAAATCGAGCGTGCTGTGTGCGGGAAACCTAGAGCTGGCTGTGACTACAATGAAAACTATACTGGAATCCTCCATGGGTTCGGCAGAGAAAACAAATGTACTAGATTCCTCTGTGGGTTCGGTAGAGATGACAATAGTACTGGAATCCTCTATGGGTTCGGCAGAGATGACAACTGTACTGTAATCCTCTCTGAGTTCGGCAGAGACAACAACTGTACTGGAATCCTCCTTGTGTTCAGAAGAGACTACAACTGTACTGGAATCCTCTGTGGGTTTAGCAGCGATGAAAACTATACTGGAATCCCTCATGGGTTCGTTAACGACAATGAATTAGTGACTACATCTGATCATCTCTTTATCTATATGGAAGATTTATACCTATGTGAGATGAGTCTTGACTTGAATCATTATCATTGATGTGATTGACTTTCTTCCTTTGTGGACTTAGTTGTTCTTGGGCTCAAGAGTTGGATCCTGATATTGATTACTTAGGTATATGTATAGGAAAATACCTAAGTAGGTTTTGATGTTATTTCGTGGTTGTATCTTTTCTTTATGGTTTATCCTTCATGGAATCTGGGAGACCTTCGGGGGTCTCGGGGTCCCTACTGAGTATCGTATACTCACCCCTACACGGGCAATGCCCGCACTACATTGTATTGGATGTCGACGACGGAAAATGCTTATCATGGTAGAGACTTGTAAAGCTAGATGGTACCCAGAGATGGACCACTTGGCGGGACATACACGGAGCATATGGATGGACCTGATGTGAAGAGGAGGCCATCTGTACCCACACTTCAGGTGGGATTCCCGAAGGATGACTTAGTGGTTTTTATTTACTTTAATTTTATTGTACTATTCTTTCAGTTGTACTGTATTTCCAGTTGGGCATATATTCCCCCCCCCCTTTCCTTTTAGCACTTACATTGTGTATACAGTTTTACTTAGTCTTTTCTTTAGTTGCGTACTCTGTTGTGTTTGTTTACTTTCACAAAGGTAATGCCTCCCCAGCATAGGGATTTACGCCTTTGGTGCTAGTCACCAGCCCCTGGCCTATGGAAGGCGGGCTTGTGGTAGTCTCGGCATGGGCCCTGAGGATGGGTCGTGACAAAAATACTTACTCAGAGATAATTTTATGAATAGAAATAAGACCTCATAAAGTGGAATTCCTATCATCACAATCCCCTTTCCAATATTCATTAGTATAAGTATACAAATAATATTGACAAACTCTTTTTTAAAGAAGTGTAAAAATAAAATATCCTTGTATTTAACAACTTTTTTTGTATCCAAAAATTGTGATTACATAAGGTATCTTTGATACTAGGAAGATAGTCGTACTACAAAACAATGTTAGGACAAGATGATGTGAGGTACTGTAGGCTTCCAATCAATTATTTATACTTTATTTGATCCAAAGCTTTTGAATAAACATAATTATATAGTTTCAAACCAAATTTAATAGATATATAAACATTCTTGGAGTCATTGAAGATGATTTTCAATAATAATTTACTTGAATAAATTATTTAGGATAGAAAAAAATTCCTTATGTCTTCTAATGTAACTCTATTATGTATATCATCTATCCCAGTATGTATATGCCAAAATGTTTCTTATTATATCTAGAAAAAATTCTATATTAAATCTCTTAATCCCCTAAAAAAATAATTCCATCGACATATACAATTACATTGAGAGTACATGGATACTTTTTTATGTACATATTGTTGTTTACATTTCATATTATAAATTCCATCCCATTCATGTAGTTGTATGAAATTTGGTACTAAACCATTGGATCCTTCTTTAGACCACATAAGTCATTATAAAATTTTCAATCAATACATATATTATTTTTAGAAACAATTTCTCATGGATTTTTAATATACACCACTTATTTTATTAAAAATATTTTATCAATTGTTT
This sequence comes from Viscum album, assembly GCA_963277665.1. Lineage (NCBI taxonomy): Eukaryota > Viridiplantae > Streptophyta > Magnoliopsida > Santalales > Viscaceae > Viscum > Viscum album. Next base: position 2,119,123,576 of record OY728132.1, on the reverse strand, counting down.
TTGGACAGATATCCCAAAAATATAAGTTACTAAACATTCCCTTCAAGATTACATTGGTTTACACTATTAATATTTATATAGTAGGGACAAATAATTAACATAATGTAACATATAGTGGTAATATTATTATATAAAATATCATTAGAGCATTTTCTGAACAGAAACCTATTTTTAAACTAAATATCCATATAAAAAACCTTCATATAGTGATACTTATATAGGTTATGTTTTCGGGACCTAGTACATCTCATTTCAACAAAACCTTAAATTTTAATCTCAAATACTCCATTTTTTGGGTGGTGTATAATGAGTATCATACTATTTTTTAAAACCATAATTTTGAGAAAAATCATTAAAATGATCATCTTACATACTTATTAACATTTTTAGATATGAATTTATTGAATCACATCCCACATTATTTATCAACTATTTAATAGAAAGTTTTTATCATATCCACAACATATGGTTTCTTATTTATAAAAATCAAACATGTAATTATAGTATAATAATTAATAAATTTGATGAAATAAAATCACCCTATGTTGAATTATGTATCATGGGTCCACACATATCATAATTATTGGCAAACATGTCTTTGTAGATTGGATTTACAATAAAATTTTACATCCCTGTGTAATTTCCCCTTTTTTATTTTTCTCAAACAGCTTCCTTTGGTCAATTTAGATGAGGTCAGTTTACCTAAAACTCTCCATTTTAATTATTACCTAATACCATTTTAAAAATATGACCGAATATTCAAATCAATAATTTTTTATCAAATTTTCTATTCAAATAGAAATAATTTCTTAAGTATCTAATCACGAAGTGGTTAAGATTGTATCTTTTACATGTGGTAAAAATTTTATTATTATTTGTTCTCTTGAAGTGGAATGATATTATTTTAAAAAAATATATTCATTTACAAAATCACATGTCAAAAAAACATATAAATAAATGTTTATCCCATATAAAATTAGAAATGTTTGAATTTAGTTTTTGGACATCAATCTTAGTTGTTACAAATCGTTTACTTTTTTAGGATATATCATTTCCAATGGTCACAATTCCACAATTATGTTATAAAATATATTTCAATACATAGTTTTCCAAAGTAAAATTTGGTTATAATATACTATCAATTATCCTTTTATTTACTTTATTTATAACTTTGTGTGACACCTCTACAATGAATGTCTTTATAGTGTGTTTCAATTTAAATTCTTATATTCTCTTCCAAACTATTTACTTTGGATAAAATATAGTTACATTCAATCCTCTTAATAGTTTACATATATTAATATATTCTATAGATCTACTAAATACTATGAAAACTATTCATAAGATGTATCATGGCTGAACTTTCATTTATTCTATTCTTCATTATACAGATGAAATTTCCATCCTAAGAATAAATCCCCCAATGTTTCAAACATTATCTAATCCTAAAAAATGTAAATATTATACAAACAAGAATTATATTTTTTCACAAACACACTATAAAACCACTAATAACCTTTTAATTCCCTTATTTAGTGAATCTTTTTATAATACAAGGAATTTACTTCTTAATGTATTGGAGCAATTTTAAAATAATTTATTTTTTATTTTGAGGAAAATATATTTTAGAATTTATGTGAAATATCATTTATTTAGAAATATAATTTAACGTGTTTTTATGACCACATGTTATTCCATATTGACTTATAAATTTTTTTATAGAAAAATATTTCTCGTTTTGTGTGTGTTGTAGGTGGAGTTTTTAAATAATGTGTTTTAATATATTTATCAACATCCTAGAAAGACTTCTGTTTTATTCCAATGAATTTTTTAAGTTCATTTATAAATATTTATGTCATTTTTATCCTTATAAAACCTTGAATTGTTCATATTGTGTTATTATTCTTTTGGAATATTTATTTAAACTCTTATTCAACTGTCTCTTTTTCCGTAAGTTATAACTTATTGGTCTTTATTTCCTATAAAATATAATTTTATTTTTATTAAAATCATAATTTCTTATATTTATCATCATAACCTAATATTAATTTTTTTACTTATTTATCATACAATTATTTCCTTTCAAATTTAACATTAAGATCAATATTCATTAATACTTAAAGCGGGTTTATTCTACTAACCTAATTCTTACCATAACTACCAAAGTAAAACAAATCTATAAAATACTATATTTTGTTTAGTAGTTAAAGGGGTAATATATAAATTTTGAATACTCTAAATTATAATATAATATTGAAATGAACTTCTTTGGAATTATTTCTAATTTTTATATCAGAAATTATTAATACATATCATTAATTATTTATCAACTATTCTCCAAAAAACTAAAACATGTTCACTATGCATAGTTTTTTGATTTTGGACATCACAGTTGTTATTATATTATAATAATCAATAAATTGGAATAAATACAGATAAAACGGATTGATATAATGTATCATTGTTCCGAAAATATCATAATATTTATCTCAAGTGGCTCTGTTCATTGGATTCCCCATGCTTTATGACTGCCCAATGTGTTTTTTCAATTATATAATTTTTCATAAATTTAATGAATTTATCTCATGATGTTATGTTATTTTATCAAACCATCTACAACGAAAAAAATTCTTTAACTTATTATAAAAATGATATCCAATGTTCTATGGCATAATTTGTTCACATTTTTTAACTCAAATAACAATAATTTTTTGAGTCTTTACTCTATAAGAGGTTACCATTGGTTCATTATACATAAATAATAACTTGACCATTATTTTTTGTCTTGATGAGGGAATATATTCTTATTAAAAAATTTCATTTAAATCATCACAGAGCTCACTGAGACATCATATTTTTTCCCGAAGCCCATAAATTAATAAAACATACTATGAGATTAGTTTTTTGGATTCAATTTTAGTTATTCCATTTGGATTATTATTCAAGGAAATATTATTAAAAACATTCACCAAAATACCATGATTTTATTCAATATTTTTCATCACCATGGTAACCTCAGTCATATGTGATGAGAAACCGATATCAATGATCCATGAATTTCCAATTTTCATGGATTTAACAATAACATACACAAATAATGACTTATATGTATTGTTTATTTTATGATTATTGTTTTTACCACTAGCCTAATATCCTTGGAAAAAATATTTATAGGAATGTACTCTACCACAAAACGACCTTGATGGATATATATTTTATATATCCTATTTATAAAATCAAAATTATTCTAGAGAGGAATCATAGATGAACATTCATTCATTGTATTATTATTTACAAGATAAATACATGAATTCTAATTAAATCTTCGCATTCATTATAAAATTTCCTATTTAATTTGTGGGACATATTATACTAGAGATACTATGGTTAGTTCTTAAACTCTCCACTACACTAACTATAGTCATTGAAGCCCATTCATCCATAAAACCAGTAACACTTCATGGAATTTAATTTTTTCTATCATAGGGGATTTTAGCCTTCCTCTATATAGATTTTTTGATATTAACTTCTTAAAATCATTTCAAACCATATTTATCATAATCATTATATTATTTATTTATTTTTCAATATAATATATTCTATAATTTATAATTGAACCAGCATTATGATTGTAAATAGATTTATGACTTCTCAATGTTACATGCGAAATTTTTACATATGTTATTTTATATCATTTGTTTGTATCAGAATATGATTCAATTATTATTTAGAAAACATTATATTAGTCAGATATAATTTTTAAGGGAATTATCTACCATAAACCCCTTGAATTTACCATGTTTAGTTATTCTACTTTAACAACAATATTATTTTTCATGCTCGTAGACCATTCTATATTTTTCAACAAGATTCACCTTGATAATCATAATTTCCTAAAATGATTATTTTCTTTATTATGGAAATCAACATTGTACCAATTTAGCTTCCCAAAATATTTATTTATTTATTTCACTTAATTTTTTGGGTTTTTGTTCCTTTTAAGGCACCCTTCATGCATGTTCTCAGAAAATGTTCCCTATTGTTTCTTCATATCCCTCATTACTATTTTAAAAGCCACTTTTTTTCAAAATATTCAATGCAATTACGAGAATAAACAATATTTTACCAATCATAACTACACAAAAAATAGTTTGCAGCATCTTCATTGCTTCTTAAGCTCATTTTCTCCCTTATATAGAATTGCCTATTATCCATACTTGTATTTATGTATTCATCAATGATTCTAAATTTATTATTTCTTAATTTCCCTCTCTAAAAATTAATTATCTGAATAATACTCATTCTATTTCATTGGAATATTCAATGCAATGTTCCCAACACACTTACATTGGGTGCACTTGAGATAGAATTTTCCATTTATTTCTTATGTAATTTTTTAAATTTTTAATGATAGAATGAAATTTTTAATTTTTGATTCCTATAAAATTATTCATCTTAATATGATTCATAAGTGTATTTAGCTTCAAACATTCTAGTCAACAAATTATTCATAATTTTGAAGTCTACTTCCTCCTATGCTTTATTCTTAAAAATACCAGACTTACTCTTATTATCATAATGATGTGTAATGTACACCATATAAAAAGAAATTTCTTCCCTTTATTAAATAGATGAAATCATAATATCATTCCAATCATGAATTTTTCTCATTAGTCATTTAAAAATTGTATAACATTATATTTTGTATATAATTAATGTGTTATAACTGAGAATATTATTCACTATGGTGAAATTTTCCACAACAGTATCTTCTTGAACCAATTGGATTTCTTCAAATTTAAACATCAAAATTTGTAGTCTAGATTCTATGATATTATCATATCCTTCATATATATTTTCTTCTATATCCCACGATTCATTTCATGTTTGGTTCCCCATAACATTATTATGGACTTTATTACGAATGGATGACATAATTTTATTTTAGGATTTTCCATCTACCGCTCTATTTATATTATCTACGAAGTCCATGGGATTAAATCCCACAATATTTGGGAAACACACATTCACAAAATATCTTAACTAAAACAAATTGATGGAAAATAATAAAGTATTCATTTCATTCATCCTTGATATTATATTCCTTATAAAAAGAACCCCCTTTTGATTTATAGAATTCATATTCTTTGTTCTCTATATTGATAGATTTCATAGGGAAAATGGTTTCCTATGAATTCAATTAAGGTTCCTCGGTTAAGAAATGTACTACAAGGGGGTGGTGAATTAGTGGTACATATTTTACAAATTTATTTGAATTAATCCTCTGTGACTTTATTGGGTCTCTATTGAATCAATATATGAAATCCCTCACCTTTTATCCAAACAATTGTTACATTAGAGGCCACATAATGATTTTTATAGGGTTGCACCTAAATATGATTGACTAATCATTTCTAGGATCAGTATGATATATAAGATATTGATTATCAGTATCATAAAATTGGTTACAGGAGAAGAGTATAGTTCTTTAATTACACTTTCTATTATATTAATGATATTATAAAAAAGGGTAATGTACTTCCATAAATATGACATGGAAATAATTAAAACAAGGATTAGTTTATATGAAAACAAATAATATTTCTAATTATTCTCTATCTCTTAGTGGTGAAAAATATCATCAATACTTTATAGGGTTTAACCAAAAAAATAATAATATCTTTTTTTGAAACGTCCTCAAATTCAGATAAAATAAAAAAATAGCAATGGATTGGACTTTATGTTCACGTTTTCAGAATGATAAATTCATGCATGCTATAATCTTATACATATTTTGAGAAAATAATAGGGATTGCTAATTATATAATCCATTTATTTCAAAACATATAGAAATCATTATTCCATTATAGGATGATCTAATTATGTTTTACAATTATCAAAAAAATTGATGTACAATGAAATAGATTATCAAAACCCCTCTCAATTCATAAAAAAATTATAATTAATTTTATCATATAATATTGGAAAAACATATGGGAATACTATTCACATAAAAAAATATAGAAACTTTTTTTCTTCCATAGTTACTTGAATTTTTTAGGATATATTCATCCTATTAAATAGTAGCATTGATTAAATATAATAATTTCAAATATTTGAGTTTGAAATATCCTTAAAAATATGACATTATTATTATTATTTAATTCCCATTCCAATATCAATAATTATTTTATTAATTTTTATAATTGAATAGAAATGGTATTTATATAAATATAGTCAAAAAATAAACAACTAAACATTTTTATAGTTTTTTGATATTTCATAAAAAAATAACATTTATAAACTAATACATTATTCTTTAAAATTTTCATGGGACTCCTAAAGTTAATAGTTACACTTACAAAATCATAAATCACTATTAAAATGGTTCTCATCACTCTTATAATGATGAAGTTAACTCTTATAAAGTTACTTTTTACTCTTCCAATGTCCCCATAACCATTATTAAGTCTATGGTTACTCGGATGATGTTAAAGATGTCTCTTCTGAAGTCACCCTTAATCCTCCTGAAGTCTGTTATGACAAGTTCAAATTTATAACTCTAATATTTTCTTCCAAAGTATAGTAATTCAAAAAATCCCTCAATTAGTCACAAAAAAAGCTTTTATACATTTCAAATCACATCAAAACCATCTAAAAAAGTTTAAAAACCCATTTAAAAATGGATGAAAACAAATACCACATTTAATAATTAAATATGATACATCAATATGAATGTTAACATGCTATAAATATTAATCAACTCAAATCATGGATTGTAATGAAACCACACAATTTAAAAATATAATGTTCCCATTTAAACATATTTCTCTATCATAATACAACCAATGTAATTTCCAAAATTTGGTTCTATGAAAAATTAAGTCACCCGATGGGTTTCAACCAAAAATAATATCATGAAAATAATATTATAGATATGATGTGCTAAAAACATCAATATTAGAAAAATATCATAAAATAAATTTTATCCTTAAAAAAATTTGAATTGAATTTCATTTTAGTGAAAAAAATGAATTTTTAAAACCAAAAACATTGTTAATCACCATTTTAAAAATACAATGAAACATATCAAAAAATAAAAATTATGATTTTTAAAAAATATACATATATGTTGGAGAAAACATTCAAAAATATTTTTCTTGTTCCCAATATATCAATATACATTAAAATCTATGAAAACCAACATTATCAAACAACTTACATAAAAATAAAAAAAATTATGTCTAAAAATCCAAGTTATCTAATTATTGTTTTTGGAAATTCCTATCCCAAAACTATGAGGACAACTAATTTTACATATAACATAATATTAAAAACACCATTTATTCAATAACCCATGTTCATAAAAAAATTCCAATCAGTATTTAGCTTTCCACAATAAAAAGTATAACACAAAATGAAAATATTCCCCCCAAAACACACCCCAAAAAATATTCATCTAGAATTTTAAAATCCCAAGAATTTTTTTAAAAAAAAATTAATAAAAAAAAGTAACACAAACGAATTAAAAAATTCTTGTATACTCTTCTCACATAATAGACTTCCAACATTGAACTAATTAGGTCACAAGTAAATGAAATTTTTGTCTTTATTAATTTAGTTTTTTCTTAATTTATATATTTTTCAATTCTCATACCATATTATAGAATCTGAATATTTATTACTAAGACTCAATACATTAAATCAAGTTATCGTAAAGTTATATATAGACTAAACTAATCAATTTGACTAAATAACAAGAAAACATACATAATGAATGACTAAATAAAAATTACAATTTCTTATTCATACGCTTAAAAAAAATTATACATTTTTAAAAATTATTTATTTTTTGTCCCTTGTGATCTCCAAAATCAAATCCTCTTCTTTTTCAACATTATAAAACAACGAAAATTAATTTATTCCCATTACAATGATTTTAATCCATTTTGAAGAAAAAAACGCACAAACAAAAAAATTCCACTTATTCTCTATCTATGTAGTATATGATTCATGACATGTAAAAATCATCTCATTAAATTGGGGACAAGACACAATACCTTGTAAAAATCAAAGTATATTGAATCATTCTAGGTCTAATGCTACCTCACATTCCAAAAAATCAATGGAATGTCATGTTTACCTACAATGATTTTAATTGATATTTTTTATTGGTGACCATAAAAGTCCCAAAAAATCATATTTTTAATGCTAATAGAAACATATCAAACCAAAATGATGTTATTTTTAACACCCTTACATGACGTGCCTACTTGAACTCGACCGAAGACGAATTGAAAAAATACATTATCCTTAGAATCATCTGTAAACTGAAAAAGAGTTGATATATTAATAAAAAATAATATTTTATATGATTAATAATGAATATACCCTACTCACTTGAATAAAACATCCCAATAAAATAGTTAACATATGAATATCATGAATATAATGTATATATAAAAACAAAGGTATTATAATGACCTGAACCAAGCAAGTTCTTGATCCGTAAATACCCCAATCCCACTATTATATGAAAGAGGGTGAAAAATAGCACCAAAGTCATGATAAAACATCAGGAGGTCAATGTCTACGTGAATGTATTCATATACACAACGATAATGATGAAAAAGTGCATAGGGGAGGAGATGGAGATGCATTACTATTATAAAATAAACCAAGAATAAATAAACTTCTAGAAAGCACAAAAATATGATAGTGTAAACTAAAAAGAAATGGAAAAAATTCACCCCCCAACTAGAAATATTTCTCAAACTAAAAAACATGAAATGTTTACTATTGAAAGGGAACCCAGGTCTTTAATTACAAGATATGACCACCATACATGGTCTAGGAACCCAATATCCCTATGTTATCATGTATTTATGGTCAACATATTCATCATCTTCATAAAACACGATACGTGTGAGAAAATACCATATAGCGGTGAGTATATACATACCCAGTAGGCCTCCCCAAAAAGATAAAGGGGAGTAGTAAGAGTTAAAATATAAAGTGAAATATAGTAGAGAGAACAAGCCATAGTGAAAGAGAATAGACCATCCTAAACAAGAGGAAATGTATATTAATCCAAGAACAAGTAGATAAATAAGTGAGTATATGAACTACCCGTAAAGTCTTAACTACCAATAGTAGGTGAGTAGACTAATCCGACCAAAAAAAGATAAACATGGAAAGCACATGGCATACCCCGTGTTCTTCACCTCTCTTAAAAGGAGAGTAACCAAATCCATGGATTCAATATAGAAGAGTATATATATATATATGATCAGTTAAATAATCCCAAATCAGTGAGAATTTTCATATTCATATCACAAATCATCCTAGGAAAAAGAGTATCCAATTGTTTTTATAGTCCATCAATGATTCACTACATCCCACTCATCTTACAAAAAATAATTGTACAAGTATAACCACACCTCGTCACAATGATTCATAGTAGAGGGGTTAAAAACACAATGTATGGGACTCTTTCACATTCCGATGGGGTTTCCAATATGGTGTTCAAGGACCCGCACGTGGGTATTCCAGGTGGGAAACACTCTGATATTTGAGGAACCACCTCACATCTCAAAAAAAGGGTACACATAATGATACATTTAGAATCCACTACCTAGCTCATCTAGAGGGTACCACTCATAATACATCGAGGAGCACTTTCTATCTCAATTGGATGGTACCACTCATAATATGTTAATAACCCACTACCCACCTCAACTGGAGGGTACCACATGGAAGACGTCGAGGACCCACTTCCCATACAAACTAGAGGGTACCACTCCGAAGATGATGAGGACCCACTACTGATCTCAAATGGACGGTAAAACTCCGAATAAATATAGGACCCACTACCCAACTCAATTATAAGGAACCAATCAAAATATGTTGAGGACCCACTACCCAACACAAATAGCAGGTACCACATGGAAGACGCCGAGGACCCATTTCCTAGATCAACTACATGGTCCCACTTAGATGATCACTGGTGATCCCATTACATAATTACCTCCATAAAACATTGACTAAGAGGGTTTTATTCCAAGAATAGTTAACATCATATCTATAATTCTACAACCATTGGTACCATCATTTTATATGAAGAAAACACTGAGGATATGAGACTCATGGGGGAAATTATGAGTTAAAATGAAAGAGATACAAATCATTGATGTTTTATAAAAAATGAACTAGGTGTGCATAGCATGTGAGGTGATACAGATGATTTTTTGTCATGTTGCATCACTAGGCCATATCGCTGGATAGCACATGAATCCATCGAATGTATTAGTACAAACCTTACAGCTGGACTACATGGTTTGTCTAGGCTAACTGAGAGTGATATTGTGTCTATTGGTCATGTCCATTTACCAGACCCCATATCCATGTACTGACCTTATTTTCATGTACTTCGGTACATGACATGTTTCTTCACATGGGATACCACCTATTTACTTAGACCAGGTCCATCTAGTTTTTCATAGGGTTTTCCCATCCATGAAAATGTACACAACATTTTTATGGGATTATATGTTTTGTCACCCATATATTTCCTAAAACCCTTGATGTTTCTACTATAGGGGCTATATCCCATGTTTTATTCTAGAACATGTTGTGTTATAGGTATTTTCTTTAGAATGTACTGATGCAGTATCCACTATTGAATATTTCATTTAATATTTTTATTTTTCATTGAATCTACCTAAAAATATTAGGACTCAATCGGATCAAGCAGTCATGGTTTTTGATCAGTAGAAAACAACCACCGTTCACTATCAGGTGTTTCTACATTTATCAATTATGCCACATATGGTTTTAACAATGATTAATATATATTTAATAACCCAAAAATCAACCTTTTTCCACATGAATCTTAAATCAATTTTCGATTTATCGATATGAGCATATTCAATCAATCTACTATGAATCTGGGGTTCTGATCAGACTCAGAACCGCCAGAAAAGTCAAACGTAGACCATGAGGATCCCACCACTGATGAATATGATGAATATATGGGGGAAAGGAACCAAAAAAGGTATAAAAATAATTTTCAATTCTTTATTGGTGAACAATCAATAAGTGGAATCTGGCTGGTTAGATAACAACCAGTTTAAATCAATTTCCCAATACACGGGAACATGAAAATAATGTAACATGGTACATATCAAATAATGAAGAATGATATTATCACATAATGTTAATCAAGGGAGTAAAACCAATAATTTATGATTCCTACCTTTATTATGGATCAATTTCTGATGAATAACACATCAAACAATGATCTGAGAGGATCTGTTTCATTCGTTGTGTCTTGATATTCTCTCATATAGAGTTTTTTGATTATCTCAAGTGATTCTCCAATGGATGTAAGGGGAGGCCTCTTGAAAAGTTCTCATGATTATAAGGATAAACCTAGGACGTTTTCTAGTGAAATATATTTATTACCTATCAATTTTGGTTAAACAAAAATATATGTTAAATTAATTGAGTAATTTAATCCACTGAAATTACTGCGAATGAGAGAAGGATCTATATTCCCCATACCGACTAACTTTATTCTCTTCCAATGGAAAATAATACTTTTTGTGCTCAACTATGATATCTCATTTCTAATATGACCTAACATTTAAGACTTATCATTTTTTCTATTAGAGAATATTTGGTCACAATATATGATATATTTAAAACTTTTCTAAAATTTATTCTATGAAAATTGGGCCTTGGAATCAGACACTCCCTTAGTTACTAGATCTCGAAATATATATAGACATATTTCAATGTCTTAGAATGAAAAAATAGGTATCTAAATTATTCCATCCTTCAATATTTTCATCCCAACAAAACAAATCAGGATACTAAGCCCACACATTTCACTCCCACTCCCAAGAACACTCCTACATGTTTCTATGCTCACAAAACATGCAGACCAAGGGCATGGTCTATCCATATAGGGTCCTCTCCTATCAGTTCTCAATCTCTAATACGTTCTCCAAAAAATGTATCTCTATATTCAATTTCAATATCACCCTAGTGAATAATGTGTGTGGGTTTAGGAACGTATCTCCCCAATGGTGACACATGGAAGACTTCATGTACCCACTCTAGATTTAGGGTAGGACAAGGCGGTATAACAACTCACCAACAATCATCACGATCTCGAATGACTCGATGAACCTCATGTATTTCATTCATACCTAACCAAAACTATGGATTCCTCATAATGGGGAGTCTCTTAGAAAAATGTGGTCTCCCAAATCACTCATCAATGGCCAGTGATCAAAATATTTGTAAGATTTCTTTCACCTCAAGGATGTGCTAATCCTTTCATGGATTACATGTACTTTCTTCCACATCACCTACACCATATATGAGCCCACAATAGTTTTCTCTCCAATCATTATCCATCACTAGGGTTAACTATAGGGTCTCATGTACGTGATCTTAAAAGGTTTAATGTCGATTGTATAGTTGCAGATGTCGTTGTATACAAACACTAGTAAGTGGATGTGATCTTCCAAACTCTAGTTGAAGTCCAATATGAAATCCCTCAACATAACCTCTAACACCTATACATAGCATTGGGTCTTACTATTTTCCTTTGGATGAAAGTGTTTACTGATCCTCATGTGGTTCCATAATTCATCCTACATGACTCTCCATAATGGTGACATAAACTGACTGTCACGATCATATACAATCATTAAAGACACCCCATAAAGGAGAAAAATATGGTATACCAACAACTACCCCAAACCATATATTGGCCTCTGTTACCTGATATAAATTAATTTCCCTAACTTCATGAGTCATTCAAATATAACCCATATTGTGTCATGTATTTACTCTATGGTTGGAATCCCTATGATTAAGTCTAGGGATATTCCATCCCATTTCTCTTCTGTGATCTCAAGGGGCTACAACAGTCCTTCTAGAACATGGTTCTCAACCTTTACCTGCTAAAATTACGAGGAACCGAGAGATGAAATAAGTTATGCTTCATCTCATTTTTGACAACAAAAACTACCAATGACGATCTATATTATTCGTCCTCTCACCAGGATGTTCATATATGTAGGAATAGTATAACACTCACATCACCTCTTCATACAGTGTGACTAGAACCACTGTTCACCCTTGAAAAAAGACGATGTGATTACCACCTTCATAATATTCACATGGTGAGTATCATATAGATATCTGATGACATAATCCATTGTAGTCAATGTCTAGTAGTTTTTTCTCCCACACATTCTCAAAAACCTAAGTCCACTCCATCGACTACTGAAAAGATGCACCCTCCTACTACACTAGGGTCTGCTACAAGGAGGCTAACTACTCTAAAGCCTCATGCAGTAAGTGAGCCTAGGACGTCATACTATTGTAATTTACTACAACATTAACTTCCTTATATTATATAATATCTTCATTTTAAATTCTTATCAAAACTCCAAGTAGTATCATTGTCTCAGGTTTATGTTTCTTTATGGGAAGACATACCAGAGACCTTGGTGGTATAAGTAAACCATAAAGAGCTCGCCCATAATGTATTTCTTACACATCCATATGGTGAAGAATAATACTACCAGCTCACATTAATCGGTATTGTAGTTCTTCTCAAGGGGAATCAACTACCTTAACCCATAAGTGATAACAACCTACTACTAAAACAACACACAACCAAGCCCATCTCCTGAGGAATCACAATACCCAGCAAAATCCAAACCCTCCTACTTTATTCTCTATATAGAAGAACCCATCATGGTCATATTGAATTCCTCAATGGAAATCTTACACATCTCAGACCAGGTAAATGACTACCCTTTCCATGTCTAGGTGGTTAAATGGGAAACAATTTTGGAGAAGCCAAACATAATCATCCTATAGTACCTTGATAGACCATGAAATTGACACACCTATGAAACATTCTTGGGTGGCTCCTATGAAAGAACTAAATCAATATTTTATGGATCCCTTACTAAACCATTCACATAAATTACATACCGTAGAATGTGAACATCATGAATCTAGAACAATCAAATCCAACATTTCCCATAAATCCGGTGCCCTCAAATAAATTCTTAAAAATCCTCATGTTCTCAACAAGATCCTCCCATGATGAAGAGTAGAAGACTATAACATTGATGAAGAAAACAACAAACTAGTTTAGGTATGTCTAATATTTTTTTCCATGAAACCCATAACCATGGTGGAGGAATTGATCACACCGAGGGGAATCATTAGAAACTCATAGTGATCATACTGGATTCATAATAAAAAAATTGGAATATTTTCCACACAAACCCTCAATTGGTGGTAGTCGGACTTGAGATAAATATTTTAGAACCATCTCACACCTCACAATTGGTAAAATAAATAATCAAATATACAGAATGTGTACCTTTTATTTATCATGTACAAGTTTATGTGAAAATACTCTAAAAAATCTATATTCTCTCGTCCACCTTTATCATAGTATGGATAAAATTTCCTATGAGGGACACACTGTGTTTGATGAAAACATTATCCTGAAGGTCCTCCAACTTCAACCATATATCCCAAATCTCAGTAGGCACCATCTGGAATACAACAAAATCTATCAAAGAGGTCCTATAATGGAATTTGATGAAAAACTCCATCTCTAGCCTCATAGGTAGTCTCAAAACATCCTTAGGGAAGATTTCAATCTTATCCTCCATAATTTAAGAAAACAAGACTAATGAAGAGCCTACCATACCAAGGTATATAGTTTCTAACTGATGGGTAATGGTGTTGATCCTCCTAGATGGGAGTGAACTTCTCTCTACTTTGACCTCTCTTCTCAATGCCCTAGGTAGATGGTTGTGGCTCCTCTGTCCCCCAACTTCTCTAGAGCGGGGGAGGGGGAATCTTCATCTACCAAACCCTATCATAAATCCCACATTTCTACCTTTTTCAAATTCAGATTTCCTCCCTCATTTTCCTACTATCATTCTCAGCCCGAAGGATCCGGGTCTTCAAAAAAGATCACTGAAACATTCTCATTCATTGTTGGAGTTTTCATGGCTTTAGGTCTTCTTAATCTTACCTAGGTGGTTCAGCTAAATGGATTCATGCCCTTGGTAAAATCCATTGATAGATTCGTATATTCAAATTGGGGTCTTCAGAATTGTGCGGTAGTGGGAGTTCTAAAAAATCATCACATAATATTTATCTTCCCATATGAAGTAGACATGATTGTTTCCATGTCCAAAGCCCCTAGATTTTCCAATGAGTGTACGTTTTATCTATTTCATTGGTCATATGATTTGAACATAAATTATGATACTCATAGATGGTTTCATGGGTAATATTTCCAAACTACTTCCACCCATTCAAAATCCCTCTATTTTAGTCCTGATAGGGAAAATGGAAAGACAATATTTGAGCTCTGAGAGTAGGAAGAATTCTCTATGTCACCCAATTTCACCACGCATTTTCATTGAAGTTTATGCGTCAGGACAACAAAAGGTGTGCATCTATATCTCTGATGTGGAAGAAGTTAGATATAAATAAAAGATTCTATTTGACTCATGGACTTAGTTTTTCATGGTTTGTAACATCTTGGGTTATTCAATATGCTCATGTTTTTGGGGACTCAAGGATTGCAATGATGGAGATTCTCTAGTGCTAGAGGCCCACCTAGTGGACTAATTGAATAGCACGGATTCAGGTGATACTGAGATCCATATGGGGGAAATACTGATCAATCATAATCCCAATGTGGTGGATATATTCAATAGGTTGTGAAACCAATTCTCTAAGAATAATATGTCTCAAAAGGATGCTTTGAGGTTGGTGGATCCTCTTTAATATTAGTCTAATATGATTCCTTATTATGAAAATGTTTCTAGAATTTGAAATTGACTTGATGTAGTGGAAGAATTGGTCATAAATCCAAGATGCAAGATTTTATAGGAAAATTGGGGAAGTGTGTGACTATTGGGGGAGGAGAAAACCAACGATCAATCATGTACTTGATTGACATTAGTAATTGACATGATTACCAAGGATCTGATACTCTATCTGAAGAGACAATTGGATTTGGGGGTCTCTCAGGGGTAGATTCAGGGGTGGGGAGAATAATGGATGACTTTAATAATATAGTATGAAAGGAGGATCCAATTTAATTCTTTACAGTACAAGGAGGAAGATTGGGAAGAACGATAATAGGGACTAGAGTGGCTACATTGTGAGAAAGAGGAGGAAACCCAATGGGCCAACGAGCCCGTACCCGAGTGGTGAGGGCTCCTGTTTGGCATCCAAGAGACCTGGGTTCAAAACTAGGTAGAGACGAATTTATGAGTTACTGTAGTAGTCAATGTAGCAGTACTGTAGCAGTTACTATTCAGAAATATAGAATTTGGAACTATTCACCTGATTTGGGCCTTTGGGCCACCTATTTGGGCCTACGGGCCTCCAGGGCCTTCGGGTCATCAAAGGCCTTTGGGCCATAGGGCCTTCGGGTCACATAGAACATGTAGTAGCCCAGTTCACAAAGATTAGGCCCCAAAAGATGATCAGAGTAATAGGAGTAGCAGCCACCAGATGCAAAGCTAACCAGATTGGAAGAATGAGAGAGTATGACAGCCGCCATCGGGACTAAGCACTGTGCAGCTTTGTACGGGGCAATGCTAGCCGGTCAGCAATGCAAAGTAGGGAGCTAAGGAGATCAATGATGCAAGAAGATGGGGAGGGGTAGTTCTAGTGGGATGGTCCTACGAGTGAGGTAATGGGCATGGTATGCCTCTGGGCCTTCAGGTCATTTATTGCGGGTCATGTCAGGCCTTGTTCCCTGGGCCTATGGGTCATGTATTGGTTCCTCTTCAACCCTTAAAACGTGGATTATCTTTTATAATATAAAAAAGAAGGCCTTTGGGCCATTCGGGGGAGGATAGGAGGAAACCCAAAGGCCGCAAGGACTACTTATACTTTCTAAGACCTGTAGAGAAAAGATCAGCTAAAAAATGTGGACCAAGGTAATAGAGGGTATGTTATGTAAAATAGATCTATTGAGGGAGGAAAAAATTAATTTTTTGAGTATAAGTGGAACAATTTAAGGTTGTTTATTAGAGGAAGAAGTTCTAGAGAAGGAGGCTGAAAAAGAAAGGTCTGGGACCCAAGAAGATGCAGAGGCTTGTGATGACCCTCTAACTGGTCCTCAGAAGCTATAAGTAAAGGAGGATTATGTTGGGGATGTTTCATTGGTTAACACAGTAGGCGTGGACCTGGTTACATATATATAGAGACTATGGGGAAATCATGAGACCCTCCTATTCACTCTGAGGAAGAGATACTAGAGAAGGTCATGATCACTCTTGCATAAAAGGATGGTGCATAAAGGATGAAAGCGAGATTTTTCCAAGTGAAAAAAAAACAAGGAGTAGTGAAACTGAACCTTTAGGAAACATTTAATCTTGACTAGAGGATTCAATAATAAGAATATTATAGTGGGAGAGTTTATGTGATCATGGGATAAAGTGGCCAGTCAATTTGAATATATTATCAAAGAAGACCTCAATAAAAATATAACAGAACTTTCCAGGTATTTTTTTTGGGACGAGGCATATAATAGGCTTAATTTGGACTTTAATAATGATTTCATATTCTATAGAGTTGGTGCTCTTTTTTTAACATGATAGATTAACACATTTCCCATAAATGTGTTTCAATAAAAATTTAAATTTCTGGGTGTATCCTATATCCCGTAGATTCCACATTCCCATCCATGAGATCTCTATCACATGAAAAAGAAAATATCATCCCATGATTGCATGAGATTCTGATTGGTCTATAGTGAATGTTGATCAGGGATAATAACATGAACAACCAATAAATTACAAAGATGAAGTCATAGGGTTACATCATAAATACCAAAATTTTCCTTGATAACCTCTCTTCACCATGTGATAGATCATATTGTCAATAGATGAATGATACAAAATATATGATCCCTATAGGATCCTAAAGATGACGCTACTGGGCAATAGAATCAACCAGGAGTGCCATCAATTCTTACTAGAGTATCAGGATAAATAAATGTCTAGAACATATGTATAGTAATATTGATGAAAGATTATAAAACACACATATTGTACATCTTATAATCTTATACACTATGGTAATATATACATCCAAAGCCTACAGATATTTGAGACCCATGATGCTAACTCCTTGATCTTGGCCTGGGCCAAATGATGGTTTTGGAGAACATATATCATAAAAGAGTCCACCACCCATATATTTTCATTCTCCTCTACTAGCTTCCCTACCCTAGGGATCACCATGTCTGTGCTTGGGAGATCCATGATCAAGAAAAATTTTCTACTGTGGTGGTCTGTCAACTATTTTCCTACATTTCTCTGTATGTATTGTTAGGAAGTCTCATTATATTTTAACCTCTACCATCATAAGTAGAGAACCACCCATTTCCAGTATTCCCAAGTGCCCTATGCTACCACTAGCAACACACTTGTGTATAGTAACATAAAGGTATCTGTGTTGATATCCTAGTTCTTGGCATATGTTACCTGCTGTAGACGACTCTGAAATGTGGAACCCACTACCATTTCTAGTGGTCTACAATTAAACTTAAAATTTTTTCTATCACTAGTTCTCATTACAAAACCCTATATAGGTGGATATGAACAAGGGTACAATGATGGCTCAGATCTCACAGTGGAGTTCCTACTCAAACTATTGTGCTCAGAAAAATCCATATTGATCATGTCAAGAGATTAATGAATAAGGTCTATGAACCTCTTTGTGCACTCACCCACAATCACCACCCTTTATAAACCCTACGAATATCTTGTATCCATACTGAGCCCCAAAAATTGTTGTGATACTCTTTAAGAATGAAAATCTATATATCAAGCCCTGAATGTGTAGAATCATCATGCATTTTCATAATAAGGATCTATCATCACCCAAATACTCCAAATAAATCACCCACTTCTAGTGTAATCAACTGATTTTTTAGGGTCCCAACAAGCCTTATGATATTTTCCACCGACTCTATCTAATTAATTTTTCCTAAGGATCTAGATCACTATGGAACTTCAACAGTCTGTGATGTTAGAAATTGATTTGTGTGCTAAGCTTCCATGTGTTCTCATCCAGCGCTTCTAGAATGATCGACTACTCAATATGGTGTGGTGCTACTACCTCCCAACCTGGAGGGAGTGGATCATGGGATGGAACCTGAATAGAGGCCTCATCGCTCATGGGGTTGTTGTCGTGAACTAGAGTCGGTATATTTGTAGGTTTTCAACACAGAGGAATCCTAAATGTTATCAAGGAGTGCCTCTATGAGATAAGAATATATATATTAATATATTTATATCATCAACAATGGAGAGATTTCTCAAGAAGGATAGTCAAAGACTCAATCCTATATGATCCATTTACCATTGATCATAACAAAAAATTCCTTGACATGTCTGGTAGACAAGTAGGTATTCAAGGTACTAGTGAATGGATACATCGGATGCAGACCCTTTCCCATGATTCCCTAACCTGAGAGCCGCACTCAGGCCACATGTACACTATTTCCGTAATCCCAACTAATTACTATTTAGGGGATACTTCCGAAAAACATCCCAAAGAATGAACATGCTCTAATACAAATCATTCATGACCTAACCCAAGTTGGGGATCAAGGTGGAACTACCCCAATCCAACCTCTATAGGACAGGTCTAAAAAAAAGTGCAAAAGGCATAAATAAACATAGTTTGGAACATTCCCAAGAACATGTACACACACGCACACATCCAAATCGGTTAAAATGTGAAGAGTAAAATAGTAGGAGATGTGACATTACTATAAAATAAACCAATCATGCATGATCCTCTTCAAAATATAACAATTATATTGGTTAAATTGATATTTAAGGGTGAAAAAGACACACCTAATAAGGAAAATGTCCCAGCATAACAAAATTGTAAAATTAAATAGCTAAAATAGATATCGTCTCTTAAATCTAAGGATATGACCACCATATGTGGTCAGATCACTTAGTATCCTTATGTTTATCTTTATTCATAGTAGACCATTCCATCATCTTCAAAAGACAGGACACATGTGAGAAAATCCCATCAAGGGGTGAGTATATACATACATAGGAGGTAACCATGAATGATTAATGGGAGATGTAAGAGATACAATAGAAAGTGAATGATAGTAGATATAACAAGGTATAATATAAGATAATAGCTAAAACCAACCAATAGTGAATGGAACCTCAGCAATGTACAAGGAAATAAACACATCGAGTACATGAAAATAGCGGTCGAATTTTTTCCTCCTATAGTAGGAGAGTATACTAATATAACCATGAGAAGCTAAACCCCAAATGAACTTGTCATACTCTATGCATATTCCCCACTTCTATAAAAAGTGTACCTAAATCCAAGGTGTGGATACAGAAGGAGAATATATATTTATATATATATATATTCACAGTCAAAGAATCCAAAAAAGAGAGTAAGGGAATCACTTTCTCATTTTACTTCCAATAAATAAGAGTATACAATTTTCCCAGAAGTCCATCAATGATTCCAAGAGTCCCTTATATTTTCACAAAAGCAACCATATAAGTCTAGTCTTGCCTCTTGATTGTTCCACATAGTAAAGGGGATACAAACTTGAATTAGGGGACCCATTCCCCATGATGATTGGGGGATCCACTAAGGTGGATGAGGATCAATTCCCTTTTATGAATGGGGGTACCAATCTTATGGTCGAGAACCCACCATATAACATAAATGGAGGGAACCAATAAGAAGACGTCGTGGATCCACTGCCCAGCTCTACTGGAGGGTACAACTCGAGTGATGTTAATGACACACATCCTAGATCAACTGGAGGGTACCACTCAAAAAACATTTAGGACCAACATCCCTGTTAAACTGGTGGTTACCACATTGTTTTCATTTAGGACCCACTAACCATACAAACTATAGGATTCCACTTGAATGTTTTTTTGGAACCAATATCATGATCAGCAAGAGAGTACCACTCTTCCACTTGAAAGTTCACCGATGATCCCGCATCATCCCTACCATCATTGAGAGTTGTCAAAGAGGATATATTCCTTAAAATTTCACATCATATTGAAATGGAACAATAAATGACACCATTGTGTTTTACATAGAAAAAACACCCAGGATAGGCTACTCACATGGAAATTTCCAATTTCAAATGAAGGAGATAAGGATGATAGATGTTTCCTCCAAATGGAAATAGGGGTATATGATGTGTGGTTCCTCTCCATCACTAGTACATATCCTTGACCAGCACATGAATTCATCCCATGTAGTTGTACATGCTGTGCAGGTGGACTACATGGTGTGCCCGTGATGGTTGAGACTGAGACTGTGTCCACAGGTCTTGTCCGTGTACCGAAACTCATGTCCATGTAATAACCCCATGTTTGTGTACTTCAGTAGATAGTGTGTGGAATCACATGGGATACCTCCCAGGAAGTCAAGCCATGTACATGTTTTCCATCACAAGATTTGTCCAATTGGGAAAGGGTAAATGGTTTGTATGGGAGATTACATTCCATGTCATCCTTAATAATTCTAAAACACTAGCAACCAAAACTGAGGGGGCTACACGACATGTGTTCATCCTAAAACCTGAAATGTAGTCTAGATTTATCATAAAAATTAGGATCCATAATATTCCCTTGATCATTAAACTCCACTTCATATATTTCCTTGAATATTACAAAAATCATCGCATCTATTCCAGATCTGGTAGTCATGATCATCGTTTTCCATAAAATTAATATAGTTTATCATCGAGAGTTTTGTCATTATTTCTTCATGAAACCAATGTTTTCTTAACATTAATCACCATAATGATAATCTTCATCCTGAATGATTCCTAGATCTATGATCTATTTATCTATCTAATCCCATTTTATGGATTCTCTAATAATCTGAGTGTCTGGTCTTGCTCAGTACCCCCTGGAAAATCCGAACTGTGGCTATAGGGATCCAAATTAATATGAACATGAATAATATTGGGAAAAGTGGAAACACATTAATTTTTTAAACATTGTTTGACATGATTTCTTATCCAAATAATAATAATAGAGATCCAGTGTTAGATAAAAACCAAATTATATCAATATGTCAATACTAGAATGCATGAAAATGATTTTAAATAACACAAATAAAAAATGATGATCATTATGCTCAATTTAATATAATAAAGGGGTAAAACAATAATTTAAGAGTCCAGACTCTATTATGGAATGATCACTGATGAATTATATATAGGTCTGTTATTAGAGAGGATTTGTTTCATTCGATGTGTCCCAATCTGTTATAATCTAGAGTCTCATCGTCGTCTGATGTGATTCTCCAATGTAAGGGAGGAGATATATCTTTCGAAATACACTGAATTATAAGTCTAACCATGGGTATTTTTCTAGGAATATATCTTTATATGCCACTATTTTATGTTAAAAATTGATTAATTAATTTATTCCATTGAACATAGCTCCAACGAGTGAGGGATCCAAGCATCCTGTGCTAACTCACTTTTTGTCACATCTTTGGTAAACACCTCATTTGGGACTCAACTATGGCATTAAATTTCTAATCAGAAGTAATATTTATTTTTTATCTTATATTTATTGAGTTATCATTCATAAAAAATATAAAATATATTTAATATTCATTTATATGTCCACTATTTATCTTTATAATACATCAATGAAATTTCCAAAAAATATCATATCCCAAGTCAATATAATCTTAAAGGGACCAATTATTACTATATTGGGGGTAATTATGGCACAAACTAAGATATCCATAAGACATCCCACAAACCCCATGAATTGGAAAATTAAATACCCTTTAAATTCATTTTACAAATCATGCCCTATTCCCTTGATATTTTAAAAACAAGAATTAATCACATCATATTTATACTATAGAAAATAAAGTCAATATATATATATGCCATCCTATAATCAGAATATAATATATTACAACATTACTAAACTATTAATCACACACCCTTTCCATCTAAAAACCCTGAGGGAATGATTGAACCATAAGTAACAATAGAATATGGGTATCACTAACTTATAAGTGGACAGACTACCCCCAATACTCAACTTGTCTTTATTGAAATGGTCCCCAAACCCATATGGTATTTTACCATAATATAAACTCATCATTATTGATGGGGTACACACACATAAGATATATTTTTCTAGTATGATATCAATGAACTTACACAATACAAATCAATATCAATAATATCAACCAATCAAAAAACAAAACTTATCAGTTGGTAATTCAATGAAATCACTAAAAATAATATCAAAACATATCAAAATCAATGCACACCTAAATAAAATCAAACATATATTCCAATAAATATTCACAATATCAATTAAAAAATCTCAATAAACAAATTAAATACCAAATAATAACATTAAAATCATCATTTTAACTCTTATTACAAATTCCCCCAATTTCTCAGAAAGACCAACAAATATATTGAAATATAACAAATTAATTTTTAACCATAAACACCATATGAAAAATCCTCCTTTTCTAAAACTAATTCACAACCATATTTAAATAATTTAAATATATAATGGTTTTATTTAAAAATTAAATTTTATCTCATGTGATTTAGAAGACAATAGTAAAATTGAGAGGATATGAACCTAAACACGATGTTGAAGATAACTTGGGTTACCAAAACCATTATCCTTAGTCCTCAAAAACTCTCCAAATGACTAGAAAAACATAATTATAGATTAAAAGTGTCTCGATATTACTTATTAAAACACCCAAGTCAAAACCATTATGTAATAGAGAAATAGAATAGAGGAAGTATAAATAGTTACATACCTTTGATCAATAAAAAAAATATTTGAGGGGGAAAATATCTTTGAGGTAGATATCCCTCAGAATAACATAAAAATATATTATAGAAGTTCCCTATCAAATGGGGTTGAAATGATATAGTTTCAATGGGTTATTGTTAAAAAATAAAATGATTTAGCACACTTTTTATAGGATTTATGACATGACTGCATGATCCTTGGGGTAGTTCCCTAATTTTACAATACATATAAAAAAACATATTCTACAGGTCCTAGAAATATTGTTCATGGGAATATTATCTATCCATTGAATTTCATTAATCTTATAAAACATGTTTCGTATCTTGACATCATGGTCTCCGAAACTATGTAATGATTTTGAATCTCCCCTAGACTCTCAAATTCAACTAAAGATCCTCTCTAAAATATTATAAATTTACTATAAAACCACTTTTACTTCCTAACACATTATAAAACAGAAATAAAATATGAAACACATTTTCAAAATTCTCTAAACTTTTTGAGTTATATTATTTCCCTTTCTCATTAAAACAAAGGCCTTATAATTCAATGCTACAAAATAATCTTATTCTTTAAAAACTAGGATAATTTGAATACATAAAATTATAATAAGAAGTATGAAAATAATCCAAAAATTTCACATTTCATCCTTAAAATCATATCAATATATCAAGACACTAATTTCATTCTTAGAAAGTATAGTCTTTAATACACTTTCCACCAGAACAAATTACCACACAATACCTACAATCCATACAATTGAGTAAGATCAACACCCAATTGTATATAATACAAGAAAAAAATTAAAAGAAACTTAAATCCATAGTATATACAACAATAATTGTCCCAATACTTACCAATTTCTATAATAATTATGCACTAAAACATAGGAGATCAAATCAGACCCACAAAATAATATTCAATATTTATGTCCACTCTAAAGATGTTGTACCCAAAAATAAAGAATGTAAAAAACGAATGAGATGATTCCCATTCATGAAATAATGTCACTATCACATCCTTCACAACATAATGACTCTATTACCTAGGACTCATTCATAATAAAACTTTTTTAGGACAACCCAGAAAGCACATCCATCATGAATGAAAACTAAAAGATATTTTGACCCATTTATCCACTGAAAAAAAAATTATTCAAATTTTGTATCAAAACTACTCCACATATTACATTATTTTGATATATATCAGACTAAAGATTCACCACTATTCCTATCTAAGAAAACTATTTATAAGAACACTGCAATTTTATATTTCATATCAAGAAAACATGTTAAAAGTTACCATGACTTTATCTAAAAAAGGAACAAAATATCTAACAAATCTTAAAAGAATATATGATCAAAAATAGAAAGTCTAATAAAAAATATAATTGGTACACAAAATTTATTCACTTTATCAAAATAATTCCTTCCAACTCTACCTGTGTAACCTACCAAAAAGGAATGCATACAATTTATCTAGATATTTTTTATTAAATACTATATAGCTAGTTAATACATTATTCGACTATCTAATATAATATCTACAAAAAAAATTATCTCCTTGTGTGTCTCTGAACATATATTGTCCAATATACATCGATATCCGATTAATAGACCCAAAAAATCAATATACATATGCATCGATATCTAGTTCTACAAAATTAACATTTGATCATCATGAATGTGATTTCTATTTTAATATTTTCTTATATAGTCAATAATTCATAGAATGATATTTAACATGGAAATTTCAAAATGCATCAACATACTTTACCACACTATAGAACATTAATGATTCATGTTAAATTCACATGGAATTTAACTTGATTCTCTGGTATACTAGAACTGTAAAATTTAAAAAACATTAAATTTTAATACAAAGTATTAGAATACACCAAAAATATCATGCCATACTAGGGAATTCAAAAAAATTAATGATACTGATATAGTATATCCCATAATCTCTCAAAATTTGATCATTTTTTTCATCATCATCCTTATATAGACATATAACAAAACAAAAAATCAGACTACTAATGGAGAAATATATTTTCCGAACGACACACTCATCCCAAACATGATTCATTATCAACCAAATAATCACAAATAAACTCTATATCTATCATGAATTATATTATCTCAACTAATTATGTCTAATATAGTGTAAATGAAGATCATTTTTATTCATAAAGATCCAAAATTAAAAAAAATGAATTTTCTAAATTTCATTACCATAAAAACCATTTTATTCCAACTTTCCATCCCATGGAGAAAGATTATTTCACCATGATCAAACATTCCCTCTACTAAGGTTCATTACCATTTCTTGAAATGTATTTTTATTGAAATAAATCTACTATTATTACACTTAAATAACAACAAAACAATCCAAAAAACATATATAAACTTATTTTCCCAAAACCAAATTTTTATATCACATTTTATTATAATATATTTTTACCTAGATATAAAATCATCCAAAAATTTCAAATAAATCACCTTTGAAATCCAAAAATCAGTCGTCATATTTTTAGAATTGTTAATTTTATAAATAATTAAATTATGAAAATATTTTAAATTTTAAATCAACCCACCTAATTGTTTTCAAAAAAATAACCCACATTAAAATTGTTAATTTCATATTTATAACTAACTGTTTCATTAAAAATTTCAAAAAAAATTATTTTTGAGAATATGTTCTATAAAAAAGAAATAGAACCTTTGGAATTTTCACAAATATTTTATCATGGATATTAAATTCCCCAAACATATATAACTAGTACAAATTTCCTAAAACAATTATAAAATATTTGTCACATTTAGAAAATAATTTTTACATGAATTTTGATTCAAATGAAACTACTCATTTTTATGAACTAAATCCTGGATCCAACACTATCTAAAAAATATAACGGAACACATCATTAGAGTTAAAATATATTTTACCAAAACAATAACCAAACAAGTAAAAACATGGGAAAAAAATTTCCCTAAATATTCAGATAAATTATATTCCATTAAAACCACTATTATGAAATATAGTATTTTAAAAAAAAACTTTTAATATCATTGAGAAAAAAATATATTCCTAAAATTATCATAGAAATAAATATTTTAAAATGAAATTGATATCCCAAATTTAATATATTATTAAAATCCAGAACCTTATTATTTAAGAGACAATAATTTGAAAAAATTCAACATTAAATTCTCAAGTTCACTTTTAAAATATTAAAAAACAAAAAAAATATATTATATTAAAAATAAATCATTCTAAAAAACAATTAACTATGTTTAATGATAATAAATGATTTTAAGAATATCAAAACTAAACATTATAAGGAACACAAAAATATTAAAGAAAGAAAAAATATTCCAATAATCAAATTAACTACTAAAATTTACCAAATTAGGTCACCATTAATGTAAATTTCAGACGTTTCTATATATTGATTAAAGAAATTTTAAATTTTTCATATCTAATCACATTTTTCTATTTACAAATACTAGTCACTATGAAATAATAGCAGTGACCATGATAAACTCTAATAAAATAGTTAATAACATAAAATATTTAACTAAATAAGTAGTGATCTAGGAATCCTGAATATAGTTTCCCAAATATGATGACTATATTATTACATTATACCTTGATCCAAGACATCACATCCTTCAGGGTAGAATAATTTAATATCAATGGCAGTATAGATACATAATTCAATCTCACGTTACATTTTATAACATGAAAACATTCATGTATTTTCATTTACAATAAAATTATTCTCTCTAGAATATACTTTAATATTAATCCAAGAACACCTCCATGCATCTTGGGGAAAGGAATAAATAAAAAAGGGAATCCTTATATTCTCTGAAGGTGTATGTATACGACTAAATAAATCATAAAATAAACAAAGGATGAATAATATTTCCTAAATAATTAATGATGAAAAATTTCCATATAAATATTTTCCTAAGATTGAAACTTATCAACGTATAATGTATCTTTTCAAATAATAACCTTGAAAACAATAAATTATTTTATTATTATGTAATTCATAATTCAAGACATACTAAACTTACAGTTTTGGATTTGTGCCAAGAAAGAATACATAAAAAGGTAATGAATATGCTGATTACCCAACTTATTTTTTCATTAGACCTATCTAGGTATTATGGAGATATGTAATTCCCAGTTTCAATGATCAAATAATTGGTCAAATGAATTCATAATATAAATAAATAATAAAACACAATCAAAATGACATAATAATAAATAATTATCAATACCATAAGAACTACCATACATAATATCAAAAATATTCTTATCAAAAACATTCATAATCCATATAAAGAAATTTAGTGGGTTGTATCATAGGTTTAATACATTAATAAAGTATAATATTCATCAAAATATTTTTATATAGATTAAAATAATTTTATTAGATCACTTGAACATTTAATTTAGAAAACAAGATTCTTTTTCCTGAAATCACTTTTTTAAAATAAGAAACTTTTCACTATATTAGTAAAAATGTATTTTGGAATGAAAAATACAAAAAATTAAGAGAATATTTAATGAAAATATTAGTCATGGTTGTGTGAGTATCCATTAATGTGGTGTATATAAAAAATATTTTTTCACACCTTTAGAAAAAAACTGTCACATTTAGAAAATGGAAATAAGATTTCTCTGAATCCTTTTTTTAAATTAAAAAATACGTAAAAATTAATTTAATAATCCATTTTATAATTAGATGAAAATTATTTGAAATACATTAATTAATATATGAAAATGGATTAAATCAATTCTGGAAGGAATTGAGAAAAGAAGTCAGTTTCCCCTTCATACAATATTTCATAAAAAATTAGTTCACAGAGTGATAAAATGAAAAAAAAACATGTAATTTATACTTATAAAACGTTTCAAATAAAATATAATTGGATTAATATAGAAATATAAAATAATCCATGCAATTTAATCATAAATGTAAAAAATCTAGTATAAGGATGAGATTTTGAAATAATCCATTACCTGAGGTCTGACTTGCTTCGTAAGTGATTTTAGCCACATTTATCATAAATTTTAATTTGTTATAATTATAAAACATAAAAATTCACAAACCTATAATATTATATATGATATACTTATAAAATTTGAACACCTGTTTATTAATAATAATTTTTAATTAAATCATCATTTCTGAGTGTTATCTAATTATTTTTTCACATATGTTTCAGTTTAGAAGTTTAGATCATTAAATCTTTTTTATGGTTACATCATGTCCAAATTGATAATAATGATATATATAATATATATATATATATATATATATATATTATTCATATTTAGAATCATATCTGAAAGGAATTCATTCAAAAATTATTCACATTGCTTTTTCAATGTGTTAGTCCACACGTACACTTGAGTAACATTTCCATTTTTAATGGTTTCCATGGTAAATAATGTAAGTGATATCTTATATTTAAGAAATAGAACTATTTAACAAATATCATAGATTTTCCTTATTTACATATTTATAATCATCCCTGTAAATTTGGGATGAAAAATAGATTTACGCAACTACATGGAGATAGCTAGTCGAATGTACGCACATATGATGTTTTCATTTTCCATAGAACGGAAAGGAGAGAAATAAGGGTATTTACATGAGCATAATAAAATTTCATTATATAGAATATTATGATTTTATTATATGATCGTGATTAAAAAATATTTTGTTGATGTATAAGAGGAACTAAAATAAAAACACTCTATATTAAGAGTTATATATCTTCATCGGAAAACAACCATTGGATTACACCATAACCCTTATATGTGATTCCTTAGATGGGACCAAAGACCCTAGGTCATGTGGATAATGGTAGAATGCTATTTGGGAGGATATTCATTGATATAAATAGCTCAAAATGTGTGTGTAAGAGGAGTGGTGTGGTGTCCATATATATGAGAGGAGAGTTCCACACTTGGAATTTCTTGAACAATTAAATGATTACAAATAATTTTTATTGGTATTGTGGAAACAATTGATATATTTAAAATATATGGTTTTTAAAAGTCAAAAAATCATATGAAATAAAATTTATTCATGTTTGGGTAATTTTTGACCCCTATCTTTATGTTCTAAAATTATATTAACCCTTTTAAATGTTATTACGATAACATTTGTTTTACTCTTTAGGGAAAAATAAAGTTATAATAAAAGGAAAATAGAACCATAAGTGAACAACAGTAGAAATGATAGACCACATAAATTTACCTAGGAAAAAAGAGGAATTCAATTAATTTTAAATTATATTATAAAACTTTATTTGACATAAAATTAAATTGAATTCATTTTTAGGAATAGTAACATAATTGAATATTAAAAAAATATAAATACAATTATATAGTTAGAATAAAAATATTATAAAGATTAATAATATATTATTTTTTATCTAATATATTTTTTAAATAGAATAAATATCCCAAAAAAACATTCTTTTAGTATTTTTAAAATCATTTACATAATTATTCTGCTACTTGTTGAGCCATAGTATTAGCATTACATAAGCATTTCAAGTAATTATTAAATCAATAAAAATTTTATAGAAATTAAAATCATAAAAAAATTACTAATACTCATAAAACTATTTGTGACCATCCATTTTTTTCCTTATTAAAATATATTTAAATCCATAAGGTGGAATTTTGGAATTATTCTTCTCATAAAATAATATGAAGGAAATTATCAATAAAAAATGGCACCAAAAACCCGTATTTTAAAAAAATATATGATAATGGTCAAAATAAACTCATAAAATAGATTAAAAAAATTTAGGCATATTTTAAATCCCTTTCACATTATTTTAACCCAATATTACTGAATTTAGCCTTTATTGTGGTGATAGATTTTTACCGCAGTTACTATTCATAATGGACCTAAATAAAAGTGATATATTTAAAAAATATTAATCTACTCATTAAAAATTGGGAATAATATTTGTAATATTAAATATATATATATTCGTACGAAATAAATTTTTATATAAATGTGAAAAACACAAATTTTAAAAAAAGATTTATTTTTTGGTCTAAAAATTATAATTTATCAAATTCAAATATAATGAAATTTAATATTTATTTAATTATAAAATTTATAATTAAAGTATAATTATGCTACTTTATGATCAAAAATAAATATAATGGGACTTTTAAATTACATGGTTTGGTGAGAAGAAATTATAGTTTCACAAAAATCATTATTTGTTCACTATTCAAAAAAATCAACCTTCCTATAAAATTATTAAAAATTCATCGTAGGCATATCATTAAATGATAAATTTTATAATGATATTATTTCACTAAAATAAAATTTAGTTAAATGATATAAATTTATAAAATGTACACATAATAAGCAATAAAACCATTTTTTCAGGAAAATAAATATTTGGACAAAATTATATTTTTAAATATTACACTGAATTTTCCATTATTCTTTTCTATGTAATTAAAATTAGAAATATGTTAAATTTTTTGACTAAATTAATAATTTTGATAATATAAATCCTTTCTATATATTTCTAATAATTCATTTATTCATATTTCTATTTACAATTTAATGGATAGGTTATAATGGTTACCTTTATATAATAGTATTTATATCGTATATCCAAAATCACCTAAAATCTAGTGATTTGTGTCAACAATGTTATGAAGAATGATATTCAGTTAGACTAGACTGTTGTGGCACTACATTCTCCCCTTAAAAAATTATTCCTCAAAATTTTTATCTATGTAATCGATCATTCAATATTTAAAGGTATATTTGTTTAAAGCCATTATTACACAAAGGGATAATAAAACATCATTTTAAAACGGGAAGTGATAAACATAATGGTTATCTAAAACAATACCTAATCAGGTTCCCAAGTCAAGAGAGCATTAGTGAAGTGTGAAAATTTGGACATATAGGATAAAAAATATCTAAATACTAATTGGTAATGTTATAGAACTTGGTATTGAAAAATATAATGAGAAAAATACAATAATAAACAAGGGTTAAATAAAACCATCACATATCCTAAATTATGGCCATAGGAAAAGAATTTTATTTCAATATTCTATTCCTATAGTTGATGATTCATTCACCATCATTATATAAAACATATTAAAATTTACTTGGATGATTTCTTTCAATTTCATGAGTAACATTTTATCCTTTGGATTTTCATTGATTAATATCCAATAATGTCGCATCACTTAACCCATGAAAAGAAAATTAATTATAAATTTTTCATGCTAGATGCACTAAAATTAAATTTTATTGAATTATTATATCCATTAATGGATAATAGGTTATTAATAATATCTCTATAAAAAACAAAAATGGATGACTTAATATAAGATAATATAAAATATGAATATACCTTCATAATGAGAAATACTACATTAATCTTAAAAGTCTTAGAATGTCACCAAAAGAACAATATAAATCATTCAATAAATAAATAACCCTAAACCTCTTCATAATTTTCTAAACTAAATTGAAACCCAAATATTTGAATTAAATGACCGTATATTATTCCCTAACTATTTAAACATTTATATCTAATTTTTTTCATATTCCAAAATATACGTACCCAAATCATATATTCTAAAAAATGAGGCAAAATTTTCCATAAATAACATAAATTTCCATAAATCATCTACAGAAACATATATTCATCCACTAGTTACCAAAATAATTTCTCCACTAATAAAATATCATTATAGAAAATAATATTCTCTTTAACTTAATATTATAAAGTTTCTCAAAAATAGTGAACAACATTTTAAATTACTGTGATGACATAGCCATGAAATCACATCTCAATCCCATTCTTATATAGATGAAAAAACATCAATTCCATAAATATAA
Source organism: Viscum album (assembly GCA_963277665.1). Lineage (NCBI taxonomy): Eukaryota > Viridiplantae > Streptophyta > Magnoliopsida > Santalales > Viscaceae > Viscum > Viscum album. Next base: position 2,119,090,741 of record OY728132.1, on the reverse strand, counting down.
TTAACCTTTTATTAAAATTAACCATATTAGCATCATAGCTCATATTATACCTAAAGTTTATCAATACCAATCAACTGATGTCCACAAAATATCAAACTATTCTTTCTCAGATATCATTTTCACTAAAACAAAGAAAAAACAAAAGGGTTGAATTCCCATAAGTGTCTCAAAAAATATCCTTAATCATACTAAAATATCATCACATGAACCCTAATAGGTAAATCTAGGAATTTAAAATAATAATCAACCTTAAAACTATCTACCCATGACACATTAGGCTTCTCCCATTACACTATATCATGTCATTCGTTTCTATAGATTCTATCATCTCATTTGACAAAATGGTTCATAATGAAAATTTAAACTAACCCAATAATATACCATTAGAGTGTCTATACATGTGTACAATCTAAGGTACCCTCATCATGCACAGGTGACGATCAAGTTACTACCCAATATTCAGTTTTCATAGTTTTTAACCTGTGCCGCATATGCGACACAAACACATCCACTTGACAATATCAAGATAGGGATGTATTTTATAATATTAACACATAATCACTACTTTATCAAATAATCATGATATTCTCATAGGCATATACTTATCCATTAAATAGTTAATTGTTTTATCTTCTATAATCTATGTTTTCCATAATTTAATTCCATAAGGTCCCACAAACTATTTTATAATACTAACTATAACTAACCAAACAACAGTATCATATATTTAGTGGACACATTATTACATCATAACTAGATTGAAGGGATCACATCATTAGGTATTGAATCCTTTTAATGCTAGATAATTGAATACACATCACATTATATCTAAAAATAGTACATAATATTTTCTTTAATAACATTATTATTTCCTCTAGAATATCATTTTATATAAATTATAATACACTTCCAAGATTCCTAAGAAAAAAAAATTAATGTTTGAGTAAAAAAATCATTGAAATAAATGTTTTACAATGAAATATATCATAAAATATAATAGGAGTGAATAATATACCAGAAATAAATGATGCTCAAAAAATTTCACGTAAATCGTATATTGAGGTTAAAACATATACCTAGATAATGGAACATTTAAAATAATCACACCAACATATATAAATGAGTTAACAATAGTGTAATTCATAATTGAAGCATTCTTAAATGTAACATTGAAGCCCCATTCCAATGCATCATAACAATATTTGTAACGCATATGCCAAATAACCATCCCATTTTGTCTCGCGAGTCCTACTGATGCATCCAAAGGCTTGTAATTATATGTAACACCCATTAAATAATAATACTAATGTATTTATCATGTTAATAAATAATAATACTTACTCAACATGTATTAATAATCACTAAATATTACCATAGGACGATCTACAATATGGACTGTCAATATTTTCCCTCATGAAAATGATCATAATCCATTTAGATAATTATACTGGATGTTATCAATAGAGTATAAACTCAGTAAATAATATGATCTATTAAAGGAATTGAAATAGCTGAAATTAATTTTAAATTTTCAACAATTTTTTCTTTCAAAAACACCTCTTTCATATTGAAATATCTTATTTAGAATCTAAGATTTTAAATAATATAACAAAAAACATTTTCTTTGGAAAAAACATAGAAACCAATAATGGAAGGTTCAATTGAATATTAATCATGATATAATGACCCCAATATTAATTTATCACTTATTTTAATATTTAATTTTTTTAAATGGAGTAAAAAATTATTTGAGGTATGTTAGTGGTGTTTAGGGGAGGAAATGACTAAATTGAATGAAAGCTGGCTATATGAGATGGCTCACACCATGAATTTATATTCATGACATGAATAAATTATGTGTATAATACTTTTTTGGGTTCAATACATGAAATTGTTTCATGATTTTAGATATTATTAGTTTCATGAATTAGGTTGTCAATATATTTTGATAAGTGTATCTGTTTTTTGGAACATCAAACATATCAAAAGTTATTGCTGTTAATTTAAAATTCTAGCTATGAATAGTGTGTATTCAAAAATATTAAATGTCTATATCACCCATATCCTTTCTTATTCACATTCGTAATCCTATCCCCAAACCCTATATCTAATATTGGATATTTTGGTGGATATGTCTCCCTAATAATTCTTTTTCTTCATGTTTCACTCTATAACTATCTGGTTGTCATCAGATTTGTATGTTTGAATGAATTTGTACTATTTTTCTAGATATATTGGTTTGGTGGGAATTTTCGTCTATATTTTTGTAATCTATTAATCTTCATTGAAAACTATTTATCATTTATATTATTTTGTCTATATTTTATAGGATTGATTTCTTTTTAGTTGTGGTATGACATATGTGATCTTTGAGATATGTGTTGTTTTAACACCTATAATAATTTTTTTGAAACTAAATTATAAAATGTGATAATAATTATTTATAGGCTAATAATATTTTATATAGATTTATTTTTCATAATTTTCATGAAATCCATTAATGTTGGTCTATGAAAAATGTGTGAGGTATATGGTTATGTCTCTAGCATATGTTTGATAAACTAGAACTATTGTGGGTTGTATAAATGATAATTGGAAAGATCCTTTAATTATTATAATATTAATGTTTTAATGTATTTTTTGATAAAATATTTGTTTTTCTATATATTTCTAAACATAATATTGTTTTCAAAACATTGTGAAGTGGTTATAGAATTTATTTCAAAGAGTTGGTTTATATGTATTAAGGGTTTCTAGGAAATCTTTTTGAAGTGTGATAACCCAAATAATATTATTTGACATATATGGTACATGTTAACCTTGGGTACCTAGGTTGGGGTTTTATCATAAGTTCATCATTTGACATCATTTGGGGGCTCAATTTCAAGGGTTTTAATCCTTTCCAATGTCATATATGCTTTGGATCTATGAAGATTGTCTTATCATTATAAGGGTGTTTACAATATGGGTAGTTCCTCTTTCCCTAGAAAATAGATTATTTCCCTTGGTAATTTCATGTGAACTAGTCATGAATTTTTTTTGATGTATGAGAGTCCTAGGAATTCTAATGATTTGATTACTTAGGGGCGGTTTCCATTATGAGTTTTCTTTTCATGGTTTTGGCTTGAATGTGATATATGATACATGGTTTAATAAAAGTAAAGTGGATTATTTTAAATATTATTTGAAACTACATTATATGGATTTTGATATTATTCTATGGAAAGGTGATTTTTTTCAATTATATTTTTATAAATGTTGAAACATTTTATCATGCCATATTTTTAATAAAATTAATATATTGTGATTATTAAAAGTGGCTTGTTAGGGAACGATGGGGAAGGATCCTGTTGAGTCAACTTTGATCACGCTATATACACACCATGAATGATGGGTAGACATTATATGTTCTTATACATTAAAGGTAAATGTTTCTTAGGAGTTGGGAGGTTGATGTTAGCTGGGTGTGGTTTGTTAGTGGTGTAATAGTGGGTTGTTTCCCTTATATCATGTTTCAGATTGAGGAATATCATTCCCTTTGGTTTTTTTCATTATTTGGTTATATTTGATAGTATTTGGGGTTTTTTAATTCACTTTTTATCTATTAATAAGTTATTTTAATATGATAGTTTAATGGTGTTTATAGATCCATTTGTCAAAATTTGGTATCTAAGGTGGTCTATCCTGAACTGTCTCTATCTTGGGATGCCTAATGGATAAGATATTTTATTTTCATTACTTGAGATGTTGGTCATGATGAGTGTTTTAAAAACATTTTTTGTTGTAATTGTTAATTCAAAATTTTGTTTTTGGAGGTGTTTCTCAAATGATGGATTTTGATAAAAATATAATTTTATGCCTATTTTTATTCAGTGCAAAATGATATTATTTTTTCTCATCATTTACTTATATTGTTGGTATGTAGTATCACAGTAATATGACATCACACAAAGGATATTCATGAAACATTAATGGGAAACGATCTACAATGTAATCCACATATGATAAGAATATACTATAAATTATCATGGGGTAGGTCACAATATGTAAAAATGTGTACAACCATTTTTTGAACAATCTATTTAGACACATCTAGGAGCTATATTGGGCAAAGATTGAGAATGATACTTCCTATTACACAAGATACCATATTCTAAGGGTACCACTAATCCACATTTGGTGGATTACTATCTATATATAATCAAATTTTCCTTTGATTTCCATGATACCCATAAATTTTTTAAGGTGAAGTATGAATTTATTAAACTTGAGTTTCATAGAAAGAGGTTCTGGTACTCTGTGGTTTAGTAAAATATGGAGTGGTCCTAGATTAGAGAGATTTTAAAAACTATTTTTTCAGTAGTTCTAGTCAAAATTCTTAATTATGGTGAATTTTTTGGAGTTTAATCATTTATAGGGATATGGTTTTTTGATGTTAGATTAAAACAACATTTTTTCAAAGTTAGTTCATTTCCCCCTAAAACTGGTGATGAATGATCAACTAAAAACTTATAAATACCTTCACGGATTAAGAGACGATATCTGATATTAGGAATATATTCCAATGCTCACTATAAATGCATAGTTGGTCGGTAGGGATATGATGGTACATTTGAATATGGAGGGGAATATAGGCTTATCCAGTATATCCCTTCCAACATGTGGCATTTCTAGTGCATCACATCAAAATAATATGAAGTGCCATGGTGGTCCTCAAGGTAGAGGATTATATATCAATATATTGTTTTTTTTTCAATTCCATCAGTAGTGTATAGTATTGTACCAATTAATTGCTATGAGTGTGTAAATATCATTCAAAAATGAAATTATTTCTTGAATCCTATGATGAACTGCAGTTTTTATTCCCATCATGGTCATATATAGATATTCCTCCATGCTCTGTGTATACCTCAATATAGTTATAGATCTTAAGATCTAAAATCCAATATGGCATTGAAAAAATATTTTATTCCAACATGACTCTATTCAATGCCCAAGGAATTGAATATTCTTCACACAATGGATGAGTTTCTGATTGAAGTGGATATGGTTCTAGAAATAGTGATCTGTACCATTATTTCCTTACCCACTATAGAAACTACTCTATTTTATATATGTTTATCGCAATCATTAATACATTCCCATATAATGGATTTTTTTGAATCATTCAATAGTGCTCATTTTCATTATTATTGAGATTTTGATTCCACATGGGAAGAAAAAGGAGTAGCGGATTCATTGACCTCCGTGTTCTCTTTTGAATTCCAATGAAGATTTAGTCTATGAATACTTAGTTATTGATCTAGACTATTTGAATTTCTTCATTAGAAAGAATTTATTTTTTTTTTCACCAATATAAGATTGATTAATATCATCATAATGTTTTATTATATACATTAGATGAGAACACCAAATTTTCTCTAGGATAGTGGGATTCAAGGAACAGTTACGAATTTCATTCCCACGAAGAGCATATGAGTCTATTATCAACCCTTTAATTTGAAAAATTTGATGTATCCTCACATATTTACATTCCATTGGATAATTGATATTTCCCATGGTTTTTATAGAATACTAATTCATTCTTCCTCTAGATAGGGTGGTTTGTTCTCCATTAATCAAGTGATGATTACATAGTTGATCTCGATACCCTCTTATTATACGGTACCTATTTAGATGAAAGTGATTAAGATTTATTGAGATAACCATATGGAGAAGGGATTTATTCACCCTAGTGTTTCATTCTGGGTTACCCCATGCTATTTTCCAAGAATTCTAATTGTTCTCTCCATCATTATATTGATTATCAACATCAATATTGGGAAGCAATGAAGAATAAATATATACTTTTACCTATATCATTGACCTATATGATCAGTTAAATTATAAAATGTTCTTTTTAAATCGATCCTCGATTAGGTTATTCTGCACCTTATATTTATGGAATCAGATATCTTAAAGACCATTTTCTTAGGTGGTTATAGATTCTAGGAATATCTCATGATGCCTTTTTATCTAACCAATTTTCTTTCAATGTTAATTTATTTGATAAACATGAAATTCCATCAACATCATGATACCTTTTCTAGTATTTTTTGGATGATATTTTGGTTTGTTTGATATATGGAAAAATTGATGGGCTCTATCTGAATTTTGTTTTAGAAGTCATTATGAGTCACTAAATATGTTAGATGATTTAAAAGTTTAATTTATAGATATAATAAGTTTTTTTCTTTGTGGTTGTGATTTTAGAACATAATCTCAATGTTTATCCTAAAATGATGAATGTTGTATTATCATGGGAAGAACCACATAATGCCATTGAAAAATCGAGATTTTTAGGACTAATTTCATATAATAAATGGATTTTCTAGAATTATTGAAGTTTAAATCAACATTTAATTCTCTTACCAATAAATGGGTATAATTTTTATGGGAAGATAATAATTAATCCTCTTTGGAATAATTGAAATGGAGGTTAAGATTTCCTCAAATTATAAATTTAAAGAAACCTAATAAGAGATATAAATTTTATTGAGATATTCATAGTACAATAATTGGTAACAAGATTATGAATGATTATAATTTAGTTGACCGGTTTCATCGATTGCTTCATTCTCCTGATAAGAATTACTAAAATAATGATTTATAGCTTTCAACTATTATGAATTAACTTAACTATTCTAGAAAAACATCGATATGGGGATAGGTTCATAGACTATTATAATTATAAGATCTTGACATATATCTTTTATCAAAAGAATATATTTGTTAGGATGGGGTATTCATGAAACACTAAAAATATTTATATTTTAAATCACCTAAACCCCCAATGAAATGGAACATCATAGTGGAAAATATTAATAGGAAATTTCCATTTTAGGTTAACCTAAAATTCAAATATCGATGGAATGCAATGGATTGTTTTCGTTATGTTACACTTCGATTCAAAAATTTGTGATTAAGGTATGGTTATGACCAGTGTGTAATTGTTATATTCTATAATTGTGTTGATTTTATAGGTCAACAATTCTATGATGAGTTTATAGGTGTTATGTATGACTTATATTATGGGTAAACCAATCATATTTGGTCTCCCCCTATGATGGAAATATTCATTTTTGGATTCAATTCATCATCTCTTTTTTATTAGGAATTATGTGTCACAAGATTTTGATAGTTCCCATTGTTCAACTATTGCTAGATATATGTAGATTTATTATGAGATGTGACAGTGTTTCTTGTTTACGAAAGTAAATTATTAAATTAATAATTACATGTACCACTATTATATCGTCCTACAAATTAATTTAGATCACCTAAATCATTCTTCAATACTATATCTTCTTCCTATGTCAGTTTGGAAATGGGATAATGTGTCCATATATACTATCACTAGAGAACATCTAAATCCATAAGGAAACAATGTTATCTAGTAACTGATTTATTGTATGATGAAATTGGATCATTTAATTTTGATGTAGGACACTAATATGGTTAACTATTTTGGTATTCTTTATATGTAATAAATTGTAAGGTTTGATGGGAATCCCATTTATAATACCTCTAACATGGATCACAATATTACCTCTAATTTTATTAATTATCCAAGTTGTTTTAGGGTCTCTTTTCAGGTAAAGAACAAATTACCATCCCCAAGAAGATAAAAATAATGATAGGGCCTTTCATATTTTTTTTGGATATTCATCATGAATTCATAATTGATTATCATGGATATTGGGATATCCATCTAGGAATGATTGATTTTTAGTATAATAATAATAACTAGAAATTTATTAGAATGAAACACTTTTAGGTTCTGTATAGTCTCCCGTGAAAGTGACCTATGTGTTGTTTTGAGGGGGAAGTGGCTTCTCATAAGGGACTAAGTATCATTTTGGATTCATTAGTGGTAAATTGATATTTATATCGATGATTATTTAATTCTCAGAGTTGGTATAAATCTTATCTGTATTATGGACTCCAGACATAGAAGTTTTTAATTTGTGGCCCGGTCTTACTCAATTTTTATCCTTAGTTGGATCATAGTTTGATTTGTAAATAGGAGAATTCAGATCAAATATATGATGAAACTTCTGAGATAACTGAGTGACTTGGGTAAGATTATTATCTTTCAGTGATAATATCTAAGTTGAAATTTATTATTATTTTTTTCATATATATTTTCTCAATCAGTCTCATATATATCGTTCCTATTTTTAGAGTTGGGAAAAAAATTAGTTACATCAAGATGTTTCAATTTTACAGTATCTAGTTGATATTGTTGACACTTATAATATAGTAATGTGTTAAAATCCTATTTTATAAATCAAAGTGTTGTGGTAGAAAATATTAGGTTCTCACGAGACATTGGAGCATTAATCTATATAGATGTAGTAGTTTCCTTTCCTTTTTCCAATGCTTTCATAAATTAAATGAATTTATAGGGATAAAATATCCTATGTTTCAAAGAATATTATATTTCTCAATTTTAGGGTATGAAGCATTTTAAGATTTGATTCACCTTTATGAGTTTATAATAAACGATTAGATGTATGTTATGGGTGTTCATTTTAGGATAAGACTCATAAGTGGGAAAACTATATACCATAAATATTTTATGACCTTAAGGTATATTTACAACATGTGTGGGTTCTCAGATGAATCCATGTTTTTGGGTTTATAACATGAAAAATTTTCATGACATTATATATTATTCAAATCATCAATAATTATATTAGGATTTTAATCCATAATGATGTGATTTTAAATGTATGAACCATTACAAAAAATTTCATGATGTAAATTCATAATTCAAGACTTGAATAATCTATATTCCACCATATTAAATGTCTTTATCACATAAAAACTTTCTCATTCACCTTTATCTTACCTCCCTCAAACCATTTTTCTTCTCTAGGAAATTTGGGGTTCTCAACATCCCTTTAATCTCTTTCTCTGTGTCCTTAGATCTAGTATCAATCAGCTGTCTTCATGTCAAAAATTTTGATCGAATAACTCCTATTAAATCATGATCTCATTTTTATGTAATAATTATATATTTTTCTATAATTATCTATTTATCTTGTTGTGTTATCTCTTGATACATTATATATTATTTATATTTTTTCATAAGGAGGTTGAATATCATTTTGGTTAGGGTGTAGTTCATGTATTCTTTGAGTTATGTTATACTTTATCTTATGTGATTATCTTAGTTTTATGGAAATATGATTCATAGATGTTAGAATAAATTTTTTGATCCACCTATCTTTTTATATAGTGTTCACTTTCCTCTAAGAATGAAAATTTCTTTATGGTTGGAATGTGACCCATATGTGATGTATGTTGTTTCATCACTAGCCAATGTTAAATGAACCATGAAAGTCCTTTCTTAAATGGTTTTTTAAAATATAATTTCTAAGATGATTTATTTTTTATGATATGTTTTCATGATTGTATTTTTTATAGAAAATAACCTTATTCTGCAAAATGGATGGTAGTTAACAAAGCGATGTGAAATGTTTTGTAAATTTTTTGATAGAATGGTTTTGGATGAGAAAATGGTTGTTTGGAACTGTAGTGGAATGTGATATTCCCATTGAAGTGATTACACATATTATGTTAATAGGAACCCTGGGTACGTCAGTGGTGGTTGTTGTGTTAGGAATTTTCCTTTGACATTGTAAATTTTTTTACTTTTTGGGGTGTTCTTATCTTCTAATATCAAATATGATTTGTCTCCATGAATTTGGTCATGAATTTATAAGGGTTTCTACTTTTTTTGAGTGTAACTCTCTTCCTAGAACATAGATACATTTTTATATGGCCGTGGCAGAACACAAGCGTTTATTTTTTAAGGACAAGTGTCCTACCAGCCTAAACAATTATTATTATAGGGTTGATTTCCAACGTGTTTTTTCTTTTCATTGTTTTGGATTTGATGTTATACATGTTTCATGCTTTAATAGATGTAATTTATATTATATAAAATGTATTTTGAGACAATTTGTTCTAGTTTTTTATATAAAAATGTGTATAGGTGATATGTTTTTTCATGTTTTTGTTATAAATGTGGATACTATTTTTACAGACATTTATTCATAAAATGAGAATATTGGGATCTTTATGGAACACATGGGTGAGATCCTACTGATACTATTTTTCTCACAACCATTAAAATCCCATATAAGTGTATAGACCATGATTTTTCTTCAATAGAAATAGTCATGGTGCTGTATTATGGTGGTGATGTTAGTGTTATCTAGGTATGGGTAGTTTGTAGTAACACTGTGGGATATTTCCCTCATATCACATGGGGTTATAGGTATTTCTACTTTGGTTTTGTTCTGGGACCAATACACTTATTTTTTCTTTTATGTGTTGGTTTTATCACTATGGTTGTTGGTTTATTTTATAGAATAATTATTTTTTTATCATTCAATATAATGTATCTTGTTTCAGTATTTGAAAATAATTATGTTTAGAGTCTTTTTTGATTTCTTATGTGCTTGTTATCTGGTCATTGGGATTGGGAACACCCTATAGTTTTTTATAATGTCTATTTAAAATCAAAATTTTATGGGTTATCCATGACAGTCTATTAAACATGATGGAAGTGAATTTCATTCATGGTATGTACGCTAAAACAAATATTTTATTCATAACTTTGGTAAAAAGTTTATTGTTCATAAAATGGAAAAAGTTTCCATATAGAACTTAATAATAGAATATAAAAATGGGTAAAAATAATTTCAATCAATCATTATATTTGTTTTAAAAAATTCAAGAAAATATTTTACAAAATATACAAAAATACAAAAAATACAATCCATACAGAAACTAAAACCACGTACATTTTCTTTAAAACATAATTTTAGAATTTTGATAACCTCGAGTGTGCAAAATAAATAGAAAACTATTAATTTAGTGAAATAAATTGCGTATAATATAATATATTTGTTTTGAGATAGAATGATAATATAATTTCACCAATGTTAACTTATACATAAATAATCATAAATAAGGATGATATTGTGAAATAAACCCTTACTTTCCACCATATTGATTGGAATGTGATTTTAACATCATGTATTATCAATTTTAATTCATTAAATTTCAATTAAATAACAATATAAATTTATATAATTTCACATCTTTTCTATCAAAACATTTTAGTACTATTTAATTTAATATTATTAAATAAAATTATAATTTTAAAGTGTTAACTATTTCATTCTTCATGTAAGTTTCATTTTTTATATTAAATAATAAAATCATGATCATGGTTTTATAATAGATAATATTTTAATCCTGATATACATATAATATATATTTCTAATATACATATTTGGAATAATTTTTTACATATAGACTTGAAAAATGAATCACATTACTTCGTAGTGGTGGTAGTCCACACATACACATGAGTGAGGTTATCATTTTTTTAATGGGAGGATGGGTAATAAGGTAAATTATATCATATATTTCCATAATAAAAAAAATATTATATATATTTATTAGTTTCATATTTATAGTCTTCCATGTGATGTGATGATGATAGAAGAACTAAACAACTATATGGTGATTGTAGGTCATACATATGCATGAGAGATGTTTGGAACTTTTTTAAGAAGGAAAGAATATGAATAATGGTTGTGACAGTGGTATAAAAAAAATTCAATATACAAATATTATGTTAAATTTATTAAATTAACATGATTATAAAATATTTTAAGTCGATATAAGATAAAGTTGAATGAAAACAATCAGTTATGTGTTATACATCATCATCATCATCATTTATTTATTTAATAGAATGAACAAAAAGTAACAAACGAAGAAAAAGGAGGAACCACGCCTCCAAGGAACTAGGAAACAAGAAGCTAAGGGGGTCCAAATGGTGCAACCCAAGAGAATCCCCTCTAACCAGATGCTCCCCCTTAGAATACATCAATACAATCTGGAGAGCAAATGATACTCTCCCCATGGGTTGACAGGGAAGCAAGGTAGTCTGCAACATTATTACCCTCACACCAAGTATGGAGAATGTTAGTGTTGGAATCCATGAGACATAGTCATTTCCCCATAATGTAATCAATGTACAATGGGGTGGATATCTTACCTGATAAGGAGTTGTAAATGACAACGGAGTCAGTTTCTACTGCATAGAGGGAGATGTTTCTCCTCCTAGCTAACTACAGGCCAGACAGCATCGCAAAGGCCTCAGCCTGTAAAGAATCACTCGTGCCAAATCTGGTTGCAAAACCATCCAAGACAACACCCTTCGTGTTTCGGATCATGCCACCCCCCTCATTCTACCCCTCATACACGAGCCGTCAGTGTTCAGCTTGGGGCCCTAGAGGGGGTGGGGATCCATCGAACTCAATTCCCCTAACTTCCCATGTTAGTGGGGAAAATTGAGTGATTCTTGACTGCAACGAGCCTCATGGTAGGAGAATCCTTCCAACCATTACTCATCCAGAGCAGGTCCACTAGAAAAAATTTAACCCGTTCCACCACCGCCCTTAGAGAACATGTGGCCCCCTCGCAAACAACCTTGTTCCGAGCAAACCAGATGCACCAGCATCCTGCTGCCAACACTAGCCTGTGGGCCTTCCACTCTGGGCTTTGTCTATCCACACCATGGATCCAACGATCAATGAAAGGGGTCCTGGTCTTGGTCTCTATCAACATAACCTATAAACTCACCAAATGCTAACCAGATGGTGGTGGCCTAGTCCCCCAAGAAGAATAGATGATCAGCAGTTCCCTCTGTGTTCTCCCTACAAGAGCAGTAGCGCGAAGCCAAATGGATTCCCATCTTCTTCACGTTGTCATCAGGGGAAATTTCTCTATTTCGGATCCTCCAAACCAGGAAATTTTATTATCTGGTATTTCATTTCTCCAGAGGGTTCCTCCCCACGAATCGGTCAGAACTCAGGTTGTGCAGACCCTACGGAACTCCATTGTTGAAAACGCACCCGAGCTAGAAGCGGTGAAGACACATTTGTCTCACTCATCATTAATATTAATAAGGTTGAATAAACCATGTTTCTCCCTGTTCAGTACTGCCGCAACAAAAGTAGGTTACATCCTTGCCTGGCGGAAGGAAATGATGGTAACATGACAGCCCAGGAAGCCAAGACGTGAACATGACCAGTCATGGTGCCAGAAAGAGATCTCCCCTCTCCCCACGATCTATAGGGAGTTGAAAACATGGGATTCAATCAAAGGATCAATGGATAGATAGACAGAGGATGCATGGACAGCCTGGTACCCCTCACTCTACATTGTGGCCATGAACCTTCCCCACTGTGTGCGACCCTCAATCACATCCCAGGAAAGTTTAGCATGAACGGAATGCAGGGTATACAAGATGCTCCTCACGCTGATGCCTCCCTCCTCAAATGGATTAGATAGTTTCTCCCAGGAAGCCCAATGGTGCTTTCCATATGAATGTGCATCCTAGATAAAAGAGACCAGAACCATGTCAATGCTTCTAAGAACACTCTTAGGAACTTTAACTGCGGAGATGGAGTGGAAAGAAATTGAAGAGAGGACGCTATTTACCAGCGTGATCCTACCTCTGAAAGACAGGAACATGATTTTCTAGTTGGTAACATGACCATTAATGAGAGCAACAATGTGGTCGAAATGATGGACACGCGGTCTTCCTAGTGACACAGGGACACCAAGGTAGGTCATCGGGAACGATCCCTGCTTCTTGTTCAACCGGTTGCTGAGGGATTCACTTCGGGAGTTTGGGCATCGACTCGTGATAAAAAAGGTGGTCATGTTCCAATTGATACATTGGACACTCCGGTGGAAGTAGTCCTTCAAGATCCTGTTTAAGCCCTGGATGGACCGTTTGTTTTCATTTATAAAAATAAGTGTGCCATCGGCGAACATGATGTGTGATATATAGGTATGTCTTTTCTTGAACCGTTAGGGAGAAATGTCCATGCTGCTGATGCTCCTATTGAAGTGCCGACTAAGGACATCCTGGGCCATGAAGAAAATATTCGGTGACAGAGGGTCCCCTTGGTACAGGCCGCAGGCCATCTTAAAGAAATTGTGGTTCTTGCCCATGAAGCGAATAGCCATCCATGCAGAGCTGATACACCTGAAAATTACGTCAATAGACCAAGTAGAAAAACCCAAGCAATCAAGGACTTTGATGATAAAATTCTACTCCATGTGTTCGTAAACCTTATCCATGTTCAGCTTAACAGCCAAATCTGAACCATGAACCTTCATGTTGAAGTCGTAGATAACCTCCTTGGCTAGAGCAATGGCCCCATGAATGGATCCGCCTTTAACAAATCCATGCTTCTCAACTTAAGTGTTATGCATCAACTATGGAAAACCAGCTTATAATTACACCATAAGACTTCAAGATCGGTCTCTTTAGGATAATTGTGCCTCCAGTTCATATGGAGGAATTTTAGTTTTTTATTTTTCTCAAATCACTACATAGATAAATGGCATAAAATTTTTGAAGAATATATGTGGTTTTTCCCTTATTTTAGGGATGAGATGCACACCCATGGATTTACTGAAAGTATTAAATTAATATAGACTAATATTCATGTTAAAGTTGAGAAAATTGTTAATTTTATAATATGTGATCAATATATTTTGAAAAAAAATTAAATAAAATTTAGACTAGGTTAGGTGATGTATTAACTCTTATCTCAATGTTTTAAGGTCCTGTTATCCTATTTAATGGTTACTACAATAACAATCTTTTAGTCTGTAGGGGCCATGAAAGTTACTATAAAAGGGAAAGTGACCCATAAGTGAAAAAATTGTTTATTTTCATTTCCATATAACATTGAATTCGATAATGTAATATTTTTATATCAAATTTATATCATTAAATGTAAAAATATTTAACATAAAACACCTTTATAGTAATTTTTGGGACTAATCACATAATCGACTTTAAAAAAATATCATGGGTAATTTATTTTGAATAAGAAATTTTAACACCTCAATGATATGTTATATTTAACATAAAATTATTTTAACACAACAAGTCACTGAAACAAGATTATTTTTAATGTTTTTAAAATCATGTACATGATTTTTGACTACATTCCTAATCACAGTTCAAGCATTGCAGAAGTATTTAAGTTAATTATTTCATAACAGAAAAGTAAAAATAAATTATGATTTTCATTTTTTTCATTATTCTAAATATATATTATTAACCAATCATGAATTTTTTTATCAATGTGAAAATAGATTACAGATATAAAAATCATGAATGAGACATTTTAGAATTATACATTACATAAAATAATATAGTGGTGTTTATCAAAAAAAATTGTAACAAAATTACATATTAGAAATTATTATATAGTTGTAGATGAACACCACTAATTAAATAGATTAAATAATAGTTTTATACTAATATAAAATCCTTTTAACTTTACTTTTAATCCTATTTAACCTCATTTACCCTTTAGTTGGTGATAAATTCTTTGTGTTGTTAGTATTCATAATGACCAAAAATAAAATATAAATATTAATCAAATTTCAAAAAATTGATTCAAAATATGGAATCCATTTTCTAATATTACATTTCTATATGTCAAATATGTTTTTCTAATGTAAGTGTGTAAAAACTAATGAATAATATTTTTTAGAAACATCTTCTCATATACCCAAAAATTAAATTATACCAAAATCAAATATAATATTGATCACTATGTATCAAATTAAGTTATTTATAAATAAATTTTTATTTTTTTAATTTATTATAAAATTAGTAATATAATTGAAATTTGAAATTAATAGTTTAATTGACAACAAATTGTAGTTTTACAATGTTTAGTAGTTATGTCACTATTTAGAAAAAATCCCTCTTTTTAGAAAAATATCAAAAAACAATCCTATAACTATTATCACATTATAATTTCTAAAATGATATTCAATATATGGAAAAAAATTATAAAATTAATATAAATTTATTATAATATTCATGAATTTTTTTTACAAAATATGTATAAGAATAAAATGACTATATTCTTATTTCCATCCTTATAAAAACAACTAGATAACAGTATTTTTTTATTTAATTCATTACATGTACTATGTAAACCCATTCTGTCATGACCCCTCCCCACAAGGTGTACCACTCCTAGGACGGAAATGTGAGAAAGTAGATAATGACCCCAGTGTCCCACCTCTAGTGGGCACCGGGTTGGCGACCTGCACTGAGGGTATAGTAAACACATGGATGGGAGGAATTACCCACTTAGAGAACACATGCAAAAGAGAGAGATATGATAGACACCAAAAAACTCTAACTCTGACTGAAATATAAATGAAAACCCAAGTGAACATATGTAATTTCATGCAAAACTACAATAATAGAAAGGTAAAATGAAAGTACCCAAAAGAA
Organism: Viscum album; assembly: GCA_963277665.1. Taxonomy (NCBI): domain Eukaryota; kingdom Viridiplantae; phylum Streptophyta; class Magnoliopsida; order Santalales; family Viscaceae; genus Viscum; species Viscum album. The sequence continues at coordinate 2,119,074,330 of OY728132.1, read as the reverse complement.
ATTAAAAACAACAACTACCCCAAGCCCGAACTACACCAGCAACCCCAAGCTAGTAGAAACCTTCATTATCACCAACTTTCTCCAAGTGACATGAGAAATATTTATATATACATAGGGAGAGTATAATAGTATACTCTATAGGATCCTCTCTAAAACCTATCATGCAAAAGTAAATAAAGAATGATAAATCACAGTGAACAACTAGTGAAACTAACTCATCAACTAAAGAGGTATACTAAGTTCCCATACTCACCAGGGCTACTATCAACAAGTAAGGCATGAATGATTATATAGTGTAATAAAGAATATCAAGGTTACCCCAACACTACTTCACCATTGTTTGGCCACTTTTCCCCAACGTCTCACATCATAAGAATCTCTCTCTAAAATGGCTTGCCCAGAGACACGTGGGCGAAGCACCGCAACATGCACCTCATGCAGAAAAACAACCACATCCCTGTAAGAAAGTAACCATGTAGTTTATGGGAGCCACCGCAGCTCGTATAACATGTATCATACATTAGGTATTTTAACTCAAGTCGTTACATCCCATACACTGAGTAAGGATCCTAAATTCATCACAGCTTATACATGTTATACCTACAGTAGTCTATAGGATACAATATCCAGAATATATGTGTGTGAATAACAACAAGACATTATATCCTTCTACATACATATATGGGGAAAACTAACCACTCTTCCTAATAGCAAAAATATCTACCAAGAGAAGAGAGTGGGGCCAAAGGATGTAGTCATCCATCCATCCTCCCACCTGAATGTTTCAGAAAACACCCCCTTGGGATCAGAATCCCCATGGTGTCAGTTACCCTAACTGACATGGTGGATTAGAATATAGAAACACAAAAAGTATATAACATACTATATCTCACAACCACACTATGGGAAAACCTATTCTTAGTATCAAATACAACTAATGTCTCTCGGACTCCCAGCTGCCACTTCTAATACTAGGTATCCTATAAGCACACAACCATTTACAGAGATTTATTACATTACTTCAATACCTTTTGGTAAGTTTCACTTTACATTAATTAATTATTTAAACATTAATTAACAATCTATAATTCCACATTAAATTTCATTAACATCACTCCCAAATTCTATTGTCCCGTTAAATAATAACCTTAACATTGCATCCCAGTAAGATCTAACCCCTTGGGTTAACAACATTTATTAAATCATTTATTAACAACATTATCACATTCCCATATTCCCTGGAATTATAGAAAAACATTGTATGCTACTAAACACAAGGGGACTCAACACTGTGAGTAGATGAACTACCAATCGAGTCTTTTCTGCCTATAGCTTGAGCATACACCCATCCTCCCTTTGAGAAGATAAACATAGAAAGCGTGTGGTATACCTCACACGTCTTCACCCCTCATGGTAGAAGGGTAATCCATACCAGCTGCCTTGAGGAGCAAGGAAATTAATGTAGATAGACAACCAATAAGAATCAGTATGAATCCAAACATTCACGTAAAACCCATTTCATCATCCTTGGTGTCCTCCCCGACACCCACATGCATATCTCTATGCATCTCGCCACTTTAGGCATTAACTTGTACCACAACCAATAGGCCTCCATGAACCCACATATCACAACATCCATCCAGGCTCACATCCCAACACATGCAGCAGGAAAAAAACATCATAAAAATTGGGCTCTTAGCCCTTAAACAATCAAGAGTGTAACTCAAAACTCTAGAAGGAATTATATTTTATCGAACAACCAGTTCATTAATCAATACTGGATTAACCGATTTATTATTCAAAGGATCCAAATATAGAAAACCTAACCATTAAGCTATCACATATAATTAAACATGATTACTGAACCAATTTGATTAACAGAAAATTACAACTAGGAGAACCAGATTCATTTACATGCCTTTTTATCTTTATCCAAACAATTATCAATTAATTCCGAATTTATGTTCTTTACCAATTTACATCAAGAATGAAAGGCTAAAGAAAGAAATCATTGATATCACACCATCTAGAAAATCAAGAGGCAACAAAATATGATAGATATCCATTTATTTATCCAATTCAAATATTTATTATGTAAATTATTTTCTGATCCAGTGGTTTAATATATGATAACAATACAGTTTCATGTAATAGAATAGAGAAGTAAAAAATCCTCTACCTCAAATAGTTCTTGATGTTCATTATACGAGAACAAGCCTCACAACAGGTTTTGATCTCCTCCCCTGTGACATTTGTATCCACCTGAGGATGCATAGATACCACCACATCAGCCAACAACCGTGAAAATCCCATTTGGAACATGGTGGTAATATTCCATTAAAAGTGCAAGGAGAAAGGAGGAGATGAAACTGGAAAAATGAAGATAAACCATACCATATATCGAAGACTGATTGATATTTCTTGGTTGCATCAAAATAGAGCGGAAGAAATCCTAGGAGGATAGTTTGATTTCACCAATCCTACATGTAGGAATGGGATATTTGGGCATCTCAAACCCAATAACAAGGAGGAAGAACTAGGGAGGAATATATCTCATCCCTTTAGAATATTTAAAAGAGTAGTGGTTTAAGATATGCTGGGTTTTCCATTAAAAGTGGTTCGTATTAAACCACACGGTTTGACCATGTAAAAACATCCTGAGCCATAAGGGAAATTATTATAGGAGTTACAGCCTAGTAATTGGACTTAAAGTCCTTAAAACAAGGCATTAAAAAATTATACATCAAAGGAAACGTTAAAGGGGAGAAATTTTAGGAAGCTGGAAACACTGTTCACAAACTCAAAAATTGGCAACGAAAAAACAATGTTCATGAACCTCACTATTGGCCTCAACAGTCAGGAAGCACTGTTCATGAACTCAAAATTTTGAAAAGGTAAAAGTTCACCATTGGAACCTCATCGTTTATGAATCACTATTCATGAACTCAAATTTTGGAAAAGGAAAAAGGTCACCATTTGAACCTCAACGTTCTAGAAACACTATTCATGAACTCAAAATTTGGCAATGGAAAAAGGTCACCATTGCAACCTCATCATTTTGGAAACACTGTTCATGAACTCAAAATTTTGAAACGGAAAAAAGGTCAATGTTTGAACCTCGCCGTTGGAACCTCACTGTTGCACTATTCACATAAGGTTACCGATGACACTGTTCATAGAAGGTCACTGAATACACTTTTCACAAAAGGTTTATGATGACACTATTTACCTAAGTTCACTAATGAAACTATTCACAAAAGGATACCTATGCACTATTCATAATTGTCTACCATTGGAACTGTTCACCAAAGGAACTATTCACAGAAATGGATATCTGTAAAAGTGTTGGGGAAAAGTTTCCATGACCTCCCAAAACACCTCATAAAACTGATATTTTCAAAGGAATGGACCAGAGAGGTTTGGGCTATTAAATAAAATACTTCTCAAAACATTCTTGTCCTTCAGAATTCAAAACCACCTAAAGGGAAAATAAAATTGTGTTTGAACAATCACCCATCATGATAACTCTCAAAAGAGAGCAAGCCATAAGAAGCAACAAAAAAATCCATTCTATAAACATGAAAGGTCTATAAACATAAGGGCCACCTCGATACATGAAAAGACATAAAAATTAAAAAACTATGGGTACTTTGCATGAATCTGTGACTCACGTACCTAGGTATTCTCCTCCATGCCATCGTGTCACCAAAAGAACGAACCAAGGGGATATAACACCTTCAAAAAACCTTATCTTTGTGGTCTCAAATCTCCAAAAGTCACTCCTCAAAGGTTACATAATCATCAACATCGATCTCTCCGCAATTGATGGCATGAGAGTCATCATGAAGATAACGAATGAGTTGTGATACATGGAAATCATCATGTACCTAACTCATCTACGGGGGAAGTGCTACTCGATATTACATAGATCAAACATGAGATAACACCTCGAATGTCCCAAAAAAGGGGGAGAAATCCTACTCCCATGACCTAACAACTGATTCCCACAATGGGTAGTCACCTTCAGAAACACATGATCCACAATATCAGACAATAAGGGTCTCCTCCATTGATCGGCATATGATTTTTATTGATCTTGTGTTGTCTTCATCCTCTCAATAATCACATGAACCATCTCTGTTGTATTCTGCACTTGTTCCAGTCCCCAAATTTTTGAATATCCAAATCTGGTCCAGCACAACGAAGAATGACATGATCAGCCATATAGGGCTTCAAATGGCTCCATACCGATGTTGGAGTGAAAACTATTACTATAAGCCAACTCCGCCATGGGTTAATGTCTCATCTATGAACCTCCAAAATCCAGGACACAAGAATGTGACATATCTTCAAGAGTCTGGATGATTTGATCTATTTGACCATTGGTTTGTGGTTGAAAAGCAGTGCTAAGGCATAGCTATGAACCAAAATCATGGTGGAGACCTCTATAAACCATAGAGGTTAAACGAGGATCTCAATCAGAAATGATAATCCTTTGGACTCCATGAAGTCTCACCACCTCCTCAGATACTTCCTTGACAAAACTTCCACTGAGCATGACTCCATGAATGCTGTAAAGTAGAATGATTTCGTTAAATGGCCTACTACCAACAAAATAGAATCATGTCCACCCTAGGCTCGAGGTAAACTAGAAACAAAGCCCATTGGGATTTCCTCCCACATCCATTGAGGAACATCTAATACCTGAAGCATACCACCAAGAACACAGTGTTCGACTTTTAGCTTCTAGTAGACCAAACATTGAGACACAAACTCCCCAACCGAACGCTTCAGCACAGGCCACCTAAAATGGCTCCTTAAGGCTTGATAAACTTTTTTCACACTAGGATGTACCACTAAAGGAGAACTATGGAACCCTCTGAGAACAGTCTCATGCATCATCAAAGGAACAAATATACTTCCAGGATTCAACACTCGGTGTTGTTCATCCTCAGACCAACCATGAGGGGCCTCACCACAAACAACTCGGTCTCTCGAGACCTCAACCTCTAGATCCCCCAACAAGGACTCTTCCACCTTCTTCACTAGAGATAACTGCACCATCATCTAAAAAAGGCAACTTCTTCCACCAACTTCTCCCATATCATGATGTAATGCTAAAAGTTCTTCAATTACTCTATAGTAGTCACCAAATTCACACACTGCATCACTAGGTTACTTCTGACTCAGTGATCCTCTACAACATTCCTATTTCCAGGTGTATAAAATATTTCAAAATAATATTCCTATAATTACTCCATCCACCGATGCTATCATAAATTCAAGTCATACTAAGAGAAAACATACCTCAGGCTCTTATGATCAGTGAAAACCACAAAGTTCTCACCAACGAGGTAATGTATCCACAACATAAGAGAAAACACAATGGATTCCAAGCCAAGATCATGGGTGGCATAGTTATGTTCAGGGGGACATAACTTCCTAGACCCATAAGATAAAACAAATATCTGTTTCCTTAGAACTCAACCTAACCCCATATGCAAAGCATCACAGAAAACATCAAACTAAACACCCTCTACTAGAAGAAAAAGAACTAGAGCCCTTACTAACTTCTCCATTAGATACTCGAGAGCTACCTGACACTAATCAGTCTATATGAATTCTTGATCCTTCCTGATCAATTTTTTCAGAGGAGTCGCAACTCAAGAGAAATCTGCTATGAACCTCCAATAATAGTTTGCGAGACCAAGTAAACTTCATACCTCTGACACAGTCTCGGGGGCTACCCAAGACACAACCGCTTCTACCTTCAATGGATCCACAGGTACTTTCTAATGGGAGACCACATGCTCTAAGAAACGTACTTCTCGAACCCAAAACTCACACATCAAAAACTTCCCAAATAGATGATGTTGATGAAGAACTCCCAAAACATCCTATAGATGCTCTATATGCTCTTCTTCAGATGTGGAGTACCCAAGGATATCATCGATGAAAATTACAACAACCATAACAAGGAACTCATAGAACACAGTGTTCATCAATCCCATGGACATATTTGTAGACTTTGTTACACCGAACTACATTAAAATTAACTCCTAATACCAATGAAGATAAATGAAAGCTATCTTCAGAATATCCTCATCCTTCCCATGCATCTGATTTTATCCTAACTACAAGTCAATCTTTGAGAACAAACTTTCACCTTCATATGATCGAATAAATCATCAATCCATGGAATAAGATAGTGATTTTTTATTGTCACTTTTTTCAAGCAACTGTAATTGAAACACAAGTGCAAACTGTTGTCAGCCTTCTTCACGATCAAAATGGGTGCACCTCACAGTGACACACTCCACCAAATAGGACTACACTATAACAGACCATCAAGATATATACGTAGCTCTCGTAACTCATAAGGGGCTATCCTATATGAAGACAAAGATATAGGAGATGTTCCTGGTTGTATCTTAATCCAAAAATTGATCTCTTGTCAAGTGGGAAATGCTACAACCTCTTCTGGAAATACATCAAGGTACTCTTCTATGACCCTAGGAAATGCCAACTTCTGACCCTCTGAAGAACTCAGAATCTTCTCATCCATCATGGATGATAAAGATGGAACATGCCTCTGACCCATCCGAGTGTCTCACTTTCCAATGAACACCACTGGATCTCCATCCACATCAATGAACAAAACATGCCCCCTAAAGCAATCCACGATATCGTACACTGAATACAACTAGTCCCCGATGAGGATGAAATCATATGGTTGTATTTGTAAACATAGTAAATATCCCCAAGAGCGGTGTTTCCCCAATAATAGATCACATTTTATACACACTTCAAACAAGTCAGCTCGACCTACAACTGGCGTAGTCAATGCCAAGGGAACTGGATGCCTCTCTACCTCAAGTCCCAAAGCATGGACAAGGGTAGTCGATATGAAGGAGTGTGTCTCTCCTGAATCAAACAAGGCATAAACCAAGGTATAAAAAAAGCAAAGGGTACCTCGAACGACATATGGATCTCATGGAGTTGTCAACGCTAAAGCATGAAGTAGAACCCAACCTCCTCCTCGACCTATCAAACCCTGATGAAGACCACCACCATGGCCATGCTCAGCTCTCTTAGGATAGGGAGCATCATAGGGTTGTCCTTGGCCTTCCTCATCTACCCTCTACTGAACATAATCCAGTGCAACCAGCTGCTATTGCCTCGACTTTAACTGCCCCAATGGATGAACCTAGAGCAGAACACCTGGTGCTTGATGATTGCTCTGAATGGTTTTTCACTCTCGCTGCTGATGACCTCGACAACCATAATAAAAACAAGAGACTAGTTCCTTGGCATTTCCCTGAGAGCTGTTGGTCCCGGAGAAATGATATGTTGAGGGCTGGGACCTACCCCCAGCCAAATAGAAAACCTTATGCCCTATAAACTGAGAACTCCAGACCACAGCTCGGCTTAATGAGGAATCATGACGACTCCCCTCTCTATATGATCTGGTTCCTGCCAAATTCCACTCAATAACCTCTTCCCTTGCCAGCACCTCAAGAAATCTCTTCAGCATAAATGGGGTGACTTGGCGCTGGATCTATGGATGTAACACCTCGTCGAAATGCCTCTCCCTGGCCTCCTCATCTAGAAATAGGTCTGAAACATATCATAAAAGGTTCTTGAAATGGAATCTAAACACTCGCACACTGGAGCTCCCCTATTGAAGGGGAAGAAACTCCTAGTGAATAGAATCCATTGCGGTCCAAGAAAGAAAATCAACTCTAATATTTTCTCAGAACTCCTCTCATGAGATAAATGACTCCTCACAATCCCCAAGGAAGAAGAACCACCACAGCCTCACTGCTCCATGCAGCATCATCACAAACAAGGACACCCATTGCTCCTTCCGTGCACGGATCGAACTGAAGCCTATCTCAACCTCCACAAACTAGTCTTCTATGACGGTATCTGAAACAGAGCCCTCATACATCTGTAGAATCTGGCACTATAAATCTCTAAGAGTACTCCTATAAATGTAATTTTTGTCAATGTTTACCCAGTGGTGATCAGCTGGCACATCCTACTGGACATCTTCTATGCAATATTGATAGGGACATCAACCTGGTGTCATACATATAAAATAAAAAATAGTAAGAGCCCCTAAACTGGTAAAATGTAATATTAACCATTAATTAATTAATTTTTTTCTTTTATTCATGTTAGGTTCTATTATCCCAAGGTCTACCCATTCAAACACAGTGAAAAAAATATTGATGCATGATCCTTTCCTAGATCTCTACCCTGAAACTAGTATCCCTTCGTTTAGTATCCATTGTAAACATAAAGTTTTGCGCATCAGATGATAGGGAGCCCAAAAAACCTATGTCTCACCCAGTATCCAGTGATTATATCACTTTCTAAACATGAATGACATGGTTTACCTACCAACCCATGAAACCTCACTTGTGCCTAACTCCAAACTCCATCTTATCCATCAACCAGACCGTTGATACCACACTGTCACGACCCCCTCCCCACAAGTTGTACACCTCCTGGGAAGGCTTTGTGACAAGGTAGATAATGACCCCCATTTCCCACCTCCATTGGGCCCTAGGTTGGCTACTAGCACCGATGGTATAGTAAACACATGGATTTGAGGCATTACCCTCGAAAATAACACATGAAAAATAGAATGATAAGATAGACACCAACTAACTCCAACTCAGACTGAAATATAAATGAAAACCCAATTTCCCATATGTAAGGTCATGGAAAACTACTACAATTTGAAGCAGAAAACTTCAAGTACGCAAAAAAAGTAAAAATAGCAGCAACCATAAGCCCGAACATCTCCTACAACCCCAAGCTAGTAGAAACCAGCTTGATCTCCAACCTAATCAAAGTGAACTGAATAATAGTTATATATACATAGGGTGAGTATAACAGTATACTCACTAGGATCCTCCACAAAACCTCTCACTCAAAAGTAAATAAAGCATACTAAAGCACAGTGAACAACAAGTGAAACTAACTCATCAGCTAAACAAGAATACTAAGTTCTCATCCTCACCATAGATACTCTGACCAAGAAACTCATACAAGATTATATAATATAATAAAGAATATCAAGGGTAACATGCTCCTACTTCCCCACTGGTTTCCTGCTTTTCCACAACTTCACATGTACAAAGCATCTCTCTCTAAAAAGGCATGCCTGCAGACACATAGGCGAAGCACCAGAACATACACCTCATGAAAAAAACACCACATTCACATAAGAAATTAACTAGGTAGTTTATGGGTGCTAAAAATTATCGTATAACATGTATCATACATCTGATATTATACCAGAAGCCATTACAGCCCAAAAACGGAGTAAGGAACCTCAATACATCACTGCATATACATGTTACACATATAGTAGTTCATAGAATTCTATATAATGAATATATTTGTGTGAATAACCATAATCCATTACAACCCTCTACACACAAATATGGGGAAAACTAACCATTGTGACTATTATCACAAGTATCCACCAAGAGAAGAGAGAGGGGCCAAAGTGGGTAGTTAGCCATCCAACCTCCAACCGGAATGTTGGGGAAATCACCCCCCAGGGATCAGAAACCCTGTGGTGTCAATTTCCTTAACTAAAACTGTGGCTTTGTGTAAAAAAAACAAAAATTATAGAGTATACAATATCTCACAAACACACAATGGGAATAACCTATTCTTAGACTCAACTGTAGTAATGTCTCTCAGACTCCCGACTGCCACTTCTAAGACTAGGAATCCTATAAATACACAACCATTTACTAAGATTTTTTACATTACTTCATTCCCTTTTATCAATTTCACTTTACATTATTTAATTATTTAAAAATTAATTTACCCTCAATAATTCCACATTAAATTTCATTATCATCACTTCTGAAGTCCACTATCCCTTTAGATTGTAACCTCAGCATTATGTCCCAACAAGCTCCAACCCCTTGGGTTGACAATATTTATTAAATCATTTATTAACAACATAATTAATTTACAATATTCCTAGAAATTATATAAAAACATTTTATGATACTAAACACACGGGAAATCAACAAAGTGAGTAGATGAACTACTAGTCAAGTCTTTTCCACCTACAGTAACAGCCTAGACTCATCCTGCCTTTGAGAAGCTAAACACGGAAAGCCTGTGGAATACCCCGTGGATCTTTTCCCATTTCAGTGAAGGGTTAGTAAGACATGCTTCATTGAGTAGTGGGGAAAGTAAAATAGATAAAAAACCAATAAGAATCAGTTAGAATCCCAACATTCACATCCAACCCTTTACATTATCCATGGTGTCCTTCCCGAAACCCACATGCATAACCCGATTCATCTCTCCACTCTAGGCATCAACTATTGCCACAACCAATAGGCCTCCATGCCCCCACATATCACAACATCCATCTAGTCTCACCTCACAACACAAGCAACAGGAAAAAAACATCATATCAATTGGGCTCTTGGCCCTTAAACAAGCAATATCATAACTCAGAACCCAACAAGGAATTATCTTTTATCGAACAACTAGTTCTTTAATCCATCATGGATGAACTGATCTGTTATTCGTAGGTTCAAAATTCAGAAAACCTAACCAGTAAGCTATCAAAAATGGTTTTACATTCTTACTGCACAAATTTGATTAACATAAATTACAATAAGAATAACAAGATCCATCTACATGCCCCTGTATCTTTAGCCACACAATTATCAATTATTTCCATATTTACATTATTTACCAACTTCCATCATGAACGAAAGGCTAAAAAAAGAAAAAATAGATATCACGCTATCTAGAAAAACAAGAGGCAGTAACATATGATCGATATCAATTTATTTAACCGGTTCAACTATTGAATAAGTCAATTACATTGTGATTCAGTGGGATAAAGCATGGTAACTATACAGTTTCACGTAAGTGAAAAGAGAAGTAAGGAATCCCCTACCTCAAATAGTTCTTGATGTTCTTCATATGAGAATGATACACACAATAGGTTACAATATCCTCCCCAATGACAACTATATCCACCCGAGGATGTAGAGACACCACCACATTGTCCAACACCCAAGAAAAGGCCATTAGGAACATGGGGGTAAAATTACATAAAAAGGGAAAGGTGAATGAAGGAGATGAACCCGAAATAATGAAGATAGATCATACCTTATATCGAATAATGATTGATATTTCTTAGTTTCATAAAAATAGAGTGGAACAAATACTAGGAGGAATGTTTTATTGCACAACTCTTACGGGAAGTAATTCGATGTTCAAGTACTCACACCCAAGAACAAGGAGGAAGAACTAGGGCGGAAAATATATCATCCCTTTAGACGATTTAGCATAGCAGTGGTTTAAGATACGATGGGTTTTCCATTAATTGTGGATACCATTAAACCACAATGTTTGACCAAGTAAAAACATCCCAAGCCATATGAGAAATTAATATAGAAGTAACAGCCTTTGAATTGGCCTTAGAGTCCTTAAAAAAGTCTTTAAATGCATTTTATGTTAAAGGAAACGTTAAAGGAGTGAAACTGTAGGAAGTTGGAAACATTGTTCACAAACTCAAAATTTTGCAAAGTAGAAACACTATTCACAAACCTCACCATTTTGGAAAAATTGTTCATGAACCCCACCATTGGAACCTCACTGTTGGAACATCCCCATTCTGGAAATGTTGTTCGTGAACTCAAAATTTGGAAAAGAAAAAAAGGACACCATTGGAACGTCACCATTCTGAAAACACTGTTCATGAACTCAAAATTTGGGAAAGGAAAAAAGGTCGCCGTTGGAACCTCACCGTTGGAAGCTCACCTTTGCAAAGTTCACATATGGTTATAGAAGACATTTTTCACAGAAGGTCACCGATGACATTATTCGCAGAAGGTCCCCGACGACGTTGTTCAATTAGGTCACTGATGACACTATTCACAGGAGGTTACTGATACACTATTCACAACTATCTACCATTGGAACAGTTCATCAATGAAACTGTTCAGAGAAATGGAAATTTGGGAAAGTTTTGGGGATAAATCACCCTAACCACCCAAAACACCTTATACACCTGATTTTCGAAATGGAATGGATCAGAGAGGTCTGGGACATTAAATCAGATGCCTCTCAAAACATTCTCGTCCTCAAGAATTCAAAACACACCTAAAGGAAAACTAAATGGTGTCCGAACAACCACCGATCGAGAAACCTATCAAAATAGATCAATCAACAAGATGCAAAACAAGAAATCCATATTATAAACATGAAAGTGCTATAACCACACAGGCTACCCTGATACATGAAAAGAGTTAAACATCAAATAACTCTAGGTACTGAGCACGTATCTATGACTCACATTCCCAGGTAATCTTTTCCATGACACCGTGTCGCCACATGAAATGAACCAAGGGGAATGAATGCCCGTGAATCTCCTTATCATTACGGTCTTGGATCTCTATAGGTCGCTCCTCAAATGACGCATCATCATCAACATCGATCTCTACCCAATCAATCAAGTGAGACTCTATATGAAGATAAAAATGGAGCTATGATACCTAGAAAACATCATTTATACGGCTCATCTATGGGGGATGTTCTACTCGATACGCCACAACTCCAACATGGGCTAACTCCTCGAAAGGACCAACAAACCTAGGAGAAAGCTTACTCCTATAACCAAACCTTCGCTGCCCACGATAGGGAGTCACCTTCAGAAACATGTGACCCCAAAATAAAACTGTAAGGGTCTCCTCCTTTGATCGGTATATGATTTCTGATAATTTTGAACTGCCTCCATCCTCTCACGAATCACCTGAACCATCTATATTGTATTCTTCACTAGTTCTGATCCTAAAATTGCAGACTCTCTAACCCCACTCCAAAAAAACATAGAACAACAAGGTCGGCCATACAAGGCTTCAAATGACAGCATACTGATGTTGGAGTGAAAACTATTGTTGTAATAAAACTCTACCAAGGGTAAATGCCTCATCCACAAACCTCCAAAATCCGAGACACAATTGCGTAACATTTCTTCAAGAGTTTTGATTTTTTCTCTGTCTGACTCTCTATTGGAGGATGAATCCCAATGATAAGGCACAACTGAGTACCAAAATCATGTAGAAGACCTATCCACACCCTAGAGGTAAAATGAGGATATAGATTAGAAATGATCATCCTTGAGACTCTATGAAGTCCCACCACCTCCTCCTGATACTTCCTCAACAAAACATCCACTAATCTTGACTCCTTGATTTCTATTATGTGGGATGATTTCAGTAAATGTTCCAATACCACCCAAATAGCATCATGTCCTCCCTGAGATTGACGTAAACTAGTAACAAAGTCCATTGAGATGTCCTACCACTTCTATTGAGGAACATATAACTGCTGGACCAGACAAATAGGAATAAAATGATCGACCTTCACCTTCTAAAAAACCAAACATCGAGACACAAAATCTGCAACCACAGGCTTCATCCAAGGCCACCAAAACTGGCTCCTCAAGGTTCAGTACATCTTTGTCACGCTAGGATGCACTGCTAAAGGAGAACTATCGAACTCTCTGAGAACCATCTGGCACATCGTCATAGGAAGAAATATCCTTCCATGATATAAAACATGGTTTTGTTCATCCTCATACCAACCATCTGGGGCTTTTCCACAAAAAACTCGATCTATCCAGACCTCCACCTCTAGATCCCCCAACTAAGACTCTTCCAACTTCTGCACCAAAGATGAGAGCACCATCATCTGAAAAAGGTAACCTTTCCCCCCCAACTTATCCCATATCAAGATGTAATTCTAACAGTTCATCCATTAATCTCTACGAGTCACCAGATTCACTCACTTCATCACCACATGACTTTCGACTCAACACATCAGATACAATATTCTCCTTTATAGGTGCATAAGATATTTTTAAATCATATTCATATAAGAACTTCATCCACCGAGGTTGTCATAAATTCATGTCATGTTGGGAGAAAACATACCTCAGGCTCTTATGATCGGTGAAAACCACAAAGTGCTCACCAATGAGGTAATGTCTCCACAATGTCAGAGGAAACACTATGGATGACAAGTCAATATTTTCATCGGAATAGTTAAATTCATCAGGACGTAATTACAGAGACCCATAAGAAACAACTGATCTTTACTTCATTAGAACACAACCTAACCCCAGATGTGAAGCATCACAGAAAACATCCAACAAAACTTCCTCAGTTTGAATACATAGAACTAGAGCACTTACTAGCTTCTCCTTTAGATACTAGAACACTACCTTGCACTGATCATTCCATATGAATGCCTGATCCTTATTTTTCAATGTTGTATGAGGAGTCACAACTCAATAGAAATCAGCTACAAACCTCCTGTAGTAGCTTGTGAGATCTAAGAAACTTTACACCTCTTACATAGTCGTGGGTGCTTCCCAAGACACAACCACTTCTATCTTACATGGATTTATAGGTACTCTTTGCTAGGATACCACATTCCCCAAGAAACATACTTCTTCAGCCCAAAACTCACACTTTGAAAACTTCCCAAACTGATGATGTTGAAGAAGAACTTCCAAAATAGCATAGAGTTGCTCTGCATTCTCTTTTTCAGATGTGGATTACACAAGTATGTCATCGATGAAAACTACAAAGAAATTTACCAGGAACTCAAGGAAAACAACGTTCATCAATCCCATGAACACAGCGGATGAATTTTTCATTCCAAACATCATTATAATGAACTCCTAATTCCCATGATGAAAATGGAAAGTAGTCTTCAGGATATCCTTATCCTTCACAGTCATCTGATTATATCTTGAACGCATGTCAATATTTTTGAACCAACATGCACCCTTCATTTGATCGAATAAAACATCAATTCATGTAAGAGGATAGTGATTCTTTATTGTCACTTTGTTCAAGTGATGATAATCGAAAACCAACTGAAAACTGTGGTCTGCCTTCTTCATGATCAAAACTGGTGCACCCCACGGGGACACACTTGGCCGAACAAAATCACACTATAACTGACCATCATGTTGTATATGTCTCTTTCATAGTTCAGAAGGGTAAGTTCTATATGAAGACATAGATATAAGAGACACTCTGAGTTGTAGCTCAATCCAAAACTTGATCTCTCGCCAAGGGGGAAATGATATAACCTATTCTGGATGGACATCTTGGTAATACTATACGACCCTAGAAATGCTTACTTCTGAACCTCTGAATAACTCAATATCCTCTCTTCCATCATGGATAATAAGGATGGAACATGCCTCTGGCCCATCTGAGGGTCATGCTTGCCGAAAAACACCACTGGCTCTCCATCCGCATTGAAGAAGCCAGCAGGTCTCATGAAGCAATCCACGATATCATACATTGTACACAACCTATACTTGTCGAGTATGACATCCAATGGTTGTATTCGTAATCATAGGAAATCCCCCTAAGTGTTATTTTTACCCAACACTAGCACACAGATTCAACATTCTTCAAACAAGTCTACTCAGCCTCCAAATAGCGTAGTCAACACCAAGGGCACTGGAAGCCTCTCTACATCATGTTCCAAAGCATGGACAAGGGTAGTTGATATAAAGTTGATCATCTCTCTTAAATCAAACAAGGCATACACAAAGGTAGAAAATAAGAAAAGGGTACCTCGAATGACGTCTGGCTATCCTAGAGCTGGAAACGTGAAAGCATGAAGATGACCTTGACCTCCCCCATAACCTCTCTAACCCTGATGATGACCACCACCATGACCGCACTCTATTCTTCAAGGATGAGGAGCATCACAGGGTTGTCTTCTTCCTACCCCATCTAACCTTGCTGATCTAAAGCTGGTGCAACCTACTGCTGCTGCCTCGGCTAGAACTACCTCAACAGAGGATCCTGGAGTGAGACACCTGGTGCACAATGACAACTCTGAAATGTGGGGAACTCTCGATGTTGATAACCTCAACCACCATAAGAAAATAAATAACATGATCCATTGG
This sequence comes from Viscum album, assembly GCA_963277665.1. Lineage (NCBI taxonomy): Eukaryota > Viridiplantae > Streptophyta > Magnoliopsida > Santalales > Viscaceae > Viscum > Viscum album. Next base: position 2,119,058,333 of record OY728132.1, on the reverse strand, counting down.
CATATGCCTAATAGCTACTACCCCCATAGAAACGATATGATGAGGGATGAAACGTACCTCTAGTTGAATGGAAACTCTTCTGCCCTGAAAACCGGGAACCTCTGACCACAGCACGACTTTGTGAGGAATCGTGTTAAATCCCCTATCATTATTATCTAGTTTTGTCCAATGTTCTCTAGATGACCTCTGCCATTTCCCTCACCTCAATATATTTCCTCAGCATAAATGGGATAACCTGACACTGGATCTCTGGACACAAAGCCTCCTTCAAATGCCTCAGCATGCCCTCTTCATCTGGAAACATATATGAAGCAAATCATAAACTGTTTTTTAAATGGATTTCAAATACTCGCACACTAGAGATCCCATATCGAAGGGTAAGAAGCACCTGGCAACTGGATGCCTTTGTGCTCGATAAAAGAAACTCTACTCTAAACTTGTCTCAGAACTCCTCCCATGAGTTCGATGATTCCTCATAATTCCCAAGGAACAAGAACCACCAATACCTCGCGGCTCCATGCAGCATCATCACAACCAAGGACACCCAATTCTTTTTCTATGCACAAATTGAACTAAAGCCTATCAAGACCTCATCCAACCAGTATTTTGTGACTGTATCTGAAATGGAGCCCTCATACTTTTGGAGAATATGGCGCTTAAAATCATGGAGTTTCCTTCTCTATGTGTTTTCATCTTCATCCTCTACCGTGCAGTGATCCACTGGCACATCCTACTAGACATCATCTATGTAATCCTAACGAGGACATCGACCTGGTGTCATACCTATAAAAAAACAAAAAATTAGAGATCTTAATCTAGAAATATCGAAGATTAATAATTAATTAATTAATTTTTAGCTCTTATTCATGTTAGGTTCTCTTATCCCAAGGTCTGCCCATTCAAACATTGAAACAAAGAAGAATTATGCATGATACTTTCCTAGGTCTCTACCATGTAACTAGTATCATCTTGTTTTGTAGCCATTGTAAACATAAAGGTATGTGAATCAGATCATAGGGGGCCTTAAATTCCTATGTCCCAGCCAGTCTCCAGTGTTTACATCACTTTCTAAACATGAATCACATTGTTTCCCTACCAACCCCTGCAACCTCGCTTGTGCTTAACTCCAGACTCCATTCTATCCCTCAACCAGAACGTTGAAACCACTCTGTCATGACCCCCTCCAAACAAGGAGTAACCCTCCTGGTCCAGTAATGTGAGAATGGAGATAATGACTCCAGAGTACCGCCTCCAGTAGGCCCCGGGTTAGAACCATATGTAATGTAAACACACGGATGTGGGGCATTAACCTCTAAGAGGTCACATGAGAAATAGAAAGATAAGATAGACAAAAAACTACTCCAAATGAGATTTAAATATAAATGAAAACCCAAGCGCACATATGTAATGTCATGAAAAACTAGTACAACTGGAAAAGGAAAACTGCATGTACCCTAAAGAATGTAAAAATAGCAGTAACCACAATCCCAAACAGCTCCTGCCACCCCTAGCTATTAGAAAGCAGCTTGATCTCCAACCTGCTCCAAGTGACCTAGAAAACAATTATATATACATTGTCTGAGTATAACAGTATAGTACATAGGATCCTCTCTAAAACCTCTCATGAAAAATTATGTAAATCATTCTAAGCACAGTGAACAACAAGTGAAATTAACTCGTCACCGAAACAGATATAATAAGTCCCCAACCTCACCATGTATTGTCACTAACCGAGCTAAGTTTCCATCCAACCCTATGCCCAACCCAGTCCGTGGAAAGTCCCTAAGGGCGTTCCTTATCCCCACGGTCTGGCATAAGTGTCTGGGTATCATTTATCTTGGTTTGGGAATGATTACCCAAATATGTATACTTAAAACACCAAAAATATTTGGTACAATGAATCTAAAAAATTCATACCAACAAGGTTTATAAAAAAATATAGAACTGAATACATAAGTTCAAATGAAATAAAAAAGGTCCAAAGACATAATGAAACAAAAACAAAACAACCCCATGGACTCCACATGACAAGGGGTCATCACCCCCAATCCATCTTCACAACTCCTCCCCAAGGATGGGGACTAACACCCTGAACCACCATCACCCTTAGCCTTTCCATTACCTGAGTCAAACATAAACAAGTCTACTTACACCCAAGAGGTGTAAGTAGGGTGTGAGCATATTTCTAATAGGATACCACCCAATGATTCCAAAGAGCATGCAATATAATGTGAAAAACCAAGCAGTTTTAATACGCAAAAAAAGCAGTGATAAAATCCATGAAACGCAACTTTCAATTGAAAAACATTTTCTAGCTAAGGTTTTCAGAATGTTCACACATTTAAATAGACATTTTGTCTACATTAATGTACTTCCAAAAAATCCAAATACAATGGAAAATACAACAAATACAATGAGCAACAAAATCGAGAATACCCCTAGGCACTAGATAGTCTCAGGCCTCATGTACCTCATACCTCAGTGTAAAGTAACCATAGTAAAATTTGTTCTTGTGCACGAGACACTACATAACCATAACCTAGTGTTCCCTAGTCATCATCCAAATAGTTTAGTTGGAGTTTTTTTATCCAAATTCTAGGTGAAATAGGGACAAAACCCATCTGGTCCACTAGTCGTACTAGTACACATCCGCCCCACCTAGGTACCCGAGCTTCCCCGTTTGTGCTCAAAAAAATTCAGCATACCACATGCATCAATTTGAATATAAAAACACAAATATTGGTCACTTAAACACAATTAAGTATCTATAAACACATTATACCATTTAAAATACTCAACAAAACACTTTTATTTTCTGTAAAACAATTTATCCAAAATCCCGTGTTGTTTTGCACACAAAACACCTTAGGAACCCCACTTTTACACTATGTTCACACTTGTAAGTTACCAAAATAGTAATGTAAGCCCAATAAATTTCAAATAAAAAAAAATAAATTTTATGGTATCCACATGTTATAAAAATGTGATAACATTGTAAAACCATCATTTTCACACAAAAGTGGAACCAAAACTTCACTTTCATTACAAACACATTTAAAACCCATTTTTTGCAGCAACAAACAAAAGGGATAACATTATAAACAGTATTTTAAACATTATTAAAGGTCAATAAAAACAAATAAGTATTTATAGTTCGTCCCCAAATAATCCAATAAAACATATCTTTGAAAAACCCCCAATTTCACACCAAATTTGCATTTAAAATTCAATTTCAATACAAACATCATTAGAAACAATTTTTGCAGCAATAATAAAATAATATAAACCTGAAAATATGATAAATGCAGCATTATAATACAAAAATATTACATCAACAATGGAATAACCTACCAAATTATTTAAAACTATGAGTCATTTGTGCGAAAATCAAATCCCGCCACTAACGCCCCAAGAGGGACATAGATAAAACCTAAAACAACAATAAAAGACCAAGAAAATCCAAGGATAAAACCTAGGTTCGAAACCCTACCCCCTTGTAATTTTTCACTTCATGGAAAATGGGAAAAAAAACCTACACAACTAGAATGAAACCCTAAGAAATTTGAAAGTGGAATGAAGTGGACTAACTTACTTGAGAAACATTGAATGAATCTCCCCAAAACACTAGTAGATAAAATTGAAAACGACCAGAATTCCGAGGTTTTTCGAACAAGAATTAGTAGGACATTTAGAAACTGTAATGGAGAAAACATAATAAGAATTGAGAGAGTTATGAAGGAATGAACTTACCTCCTCAAATATGGTCGATTTTAGAAACCCTAAGATGTTTGTCCCTAAATCACTATTCCTAAGAGCTCCAAAGTGGGGGGAAAGAGGCTGTGGGATCTTTTGAGACTTAGAATCACAAAAACATACATAATATTCAATATATTATTAAATAAATAGACTTCATTTTTAAAACTGGATATGGGCTTCCAGGAAGGCCCAATACCTTAAATAAAAACAAAAATAAACCTTGGTTATGGATTTATAATTGCTCCAAAGTCTAATTGTGGTGTTAATATATCAGGGTATGACATTTAGGAGTTGTAATGAGTGAAAAATATTAAAACATAAAAATGTTATAAATGAATCAAAATTTATTTTTAAATCTGGAATTGGGCTCACAGTTGAGCCTAATTCAGGAAAACTCACCTATTCTCCATAAAACCTTTGGAAACCCCCAAAATAAAGAATTAATGGATATTAAAATAAAAATAAATTTTAAATAATCTATTTATGTGATATGTCTACTCTCACCAAGTAACACATACAAGATTATATAATATAATAATGAATATCAAGGGTACCCTGCTACAACATCCCCACTGGTTTGCCGGTTTTCCCCCACGTCGCACGTCTAAGGAATCTATATCCAAAAAGGCTTGTCTGATAAAATTTGGGCAAAGCACCACAACATGAACCTCATGCAACATAACCACCATGTCCATGTGATAAATTAACCAGCCAGTTTCTGGGATCCACCACTACTCCTATAACATGTATCATACATCAGATATTATACCTCAATCCATTACAGTCCATACACTCAGTAAGGTTTCTCTAGACATCATAGCCTATACATGTTACACCTATAGTACTTTATAGGATACTATATCCATAATATATGTTTCTGAATAAACACTAGCCTTTACGGCCCTCTACACACATACATGGGGAAAACTAACCATTTTTACTACTAGCACAAGTATCTACCAAGAGAAGAGAGTGATGCCAAAGGGGGTAGTCAACCATCCATCCTCCACTCTAAATGATGGGGAAAATACCCCATAGGGATAAAAATCCCTACAGTGTCTGTTTCCTTAACTGACGGGGTGGAGTAGCATAAAGAAACACAAAAATTACCGAATATACTATATCTCACAACCACACTGTGGGAATAACCTAATCTTAGACTCAACTGCATCTATCGTGTCTCGGACTCCCGCCTTCCACTTCTAAGACTATGTATCCTATAAGTACAAAACCATTTAAAGAGCTATATTACATTACTTGATTCCATTTTTTTCAATTTCATTTTACATTAATTAATTATTTAAACATTATTTTACCGTCAATAATTCCACATTAATTTTCATTAGAATCACTCCCAAAGTCCATTGTCCCTTTAAATTGAAACCACATCATTGCATCCCAGCAAGCTCTAACCCCCTGGGTTACTATCATTTAATAAATAATTTTTTAACAAAATTATTACTTTTCCATATTCTAGGGAATTCTAGAAAAATATCTAAAGCTACTATCACAAGGGGGATCAACACAGTGAGTAGTTGAACTACCCATCGAGTATTTGCTACCGATAGTAAGAGTGTAGACCCAGCCTCCATTTGAGAAGCTAAAAATGGAATGAACATGGTAGACCCCATGCGTCTTCACCCCTTTATGGGTGTAGGGTAATCAAGAACAAGTGCCTTGAGATGTGTGGAATGAAAATAAAATAAACAACTAATAAGAATAAAAAAGAATCCAAACATTCACATCCAACCCATTTCATCATCCCTAGTATCCTCCCCGAGGCCCACATGCATAAACTGATGCATCTCGACACTCTAGGCATCAATTGTTTCCATAACCAATAAGCCTACATGCCCCCACATATCTCAAAACCCATATAGGCTCACATCAGAACACAATTAGTAGGAAAACAAACATCATATCAATTGAAATCTTTACCCTTAAACAAGAAAGAGGGTAACTTAGAACCCTACAAGGTAATATATTTTATCAAGAAACCAGTTCTTTAGTTCATATTGGATTAACCAATTCATTATTCGTAGGTTCTAAATTTAAAAACTCTAACCAGTATGCTATCAAAAATAATTAAACAAGATTTCTACACCCATTTGATTAATATCAAATTACAATAAGAAGAACCAGATTCATTTACATGCTTATCTATCTTTAGCCAAACAATTATCAATTAATTCCATCTTTACGTTCATTATAAATTTCCATCAAGAAAGAAAGGCTAAACAAAGATAACATAGACATGACACTATGTAGAAAAAACAAGAGGCAATAACATAGGATTGATATTAATTTATTTATCGAGTTCAAATATTTATTATGTCAATTCCATTAGGATTTAGTGGGATAAAACATGCTTACTATACAGTTTCATGAATGAGAAAAGAGAATTAATGAATCCCCTACCTCGAATAGTTCTTGATGTTTGTTATATGAGAACGATCCACACAATGGGTTACGATCTCCTCCCCTGTGACAAAGGTATCCACACGAGTATTCAGAAACACCACAACATCGGAAAAAACCCAAGAGAATCCCATTCGGAACATGTGGGTAAAAATATCTAAAAAGGGAAAGATGAAAGAAGGAGATAAACCCGAAATAATAAAGATATATTCTTCCTTATATTGAAGACTTATTGATATTTCTTGGTTTCATCAGAATAGAGAGGAACAAAACCAAGGAGGAATGTTTGATTGTACAAATCCTGCAGGAAGCAATGGGATTTTTGAGTGTCTCAAACCCGATAACAAAGAGAAAGAACAATTGGGGAAGATATCTAATACCTTTATAAGATTTAATAGAGCTGTAGTTTAAGATACACTGGGTTTTCCATTAAAAGAGGATCACATTTAACCATGCAGTTTGACTAAGTAAAAACATCTCGAGTCTTATGAGAAATTAATATAAGAGTTATGGCCTCTGAATCATCTTTAGAGTCTTTAATACAAGGCTTTAATTTCATTTTACATTAATGGAAATGTTAAATGGGTGAAACTACTTGAAGTTGGAAACACTTTTCAAGAACTCAAAATCTGGAAAAGGAAAACAATGTTCATGAATGTCACTATTGGAACCTCACCATTCTAGAAACACTATTCATGAACATTATTATTAGGATCTCACCATTCAGGAAACACTTTTCATGAACTCAAAATTTGGAAAACAAAAAATGTCACCATTAGAAACTCACCGTTTTGGAAACACTATTCGTGAACTCAAAATTTCGCAACGGAAAAAAGTAACTATTAGAAACTCACCATTCTAGAAAAAAAGTTCCTGAACTCAAAATTTGGTAAAGGAAAAAGGTCACCGTTGGAACCTCACTATTCTAGAAACACAGTTCATGAACTCAAAATTTAGAAAAGGAAAAAAAGGTCATCGTTGGAACCTCACCATTGGAACCTCACCATTGCATTGTTGACATATGGTTACCAATGACATTGTTCACATAATGTCACTAATGACACTATTCACAGAAGGTCACCAATGACACTGTTCACATAAGGTTATCGAGGCATTGTTCACAACTATATACCGTTAGAACTGTTCACTAATGGAACTATTCAGTGTAATGGAAATTTGGCAAAGTTTTGGGGATAAGTCACCTTGACCTCCTAAAACACATCATACACATTTATTTTGCAAAGGAATGGACTAGAGAGGTCCAGGCCAGTACACATTCTACATATATTTCATAATTTTTTTATTTCTATCCATATGTACAATTTTATAGCTAGGTTGTTCACATTTAAAGGGTTATATTTTAATAGTATATCATAGTTCTCTTAAATCCTCAAGGTGTATGTTATTCAAGCTATCAATAATATTATTATTTTAAACAATATTTTTTGGGTGCTACTAGTCAGAAAACATAAATAATTTTTAAAATAAGAGGTTTACATAAATTTATATATACTTCAGCTAATTTTTTTAATTTATATTTTTGATACAGAATAACCAAAATAATACCCCATATCAAATTATTTTCTTTATAAAAAATAATCAACCAAATGAACACAATTTTTCATTTAGGGAGGTTTATATCAATTTAACAACCAATTTCTCCAAAATTTACACATATTTTTAAAGATTTTTTGGATTACCAATCATAATAATACATAATTCATGAGGTAAAAATCACATATTAGTCTACAATAAGTGAGAAATATTAGCTATGAAAAACAAAACAAGATCAAAACCTTTTGATTTTTTTGAAACTTTACATTCTTGAACATCCTTGGTAACTCATGATTCAATTAGAATAAATTGACTTGGTATTTTTGTAGTTCATATCCCATGTCCTGACAAATCATATATAAAAGACTACCAAAACCTGAATATATAACATCCTTATTTGATCAAAAAAATTTACTATGGCACATGTGGGGGGAGGTGAATTTTTGTTTAAAAAATCAAAAATAAAATAAAACCAAAATTATATTTAATTAAAAATTATCTGACACAATACTATATAATGATTAGAGTATTAGAATCAGTATCATATATTTTCCTAATATATTATTTTATGTTTTATAAGTATCAGAGTTTTACCAATAAAAATATTTATTATAAATATATGTATAAAACGATCATTCTAATATGTTCATAGTGGAAAATAGATATTGTAAAAATAAGAAAAAATCCATAAAGGTAAGAACCTATTATAATATGTACTAAAATACATCACTCTTTTAACATTATGATAAAATGGTTGTAAGAAACAATGACTAAAGGTATTCATATTTTTATGCTAAATATAATGTCTATCAATCTTTACCATGAAATCCCTCGATACAATGATATGAAAAACATATATCTTCACATCCTTTCAATCCCTCGATATGATGGAATGACTTTATATTCCTATCCCTTTAATCCCATGATTATATAGATCATATTCACCATCTTCCAATCCCTAGAATCCCTCGATCGATAGAATTATTGGACACAAAATATAAAAGAAAATGTTATAATGGAAACAAAAATGGCAAGGATACATTATAAATAAAACTCCCGATATTACTACAATGACTATGAATGGGATATTCATTCTATGAAATATTTAGAATACTTGAGTTGAAAAATATATTATCTCTTAACTCTTCAAATGAGTTTCTATTTATAAGAAATGTTCTAATGGATATATTTCCGTGTTATGTGCAACAAACTCAAATATCATAGACATGATTGAGATTTTATAACTAAATTCCAAGAATAATTGTGTTCATAACCATTAAATATTATTACCTCTGAAAGAAAAAAATCTATATAATTGTAATATAGACTTTTAGATAGTCTGATAGACATCATTATCATTTTTTAATATGATAAACCTTATACAGATTAGTCTAATGTATCTATATCTCTATCAGTATGATGGGCATGACTATTGTTAGTAAAAATGACAAAACTTTTCTATCTACTATTCATGAAAAAGGATAGTTTGATGTATTAGATGTGTCTTATTATAATGGATCATATTGAAGAATGATGTGATTATATTAATAATACATAAATAAATACCATGTTCATTAAAATGTGACATTCTATAAAAATTCAAAATCAAAATCATGGGATATAAAAATTTATTTAAAATATATTTAAGTGTGTTTTATATTTCAAAAAAAAATGAATATAAAAGTAAGGAGTAATAATTCCAACTAAAATATCTACATTTTCAAGGAAATTACAAATCACAACAATAAATATTAAAAATTATAACTTTGAAAAAATGAAACCATTTTTTCACTGAGTAAATTTTAAGATATTTTTTATAACTCTTCCAATGGTTATAATAATATCATGATACCATATAATGATTTTATACTTTTAACACTACCCTTCAAGGAATATATTTAACATGGATTTTCCCTATTATAAGATTCTACCCCTTAAACATATATCCTTAAAATTATTTTATTCTTTCTCTTCTTAACATTCTACCTGAAAATAATTACTCCACATTTAATAAATCTCTCAAAACATTCTCACCATTTTTGATTTTTATAATGAATGGAAAATTAAACATAGTTTCATTAAATGTTTCAAGAGTAATAATATATGAAAAAATTACGTGAAATAATTAATCATACAAGAAAAAAGATAAACAAAATACATCCAAAAGTATTGAAAGATATTCAATCCTAAAATATTGTATGATAGGATAATCAAATTCATGAACCATTTAAATGATTGAAAAAAATATAGATAAAAATAAAAGTATTAATTCATTTATCATCAATTTCATGACAATGACCTTTGTCTTTTTGAACATTCCTAATCTTTATAATGATTCATGATTTTATCTTCCACCACTAATTTATTTTGGACTTGAGTCTCGAAGAATTAAACCTCCTTAGTAAAATATTTTTTCTCATACCATATAAGGATCTAATCATATTTACATGATCTCATTCTACAGTTCTATGACTATAAATTTCGAACTGTTTCATTCAAAACATTTACTTCCTCTGTCTGATCATCTGTTATGTCTCTAAATTCTTCTACAAATTTTACTCTCTTATAAACATTAAAAGATAACTTGATAAAACATTATTCTATTTATAATAAATGTTTCTTAACATGAAAATATTTATCATGATGATCCTAGATATCATTGTAAATATTATCATACCACTTTGCCGTATATTTATCTCATATTTTCTGAGTTTAGGGATTGTCATGAAATTTTTTAAAAATTTCTTTAATATGGTCAACCAATTCAATTAAAACATTAAAAGATTTTGATTTCTAAACGATGTTATTATAAATCAATTTACATTTTGATTATATCTTTGGAAAAAATGGAATGGTATCATTTAATCATCTCAAATATTGGATGATAAAACCATAACATTTCTAAAAAATTGTTTCCCTTTAATATGATTAAATTGATGATGGTTTGGAATATTTCAGTCCAAAGGATTCAACCTCATGTTTAAACACATATTTATCATTCTATTTTTATTACTTTAAAACAATCATTTCATATGATATTTATACTACATTAATATTCAGGTATGATTCAATATTATCAAAAAAATTATGATTGTTGAACTTTTTCTTCTTTCCCAGAGGATGACACTTCCCTCCTCTATTATGAAGAATTTTATTTTTCAGTAGATAATGATTTCAATTTTTTTACTGATGAAGATTTTTCTTGAGATCCGTCTATGACTACTTACTTATCAGAAGGAGAGTGTAAATATAATGATGATAAAGATAATTCTGATTTTTTATTTTTTTTTTAAATATTTATTATAATATATTTCTATATACTTATATCCCTCTTTTTATTTATATTCTTCTTTCAATATTTCTTATTTTTCTTCATCTTATTATTTTTATCCTTCTTATTATTTATATCTTGATTCCTCATGTTTTTTCTCTAATTGTCTTGATGTTTTGGGAACTCCATTTATAATATTTTTTATGACTGATAATTATTCATTCATAGAATATTTTAAACTACCTAAGTCAATGATTATTTGAGAACATTTTTTCCTTTTCTATTATATTTTCATAAATGGAAAACTAATTAAATAATTTATATATCTTATAAAAATTAGAATTAGGATTTATTTGATCAGTTTAATAGACGAGAGGATTTCAATTTTCTCAATCCATATCAACACATTTTAACAAACTTTCAAAAACTATATCTTCTATAAGCCATTTCCCATTTTTTATTTTTTTATTTTTTTCTTTAATATAATATTCTCTTTAGATTTTCAAATATTATTCCCCATCATGAATAATTCCAAACATTAGATACCTATGTTTCATTGTCACCTTATATTCCATGATTTTTCTGAAAACATTATCTGTCATATTATATTATTTATTTTGTTTCTTCTCTAGTGGGGATTACTCTAATTTTCATTTATTTTTTATATCTTATACTTTTATAGATGGATTATACTCAGACACAAATCCATCACCTTTATCATGAAATTTATTTTACTTAGATTCAATCATTATTTTCATTATTGAAATAATATATTCATCAATAAAGGAAATATTTTCTATAATTGGATAAGTTATTTTTAGAATAATAAAAATGTATATAGCATTCATAAGAAACTTATATATTAATGAAGGAAACATAATAATATTAAACATTATTGAGGAATTCTTTATTTATTCAAATATTATGAAAAAAAATTCACTATGTTCATTTTCCTCAAATTTATCATAAAATTTAAAATTAATATATCTAATACCATAATGTTGTCCCTATAACCCTTCCTTGGTGTTAAATTCCACTACATCTATAATGACACAACCCTATCATTCAGTGATAAATTAAAAACATTCTAACCATCCCATAACCTCTGAACAAGGAATATTCTTTTTTTTTCCAAAATAGACTTGTTTATCGGGAAGATTGTTTGATGGTAGATAGGATTAATCACATGGTGGGAATTCCTAATAAATATTCAAATAATTTGTAAAAATAATATGATTCTTTTCAAAAATTATTAATGAAATAATTCCTTATAAAATTATTATCAAAAATTAATAGATGCATAAAACTCTATAACAATTTTAGGATCGTAAATATCAACAATCCATGTTAACTTTTCCTAAAAATACATATTTACATCCTTTTAATAAATTAATAATTTTGTGGGTGGAATCGTACTTATGAAACCATGATCTCCCCACAATATTTTCTCTAAAATAATTTATTTCCATGTTATCCTCATTTTGTTCCATTATATTGCATGTTTACTTGGAGATTAGATTAATAAAAAATAACCGAACAGATGAATTTGAGGAATGATGAGAGTTGGTAGAAAATAACCTCTGAAATGAAGAGGTATTTAGAGTATCCCACCTTTATATATTCACAGATAGGTAGTGGTTTATATTCTAAAAATTTTGATTGTTGAGATTAATAGAATAACTAATCTGATGGGACATAAAAAAATGGAGAACGTTTGAAATGTAAATTTATACTTTTAATGTTTTAATGATAATTTTAATTAGATTTAGTATCATTCCATTTATAAAAATCTTTAATATAAAAAAATCAAATTATTAAAAAAAATATGTATTCAAAAACATGTATAATCAAAAGTAAAATATCAGTGAATGAACATATAGAATAGGGGTGTACTACTCATATTTGAATGATTCAATGGTACGAATAACCTTAAATTCTTGGTTTTTTTAAATGAAAAATTATTATGATGGTTTTATTAAAATTTATGATGATAGTTTTATAAGAACTAATTACAATAATGTTATAATAAAAAGATGATTATGATAATTTTATAGTAAAAACTGATAATGATTGTTTTGTAAAAACAGATACCATATTGAGTTATTTCCCAGAAAAATTTTAAAGGAATGTTTTAGGTGTGAATTATTTATACTAATTTTCTATATGAAATTATTTTTACTATATTTTGAGTTCATAAAATTCATTATGATAAAACCATTTTAATGTTTAGAAAATTATGAAATAATAAATATATTAGAAAACTTTTTATAAAAAAAAGATTATACACTCCCTTTTAATGGGTGTTGAATAATATAAATAAATTTTTAGTCATGAATTAAATATGAATAATGACATAACATTAATAATTCCAAGGTTATTTTTAATTTATTCAAAAATATCAGAACTAAGGGGTTTTTTTTTTAAAATATAAGCATGTTGATCATGCGTTCTGATGAATTTTAAAATGATATCTTATTTCTGTGTATGATTCTAAAGAAAATAGTTTCTTATATCTATGTTCATAGTATGTGAGTAATGTAATGGGTTTATAATTGATTAAATGAAACATTTTTGAGAAAATTATTTGAGTTTTATAAAAACTTATTCCATAATTTAAGAGTGTGCGTCTCATCAACAAAACATGAGAATAAAAACTTCAAGTTTCCACTAATTCATCTTCCGTAGTGGAAAGTGGTACTGAGTGTTTTTTCATTAATGAAAAACAATACAATGTGTATCCTAATAAATGAAATGATTGAGATGTAATTTTTCTATCCATTAAACATCTACCAATGTCAACATTAGAAATATTTTTCAGTTCAAATTCATTTCAAGAAGAATAGAATAGGCCTAATGAATAGGTACCATAAGGTAAAAATAAATTTGATTAACATCATTAATATGTGATAATTTTGGATTTTTCTTATATCTAGAACAAATTAATTAAGAAGTCATTAAATTTGGATGACTTTCAATTAGGTAATGTGAGATTCAAAGAATATCGATAAATATTTTCTAATCAACTGGTTTCTCAGCATTATCATGATATAAAGTATTTCATTTACTGATGTTAATATTAATAAATTTTCTAATACCTAAATTTAATTAATATGTGTATTACATAGTTATTATAATATATACAATTTCATTCTTGTTTTTGTGAAATTGGAAATCCTAGATAATATGTTAACTCACCCATCATATTCAATTAAAATTTAGACTTCATTTAACTTGTAAGGGAATATTTCGAATATTTTTGAGCTGAGTCACATATAATTTCATCAACATATATATTTAAAATAATATTTTTTATTTAATACATTTATAATATTTTTTGATTATTATCTACATTGAAAACATATTTTTGTAACAAAAAATCAATAATCCTATCATTCTAATTTCAAGGGGATTGTTTAAGTATATATAGTTCCTCAATAATTTTATAAACAAGATCTAGATTTTTCTTATATTCAAAATAGGTGGGTTTCTACATGAACATCATCCTAAACATATCCCTTATAAAATGAAAACATAATATATTTTTTAAATAGTTTTATATTAAAGAATATTACAATTTCTAGAAGTATTCGAATGTCTTCACGTCCAGATAACAGAGAATATGTTTCTACATAGTATCTTCCCTCATGTTTTTTTAACCCTTAGTAGCATGTCTAGATTTATTTCTCGATATTATGGTATTTTCATCTCATATATTTTTAAAGACCCATTTTACTATAATTATATACATTTCTTTATGTCTTTCAACTATTGTCTAGACTTGGATCCTTTCAAACACATTGATTTCATATTGAATTTATTCAATCCAATAATATTTACAAATATCATCATCATGATTTTTAGGTTTATATTGGGATAAGAATGATAGATTCTAAATTTCATTTCTCTATGAAATTCTAGTCCTAACTAGTTGATCTATATAACCAATTATAATCTCACTAGGATGATTCCTAACAAACAGATAGATACGTGGGTTTCCGAAATTATATTCTTCTATAATATACTGAAAATATCCCTAAGGAAAAACATAATAAATATATTTTTGATTTATTTTTTTAATAGAATCATTTTTGACTACAGGTGTAAAATTAGTTTTAGAGGCAACATCTGTAGATATAGGTTGTAGTTCTTTGAATCAAAGTGACTAGTTTATTAAAAAAATATGTATTATTTTATAAAAATTAATTTTTTTAAAACTCTATATGACATACTTGTAGTGGAGAAAAAATATATCTTCAATATATTTTGGTGAAAATATATGTATGTTATCTTCAGTATTTAAGAGGAATACATTGGAACCAAAATCATTTAATAAATAATCTTTTGGTTTTTTTCATATTAGAAAATAATAAATATTTTTAATATTAAAATGTGTAATTAAAACATGATTTATAGTATAATCGATTGTAACAACCACTTCAGTCCAAAAATATTTAGTAACTGAGTATTGAATAATTATGACTCTAGTTATTTTTTTAATAACACAATTTCTTCTTTTGAAAAAACATTTTTTAGGGATTTATATGTGCTGAGAAGTTATGTATTATTCCTTTCTCACTACAAAATGTTTCAAAATTGAAATTTTAAAATTCTCCGCCACGATCACTATGAATAGTTTTCAAGGATAGTTTTTTTCTAATTTTTACCCCTAGAAAAAAGGTTTTAAAATAACTAATGTCTATGTCTATAGTTTTTAGAATATTAACCCATGTCTATCTAGGTAAATCATCAACTAGTATACATACATAGTATTTTCCACCAATAATTCTAGTTTATTTGAGAATTAATAATTTTTTGTAAACTTACTATAAATAATCAGAAGTTGATACTTATATGATAGATTTATAACTTGACTTATGTTTCGTATAGTATTGAGAAGTGTCAAAAACCTAAGAAGTATCAAAACTATGTTTTGGTATGTACTTCACTGATATTTTCATTGTAATACTATTTAGTTACTTAATGTTACAATGTCCCAATCTTTTATTCAATAACAAATATTTATCTTTTAGTATACTTGGACAAGGTAAGTATTAGATCTGAATGTCTTATTTGTTTGGGGTGTAAACATTCTCATTCCTGTTGGAAGAAATAATAAATTCCTCATTAAAAACTACGTATATTATATTTATAATTCTAAATTTTCACAAGATAAAAATCATTACATAATTGAATTATGAAAACAATGTTGTTCTTAATTCTAACAAAAAATAGATAATTTTAAATAAGTACTTTTCCATGAAGTAAAATGTTACCTATACTAATATACTATCCAATAGAATTATGTCTAAAGGTTATATTACCACTATTCATTTTAACGATCTTATTTATGAAATATATGTTCTCATTCATGTTTCTGGATCATCCAAAATTCATGAAAAAATGTTTTTGTTTTTTATACTTACTATATTTTCATAATAATAATTAAATTAGTTTTTTGAAACCACACCTTATTGGAACTAATATTTTCAAAAAATAAAAAATAGGAAACCAAATTTTCCCAACCTTATTTCGTTGAGAAAATTTCATTTCGATTGAAAAATAAGCCTCACCAAAACCTAAATATTGAACTCTGTTAAAAAAATATTTTTTTTCCGATGTTACCCACTTTGGAATTTAGTAAAATACAGATACCTTTTAGGAAAAATGAAATTTTTTTAGAAGCATTTTTTTATTAGTAAAACCCATTCTATTATTGTTACCATAATGTTTAATTTTTTTATATTTTTTTAATGCTTTATTTACCCGTGGTAATATTAAACAGAATATATATTAAACTATATATCTCAAACATTATCTTTTCAACTCTGTTTTTGTTATCATTTGATAAAGAATTAGAACTATGTTTTATAAAATAAAATTATAAATTATTTTTCTCATAAATATTATTTTAAGGATCTTTTGAAATAATTTTTTTTTGATAAAAAATATTAATTTATTAAAAATAATATGATATTTTATTTTTTAAAGAGTTAATATTGTATCTTCCTTATAATGTTTTTCTTTGGAAATATAATGTTTATGAATACATTAAAATTTTCCTTTTCTAAAAGAATAGAGAACCTATAATAGTAATCATAACTATGTATTTTATTACTCACATTTGATTAGAAATATTCTTTATTAAAAGATTCAAAATTCTTCTCATTATCAAATTGAAGTTAATTAATATTTAAATACAAATTTTTGAGGGATTTAGTAGTCTACCTTTTCAATAAGACATTGTTATCCACAAGTACTTCAATAAATAGGACAATGTTTTTCCATCCATAACATTCATTATCTAAATAATTTTATAAAGTATCTAGACTACTAGCACTACTATTTTCTTGAAGCATTAAATATTTTATTTCCTTTTGACATATAATATTGTTTTAATTTCTTTTTGAATTACATTATTACTTTGATTTGATTTTCGACATAGTAAAATATAGTCTGATGTGTCTGAACTATTTTACATTATGAAAAGTTACCTCAAAATAATTCATTAATATTTTATAATTATTAAACTTTTTATATCTATATAGAAAAATAATTATTTCCAACACTATTTTTCATCCTTCTAGCATGATTTTCTAATTAATTCTCAAAATTTTCTAATGAAATAGAATCTAAATCAATAACAACATTCTTCTTTCATGAAATATATTTTGACATTCTATAAAGACTAAATATTTTTATGAACAATATATTTAGTTGGAAAGAAGATTACAACATTTATATTTTTAAACATTTCAGCATTTATCATTAATGAAACATTATATTAAATGAGAGTTCTGATAATACCACCAAGAGTTATATTTTTAATCTACCTCACGTCATCCACAACAATTATTTTATATTCCCACTCATTGGTAATTATTTCAATATTCTTTTCAACTAAAATATTTTCAATAATATCATTCTCTCTAAGACACAATGAACTATTTATAATAGTTATCACACATTTATGCATCATGAAAACTATCCCACCAGTTAAAAAAAATCAAAAATCAAGATAATAATCAAGAAGAATAACTCTTCTTGTTTCAATAAGTAAAGAAGTACCAAAATTTATGACTTTTAACTTCTTCAAAATACTATTATCAATATCATTGGATAAAATTTAAATATATATAATTGTAGTCATGGAATATAAAAGTGTATTATAATCTCTGTAATTGATTTAATATTTCAATTCCTCATTATTCGTGAAATTAGTAACATATTTATAAATAATCGTTTAATTCCCATTAAGAATCTCAAAATCATCAACATTGTGTTTATAATATTTTTTCATATGATATTTCAAGAATTCATAAGAAACACCACTAATGATAGGTGGTCTTTATGAAAGAAAATTTTCAACAATTACAGCACATTACCATACCATCCAAAAATTAATGAAAACTATTTTCTACACAAACATGATACTGTATAATTATTTCTAAAAAGTAGTTTTTAAACAAATAAATAAAAAATGAAATTGATAAAGGAATTAAAAATTCATCAATTATGAACTATGAAAACTTCATGGATACCAATTATTGGATAAAAAGTTATTACTATGTTCTACAATAATGGGGTGGATTGTAGTATAATAATTTAAACTAAACACAATACAAAAATCATCATTAAGTAAAAATGATCGGACTTAACACTGCCTGATGATTCGAGTATTAAAATTGCTATCATAGATGATATAAAAATACAAGGGTCTTTTTTTAATCACATTAGTAGAAATAAAAATATTTATTAGGAAGATAATTAAAAATATAATATTTATAATACATGAACATTGAAAAAAAATAGATCTTGTACAAATAATAAATACACAACATACAAAAGTAAAAAATAATTACAATCTATATTTAAAGATATGAATATTTTAAACATAAAAGTTATGGAAGTAAGAAACCATGACTTAAGGTATCCAATGTTTTATAATTTCTATAAATTCTATGTTTACTTACCAAGTATGAACTCGATTCGATGAATAAAACATACTCTTCCTTTTTATCCTTCGAATACATTGATAAAATGATTGGTGTCTATATTATTAGCCATGGATTGCTGTGATATAATGGTTCAGAATCACCATCTTTCAATCCATAAAATCCCTTGATTGGTACCAAAACCAAAAACAGAATACAAAATAAAATGTTCTAATGTAATGAACCCTAAAAAGGATTCCTTAGAATGAAAACTCAATAAAATATTACAAAGTCTATAATGGAGAAGTTCCTCATATGAAATTAGTAGAGTAAATGAGTTGTGAAATGTATCAACTCCCAACACTTCAAATGACTAGACATTTGTAGGAAGTATTCCAAAGGCAATATTTCTAATATTGCTAAAACAAATTCATTTTTAAAGTTTATTATACTATATTATATATTTGTAACATATATTTGAAATAATATTTTTATTTAGTTAGTAAAAATATTATTTCTAATAATTTTTATAAAAAAAATAGACACCTATTTATTTAAAAAATACTTTATTGTAGACATAAATATACGTTGTAATTTTCATTAAAAATGATATTACAAGTATAATAGAATATTTATTAAATAAAGGTGCCCCTTTTCTAAAAAACACATTGAAATAAAAAAGAGTAAAATCATTATAGATATCTATTATATCGTCAAGTGTAATAGTTGGGTTTAGAAAAAAAATATCCTAGTAGAGATGGATAAGTAATGTGATTTAGTAAGTAATTAGTTGAATGATATTAATTATTCCCATATACCATGTTTTAAAATTTTGTCACATGTGGGACCACTTGTGGTGATAACTCATAATTTTTATTCCTTCTTAAATTATTTTAAAAAAAATGTTCATTTATCAAGATATATTACTAGTGATGTCTATCATTACAAAACTAAATACTTAATGTAATATGAGTGTTCTTTCTTCTTAAATGTAATTTTTTATTTGGATTTCAAAGATTAAATGATCAACTAACCTGCCTCATATTTCCCATAAGTGATAATATATAAAGTGTTTTTATGAATGCTTTCTATGATGTTTATTAATAAAAATTGAAATTTATTGGAATTAGTAAAATATCTATTAGTCACTTCGATCATATACAAATAATTACCTAACTTTTCAAGTATTGACTAATTTATAATTATTTTACAATTTATGGTATAATGTATTAATATAAACCAATCAACATAGTCACCCAGGGACCCCTAGTAGGTGAAGCCTAATCCCACAACACAATGATTGGAAATAAACCATTAGACTTATTTTGTTATAAATACATTTATTGATGGTCTTAAGGAAACAATTACATAGAACAAGGTGTTCTAATAGAACAATGACCTGAATGATGAATACGTGGGTTTTTCCATGAATTAGAATCTTATAACATGTTGTGTTACTAGTCTAATGCCGTGATAAAATATTTCAGTTGAAATGAAACTTGTTATCATTTTGAAAGATCTTTAACCAACGATAAGAATAATTCCATCATTTTTCCTACGTAGATAATGTGTAATGTAACCCATATATCCCATGTAATTGTTCAATTTTTAAAATAGATCCAAATAAAAGGCGTGAGCACACCAATATCCCTTTCGAGACACAAAAATATAATGACTCTATAGTTCCCTATTGTATTGCCTACCTAATTTCTAAAACTATTAGGGTGGTACAAATGAATTAATATTTAAATTATCGGGAAATTATCTGTCCCATAAAAAAAATTATCAGGAAAGATGGCTGGTTGATATTTGATAGTTTTCTTATTCATCTTTTTAGGATTCACACCCAGTGGTGCCCATGTGTCACCATGCTATGAAACATACTTGTTATGTAGAGTGTTTCATCTAGTCCATCTATACCAACTAATACCCATTGATGATATCCTAGATTACCTATGTCCTAATTAAATTTTTATAGATGGATTCCACAAAGTATTAGTGTCATAAAGGAACATTTTTTTACAATAACTTATTTTTAACAAAAAATAATATTTCTATAGTAACCCCACCAAATTAAATAAAATATTCCCTATATAGATATATTTATAAAACATGACTACATGGATTGATTCCTATTTTTTGATAAGGGAATAATTATTGTTTTACCCATCAGGTTTCCCCCAAACTAAAATTTAATAAAGGGATAAAATAATTATTAACCATGGTTAGGTATCGTAGGAATATATTTTTTCTTGAATTTTCAAATTAAAACCATTTTTGGGTCACGTTTCATTTCCATTTAGACCAAGTTGAAAGGTTTATCCTAAAACCTATTTCATCTGAGGGAATAAGAATCAATTAGTATCTTACATAGTAATCTCTTATAGATGGATTAATCTAATGATTTCATATTCATCCATTTATGGAAGGAATATTCATTATAATGGATGTGAAAAAAACTCATTCTTATTCTATCAAAATAATAATTATATAAACATTTCCAGCACTCATTTTAGTTTGAAAATATCACTTTTTACTAGTAAAAATACATCAATCATGACCATGTCAGTTCATTTAATTTTGGCTATAAAGTTAGGAGACCCATTTTCATACTAAATTTCATGATCCTAATTCAAATGATAATGAGTATACAAAAATACTCAAAAAAATGTTCTCTATATATTGGTAGGATAAATCATTTAACTTGTAATCATTCCCATAAAATTAATATATAATATGTACCATAAAAATATCTTCAAAAGAGTCCGTGAAGGACAAGTGGACTGTTTTGGACATTAATAGTGGCCAAAATATAGTTATTAGTTTATTTTTTATTTCTTCTTGTAACTTTAATTATGAAATATTTTTCTATAATATAATTTTAATAGATATGGTTTGTTTTGAAATAGAATATATGGTATCTGAGGAATATTTAGTACATAAAAAAAATATATATAGTGACATGCTAGGCTATATTAAATCCTAAATTCTTTGAAATAAAAGACAAGAAATTTTGTTTGTTTAGTAAGTAGTCTAGCAACGTTTTTGTGGGTAAATTTTTTATCTTAGCAAGGAAGGATGATTTACTTCCACAGGTTTTGGTGAATTATATTCATTTCATAAACAATATTTTAAAACTCTAAACTTTTTTTTGAATTTATTAAAGGAATTGAAATTTATTAGGTAAGAAGTCATCCAATATATAATAACCAAACAAAGAAATGTTTATTATATAATTATAAAACATTATAGTAAATTCATATAGAACTATGTATTGCACATCATGGATAATTACATTCATTTAAACTGGAAAAACCAAAGGGCTTGATAAATTAAAAAGAGTAATTTCTTTAGATCTAGAAACTCTCCTAGACCATCATTACCTTTATGAATCACCATTAGTACTAAAACCTGTAATTATAAATAATACTATAGAAGGAGGAAAAAATATTTTGTGATCTAAAATGAAATCTATGGAAATGGTATATGTGAATGGAATATGATTTGTAAGATTATATATATTGTAATTATATATGACCATTCCAAATATAGTTTTTATAAATGTGGTAATTGTAAATATAGAGTTTTAAATATGTTCATTCAAGATAAGGCCATTGTATATATATCTAATCGGTGTACAAAATTAATATATTTTAAATTATTAAAATTCAAATGATATTTTTCATAACTAAATAATAATAGGATATTTAAATATTATATATATATATATATATTAAAAAATTTACACTACCTATAAATATGAAAAAATATTATAGTCACTTAAATATTATATAATGTATCTAAAATTCAAATTAATATTGTATAATAAATGAAGTATAAAATTTAATTTTTAGAATTTTAAAACTAAATTTAAGTGTATTTTCATAGGTTATTTATTAAAAAAAATTAATATTTCTTTTCAAAGTACTAATTTAGTAAGTAATTTATTTTTTAAAATAATATAATATATTGAAAACTTTTAAAATATTATCAACATATAAATGAATATATTGAAATCTCTAAATTCATAAATTGATATGAAGTAATCTAAACAACACTTAATGTTTTAATTTTTTTCGATAATGCAGTTTTACTTTATAGTTTGTATTTTATTAGAAAACTGAATATAAAAATTTTATAATTATAATTACATAAAATTAACTTCATTTATGGATTGAGGGGATTATATTTATTTCTTATGACTTTTTCTGTAAAATATGAAAGGATTATTTTTAGTAAAAAATATGTATTTTTGAAAAAAATATAGTTTTTATTTTGTTATGGAATAATCGATGATTAAAAAAAATTATTATAATATAATATATATTTATGGAATATAATTAAACAATTTAATGTATTATTCAATCTTATAAATATTATCTACATTATTGTTTCAACTAAATAAAAAAATACTATAATTAAAAAAAATTCTTTTCCTCTAATTAACTATTTTGATTGAGAAATTCAATGCTTTATTTATTTGTAATTTAAATAAAATTGAGTTTTATATAATAAAGGTGTTTATTTCAAACGAATATTTATATATGATAATGTTTTGTTGTAGATAAATTTTTAAACATTATAAAATAGTTTTTTAAGAAAATATTATTTTGTATATGATGTGAATTTTTTTTAAATTTATCATTTTAAACCATTAATTTTTAGGTAAAATAATTAAAAAAAATTTATTAGATTTTTACAATTAGATAAAATTTTCAATATTACCTTTTTAAATTAATCTTAATTATTATCTGTAATAATTAATCATCAATGTAAATATTGCTTAGGGAAAAAGTTATAAGGTTAAAATAAAAAGACTAAAAACACTCTAAGATGATTAGAAAGAATGGGAATGAAGAAAATATCAACCAACATAGATTTCCCACCAACATTTTCCAATTTTGAAGCCATTTTCCTTTGAATAGTAACATTACATTATATAAAATTTAATGGTCTCTTCCAAAACTACACTTCCCCAAACTTATCAAAGGAGAACACATCGACCAATTCAAGAATCCAAAATTCATATAATTTTTACATAAATATATACCCAATTATTCCTAAAATATCCCTATAAAGTTTTTAATTTATTTTATCCATCTTTATTTAGTATAAGGATGTCATTTCCGAGGGGAATTCTAAGAAAAATTGGGTCCCTGATGCAAGTAATATATATTACTTAGATATTATTCTTAATTATAAACATTAAAATTAATTCAATAAAATAAAGTATAATAACCATAGTATGATTTATATATTTTAATTTTATTATATTTAGGTGTTATAATTATTAGTCTATCTATACTATTCCTCATCAAAATGAAATCATTATTCATGCATACTTCAACAATAACTCCTCCACAAGAAACACAATTATTTTCTCATCACTATGCATAATTAATGGTCACTAGAAATTATTTAATGATTTAATATGTTGTTTCATGATTTTCTAAATATTTTTTATATGTAACAACATCATTATATATGTATATAACATTACTCATTAAATCATTAAAATACTGTAAAATTTGGGTTGATTTAATTGCCAATGTAGATT
Source organism: Viscum album (assembly GCA_963277665.1). Taxonomy (NCBI): domain Eukaryota; kingdom Viridiplantae; phylum Streptophyta; class Magnoliopsida; order Santalales; family Viscaceae; genus Viscum; species Viscum album. The sequence continues at coordinate 2,119,033,846 of OY728132.1, read as the reverse complement.
ATCTTTTAACGATTATGCCATCAATGATTTTGGGATTTAATAAAATGGATATAAAAAATAATAATGGAGTATTTAAAATGTTTTATTTATTATTATTTTGTGTTTAATATTTAAAATATTTATTAATATAACTATTTTTAATCATTAAACACATCAAAAAATAGTTCAACATGATTCCATTTTTCAAAGAAGTAATCAGGTATTTATCATAATGAAAATCAGAACTATGTAATAATATATAAATAATGAATTTTTAAACCTTAATGATATGTTAATCATGATATTTAAACGAATTAGTTTGAATTGATCGCATATTGATGATGTTTATAGGAAAAAATAACAAAAAGTTATAACACCAGATGGTAAAAAAAGTAAAAACTAACTAATATGTTCATAATAATAATTTTAAATAATGTGAATAATATATTAATGAATTAAAATAATGTTTTGAAAATAATAATAAGATATGAATGATTTTATATTATGATAATATACTTTCATGGAAATAAAGAGTAAATTTAAGGGGTTCTTTCTCTCAAATTTGAATCTTGTGATACTTAGTTATATTATACAACTTACTTTTTTAAATAGTGAAAATAATACCCAATGTTAAATTTATTTAATGGTTCCAATATTATTCATGATGTTTAATTTTCTATCAAATATTCTACCTCTCTTGGGGATGTTATTCAAAATTAACAAAGTATGTAAGGTGTTTGGTGACTCAAACTGTTTCCTTGCATTATAATCCCTCCTTTTTGGCAAATATATTTAAATATATCTCCTTTATAACAAATGGGGATGTTATATTTTATATAAATATTCTATTATAAGGAAATCATGTTTGACTCCAAAGTCATATTAAAATATTATCCTATTATTTTATTAAAATAAATTTATGTTTAGAATAATTCCTATATTGTTTAATAGATTTTTCCTTTGTATCCATGTTCTTATTTCTCTCCTACATTATCAATTAAATTGAATAGAATAAAATTATTTTAACTATAATAATCCTTTTGTGACCCCTATTCATTTTTAAAAATAGTTTTATAATCTTTTTAGTATGTTGGTTTTCTAAAAAAGTATTTCATTTTTTTATAAATGGGTCTTCTATCATTCAAAATAAAATTTCTAGTCATCCACTTCTATTTTTCTAAATTTTTTTCCTTTTTTAAGTATTATTTATTAAAAACTATTGATTATAAGTTTTTACAATGTCATTTATTTCCCATTATAATAATTTTTTGATTGTAATTTTCCCAGCATATTTTATAATCATGTTTAAATGGAATATTGGAAAAAATTATATATTTTAGTTCTATTTTATATCCAATGATTATCTATCATTAAATGATGTTTTTATAATCCTATATATTCTATTATTATATGCTTTTTACCATTATAGACCTTTTTACTTTTTAATTTGTGAGAATTATAGTGGCATAATTGTCTGAAGGAGGTTCTAAGGTAGTAGGAGGGAGAAAAGGAGGTCATAGCTAGGGAAATTAGCTGAAGGGGGTTATGTTATGTGAAGCATTAAGATATTACATTCAAACGGTAATTATATTATGTGGGTGTTAGCTATATCATATAGTGTTAAGAGGATGGTTTTGGTGTTACTTCCAAAATTGTTATTTCTTCATCATGGAAAGATGTTGCACTAGGTAGATGGATTTCATTCCCATGTGGCTATGGTCTAAGGTTTTTTTAATATAGTGTGGAGTCCTATGGGTGATTTTGGGTGGTTCTTTATATTTTAGAGTCGTTTTCCCAAGAGTTGGCTACTACATATTTTCCTTCTTAAATGATGGGTTCTACTATGGGGTGTATTGGGTTGTGTTGTAGTCAAATCTTTATATTATTGAGTTTGTGTCATTGAGATACCAAATATTATCAAGGGTTATTTGACTATCCAAGATGTAGAGTGGTCCTTCACATGACATTGTAGTTCCTTTATTTGTCCAAAACTTTCTTTCATTGTGTGTGAGGCTATATTTCTGTATTTTGTCTCAAAGACTACCTATAAATTAAAAACCCCTCTAAATATATATTTTCTCAAAAAATAATCTTTGTTATTGGGATAACTATGTTTATATAAAATATTTTATTTATCCCCCTATCATCCTTTTTTAATATTGGCCTTAGGATATCAATCTATAGTGTTCATAGTTAAGTTATCTTCATTATTTAATCAAGTTTTATTCCCTTTTTATACCTATTGAAATCTGAGAAAAGGTGAAACGATTTGTTTTGAAAATGGTTTTGTAGGAATATGTTGTAGGGTTTTGGGTTTATAGTGGTCAATGTGTTCTCCGTCGTTGAGGTTCTTGGGTTGGTCTCCCTCTCATCAATCCTTTTGGAATGGATTCATAAGCTCTCTTTGAGGAAAGTTATCCTTATTTATTCATCTATTTTCATTATGAATAAATATTTATGATATTTTTTATATTTTGGAATAAAATTTTTACTAGCCTAAAAATTATAAATAACATGTTTAAATAGAATTAATGGGGTAATGGAAATAAAATCACATGTTTTTCAACTATTTATATTGTGATTGTGTGATATTGATTTCATTCAAAAAGTAATTGTCATAAGGGGAATTATTTTTACTCTAGATGATGTAAGTTTGAAATCATTATTTTTTGGAAACATTTATCACATAACATAGAATTTTTCTAACCACTTATTTCTATTTAATGAAATAGGTTCCCCCAAAAAATTATATCCTTCTTAATAATTCCCTTTACCAAGGAAGTGAAATTGATGAAACCTCCATAATAAATATGAAATAAGTTGTGTGAATATATGATTTTTTGATAGGAATTTTGGTGGGTACTTTTTATTGATATGTTGGGGATAGATATAATTATACATGGTCATGGTAGATGTGATGTGGAATGCAGTTGTGATGTGGATATTGGAAATGGTTTTGAAATTTTAGAAATATAGTGTTTTTTGAATATGAATGTTGGGTTTTTATTGTTTTATGTATTGTTTTAGATATTTACTAGTAATGATTGAATAATTTGTTAATAATTAAATTTAAAATTTTTTGGGATTTTTTTGGATAATGGATTCAATTTTTTAATGATGGTTTGTTATTAATGGGGGTGCAATTTAAATAGATATTGATAAATATGAATTGAATGGGATTTATTAATGAAATAGTTCATTAGAAAGAAATATGTATAATAACATAACTTTATATTAAAGGAATAATGTTGTATATTGATTTTAGTTTTATTGTGTGGTGTTATACATTTAGTGGTGGGGGTGAATGTAGTGCAGTTTGGATGGATTGGTTTTGATGTTGTGAGTGGTGAATATATTTTCATTATGAACCAATATGTTGTGCATACATGTATATGTGCATATATATATATATATATTTCATGTACTTTGTGATTTCTGTATACACCACACCATTATCAAGCCCCATGTTCTGAAAATCAAATTTTTCGACGGTGTCCTTCCCATCATTATAGAGGTGACGATAGATGGATGGAAACACATTATCTCCTCTATCTCATTCTATATATAATTGAATTTGTAGCTTATTATTTCCAAAATTCAAAAGTTCATGGTGGTGATGTTTGATAAAATGAAAAATAGTTGGAGTCATGCATGGTATGAGGTGGGTGGGAGGTTTTTGTCCTTAAATTTCATAATACCCTATTATTATGGATTTGTTTTTGGATGTGATGTGATGGACCATGTGTGGCTTGGTGAGATGTGGTTTTATATTATGTGATATCATATTTGATTCAAGCATGATGTTTTGTGATGTGATCTGATGTACTATGTGTTTTCTGGCATGGTTACAATATGGAAGATGTGATAGGTCCATGAAATATTATGTAGGAGAGAGTGTGTAACAATCATGTGGGAATGTAGTGTGGGATACACTTTTATTGATATTATTTTTATTATGTTACTATATGTGGATGTATTATTTCTTTATTTTACCTCAGTGAGGATAAGACTATCCAATCAACCTATACAGTTGTTGGTATTTTTGATATTTTCTAATTTAATCATTACAATGATCTATTCAAATTTACCTAATATACATTGTGTATGATCCTACTGAGTATACGTGTATCGTCAACCTATTTTTATATAAAATCTTTTCATTATTATAGGAGGACAATTTTTTCCATGATATCCATTAATAATAGATAACATTGGGGATGTTGTTGAGTCTCTACTATAAGAAATTTCATTTGGGTATTTATTTAGTGGATCTTGTATGTATTTTTATTCAACATTCACTATGGGATGGTTTTTACCATTATATAATTTCATGTAAATTCATATGGTAAATTTATCAAATCTCATAATCTAAAATTATATTAGGTAATTCTTTTAATTTTTGTGATTTTTTTATACGCATAGTGTTTTGTCCAACCCGGGCATGCGGGATGAGAGACTTGGGGTTTATTATTTCCCATCATTGTTACTGACCCAAGAGTGGTTCCTATAGAGGGGGACAAGACATAGTGGTATCAAATGTTTTTGATGATATATAGGATTAATTTATGATTTAGTCATAGTGAGTATTTCATTAGTTTTATAGAAAAGAAGTCAGTTGATCATGGTGGAGAACATTGGTTAGGGATGATCAATCAGGGAATGACATCCCCCCTCCTTATCTAACATAAGGACTCTGAGCCTATAAAATGAAAAGGATAGGTGGTACTTAATTTTTTTTAGATTCCAAAGAGTGGTACATGCATCAAGATTTATGGTGTTGTTTTTTTAATTTTAGTGCAATTAGTAAGGATAAAATGAAATACAAAAATATTAATTAGATTTCATATAATCATCCATAAGATATATTTGTTCCCTTTTCTAGATCTGACTCTTCATCTTCATTCACATGTGGTTCAAGCACAGTAGTGGGACTTTTATTCCTTCCAATGGTAGAGTATGGTGAAATATGAGTTTAGTGTCTCTAATCAAGAGACAAAGGGATTATTAGAGGAATTCGTGACCGCCTTAAGTTCGGTTTGAGTCCTGAAAGGGTAATATGTTTTGTTGGTGGTTACTCAAATATTGGGAGCTATCTGTTAGTGTTGGATGTTTTATATAGCTGAGTGAAATGTGGAATATGCATTTTGGTCAGAATTTTGGAAGAGTTTCAGGAATATTCCCCATCACTAACCCGAACGGGAGTGAATAGGTAGGAGATGATATTTCTTGGGTTAGGGATAATGTTGTTGACTTATATTTGGATCATGTTTCATGATATTTTTCATTTCCCCCGGATTATTTTCCTCACGTAGAGTCTAGAGAATAATTTCTGTGGGAGTAAATTCATCCATTTATCATGTTTTTAGTTACTCATTTTACATTGACAATAAATTTATAGGTTTAAATGATTTATGAGGTGATCATGTATATACACTCTCAAATATTTTTACCATTTATAGATCACTAGAAGTTTTCCTCAAGGACAATAGTTGTCATTGGGTGGTCTTAGGTTCAATGGCCATCATTTTTTGTATCCTTGTTTTTTCGACCTTAACAGATTCCTTTTCTGCAATTTGGGGAAAGTGTTTACTATTATTTACCTAAGGTAATTGTGCTAGTGTGATTGGTATATGTGGTTCATGGGTATTATCATAATCAATTTCCCCTAGTTCATTATACTTAGTATGGTGGTGGTGGTATGGTTTAGAACCATCCTTAGGAACAATAACAATGAATCCTAATTTAGTATTCTGGGAAGATATCTTACGCTTCATTAAGTGGATATGGAGAAGGAAAAGGTCATCCATAAAACGTTACTTCTCTTCACACACCCTAACATAATCATATACATAGAAGTGTTTATCAACATAGTCTTAGAAGAAATGATAATAGTCAGTTACATTTTATATAGGTAGTAGGACTAGAGGAGTTAGAGATCATTTGAGGTTTGATCGGTTTATCTTTTACCCTTGTTTGTGATTTTTTTGTTGTGGGTCCTCACAGTAAATATTTACACACCATATACTATGTTATTTGGTATTAGATGTAGAGAGGCTTTATATTTCCCTGGTGTTAACTATTCCATTCCAAGGAGAGAATAATTTGTTTAATGTATGAAACTAGTATATATTGATTAAAGTTTCATATCAGCCTCATGGGGGTATTTATATTCTTCAAATGTAGATTTATAATGTAATAATTAACATCAACATATTTTATTTCAATGTACTATTATCAACATCATTCGGAGGAGAGTTATGTAATTTCATGTGGACAACTGAAGTGTTATTTTCATTAGAGAGAAGAGTTATGATATGGGAAGTATTGATATGGATTCCCTTCATACTTTAAAAACATAATTGTTTATGGAATTAGTGGACACTAGTATAAAGGAGGCCCCCACAGTTTTCAGGATGTTCGTAGATTTTCTTCCATGGATGTTATAATGTTACCCCTCGAAGTGATATCATGTTCATGAGATATTTACAACATGGTGTTTCTCATATTATAATGGTTCCATATTCTATGGAACCATTTGAGTTAAAATATACGAGTATATAGATAAATTAATAGATGTTAAAGAGCTTCATCCTACCTTTTGTGTCATGGTGGGTTTCTCTAGGGTTGTTTTCAATGAAAGATGATAGTAGTCTGAGTCTCTGTATAGATTACGGGTGGGTGAATCTTGAGATTGTAAAAACTTATTCCCATATTCCCAGTATCTATGATCTATTTGTATAGTTGATTAGATATAGTTTGTTTTTTATAATGAATCTATGGTCAGAATATCATTATTTGATGGTGAATAATGTTGATTTCATGAAGGCTTCCTTTAGATATAGGTTTGGGATCAACAACATCATGGTCACGATGGTTGGTGTCATGAACATGGAAGCTATGTTTTTGGGGTTCATGAAAAAAATGTTTTATGAATTCATTGATATGTTAATAGTCATGTCATTTGATTAAATATTGATCTACTCAAATTCCAATTATGATCTTTCCTATCATCCCAGATAATCTTTCAATTTCTTAGACATCACCACAGATATTATAAATTTTCCATGTGTAAGTTCATAACATAAGTGGTTCATTTCCTCCAACATGTTATATCCCATTAGTGTATGGTGATTAACATGACAGAGATTGAGGCAGTTGTTTCTTGGGAAGAAGTAAAGAATGTGGTAGGGGTTCATATATTATATGTGGTTTTGGGATATTAAAATTGGATCACTTATAATTTCTCATAGATTACTTCCCTATTAATAACCATCAATAGTAAGGACTATAATTATATCTATAATGACCAGGTTTAGGTGGTGTTTGAATACCTAAATGTGAGATCGATTAGTGATCTAATTCTCTAGTTACTGGAAGAGGGGTGTTGTTTGAGGTGTTCTATTAATATTACCATATAGTATTTAGATGTTTCTTGATGTAGTAAAATGGTAGTAATATATTATGGGTCTAGGTAGTTACATCACTATGAGTATTACTATGCCACCCAAAATATAGATTTAACATCGTTTGTGTTTGTGGAGAAGTTCTTGAGTTATTACCATATTTAAGAGTCGCTTTTGTATTCCTAGATCACAAGATAATGAGGTGTATATTTTTTTATTATGAAATAAATTTTTGAAAAAATGTGGATAGCGACTTTCTAGTATTTGTAATTTGAGATATCCTATACCCCATGATAGAGGAATGTCATGGATAATGATTTTAGAAGGAATTAATTAAAAGATTTTTTTATATTTCCAAAGATGATTGGATGGTGATTGAGGTTTTAGAAGCCCTAACGTTTGATAAAAGAGTGATTTATAGTGGATAATTCTTATTTGACATGATATTGAATTTTTCTTTGATGCGACTAGTGGAGGGGACATAGTTGGGAGACTCAGAGGTAATGGTGAACCATGATCATGTCGACCATGGTGATTCACCAAAGGGATGGTGAAAAGTAGAAATTATTTTTAGGGAGGCTATTTTCCCCTATAGTGAAGAATAAAGGGTATATTTTTGAGTTTCATGGATCACCATTAAAGATACCCCTATGTGTGATAATGATTTACCATGTCTTGAAGACGTCATTTTGGTGACCTATGAGGAAATTGGTTGTTATAGCTAGATTCATGGGTTTCTAATAGATAATGGCCAAGAATCATTTACATGCTTTTTTTATATCCCTAGTATACTTTTGAGTGGAAATCTGATTTTATATTAGTGGAAATCATTATAGGGTAACCCTATGATCTTGGAGGTTGTGATTAATTATAGGTAATCATGGATTGATAGATTATATTGGATCAATTCTTAATGATCAACATGTCAGAAACCAGGAGAATTTTTTCAAGGATGAATGTGGATTAGTTTTTGTGGTTGTATGGATTACTAAGGTCTATTTTCATGGATCATGATTACCATTTTATCTTAGGTGATTGGTGAGGGTTGTAGTATTCTTTTGAAATTTAGATATGCCTCTACACAATTTTCCACCTACAAATGGATGTATTAATAGATTAAACAATCAAAATATAGAATTATAAGTTGTAGGAATATGTTATGGACATTGATTCATCATGGGAAAAGTAATTTAGATTTTTTGATGTTTATATACAAAATACTACCACTCAACCATCCGCATGACCCCATTTGAGGATTTATATCGAAATTGGATAATACATAAACATAATAAAATTTTAGTATATGGTATATTATAGTATTATTATATTGATATTAATTATACATCATTGAATGAGGAAACAAAATAAGTGAAAAAAATGAAAGAGCTTAGTGAATAAATCTACCTTCACATAGAAAAATAACCTTTGAATATCATAATATGGATAATAGAGTTTAATTTTTTTGAATAAAGGTCACCCTATAATGAAAATATTGATGTTTATTTATAGATCATGGTAGGTTTTGGCTAATATAACAGGATTTATAGAATTGAATAAGTGAGGGGAAAAGGTTCTATTTTATAATTGATGAGGAATTTCATTTTTGAAAATATCCAAAACTATCCAATAAGGGAAGTCAATCGAACCCCAAGTGCCTCCAAAATTTATTAATAATAAACTTTAGGTAATATATGATCCATCCATGCCCCAAAACCCTGGAAGGAATAATGTTTTACACATGATATTCTCTTAAATTCCATGATTAAATACTTTTACAATTTTTGTTTTCACCATCGTATCTAGTTTTTTTATTTATATCGATTTTTTATCCTTTAATACATAAAATAACTGATATTTTTTTTTTGATAATTTGGACAATATTTTTCTAGATATTAAACAAATTTTACCAAATAAAATTATAATTTGTGTAAAATTTCAATTTTAAAAAGGCACATGTAACACACAAATCCATATTTTATCCTTAACCACAACAATTTTGTATATGTTTTCTCTATAAAAAATAGTTATAAATTATTAAATAATATTAATTATGATGAATAAATATATATAATAAATTTTTTGAAATTAAATTACTATAAGTCGAATAATTTTATTTAAAATTAAATCTCAAAGGGTGGTGAATTTGTGGTTTCCCAATGGTTTTCTGAACTATAAAAATAATTCTATAAAAATTGAACCTAAAATTTAATTCAATGATTTATATATTTGATTAATAATAATATTATCTATTATATAAATCATTTAAAAAAATTTAAATAAAATTTTACTTTATAAATTCCATTAATGAAAATTATGTTTTATAAATAATTATTATTTTACACTATTCATTGAAAAATTAATATTTTCATAGAATTATAAACATTCACAATAATAAAATATTTACATTATTATTTAGAAAATAATGTTCAATTTTTATAGAAAAAATTATAAATTTGGAAAAAAATAATTTTAAAATAATGTTGAATATAGTAATAGAACCGCCTTTTCGAAATAATATAATTTTTATGAATAAAAATAAATTTATTCATATGTGATTCAAAGATAAAAATTATATTATATTATTATTATAACAATTTACTGAATATATAATGGGTAAATTTCATTAAAAATATTTAAAAGTATTCTTTTAATTTATTTTATTTGAATAAAAATACATTATGAGGATAAAAATAATTGTTTTAAATTCCATTTTTTTACAGTCAAAAGATTTTTATTTTTATTTCTAATTAATTGATAACCACTTAATTTATATTATCTATTTTTGAACAATATAATTTTAATAATTTAGTTATTTGAACTTATAGCTTCTAATTTAACGACAAAGTTTTGATTGTGTTATCTGAATAATATTTTTCTAGGGTCATTTAAGTTCAGTGTTCCAGTCATATATACTATTTAACACAATGTTCTTATTTTTAAGTCTTGGTGTATATAATTACTCTACTATTATTATGATTAATATAATTTAATAGTGTTATTTTTGACCATTTTCATACTACTGATGTTATTTTGGATATATGAGCTTAATATCATCAAAAAACTGATGAAAATTTGACTGATTATGTAATTAAATATAACATTGTAACCAATTAAATAAAAATGATTAATAAAAATGAAAATATTATCAATAAAACAAATAAATAACACATGTTAATTAATCAAGATGATAAAGAATGTACATGATTATTCATGCTCATGGTAAATGACAGTTTTCCATAAAATCGTCATTTTAATGATAAAATTATTTATTTTTAAAATAATTTTATTCCCTGTCCATATTTATAAAAAAATCATATATACTTATATGGAAATAAATAAACTACAAAGGTCATTTTATTTCTCTTTTTACTAAATTTAATTTTTTTTCAAAAATAATGCTTCTAAGAGAATGTTTTGACTTTCTTTTCAAAAGGCCAACGGTTTATTTTATATTATACTATACAATGTCAACTGATATTTGTGAAATTTTAGTGGTTATTTTATGTTACAAATTTATCTATAATATTTAGTTTTTTATTCCAAATAATATACCTCCTTATATTTTATCTAGGAATTTTATTTTTGAAATTGGGATTTAAAATAATGAGATATATCAATAAATAAAAATAATTTTATTATGAGTCAAAAAATAAATTTTTTATAAGTTTAATGATTATAATTTGATATTTTATGGGATTCATGCATTTCATAGTCCTTGTAAATTGTATATGATGACATGTGAGCCCAATATAGCTCATGATGATGGGTGATCTAGATATAACTCATTATGCAGGGTGATCCTCATATCTCTCCCCAATGAAGTAGATAAGGATTATGTTCCTCATAAAATTATATTATAAGTCTGTAGTAACGGTTATTCCAATTGTAAGGGTACTTTTAATTGTTCTTGTAAGGGTTAAATAATGATTATGTCCCAAGGAACCTATATTACTTTCTATTAACTCTAATATATTTTCATGTAAATCATTTGATGTTATGAGTTATATTAATGATATATTATTTCAAAGGGAGGATAATTCCCCATTAGGTTAAAACATATACTTATATGAAAACCATTTTCAGGGGTTCTAATGTTTTCTATAAAATCATGATATTTTTATTTTACCATTATAATTTTTATAAATTCCACTTGGATAAAAGTTTGGTTATAAATCTGATTTCTTATATTTGTAAATGTTCATTTGAGGAAAATGATTTTTATTTTAAAAGGAAACAATATTTTATGATTTATTTATTTTGAAATGTTATAATGGTTTTGATTCTTCTTTTTTATTTCCCCTACTACGATTTTTTTTCTCATCCAATGTTTTATAATTTTTTTCATAGGATTTAATGGTGAGTTGGAATAAATAAAAAGTCATGATGAAAATCATAATTATTTTTCAAGAATGTACTTTTTTATTAAATTTATTGTCGAATAGGAAAAATAGATACTATGACAAAGTGAAGAAATTGTAATTAATGGGTTTTTTATTTAACTGTATTCAACTAATCCTATAAAACATTAAACATGATAATGTATTTATGAATGAAATACAATAAATTATTATTTAAAAATTAAATTATCGATTGAATATGGGTTTGGTCATTATAATTGCTTCAAATTATTTTAATTAGTGTTTTATAATCATAATCTAAATCAATATTTTTATATGAGTTTTGAACAAGATATAAAAGTAATAATTTATTAATAACTTATAAAAAAAATTCTTTAAAATAGAATGTTTTATGTTAGTTATATAAATTATAGTTTTAGTATGGATATGGAGAAATATGAAAATAATTAATGCAAAAAACATATTTTAAAAAACAGATATATTTATATTATAAAAGAAAATATATATATGGATCCACTCTTGAAATATATGCCTAACTAATTAAAAAATGTATATTTTTATAATAAAAATTTCACTATATAAAAAAAATTTGTAAACTAATTATAACATTAATGCAGGTTTAATAAAAATATATGATGAAATATAATATTTTATTCAATTTTATTAAAAACTCAATAACTTTTCATAAAATTAATTGACCAAATTTTAATGAATTAAATAAGTGTAATTGAGGAAAAAATATGAAATGGTTAAGTGGAAATAATTAATTATTAATGAATAACATGTTTTTAACGTGTATTCAAAATTTTATTTCAGTATTATGTAATGGGTTGAAAAAAAATAAAATTTTTCACATATCAATTTATTGGGAAATTTATTATGAGTATGACCAACATTAATTTAAATGTAAATTTTTATGAAAAATATTTTTTTGTCCCATGTGAAAGAAGAAGTAAATATAAAAAAATAAATATTTTATGATTATCATATATTAATAGGAATGTTTTTTAATTAAATGAAAATGATGACACCCAAAAAATAATTGAAATTAAGGACATTCAAATATCAAGAGAATGTAATAATATTCCAATCCCTATGTAACAAAATTTTATTGAATGAAACATTCTTGAATAACCATTATGTATTCTAATATAATATTTTTACAATTGAATTTTATTTCAAAATATAAATTCATGGATAAGTTTTTATAGGTAACCCCAATACTAATCATGATTTACTTAAAAATACCCTTTTATCATATATTTTTTCCACTTCCAATATTCTATCCCACACAAATATTCATTTATTAATACACCTATAACATGTACAAGATTTTTTATTTGAAAATAATTGTGGATTCACTTTTACATTCACATCTTACACTTGACAAACTCTTCTATGTCACCTAGATTTACCATCTCACCTACAGATCTATATAGATATTCTTCTTCCTATTGAGTAGAATTACTTATACTTCTCCAAATAAAACCCATTATATAAAAAAATCCTTTTGTATTAGTATATGTTTTTGTATACAATTTTGGAACAATTTTGAGTTTCGATTTTGATTTTAATGGTGGATGGTGTGTCACCCGACTATATGGGATTTCATGGAGGCACTATAAAACTATATTATTTTTATCTATAATATGTAACATGATCCACCTAATGATCAGGATCCAAAAAATATATTTCATTCAACATGGTCATTCTTATTATTCATAAAATCTATTTTTTATTTAGAAAATTCATGATTCTAATTTAATTTAATATAATCATGTTTGGTGTGTCTCATTTATGGGGGCATAAGACAAGTTAATTTTAATTATTAAAAGTAATTATAAATCTATGCTATGTAAACATAGTACGAGTGTGTTAAAAAGGTAATGGTTATTTCCCCTAAAGATATATTATGTGTTAATTCAATATAATTAGTATATATAACTAATTAATTGTGCCTTATAATGTAGATATTTTTGGCATTTGGTTAAATAAATAAACAAATACACACATGCACATAATGACATGAATTCTATGAAATATTTATGTTTGATTAATTTTTTTGGTCAAGAGATTAACTAAATTCTCCCAAGATCATGGATGAGGGGGTTTGAACACCTATGGACACCCAAGGATAATATTTTTTCGAATAATAAATTTCTATGTGATAGAATACATGATAATATTTGGAAATTTTTGAAATACTAAAAAACATAGGGAGAAAGGACCCTTATTCAATTATGTTTTTTAATATGGATGAATGAATGCTTAGTAAATGTTTTATAATTAATTTTTTTGTAAAATCATTCACAATATAATTTAAAAAATTCACAAGTTTTCTTGTTTATTCTTAGAGTCCACTTATTTAAGGTAATGACTTACTAATAATTAATTAGACCATATTGTTTTCGGAGATGGATTAATTTTGAAAATTATAATATATCCAAAAAATTAATATTTTAATGATTTAAATCATCTAATATTTATTTCAATATGATTAAATTATATATTTTTATTTACGGGATCAATTATCTCTATCAATTTATATCTTTGTGTGTGTGTACATATTAAATATATAAAATAAACTGAGAAATTATCATGACCCGTCCTCAGGGCTCGTGTCGTGACAACCCCATGCCTGCATTCCATAGGTCAGGGGATGGCGACTTGAACCAAAGGCGTAAATCCCTATAACTAGAAAGGAATTTCCTTTATAAAACATAAACACATCCAACCAGAGTACAAGTGGATGTATTACACTAAGTACAAAAGAATGTGATGAAAGGTAAATGGGCCAAAATACAAACCCAACTGAAAAGTACAGCTACAACTGAACGAAAGTACAACAGAAAAGACAAACAACTGGAAGATAGAAGCAGCTCATGGTTCTTCCACATTGGATCCTACCTAAATGGTAGGTACAGATAGCCTCCTCAACTCTCTCGCCCACCAACATCTTCTGAGTACTGTCTCGTCGTGATGTCCACCTCTGGGTACTGACTCGTTGTGAGTTCCACCTCCGAGAACCGTCTAGTCCTAGTACACTCGGTCTCTGTCAGCGTTGTCCATCGTCTCCATCCAACACAACAAAGTGCGGGCATAGCCCGTGCATGGGTGAGTATAATGTTACTTAGTAGGGACCCAGAGACCTTCACGGTCTCACTAAATCCAACAAGGATAACCAAAAAGAAGGATCTCAAAAGATAACCCTTACTTAGGTATAAGCCCATGCTTATACCTATGTTATCACGTAACCCATCTCAGTAATGAGGAAACATAAAGGTTAGGAAATCAATGGATAACCACTTCTTAGGTAAATGCCCATACGTATACCTAAGTTATCAAGCGACCCATATCAATCATGAGGTAAACACAAAGGTCGTTGACTCAGCTCAAACTCGGATTTTCATTAATGATATCGAAACCATAACTGCTGAAGAGCTCCTCCTCTGTCGAGTTCAGTTATCCTGTCACAACTCCGAGGCTCTGGTCACCAACCTTAGACTCTTGAGGTACTCTTCCTGTCGAGTACCGCGTGTCTGCCACCCCACCACAATAGTGCTCCCCACCATGGGTTTGCCACCCCAACACAGTAGTGCTCCCCCTACTAGCCTACAGAGGTACTCCTCCTGTCGAGTACGGTGGGTCTACCACCCAAACACAATAGTGCTCCCCACCGTGGATCAGCCACCAAAACACAGTAGTGCTCCCCACTGGGCTAGTCAAGTCACTCCGACTCGAATCGGACAAGCTGTTATCAGGTCTCAGCCAACTACAAGGTCTCTGTACTCCGTACACTCGTCTCCGAGAGGATCCTCTCCACGAGCTACTGGTCGATACTCCAAGTATCACAAATTCCCATGAATATGTGTCTCAAAGGACTTCCTCGTCAAAGGGTTCTCAATGCAACATACGGTGCGTCTATCGGACGCCCGGTCTGTGAGTTATTATCTTTTTAGTCCCAGGGGCCAGGTTGGTTTCGTGAATGAACCAACCCGATCATATCTCAACTGTACCCCGAAATCTAATGGGGTATACTCAAAGAAACCATTTCTCAATATGATTACCAATTCCACTGACGGTTCGTCAAACGGACGCCCGGTTTGAGAGTTATAAGCTTTTCCATTGCAGGGGCCCAGTTGGATTTCGGGTACAATCCACCCCAGCCATACTACAACTACATCCAAACCTCAGGTTAAGTATACCAAAATAACTATCTCACCAATAGTAATCCAACAAATATGACGACACATCAATCGGGCGTCCGGAACTCAATTTATAAGCGCTTCCGCTCCAAGGGCCCGGTTGGTTTTAGGTTCGAACCAACCCGGCCATACACAAACGTCGTCAAAACCTTGAGTGTAATAACCCAAAACTATCATCTTGATCCAAGGAATCCTATACAACTGACGGTGCATGGATCGGTGGTCCGTAGCTCAAGATATTTTCATTTCATTGAAAATGGTCTGAAAATAGTAGGTCTGGTCCTGGTCCAACCCGGCCCAACACCCCCTGGGTCGGCCCAAACCGGGTCGACCCAACCCGGGCCCGAGTCACCTCGGTTGGGCACGACTCGGCCCGACCGACGTGGTCAGGACCATGAGGCCCACGCAGTTGGCCGCGTGGCTGGGCGACCATGGGGGGGGGGGGGGTTACACCCCCGGTTTTTTGGAAACGGCCGGCCATGAAGGTCGGCCCTTAGAAATCGTGGGACCCACTCGAGTCCATCATTTTGATAGCACCTACGGCGCAAAGTTCCACCCCTCCATTGTCTCGGTATCCCATGCGGCTACAAGATCCACTGTGCCGCACAGCCGCAGCAAGTCGTGGCGGGTCTTCTCTGGCGGCGCGCTGGGGCGCCCCCACCTCCAGGCGGCCAGACGGCTCCAGTCACCGGCAATACCGCGCCAGTGACCCACGCCGCCGAGAGCTTCCACGGGCCACCGGAGTTGCTTCGGTGGTCCGTTTTAACTTATGTATGCGCCGACTGTCTTCTCGGGTCCTGAACTTTACTGTGAAGGCTTTCAAACACCGTTGTGGTCTTGTTCGTCGCCCGTCAATCCGTGCACAATAGAACAACCAGCGTAGGGTCCAGCTTGTTCGTTAGCTCATACCCTCCACATTAGAGGCTCAATCCATAATTCATAAATGACCAGGGTTTAATTTATTCAAAATAAATTATACAAACACCCTACATTTAAATACCCATGCACGAGGGTTTAAATCACATAAACACAAAATATGAAAACCCCCTACCTCGAGAAATATCTGCGGTAGCCGAGTATCGTGGATGATGGTGTCACTTCCATCGTCTTAGGAGTGCACCCGAAGAATAATTGATGTATCCTCTCTTGTCATGCGATGAAGAGGATAGAGGGTGCATCGTAGTTCATCATGGAAAGGAGTGTCATTCTTTGCCGGCGTTTTGGTGTTCATCAACAATGGAGGAATACCCCTCTTCCTTCACAAGCTCTCTCTCAAGAGGTTTCACCCATCAAAACAAAATTCAAACTGAAATAAAATAAGACTTCACATTATTTTAATAAACATTCCAAGCCATTAAAATTTTGAATCACTTAATTAATTAATAGAGCAGTTTCCATTAATTAAATAAGGCGTTTTGGAAAAAGTAAAGGAGAAAGAACGATTAACTAATTAAAGTGAAAGGTTGTCATAATAAAAGAAGGAGAGAGTAATAGGGGGGGTTATGAGAGTTAAGGAAGTTGAGAGGTTAGGGATTGTGTGGGCCCCACCCATCATTTATCCACACATGGAAGAGTTTAACTTCCATGACAAAAAAAATTGTTCAATAATTATATTTATTTTAAACTAAATTACCAAATAAAACTCAACCCCTTTAAAACGGAACTACGGTAAAGGTCCCCTTAAGTAATTACTGGTGCAGTGAGTTCATCAGTGCCCTCGTATTTCAATTGCTAGAACTGGTTTAAAAGATATAAAATCCCGCTCATTCGTTCAGTAAACCCACCCTAGGTAATCATCGGAAATTGATTCCGGGAACACCAGGCCTCGGATTCAGGTTCCTTCAGAAACTACGTACTCATAAAATTCCAAAGAAATTATGAAAAAAAAATTCCCTTGAAATTTCTGGGTATTTTCATTACTCCCACCTCAGGGCTTTACGTCCCTGTAATTCTTCAACACACACTAGGGAAAAAAGTAGTTCTGAGCATGCATCTGAGCCTTCCTCTCCCATGTTCTCTCCTAGAGGTTCCTGTGCTACTAGTGAAAGCGCACCTAAGGAATCAACCATCCACGTATGACCCGCTCCTGTCGATCCTCAATCTCCACTAGAACCTCCATGAATGTCTCCACGTTATCGATGTCCAACTCCCTGTGGTCGATGATGTGTGAAGGCTCATGCACGTATCTCCTCAGTTGAGATATGTGGAAGATATACTGCACCTACTGAAACTGAGGTGGAAAGGCCAAGTGGTAAACTACCTCGCCTATTCTGCTGGGGACCTGAAAAGGTCCGATTAAACGTGGAGATAACTTTCCACCTCGGCCAAATCTCCGTAGACCACATCGAGGAGAGACCCGTATAAAGATGTGGTTGCCATCCTTGAACTATAGAGGCCTCTGTTTTCTGTTTGGAACTGAAAACTAAAAACTCCTGCTGCCACAAGGGTATGTTTTTCCGACTGAAGATTGATCTATCGCACCCTTCTATGCATGAGTTTATCTTGTGCTTCCTAGGGTTTCCTTTTCGCCAACGAAGGAAAACTCATCCCATCATTGTAGGTAAAACACAACCTTCTTCCTAATACAATCAATCTGTGTAAGAAATGTGGTTTCCTAGTACATACCCAAACAAACGTTATAAGTCCTCGATGCTTCCACCAAGAGGTTCCAACCAAAACTCTTGCCTCAAGGGTCAGACCACACCGTCGGTGTAAGCATGATTATCGATTCTCCTCCAAAATGTATCTCCAGACGTGAGGGTCAAGTCAACAGCTTTCAACCAGAAACTCTAGTTATGGGACAAGATTATTGGAAGGAAGAAATGATTCGTATAAAATCCTATTGTTACGGAAGCTAGTATTAGACACAGACTGTACTTCGAAACATTACTAGAGCCCTTGGGTCACACTCCTTGACCGCATGAAGCTACTCTCTTCCCCTACCCTCATGCTCCCTGATCTTGGTAGGGAATACAAAGGCTTGTTGTTGTAACATGTCGAAAAGTACACCACCTCATGTTGCTCTCCTAGCTCTGATTCGAAGTCTTCCTCTCTACAGATTCATCTGTCCTTAACACTTACTCTTCTTGAAACATTTTATATGCCCAAGTCTCTGAGACTGGTTCCCGTTCCTTGCTTTCCCACTGATAACATTCTATAGCTGCATCCACTCAGCCAAATAATTCATAACCACAATGGTTCTCTCTATAAACATAACATAAGTAGGAATGCATAGAGGAAAGGTGCTAGCTCTGATGTCCTTAAACACACCTCTCTCAGAAGTCCGAGCCCCAGAGAACTTATTGTATCGTAGTTGTCATGTACCAGGAATGATTGGTACGCCTCGATGATTACTTAGATACCAACATGTCATCATTTTGAAGTTGTATAAGCTCTAGAAAACTCTCAGCAACCTCTTCAAACTAGGCCTCATCCGCCTGTGAGTCGGGATCACCTCAGATCCTGAGGGGTATCTGATGTCGAACCACGTGTAAGGCACTGAACCTATATGTGTCATCTACCGGTACTTCCGGTTGAAACTGCCGACCAACAAGTAGTGATATAGCTGTCACACTACCCAAAGGTACTATCTCAGGAATTGGTCCACGTACCAAAGTACCATCACTATGCCAACCATCCTCATGGAGACTCATTGGGAAACAATAGTATCTAAGATCACCATCTGCTCTACTAGTGTCTTAACTAGGCAGAAAACTCTAGCAATCGCCTACATCCAGTCCTCTACTACCTAGCAATCTGTCTCGCCTCATAACCTCAGAGGCCTCTCCTGCTGGAACTTGTGCAATGTGCTCTGTCAGTGTTCACCATTCGCTAGTATGGCTGGTGGCATCTTCTACCCAATGGGTGGTGGTGTTTCTAGTACACCACCGGAAGGTGCCATCATAGAAAAAGGGTCATGCACCCGAGCCTCGTCGCTTGGTGGGCCATCATCGCGTACTATCTCAAAAATATAACTGACATTCTACGTCGAGGTATCCTGAATAGATGTGACACAGTCAAACGATTTATACCTGGTGAGCTACCCTTTGATGCGAGAGTTTCGATTGGGACCTCTTGGTGGCAGCGTCGAGGCCTTACGAGGTTAGTTTGGGTATGGACTAGGCAACCATAGTCCATACACATATTGACTGTATTAGGCTAAAAGGATGTGGTTTACCTATAATGATGTGATGGGTTTTCCTTGGTCAGTGAAAAGGAAACCCCAGGCAGCACAGGATAAACTCATGCAAAGGAGGGTGCGACCGATCTCTCTTGAGTCGGCCAACCTTACCCTCGTGGCAGCAGGAGTTTTGAGTTTTCTGTTCCAAACAGGGAATAGAGGCCTCTAGAGTTTGAGGATGGAGACCATGTCTTTATACGGGTCTCACCTCGACGAGGTATATGGAGATTTGGACGAGGTAGAAAGTTATCTCCACGTTTTATCAGACCTTTCTAGGTCCCCAGCAGAGTAGGTGAGGTGGTTTACCGCTTGGACTTTCCACCACTGTTGCACTAGGTGCACGGCGCCTTCCACATATCTCAGCTGAGGAGATACGTTCATGACCCTTCACACTTCATTGACCCCAAGGAGTTGAACATCGATGATGGGGCATCATTCACAGAGGTTCCAGTGGAGATCGAGGATCAACAGGAGCAGGTCCTACGTAGACAGTCGATTCCTCAGGTGTGCTTTCACTGGTATCACAAAAACCTCTAAGAGATCACGTGGGAGTGGAAGGCATAGATGGAGTATACCAAAAGAACTGTCTCACCAAGAGGAATCCAGAAAAGTCGACAGTATGTCAATCAGACATCCAGAGCTCAAGTTATAAGCGTTTTCGCTCAGAGGGACCGGTTGGTTTCGGGTTCGAACCAACCTGGTACGAGGAAAACATCGTCAAAACCTTGAGTGTAATATACATAAACGACCTTCACAATCCAAGGAATCCTACTCAACTAACGGTGTGTTGATCAGAGATTCGTAGCTCAAGATATGTCTATTTAACTGAAAACTTTACGAAAATAGGGGGTCTGGGTCCGATCCGACCCGGCCCAACACCCCATGGGTCTGCCCGAACTGGGTCAACCCGACCAGGGCCCAGATCAACCCTATTTGGGCACGGCCCAGCCCATACGACATGGTCTAGTTCATGTGGCCCATGTCGTTGGCCGCGTGGCTGGGCGACCAGGGGGGTTACACCCCCCGGTTTTTAAAAAATGGCCGACAATGAAGTTCGGCCCTTGGTAACTGCGGGACCCCCTCGGGTCCCGCCTCTTGATGATACCAGCATTGCAAAGCGCCACCATGCCATCATCCCGGGATCCAGCGCGACCGAGGGATCCACCGTGCTGCACTGTAGTGGAAAGCAATGGCGGGTCTTCTCCGATGGCGCGCTGCGGCGCCGCCGCCTCCAGGCGGCCGGACGGCTCCGGCCGCCGACTCCAGTAGCCGGCGCCGCCGGGGCGGCGACTCGTACCGCCAGAAGCTTCCACGGGCCACCGGAGTTTCTCAAGAGGTCTGTTTTATCTTTTTTTTTGCGCTGGAGGTCTTCTCGGGTCCTGAACTTTTCTGTGAAGGCTTTCAAACACCATTGCGGGCCCATTTCACCGTCACCCGTCAATCCGCGCACAATAGAACAACCAGCGGAGGGTCAGGCTAGTCTGTTAGCCCGTGCCCTCCGCATTAGAGGCTCAATCAATAATTTACCAATGACAAGGGTTTAATTCATTAAAAATAAATTATACAAATACCCTGTATTTTAATACCCATGCACAAATATTTAAATCACATAAACACAAAATACAAAAACCCCCTACCTCGAGAAAGATCTGTGGTAGCCAAGCATCATGGATGACGGTGTCACTTCTGTCATTGTAGGAGTGCACTTGAAGAAGAATTGAAATCTCCTCTCTTTTCGTGCGATGAATAGGATATAGGGAACATCATCGTTCATTGTGGAAAAGAGTTTCATTCTTCGATGGAGTTTTGGTGTTCTTCAACAATGGAGGAATACCCTTCTTCTTTCACAAGCTCTCTCTCAAGAGGTTTCCCCCAACAAAACAAAATACCAACCTAAATAGAACCAGACATCACCTTATTTTAATTAATCTTTCCAAGATATTCAAATTTTGAGTCACTTAATTAATTATAGAATAGGTTCCATTAATTAAATAAAGTGTGTTGGCAATAGTTTTGGAGAAAGAGAGATTAACTTATTATAGTGAAAGGTTGTCATAATAAAAGAAGAAGAGATTAATGGGGGGTTTATGAGAGTTAAGGAAGTTGAGAGGTTCGGGCTCATGTGGGCCCCACCTCTCAATTATTCACACTTTGAAGAGTTTAACTTCCATGATATAAAAATAAAATTGTTCAACAATTTTATTTATTTTAAACTAAATACCCTAATAGAACTCAACCCGCTTAAAACGCAACTATGTTAAAGGTCCCCATAAGCAATTACCAGTGCTATGAGTTCATCGGTGCCCTCATATTTCAATTCCAAGCACTGGTTCAAATGATAGAAAAACATGCATTTTTGTTCACTGAATGTACCCGAGCTAAACTTCGAAAATTGATTCCGGGCACACTTGGCCTCAGATTCAGGTGCCGTTAAAAATTGCATACTCGTAAAATTCCACAAAAATTAAGGAAAAAACATTTCCTTGATATTTCCAGCTCTTTATAGAAATATCGAATAAAAAACACCCACACCCACACACACATATATATGAATCATATATATTGGTGTGTGTGTGTGTGTGTGTCGTTTTTTATATGTGTCTAAATATATATATTTCATTAAGTATTCCACTACTAATGGATCTATGGAGATATTCAATGGATGATACAATTCACAAAGAAAATATCCATAAAATGTCATTTCATAATGTGATAATTAATTATTATTAATTAATTATTGTCTTGTTATTTCAAATTTTAGGACATCATGTTTCCTCAATAGTAGATTTCATGGGTGAATAAATTATGGATGTTTCAAATAAAATTCCATTTTTACTATTTGGAAATTTTCTCAAAGGAAGAAAAAAATCAATTTCATTCACATCTATGACTTAATTTAAAGTCATTTATCCTTTAATTTTCATTATTTATTTGTTTTGGGGGTTTTCCATACATATTTGGAGGAAAGGGTGAGTTTTAATGATTTGGGCCAAACCATGAGCTCATTCCAATATTTAAAAATTAATTTGATTCTTTTATGACTATTTCATTTTTCAACATTTTACACCCATTCCACTCCCCAATTGGCATACCATGGTTTATTAAAACCACCATATCCATTTGGACCTCATAGAAATCCATAATTATGACGGATTTGGTTTTTTTATTAAGGTATCGTGCCAGCATGAAAGCCCATTTTTAAATTATTTTTTTATTAATTCTTTAATATAACATTCATTTTTTATGTTTCTTCAGTGATTTGAACTCCACGCCAAGACCACTTCCCCAAGTCATGACCTCATTCTCTCCTACCCCTCTTTGGATCTAATATTCATCGCTAATTGGGGAGAAATTTCTCTGATTTCTCAAATTTTCCAGATTTAAAGAGGTTAATTGTTTCTTTCATAACTTATTCAATTTTTACTCTTTTCCCCCATTCCAT
The DNA here is from genome assembly GCA_963277665.1 of Viscum album. NCBI lineage: Eukaryota > Viridiplantae > Streptophyta > Magnoliopsida > Santalales > Viscaceae > Viscum > Viscum album. The sequence goes on along the minus strand of OY728132.1, from coordinate 2,119,010,279 downwards.
TTCCTAAATGACCTGATCAGCCATATTATAAACTCGAGTTAATTTTTGGATATTTATAAATTTAGATACTAGTGTATTTTTGTCATTTTATTCATGATATCTCAAGTAAGTGTGTTTCCTCTTATGTTCCTCCCATTTTCTTAGGGTTCCTTTTACTTTTCGTGGGGATATAAAATATACAAAAGATAGGTTTTGTACCTAGGGTTTTATTTTATGTCTGTTTGTCAAATATTGTGGTCTAGGACTAGATTTTACACCTTTATGGTGCGGCGATGGTGGGTTGAAGTTTCACTCAACAAATTGGGGGTTTGACGCAAAATGTAGCTGATTCCATGCGTGATCATTACATGATGAGTTATCATGCTTGATTTAATTATTTTGAATGTTCATATATATGTAGTGAATTGTGAGAAAACCATTTTATATGGAGTCTGTTAAGAGTTTAATTTTATAGTTTCACTTTTTCTTCAAATTGGGTGTTTTCCATGTGTAACTCTTGTGGTATTATTTGGGTTTATTTTATAACATATGAAAGTGGTTTATTAAATTTTGTTTGGGCTAGAAATTCTATTTTGATATGGTCTTGGTGTGCTTTTAGGTTTAAAAGAGATTTTTTGAATTGTTTTTTGTTGGAAAACCATGCCATGATTCATAAAAGTGTTCTGTGAAAATTTTAAATTGGTTATTGTGTTACACAAAGTGTGGAAAGAAAGTTTATGTATTGTTAGGTTGGGTGTATGTTTTTAAAATGGTCCATTTTGTTGTGAAAGGGATTTTATGTGATGTTTACCACCTTGGACATGTTTTTAAAAATTTATTAATGTTTTTATCTAATTGTGAATGATATGTGAAACATATTGCGAGTTGTTTTGGTGTGACTATGGATTCAAAAGGAATTTTAAAAAGAAATACGATTATGTGAAATGTGTGTGGGATTTTTGGTGTGTGTGGGATTTTTTCTGTGTGTGGGATTTGGAAATGATTTTTGAATGTGAAAATGGTATTTCATGTCTTGTGGAACATGTTTGAGAACTTGGGGGAAAACATGGGTATTATGTGGGTGAAAGTGTACTAGTATGCTAGTGACCTCATGGGGTTTGGCCCAAATTTCACGTACTATGTTTGGCGAAGACAACACTAACTAAAATAAGATTATGACAACAATAACTAAACAATGATGATGATGATGATATTGTTGGGGGACTACTACGTCATGGGTATGATCCCTACTAGTGGATTGTGTGAACGAGAATGGATATTTTTATAGTTACTTACACTGAGATACGTGGTACCAGGGACCCACAATGAGCTAGTGCCTAGGGGTTATTTCCCATTGCTTGTTCTTATTAGATACATTATACTTACCGTCAAAATACCATATGTTTGGTTGGAAAATTCAGTATCTTTTTAATTCTATTTAAAATTGTTGATTCTTTAATGTATCCCACTTGAAATATATTTTTATTTAAATTTCAATCTCTTTAAAAATTTTAATAGCTTCTCATGTTTATAAAAACATGAAAACCATTTTTATTTAAAGTTGCATCTCTTTAAAATTCTTAATATAATATCATGTTTATGAAAACATGCAATCATTTTGAATTTGGATGTCTATAACATGAAATATTTTTGTGGTGTTATCCTATTGGGATTTGGCTCACACCCTACTTACACCTTTGGTTGAAAGTAGACTTGGTAATTTTTGTTGCGGGTTTGGGTACAAATTTTTTTTCTTCTATTTCGGGTTTTTAAAAGTCCTTCATGATGCAGTGTTGTGGGAATGGCTTGAGGCTGGTGCCACTTTCCATGAGGAGGATCTTGGGCTGTCCATTTTTAGGTTCTTTATTTGATGTAGTATTAGAGAATTGTTTTTAATTATAAAATTAAATTCTGAATTTTTTTTAAAATATTGGTTGTTTTGAAAATTCCATATTTTTTATATTGAATTTTTTTGTTGTTTTATGTTAATAAACTCTGGTAAATTGTTCCCATATTTCATTTTATGATTCCTATGAACTTGTGCTTGCCCTTGGGGATCCGTAATGCCCTTTGGTCCTTATCATGGGCCGTGTCTGGTACAAGTTTTTATGGCGAAAAGATTCAATTTGTGACAAATTAAATTGGAATTTATATAAACATTATAGGGTTAAATAAACATAATATTTTAATTGATCAATTACCATTACATTATCCTACAAATGAAATATATAGTGGAATTTTACCACTATAGGAATTACGTGATCCAAGAATTCATCTACGTAAAAAAGAAAGTCCAAAAATTGAACCCCATTATATTTTATAGTGTTTGAGTCTCTAAAAATATTCTTTTTCATTATCATTATCAGTTTACTTGTCCATTATATAGACCCCTATTAAAATATATAGTTTGATGAAGAACCATCCTTATCCTTTGTTTTTGTGGTTTTGTATTGATGTGGATGTCCCACTTCCCCATACCAATATGATTAATATTTAAAATAGAGATTTGTATTTATTCTAAATGGTTTTCTATGAAAATAATCTTTTTTTATCAAAAAATCATAGAATTGGGAACTATATATGTTAATTTTATTATTAAAATATTTTAGAGATATATATTCTAAAAAATATGGATTCATATTTTCCAAGAATAAAGATAATGACACTATTAATTTTTATCACATATCAATAGTCCATATTCAAAAAAATAATGAATTAGTGCATACATTTCCCAAATAGAACGAATTGTATCTCGAAAGAAGAAACATTTTCTCCATTTTATATCACAAATAATGGTGTTTATGTTGAAAATAATTTATTTATTTTATTATGCCTCAAAATTGGGTAGTTTAGGGATTCAGTTCTTATTTATAGGGTGTTATAATGGAATTGTTCGCTCAATCTGTTATTTTTATAGAGTAAATATCTCTACCATTTTATTATTTTTATATACATGATGTATTTATGGTTTAGTGATTGGATAATGAAATGGATCACAATTCATATAATTCCTTATGTTAGGTAAGTACATAATAGGAATCAAAACAGAATAAATAATTAATGATAAACAAATCACTACTGGTGGATAGTGTGCATATTATTGATATAGTAGATGATCTTCCATTACCATGTAATTATACACATCATGATAATTTTAAACGATTAACTTAATGAAATGGAAAAACCATATAATTTATTTTGATGGATTAATCTAATACCAATAAAATAAAGACCACAGAAAAATTATTCAAAGATGAATCATTCATTTTCCCCTTGGAATAGTAGTAATGGTTAGGATAATAATGATTAAGAAAATGATATAATCTATAAAATATCAATAAAAACTCCATATAAATAATTTTTTTTGTATTGATTGATTATTATAGGGAAATATTAGTCCCGATTTTTTTCAATGAACGTTATAAGAAAAATATGTTTTTAAACAGTTTAAAAGATTCTGAATGAAGAACAACAATAAAAATTAATCTTAGATCCATAATAAAAGAAACATTTTCATTGGTTAATGGATTAAAATTTAAGATTTCCATTGGGGTGGTGGAACGTATTTTAAAATTACAGGGGACTCCATTGGTATAACCCATACATGATCACTGAAGGCCACATTTACGAATTTTTGTATGGATTTTAAAAATGGATTTTTTTTTCAAGTTAATATATAAGATTCATAATGTATTTTTTTATTATATTCTTTTCACTTTTCATTAGCTTTATTCATTTATAATATGGTCCTTCATCATCCACAAGTAAGCGTGCTATTTTATTTTCAATAATAATATATATATATTTCATTAATTAATAAATTTATTTATTATATAAACATCGTAAAGGTGTTTTTATATATTATTTGTATACTTTATTAAAATGATTCATGTACATTATTGAGAATAATTTTCTTGTGTTTTTTATATTATATTCTAATATGCTTTACTATCATATGTATTAATAATATACATTATATGATTATGTATATATGAATATATTTCATATTTATATACACATACAAATAGAACCCTCTTACATCTATTAATATCATTTTTTGGGGAAAATGGATCATGAAGAGGGCTCAAATACAAATAAAACCAATATAATATTGTAACATGTCACTTAACATCATTATAACCACTCTGCAATAAATATTTTTTAATTCCCCATTGTGTTCCCCAATCACTAATATTGTGGAGACTATGTGTAAATTCTATAATAATATTCCTTTTATTTAAATAAATAAACCACAAATGGGAAATTAATTTTTCACCATATATTTCTTCTTTATAAGAAATTAACATACTTAGATTCCTTATCTAGACAGTTGGAATGTATTAAAATCCCACTTTAAATTATTTTAATTCAATCCAGATTCTTGGTTCCTTCTATTAATGATTTTATTTTTATAAGTCTTCCAATATTTTAGAGATGATGTTACTCCATCCAAATTTGTTTAATATAGAACCAAAACACTGAACATTCTACCCTTAAAAAATATTAAATATAAGTACATATGTGTGTGTGTAAGATGAGATGCCTCGGACCTGTAACCCTTTTATTATTATAAAAAGACATAACATTAAAAAGTAATATTGATTCTAAGTGAGATGATCCAAAATAAACATTTGAAAATTTGAAGTTAAAATTATATATCATATTAATCCCAAAAAAATTATTGAGTCATTTGGCTTAATGACTTTAGAGAAATGTTACATAGGAGATTAATTTTTATAACCTGTCAATATTTATCCATAATTCTTCCATACTGGACCCCCTTCTAAATATATCATTGGATACACAAATCATCATTACCTAGGAAAATGGAAATATAATAAATGGGTGAGATCAAATGCATAGTAAGGGTAGAAATATATGATGATAATCAAAGAACGTAAGGGGGAATATGATTGGAATATTTATTTAATTAGGATACCTAAAAATGATACACAAAACAAATCATAGATCAAAATTTTTGACGCAGGAATTAAAACATGTCATAATATAATACATGAATGATAATTGTGCGAAAACATATGCCTAAAATCTTATTCCATGAGAGTAACATTGGAATAAGAATAATCATAAAATTTTGGCTTAATATAGAAATGTAGAATAAATTATTTTTTAAAAAATAGAATAATCATATATTTGGAAAACATTAGTTAGAAAAACCATTATTCCCAAAAATATAAAAATACCCATTATGTCCACTCCTAAAAATTTGAGTGATCTAATTACATCCATGAACTTTTAAATAGAAAAATTAAATTTATTCATTATAATCTCATGAGATGCTAATATAAACTAGGGCACTCGAGGATGGAATAGGAAACCAACTATCATTATCTTTTCTTATGTGTTCCTTAAAAAATTAACCATTTATTTTAAAGAACACATCAAATGAAAATGGTTTTTGTATACTTTTCAAATCAACTCAAAAAATTAAAACATTCATAATTACATCAATAATGGAGACATTATTTAGCCCTTGTTAATAAATTGGAAACCAATGGTATTAAAAAAATCTAGGTAAATTCCCTTCAATAAATATAATAGATCATGTTGTATTTAAACCATATAGATAAATTATAAACAATAAATTTAATTAGTTCCCTTATCAATCAATGTATGGAGTATAGGTGAATGCAATTCAGTCAAAGGAGTGAAAAATAGGGCATTCATAGAGGAAATATATTGGATGGAAATTGGGATTATAAAATATACACTACTCGGTAAGAAAATGGAAGTGTTGTATGACTTCAATGACAGAAAATAAAATTTCATAATCCATATGGATAAATAAGGCGGATTGTATCATCTAAAAAATATTTGATCAGGCTTAAGCTATATCAAAAGATAATGATATAGATAAATTTTTAGGAGGTTTATAAAAGTATCATGGGAGATAAGAAATATCATTTATATTTTTAAATATCTTTAAAATAAATGTTACAAAAAACAAAGAGAAAATTATTTTCTTTCAAAAATGATGAATATATAGAGAGAACATTTGATATAAAAATACAATGGTAGTAGAAAATTTCCTCACATGGAAAATGTTGAAATGGGATTCCTTTAAAACATTGATGAAAATAAACCATATAAAAAATATTAAAAATTTAATTATTACATTTTAAGATTTTAATGTAGTATAAAATTAAATAATAAATTATTTCGGCATATATATGGTTATACAAAAAAATTATCCAATGAATATAGACATATAAAAGGAATGTTTCAGTTTGAAAATATAAGGTCTGTTCTGTTTCCTTACACCAAGAAAATATGGTTCCATGGGGAAAATAATGTAGGGAGAAGAATACCAAGACCCAAAAAATGAAGTGGGGATAATAAAATTATAGATTTTATAGAAATAAAATATTATAAATTCCCTTGATGGATAATATCTTAAAATAAATCACTATTTCAAAATGATATTGGTGATGAATCCATCATGATATTAGTAATATCAAAATAAAAAGATATTGGGAGAAAGATCATGAAATAAGAATTAAAATATAATGAAATTGATACATTTAATTCATGTATGAAATAGGTAAATGAGTATACCAAGTAGAACAAGTAATAGTTATCAATATCAAACATGTCAGATGAAATTATATTTTAGATAGAGAATCCATTATAACATTAAAATCTATCATGTGAAAGCCCCATGAAGGATATGATTTCAAATGAAAATTTAATTATGAAAAATAACGGGTGGATCATGATAAAAAAAATAATGTTGAATTAGGTGCATCATTCCAAATAATAAAATCTCTATATTATAAAATATGTCTCAAGGGTTTATTTTTCTTGACAAGAGACTCTTTCCTTTATACCCTATATAATTGATTTCCCTATAAGCTATTAAATTTAATCAAATATAATAATTACCTATTCAAAAACATTTTTCACATATGTAACCTTTTATAAAAAATCATTTATAAAAATTTCCAACATTTATATTAGTTAGTTATTATATATTTTCAATATGAGGTGTGTGTAGTTTAGATAATTTTAACAAAGTGTCATATAATAATGTTTTTCATATTTTTAATAAAAAATATAATCACTCCTATATCACATAATTTATTGGATTTTATGTTTTATATTTATTCATAATTTTAAAATTTCATTTTTTTATATTTTTTCCTGTGATCATAAAGATTAAATTTGGGACTAGCTCATTCTAGTGTTTTTTAATTAGAAAATGCTTGTATCTTAATTATTGAGTTTAAAATCAATTTTAAATTTTTTTGACAAAATAATATCTATATTGACTTATTTATATCATATATTAACTGTATTTGTGTTCCTATAGTCATACATGATATTATTTTATAGAATTATTCTAGCATCATGTTTAACCAACCCAAAAAATAAAAATACCATAACTAATGGGTGATTATGATTATAAAAGTGGATTGTTTTGGAAAATATAATTATAAAATAAGTATAATATTATTATTTTTAAATTTTTATCCATATGAACATATTATTAATGGTAATAATAAATAATATTTAATCTCAATGAATACTGGGATATGTTACATTGTATAGAATGTAGTTCACAAAAACACATATAGAGTTTTTTCAGTGGAAAAGCAGGAAAGTGGTTTATAGTTAATCACATAGAATAATAAAATTTGGTATAAAAATAATATATATGACATTATATAGTAATTAAAAAAAATAATATTTTGGAAATTAAAAAACAAAATAACTTATGTTTGGGGGAAAACATAGTCATGTTGACGACTTAAGCATTCCATAAGATGAATACATGTAAGTATAAGTGTTATACAAATCTACTGTGAATATATTATAAGGGGAAAATAATACATCCCAATTAAAAATTTGGGATTTTATGGTGGAAATATAATTTTTTTAGTGTGTTCATGAAGGGGTGGTTAGAGCCCCCTTTTATATATGATGAGAATTTATTTGTTGTAAATATTTTTAATTAATATAAAAAGAGAACATGTTTCACATGTCAATAATAATAATAATAAACAATAATGTATTGGGGTATTATATTTGTTCATTAATACATCAAATATTAATTTTATCATAAGTATGAAATGCATTTTTTTGTGATTTACTCTCAGAAGTTTCTCTTTTATATATTTTATTTCTACCATTGTAAATAACTTTTACCTTGGTAAATTGATATGATTGAATAAAAAATAGGAAATTTTAATTACAGTGCACCAAAATATTGCTAATGTGAAAAAAATTTCAATAGATAAAATTTTTATGTTTGAAAATTCAATTTTAACATTAGCAAATGTATCACATAAATTATTTTTTAGAAAGTCTATTTTTACGAAAATAAATTTTGTATAAGATAAAAATATAAATATATTTGAAATTTTTTCTATAAATCGGTTAACTATAAAAAATAAATATTATGAGACTTTTAAATAGATACAAAACATAATTTTAATAAAATATTGTTTAATTAAAATAAAAGAACAAAAATAGTTTTCATTTGCAAAATTTTATTACGTTTATAAAAATAGGTTTTCCAAAATCATAATAGTATTTTTAAAATATAAATTTTTAATCCTTAAATAAAAATATTATTATATAATTTTTTTATATTTTTTTAATGTTATATGTACTTATCTATAGATTCATAAATTCTATGGTTTTGTTAAAAATTGAATTTCATACGTACTCAAAGAACTCAAATATTTAAGAAAAAAATCCAAATTATTACTTTTAATATAATTATTAAATTTTAAAATAATAATGATATTCATTGTCTCTAATTAAAATTATATAATTCATGAATTAAATTTTTAAATGAAATCGAATTATATAAATAAAATTGTTTAATTGAAAAAATTTCCCTTTAATTTGTACCTTTACTTGACATTATTCTATTAAAATTTCGAATTTAAGGAATGTAAAATTATTTATTATGTTAATATTCATTTAAAAGTGTTAGATTTAGTTAATAAAAGCTTTGAAATGTTATTTTATAATGAAAATTAATTTTTAGTCATATTATTTATTTATTAAATAAATACAGGTGTCTCAAATTGATTATAATCATTTTAATTGTTTGTGGGTTTTTTCTTCATATATTTTAATTAAAAAATTTCATAGTATATCTCACTAAATTTTTATGTTCATTTATTCTTGTATATCATAAAAATATTTATTTATAAAAAATATATATAAAAATCTCGGGTCATCACATTGTCTCACCCCCCTTAAAAAATTTCCTTATAATTTTAAACATTATTCTCTAAAAATGATAAAGGATTGCATGAATCCTTATTCAGCTTCCAATAGGGTTTCATCTACATTATATTGGGTTTTACTATTGAACTAATATTTTCCCTAATAATAGGAAAATAATTATTGTTTTCTCCTTTAACGATTTATGTCATATAATCTAACATATAATGGTTAGTTATCCTTGGAAGCTTATAATTATAAATCTATTTATAGGTGGATCTGGGTTTGTTATATGTAATTTTTCTATCTTCAAAATTATATTTGGATTTATTTCAAGAGATCCAATCCATTCCCAGTATTAAAAAATATTTTCCTCAATGGAGGATGATAGGATTTTATAAGAATCATGTTCATATAAACATATATTAAGGATGAGTTATATACATGGAAAAAATTATTAGTACCATGATTTTTTTTTTGTAATTTAACATTTATACATCAATGGTAATTTTATATTCTTAGTAAATAATCTAAGAACAAAGGGTTTTTTTGAATAATATTTCAGTAAAAAAATTAGTGTTCTTGAGTTGGTGATTAGTGTTCCCCATTCCATATCATTATCAAATCCTACCTTCATAGTAATTATTTCCTATGATTTTCTTTATAAAAGATTTTATTGGTGAAAATCATCCTTTTTTGACAATGGATTTTGGAATTTAGTGGAATAATTTTCAATTACTCCATATATAAGACATAAATTTATTTCTGAAAACTATAGTTGAAATATATTTCCTTTCAATGTTTCTACTGTGATGTATACTTTTCCTAGGTAATTATATTCTATATTACCTCCTTTCCCACATTTAAAACATATCATATTTCAATTAATACATCTCCTTGGGTGATTCTTACCACATTTCTTAAAAAAATGAAATTTAATCTCCTTCCATTCATTATTTTCATCACCTAAAAATCCATAAAACTCTATAATTATCGTGTTTGGTGTGTCCAAAGACTCAAATATGTTTATTTTGTTAATAAAAATTCAGTATTGATAATTTTTAATAATAATAAAACCTCAATCCATCTCATATCTAGTTAGTCTTTTCATTGGTATAATCCTTATATTGTCTATAAATTCGATTTTAACTTTGTTCCTTCTATATTTTAGCCATTAAAAACCAAAAGGTGTAAGTAAGGCATGATTAACAACTTAAAACTATCATTTTATATAACTAAATTAAACATTCAACCTCAAAATTTGTTACTCCAAAAAAATATTTTATTATAATTATCTTTAACCTAAATCACTTTCTATTCAACATATGATTCTTTCCATTGGATTATATCATTCTACATATCCTAAAAATTATCCACATTGGATTAAAAATAGAATATGATTATCCATATCATACCCCCCAAGAGTGAATATCTTGGAATGATTTATTAGACCCACTCATCATGCACCATATTGAAGATTGAGTCAATTATCAACCAGTGTATCTCCGAGCGATTAACCATATGTTATTTTATTTCCCATCACATCCACATTCCAATATTTATATAGGGATGTGAATACTAGGATGAAAAAAACACTACATTCCCAAAACATTAGGATTTTATTATATACTTATAATTTTTATATGGTTTTAATTAATGTTATCTTATGATACAAAAATAACAAATTTAATTCTCAAAATTAACTAAACACTATTTTGAATCTAATTGTGGTCTAGACCCACAATACTGGTTCTGGTAAAAAAATACCTTTATAAATATAAAATAATAACAACTGATATTATCCAATATATAATGTCAATAAATTCAAATGACTATTAAATATTATAATAATCACACAAAAAACGTTTTCTCTTGGGAATTTGTAGACCAATTAGATGGACACCATATTTATAAATTTTCTTCATTTCTCCATAATCAATATATATTAGACTCCCTTCTAGAAAACCCATGGTTTACACTCATTTTTATAACCTTGGGAAATAAATTCATATGAATTGGGTTAGCTCAGAAGCTCAGTAAGGGTATACATTTGAGAGAGTAATAAATGATCATAAATGAGAATATGATTTTCATATTGGTAAAATAGTTATATAAAAAAATTTATTCCATGTAAATCATTGATAAAACGTCATTAGTTTGGGTATAGAGTGGGAAATAATATATTTAATGAATTAAAATAGTGTAAAAAATATTCTGATAATCACAATCCATGAGAGAGAAATATATGTATAAGATTAAGATAAGTATTGAATATAATGAAAATATTGAATAGATATTATTTTAACTATAACACAATCATAGAAAAGGGAAACATTGTGATAAACTCATTATTCTCACACTTATGTAAACAAACTCATAATTTACAGGTCGGATAATTTGGTCAAACTCATTATTCCATTGATTGAGTGAACAAATCCATTTTTATTGTCTTAATATCTCATATAAACATAAACCAATGTAATATATTGATATATGAAACCCTATCCATTATCATCCCTTTGTAACTTCCTTGATAAATTTTGCAAATATGATAATGCTTTTGTCTTATTATCTAATTTGAGTTTTAATATGGATCCAATATAGGGTAAATTGTTTGGAGATTTTATTAAAGTTTTGTGGTTTAAAAGAGAGTTTCAGTGTTTCTCTATAGAAAACCGAAAACACTATATCATGGTGCATGTCGTGGCTGCCCTAGTTAGTACCTCGATAAAAAAATAGTAATGGAAAATTACGTAGGCATGTAAGTGATGGGGTTGGAATATCATTGTCTATGATGCAGGAAACTCCACCATGCCCATTTTTTGGGTATGGTCAGTGGGAAAATGTACTTCTTCTTAAAGAGGTTTTATTGGGGAATATTTTTTATAAATATATGTTTAAGAACATCTTATCCACGGATTAACCATAGTGTAGGTTAGGGTGATAATTTATCTCTTTTATAATAGATGAAACTCTCTACATCCTCCTATGATCTCTTAAAATAATCCATTTTTTTAATAACACAATATTAAAAAAGAATGAGGGAGTGATAAATATGTTTTCCACTCATTTTCCATTGAATAACCTTTCATTTGTACACCCTTCAGTTGATTGATTATTTTTTAGAGTGTTTTGAATGTTGTTTTAGTGGTGATACATCCTTCTTCTGAATATGGGTAACATCCATGCATAGATTTATCATTCCTTCCCTTTGATTGATTTACAATATCCTTCTATATTAATTTTTTTTTTCATTTCTATGGAGATTCAATGGATAACCTTGTGAGTTTTTCTAATTTTAGTAGAACCTTTAATTCCATTCTCTATTAGAAACTAAAATGGAATGGTTATGGTTGTGATATGTTATATCATGTTTTCATTGGGGGGGTCTAATCAATGATAATGGAATATTGCTCTTCTCTTGGAGAATTATTGTTCTTAGACATCTTCGTGGTCAACCTCTTCGAAAAACTTTTCTCCTCAAGTAAATTATTTTCTGTTATTGGTGGTTCTCTTCAACAAGACCTAGATTCTACCATTGATGTTAGTTTTCAATGGGTGTTATTGGTGAGAAATATTGTACCAATTACTATTCATATTTGTTTTAGGAGGCAACACACTTGAATAACCATGATGTTAACATTGAAAACCACGAGGTATGATGTTCCTTACTTTTTTTTGGAAATTTTAAATTCTTTTTACCTAAGTAGGTTTCATATATCATCATAATTTGTTTGTTCATTCCACATTGAGATCACATATGGATGTTTGTGTGTCGTTTGAGACTCATTTATGATAATTTATTTAATGAGTACTGAGGTATCTATTTGGACCATGTTTCTTGTTGATCATATGTATTTTATGACGTTTCCATATTCATATGATGATATTCTATATTTTTACATATATACACTACCTTGTTATGTGTGTTTCCAATCCTTTGGTGTTTTTGTTCATGAAACTCAAAATATGTTTAGCATTATGACAAGATAATCCCATGGAGATGGATTAAACTAATATTTTTATGATGCAGCCAATGAACCTAAGTATATGGTAGGATCAAGATGATGTGGTGGTTTGAACTAAGTCATTAGTATTGGGGGCATGATAGCCGGGAATCACAAACCATAGTGTTAATGCGGTATGATTTCCTAAAGGAAATCTAAATAATTCCTTGAGACTATCGAGATACATAGTTACTATCCTAGTTTATTGATCACGTGTGACATCCATTGTTTGCCCTTATGGTATACAATTGAAGAAGGTAGAGTTATGATCATGGAATACTCAATAACACATTACTATTAGGAATAGTATTGATTATTATTTCATTCACAATTATTATTTTTATCCTATAAAAAACATTCTATAATTTTGAAAACTTTTTATAGATGCATCGATGGTATACAATTGGGTTTAATTACTGACACCCTAGAAATTCATCTTGATTTTTATGTTGATGTCAAGCATATGGTTCTAGGTAACGGTATGGGGATCCTAGAAGATGGGAGTGTGGAGGACCATTGACCTGGTAGTGGTAGTATGATTTACTTTTGGGTGTTTCATCATGTTACATTAATTTTATTACATTCAATTTATACGATATGGTTTATCATTCAACATTGATAGATAGGTTTATTTATTTAAATTCAATTTTTTCTTTATCAAATTTCATTATGTTTCTTTATTGTTCATCGTCAATATACTAATTTTTTTATTTTTTTTATCTTTTTTATTTGTGGATATGTTTTTGTGGTTATTTTATTCCCACTAATAGTGTTAAAACCCAGTGATTATTAGTATACAATTATGTCTAGGGAGGCATGTACGACGTCTGTTGGCTCTCTTACTCGGACACAGTGGTTCATGTCGGGGTGATAAAAATGGTATTAGAGAACATTTTTATTTAACGGATTTTAATAAATATATAAATGTTAGAAAATATAATGTTTCTTTTGGAATTATGTAGTGGAGTTAGGTTATGCCTAGAAAAATCATTTTTAAAGGATCTCTATGTTATCATTGTCAAGATTAATGCTATAGTTTTATGGAATTTTGGTAGGGTTCATTCATCGTGGGTAGGAATATCTCATTATGTACATTGTAAATACATGTTTTGTGGTTAATAATAGTTGATTAGTTTAATTCATTTATTTTTTCTATTAGTATGAGATATACTTGTATTCTAGATTGAGTTATATATTCATTTTCCATGTTTTCATGATATATCAGAGGGGATTTATTAAATTAGCCTAATAAAACAGTTTTATTATATTTTTGTGAATGTAACTAATGTGTATGGATAGATATCATCATTAGTTCTAGGTCATATATACCTTGATTAAATAGTAGACTCATAGGAGAACAATATTATGATCCCATAGAATGATTGGAATCTATTGTAACAAAATTGTATTTTTCTAAATGATTCCTTCACATTTCAAAAGATACATCTATAAAGTAGAGTAATTAGAGAACTATCTGATAAGTATTAGAATGATCCCACTAGGTAGGAATCAATTATACCATAGATTACAATTTAAGAGGTTGAAATAATGACTTATCATCCACTTTATCTCATAGCACATGCAGTTGTACCACCACAACAATGATTCCTTCTTCATGTACCTTCCCCTGGAAGAGGGGCACTAATTCATATGGTTGACTACTTTATACAGGTTAACAAAATAATCCACCAGTCATTCTTTTAATTATAGGTCCAAAATATTTTGAGGACTATATTTGTATGATTGAGGGTGTCTCTATCACCATTAAGACACCTGAGGATAGGAAGACAAATGTTGTAGTGTTTTTGTTATAAGGATCCACAAGGAGAATGTGGGAAATTACAGGAAATATTGTTAAACATGAGGGTCTCACCAGGGAAGCCATCAAGAGATTATTATTTAAGGAATTATTTCTCAATACTCTATGTGTAGAACATACACATTAGTTTATTTAGCTATAGAATGATATGATTAATATATCTTTATTCTCTACTTTTTTTACTAAGACAAGTCATTTTCTCATCTCTTGGATGGAAATTATGCACAAATTGATAAGAAGTTAGAAATCCTTCTTCATCACGACATCTGGTAAAACGTCAAGAATTATTACTTAATGACCTTCCCAATGTATTTCTGCATGGAGATGACTATTGAAAAGGGCTTGGAGGATGTTCAAGTAGTTAGTATTCTCCCACATTTATGTACTTAGGAGGGTGGAAAATTTACTTCTTTGATGAGTGCCTCTTCTAGTATTATGTATAGGATGACTAATAATGTACAATAATGTATTATTAAATAAGTGGATCATAATTTTTCTTTTTCTTTTTACCATAGGAATAGATCCCTAGTAATTGAAATGTTCAAATTTTTTAATTTACCACATGTTCGACATAACACCACTAAGAATGTGGTGACATAGTGTTAAGATTTCCCATTCTCAATAATTTATCCATAATCCATTGTGTATAGGCTTCCATAATATATTAATGAATACATGGATAGGGATCTGGGGATTCGTACTTGTCCTGGAGTATTAGGACCATATGAAAATGACTCATGAGGGAAACTTATCCAAAGAAATAACTTGTGGATATAAGGGAGGTTCATTAGATTCATTGGATCAAAATATAGTAGATTTTGTTCAAGGAGATTCAACTTTTCTATATAATCTCTTGATTAATTGTATGTTTTCTACTAATTATATTGATATTGGTGCTTCACATTCATTTATAACCACATAAGTTTCTATTGGATGTGACTAACCATTCATGTTATCATTTTAGTTTCATTACCTTAACACACAATAGGGTATAAAGGTAAAACATATTCCTTGATTCCCATAGTTTCCTATACTCATTTCCAATTATGGAAATCTATGAGACTTCATGATTGGGAAGATAGAGAGCATTGATATGATTTTTTTCCGTGGACTGGTTGACTACGATTCAAACCCACATTGACTACTTCCATAGATGTGCATCATTTATTTTTTTCAAAGGAAGTTTAGTTCAAAGTAATTGGTTATTGATAGTAGGGTTTAACTAGAGTGGGAAAAGATGATCCCTCCTGGGATGAATATGTAGTATATTGTAGGATTTTGTTTTCAAAAAGATCAGTGGTTGACCCATTTTCTTTTCATCTACCTATATATTTCTATCAAGATGTATTTCCAGATGACATCAAAAATTTCCCCCAGATAGGGGATTTGAGTTTGAGATATCACACATGCCATTTGAATAGACCATTTTGATACAACCATAGCTCATTGTTCACACTGAGTTAAATGAACTTAAGGTACATCTTGAGGACTTCAAATATGAGGTATTTTTTAGGAAAAGTACATTATCATGGGGTACATCACTTTTGTTTCCCATAGATGTGGATTTTTGTCAAAAAAACCTATATATATATATGCTACTAAATGATAAATTAGGAGATGATAATGACTACGTATCATATTCCTATGATGGTAAAACTCTTTAACTGGTTATTGGGAGCCTGGTGGTTCAATAAGAATGATCTAAAATCAAGATATAACCAGTTGTGGGTTAGATTGGAGGACCAAAAAATTTTACATTTTGGATTCAATATTCTATATACTAGTACATTGTGATACTGTTTCGATTTTAGAATGTACAAGAAGTTTTCAGCGATCTCATAAACAAGATAGTCAACCCATATCATGAATTTTTCATCATGATGTTCAGTGAATATATACTCTTGTACTTGTAAACCCCATTGAAGTATTCATGACATCTTGAAATTCTCGTGAGTACAATTTGATTACTTTATCCTTATTCCATGAGTATCTAGTGTCACATTCTTTTTCATGTGGTTGAATTATTGGGGAAATTAGTATATGAGGATTTTATATTAATATAATGAGAAAAAAAATTATTCAGGGATGACCTCAATATTTCTAGAAATGAGTTTGATATTATGAGATTTTTGTGTCTAGAAGGATACAATAGGTGTTTTATCTTGAATTTTACTATTTTTCCAAACACATGATAACCCTAATGGGGAATTCTGTGAAGTTCCCATTTTCCGATATTTGCGAGAATGCCTTTTAGGAGAAAAATAATATGTTGATAATAGCTCTACTATTGGTTCATCATAATATTGTTATTGTATATTTCATAGACTGTGATGCATCATGAGTTTGTTTTGGGGAAGTTCAAATACCAATGGTTTAGCTAGCAGAATATGGGAGACATTAGTTATCACCCCATTAGTGAAACTACATAATCGATGAATTCAATTTTTTTAGTTGAAGTCTATGAATAGAAGTGTTGGTGAAACTACATATTCATAGAGAGTATACTTTTTTACATAAAAAATTGGATCATTCATTATATTTTATATAAAGAGACATCAATTTAATGTTTATTAATGGGGGTGAGTGCCTCCATATAATCAATCTTTAGATATCCTATGCTCCATACAAAGGTAACTTAATTTCATATACAATTATCTAGAAGTCCCATATGACACATGATCGTGGTGAATAGGCATTGAAGGAACAAAAAATCCTAATTATTTTTTTGGAAAAATTGAAGATGGATACTTTTTGTAATGACCCAATCTTTTGAGTAGTATATTAACTTACTCTTAATGATTTAATAAGATGTTAATGGTTAATGTAGAAAGAGGAGCCGATGGATTCATCCAGTAGACTCGAACCTTATGAAGCCCACTTATCAGAGCTTGGGGAGGAGGTAGCATCTGTGGGCTTCGCTTTGGACCAAGCCCAATCCGAACTCCAGCGTGTCAAGCTTGAACGGAAACGCCTGCGAGAGAAGTTCAAGTTAGTAGAGACTACTACTAGGTCAATGTTATCTGAGCCTCCCTTAGATTCTGTCACCATAGCACACCATACACTTAGGTCATATGCCGGTGTTATTAGGGGATATGTGACGAGACCCTAGCTTCATTGTGTAATCCCTTGGGATGAATGAATTGAGATTTCTTCCTTTAGTGATGTTTATGAAATTTCAAATGTCCGGATAATTTTAGGATATATTTTATTGATTAATTTTGAAAATGGGATATTTTAAAAAATTTATGTAAACCCTAAATAATTAATGATGAGTAATGATTTTCAAAAAATGGTCTTCTACAAAAGTGTTCTGTAAGGAATTTGGAGTCTAATAAGATCAACTTAATTTTTGATGAATAGTAAATTCTAAATAGTGATATTACGCTTAGGATTAGTAATGTGACCAAATGTATTAGTAATTTCACTCAAAGAAAGTTTTAATATAATTTAGACACCTAGATGAAGTAATATGATTCGATAAAATGGGTAAATAAAAGTTTCATAAATTATTAGCCAAGTATTAGTTTTTTTCGGGTGAATAGTGTTTTTTAATTTAAAGTTTAATTAAAAATAATTAGAAAATTATTTTTATAAAAAGGACATTATTTTTGAACTCAGAGCATCGATATTATATTATGGTAATTTTTGGGGTTTTTTCTGAAAAAAACTGAATTCTCGATGAATAGTGCTTTTATTTAAAAATTAAAAATACATAGAAAATTATATTTATAAAATGGAGTCCATAAATGTAATTAGAGCATCGATATTTGTTTAAGGTGAAATTTTGGGAATTTTCTGAGAAAGGTGAATTTTTCAGTGATTAGTAAAAATGCAGTTTTAGGGTTTCAGTGTGTTTAATGACATCATAGCTGTGTCATGATGATTTCATGAGATATTTTAAGGGTTGTCCGGCCAAGGTTGATGAATTATTGTTTTGGGGGGACCATGTGGCCTAACTCGATGGTAAATGCCAAGAGAAAGCACATGGTTTTGAGAAACGCACTTGTGAGGTGTCCCTTGGCCATTAATGCCTTCTCCCCTCACTTTCCCTATAAATACCCACCCTTTCCTCCTTTATTTTTCACTCCCAACTCTCACCCAACGAATTTCTAGTCTCCTTACCTCCCAAGGAGTCCTCCCAAGGTGCCCCCAATCCCTCAAGGTCCAAACCTTAGAGTTTAAGAGTACGTTTTAAGTTAAGGGATCCGACCTCTCTCTTTCTTTTCATGTAATCTCTTTTATGTCATTCCTTTTATGCTGCATGTTCTTATGTGAGAGGATGTTGTTTTATATTCCTCTTACGGCCCTTTTCATGTTTATATGACGAGAGATCCCCTCTTACTCTCATCATTTCGTTTTATGAAAGTTTAAGTGACGTCGTTAGGCTGCCGAATTTTTAAGGGATTCTTTCACCCTTCTCATTTTTGAAGTTCGATTTTCATGTCATGTATTTCAAGTTCCTTTTTATTATGTTGGGTTATGATCTCTATATCTATCATAATGATCTCTTATGATCATATGATGAGACACCCTATTTGATCTTGTCAAATCTTTTTTTTATTGAAGTTTAAGTGACGTCGTTAGGCTACCAAATTTTCATAAGAGAAATCTTATTTTTTTGTCTCACTTCCATGTTTTTCATTTCATATGGAATATCTTTCAAATTTCATTACCATTTTCTTAAATCCCTTATATTTTGTCCCCCTACTGTTTTATGGATCATTTATGAGTGGGTGACCCATGTTCCCTCTCTTTTCAATGTTTTCTAAAACCTTGTAACATAGTCGTTATGCTGCAGGATTTTCGTCTCAAAATGCCTCTCTCTTTTCTCAAAATTATTTTATGTTATAAAGTGAATACTAAATGCTTTTATTTCTACAAGGGTATTCACATATATATCAAAATGTTCTATTTTAAATTCTTGTATTTACATACATGAAACCCGCTTCCCCTTTCCGTGGGTTTAAAGTGACATAAAGATCATGTCTTTAAAGCAGTTTTTAAAACGTTATGATTATGAAATGAAACCCATTTATTTTATGCTATATGGGTTGTTTATGAAATGTTTTACGATGATATATGTGTCTCACATGATAATAAAGACATGTCAAGGGTGCGCCTAGATAGCGCTCCAATGCATTGGGTAAAGACTTAATCTCTAGAGATGACTTTTTAGACTGATACCTTGTTGAATAACCTTGGTAATTTTAATGACACCTTGGGGATTGACCTTGGTGAAATGAAATGATTGTCAATATTGAATGTTTCAGCCACATCTTCAAGTTATGAAAAATTTTATTTTTATTATGATGTATCTCATGATTTCTTTCTCATTCCTTAAAGTTCTTTTCATGTCCTTATTGAAGTATCTCAAGTTCACATGTAAAATGTTTCTCTTGTTTCCCTTACTGGGCCTTCTGCTCACCGTTTCTTTTGATGTATGTCCCCAAGTTATGAGATGTAGTAATGAACCTAGGATGAACTTAAGGAGAAGCCTTTCAAGTGTTTAAGAAGAATTTTTTATGTTCTTTTCATGTATTATGTTCCTTGTTTCCAAGACACTAAACCTTAAAGATCCCCAGTTCTGTGTAATGAAATGAAAGTTTATGTTATAAAAAGACGGGATGCTATACTTTTGGGGACTAGGTATTGATAAAATATTCCCCATTATTGATGACATATTCTATTGTATACTCGGTGAATGTTGGTTAGGAATCTAATCTGGGATTTGATGAGATGAAAAAACAAGTACAATGTGGCAAGTCGATACATGTGTGGTCAATGGATGGTGATTAGTGATCCTAGTAACCAATAGAGTTGTAGTACATCAATAAATTAGGTAAGATGTGGTGATATACTTCCATACATATATGTGGAATGTTTATTATATTAAAACAAAATATTCACCTTGATATCATGCATCAATTCTCATTTGCATGGATGAAGGGGTAACTCTTGGATACATTTCTCAATTCCTAACATATTAGTGGATAGATGCTGAACACTAGCATCCTATTTGGTTTCTCAAACCTATTCTTATTACCATATACAAGTGTTGGGATTCTATGATAGACTATTTAATGGGGTTTCCTAGGATCTCATGTATCATTAATGTTATATGGGTTATTATTGCTTATGTAATGAAACATTCTCGTTTCTTATTTATATGTGATACTCAATAAGTAAATAAACATTGAATTTTTTATATCCATAAGATAGTATGATTTCATGCAGATACTTTGAAGATTGTATTTGAGAGAGACAAAAATTATACATTGAGGTTTTGTAATGGCTTTCACATTCCATAGGCTCATAGATAATATCCATCATAGAGTACCATACCTAGAATGATAGATATATTTAATGTATGACTATTATATTTTAAAAAATTATATAACAATGAGTCATATACTTTGGTGGATCATGGGATGATCTACCCACCCCATTATAAATCCCTTATAGAAATATTTACCATGATTTTGTAAATATGGAACATTATGAGCCACTTTATGTGATACCATATCAGTAACTTCACAGTTAGAATGAGGTTGTGGAGGTAGTATTTTTCTGTCCCACTAGGTATAGATTAACTCGGTAAAAGTGTCCCTCATTTTTAAGTGGTTTATCAAAACTAAGGCCACATGAAATCATATTACAACCATAGGAAGAGACCTTTGAAGTTTTCTATAGGTGGGTAATTTTTTTTGAGAGTGACATATCTATTATGGAATAAATTATTGATGATGAAAGATATGTTATCCACTCAATATATTGGACCCTTCCTGACTAGTGAGGGGATTGGGATAATATAATAAAATATAGATATTTATAATCACTACTGATGTATTCATGATTTTTTATGTGTCTCATATCCAGAGGTAAAATCATGAACCTATGAGTGTCACCAACTATGAGTATAATGAGTTGGTGCATGATGCATTATAATTTTAGAATCTGATGTAGATTTCAATCTGGAGTGAGAAAGTACTATGAGGGGATATAGTAACACTTTTCTGGATCCTTTGTAATAATAGATGAATATATGAGGAGACTTTGGTGAGTTATTTATATTTTTGGGATTAGTTCCTCAGTTATTTTAATATTATTTATAGGGATGCTTCTTGAGGGCATAAATCCCAATATTGGGATATATAATAGTCACGTAGAATTTTTTCAATTATGAAATGAATTTTTTTTTGCTATTTTTTTATTTGATTTAATCAGTTTATTCATTCCCAGGTGATGTCTTGAGAACATCATACATGATTTCAATATTTAAATGTTATTCGTAAGGTTTTCTTCATAATATGTGAATACCATGTATTTATAAAAGCCTTGGTATTCCAAGGGTGTCCATTAGTGAAAAATTGGAAAGGGGTTAATGGATTTTTCAACCAATGGTTCATTAGAAGTATTGATTTTTGAAATATTCAATACTATGCCAAAATTTAGATTTCAGAGGGTGTGGTGATGGGGGAAATGGATTACATGTTTGGGAAATTAAATAGTGGAATTTGCATTGGGTTATGTGTTGAAGGACACCATTTACATAACCATGATACAGTTTAGTCTATAAATATTATCATGCTCCACTGTAATAGACGAAAAACTATCCTTACTACTCACATAATAATTAATGTTACATGTTTTATTAAAACATTATGTTAAATTATTGGCTGATTAACACCATTTTCAATTAATTATCCTTCATTAAAATGGTGGTTTCATCTCACCTTTCATTGAGTGATGATTTATATTAATGTTTTGATAGATGGTTTAGTGTTTTGGTAGCCTACATCTGATAATAGTTTTCATATTTTCCTGGATCTATATTTTCCTCTCATTGATTATTGTAAGGCCTATTCCCCTCCCCCTTTTCTGGTATTTCCTTTTTGGGGTTATTTGTTGGAGAACCCAGTGAGTTCATTTTGTTTTCGAAACACTCTTGTTCTCTTTATATGAAATATCCCTAAAAGGGGTTGTTATATTTATGGTTAAGTCATATCATGTGATCCTGGGGGTGGGAATCGATTTTAAGAGAATGTAGCTCCTCTCATGTTCAATTTTTTTAATTGATTTTTAGGTAGTGAACCTCATGTAAAGTACATCCATGGTAAGTCTATTGTATTCAATCGTAGAAATTCATCTTCAACTAAACATAAATAGTAATTTTCGGGGTGGTTGTCATTGGGTTTTCAAGGTGACAAATTTTCATCCATTAATTTTGATAACATGGTTGAGAAGATGAAACACTTGATTAAATATGACGTTAATGCTGACACAATGATGCATTAAATTATATTCCATTTGGGTAACTTGTATAAACAAGTAGTAATAGTTTTATTATTAGGTTGGTATAGTTTTTTAGAAAATACTAAATATATATCTCATGTGGGTGTGGGTACCTATATCCTATGAGACTAATTTATGATGATATATTCCATGAATATTATTTTATATTCTTTTTCAATGTTTTATATTGGTTAAAAGTATGTCAAAAGGTTATTGTATTCTATAGATGTAATTATTTCATTTTCCATGAACTCGTTACCATGTTATGTGTGTTATTATGACTTTAGTGGATTTGTTCTTCATAATCCACGTAGGTGGCCCATTTTGATATAATAAGCCCTTAGAGGGGGTGTGTGAACAGATTGTAATGATAGAGATGATAGAACTGGTCATAGGACAAGGTAATGATAACAAAGAAGTATAACATGAGGTATCAATAGTATGAACATGATGTCCTAGAGGATTATCATGAGACATATATAGGGTATTATAGACTAGAGGATTGATTGATACTTTAGCTAGGGTATTCCAACACAGAGTCTTGGTCTGACTCAATTCTTTGAGAATACTGAGAAAAATGATTACTGAAATTTTGGTATGTTACTAATGACTTGTGAAATCTTTTCCTTATGAAATAATTCTAATGTAGGTATGGAATGGGATTATGTTTTCTTGGTTACTAAATGAGTTCCTGATGTATTTTTTTTATTCTTGAACATTTATAATTATCTTGGAATATACCTCTTATGCTTGAGCACAACTATTACGGACACATTGGTGATTTCCTTCTAGGTATTATTACTCGAACACTAAATGGTAATATAACTAGTTATATATACAATATGTATAGGGATATAAGTAACCACAAAGGGATTATGTGATATTTCTAAGAAGATAATAATGGACATGGTAGTTGTACTGTTATATACAATAAAGGTGTCTATGGTGTAACTTTACTAATTTAGTTTCTCTCTATAGACTATTGATTTTATTTCTATAGTGGGGTCATGGATTATTTATCAATATGACATGTTCCACTTTTTAAATTTCATTAGGGTACATTTTCTTCAACCTTTATTAGAAAAGCTTTTATATTTTATTTATATTTCATCTTTTTATTTATGATATTTAAGTAATAGTATCCACATCAATGGAATTAATTTCCTCATTTCTAGTAAAAAACTTCTTTTGTATGATGTAGAATTCATGGGATATTCGGTATCTTTATATCTGATATGTTGGATCAAGTTAGGGTGTTAAACATTTATATGTGTTTTATTTGATGTAAATCATTCATAGTAAATAACCCATGGAAATAAAATTCACATCATATAATTATTAAATTTAATCACATAAATAAACCATTCATAATTAAATAATTATTAGTTACATGTTACAATCATGGAAAATAAATGGGTATCCTAAGATATTCAGTAACATTCAAGTAAAATTAAATTCATTCAATATAATAAGGAATATGGTATTTAATAAATAAAGATAAATTTTATATTATTATTTCAATAATTTAAAAAATAAATACATTTTTTGGAATCGTGGTGAACACCCTTCAATAAAATTTATGAAAATATAATATTTATAGAGGAAATAAAATGGCTGGAGATTTAGGTTTATAATATTTCAACGAATATGAATAAAAGTGTTAGTGATGTATCATTACTCTGATTGAAAAGATAAATTTATATGTCACCCAGAGAATTAATATGTATGGTAACATTATAATAATATCCTTTATCAATAATAATATATATCAAACAATAGTGGATTGGATGAAACCCACTTTCTAGGATTTAAATATTAACATTAAATTTTAAATGAAATATTTTCTAAAATTAGGATATAAATAATTTCATTTATTCACTCCAAAACTGTAGAGTTAAATTTTCATAAAAAAAGTAAAAGGTGGTGGAAATATGTTTTCATATATAAAACATTAGAAGATATGATTTTAAAAATTTTTGAAAAAAAAATCATACACAAAAAGTATAAAATTTAAATTAAATTTTTAAATAAAGGTAATATTTTATAAATTGAAAATAATAAATTATTTATGGGTATATAGCGGAGTTCAAAAAAGTACCAAATGAATAAATATATTTAAAATAGGGATGTTCTGGGAAAAAATAAATTATAGGGTATGTTTCCTTATAAATGGTAAATAATGAATCAAATGGGGAATATTAAATAGGAATAATATAATTAAAACATCGTCAATGAAAATATTAGAATAAAATAATATGGATTTGGAGAAGAATTTATAAAAATTCCCATGATTAATTATCATTTAAAAAAAATATCACTTTGAATATTAGATGGGAAATAAAACTATCATGGTATTGGTTACATGAGAAACAATGTTTCGTGAGATGAATATTAGGAATTAGAAATTTAAATACCATGAAATGGAATATATTTCAGAAATGATAGAAGTAGCATAGTGAATACACCATGTCCAAGTAATAATGGTGTTCAATATTAAACATTTCTCATGATATAAATTCGAGACAATGAACCCATTACAATCTTAGAAACATTCAAGTCATAACCCAATAAAGGATATGGATTCAAATGGAAAATTAAATAGCAGGAATAATAGAATAATCATTATATAAAATATTGATGGGTAATTGGGTACACCAATACAATAAAAACAAGGTTTATGATAAGAAATGTGTCACTAGTGAAGAAAATTTTAGATAGGAAAAAATTACATTATTTCTTTGATTAGTCAAATTCCCTTTAACCAAATTATAAATTATTGAATATCTTAATAACTTATTCGATAGAAATGTCACGTATATATAACGATTTTTAATAATAACTTAAAATTATTCTTTATCTGTAAATTAGTTAGATTGTATATATTTTTTATATATGATGTGAGTAATATTGATGGTTTTGAAGTAGTATCATATTAATTGTATGGTTCTTCATTATTCTCCTAAATTTCTTAATTATTAGATCATAAAATTTAATGGAATTTATTTTTTATAACTACTTAAAATGATTTAATTTCATTAAATTGGATTATATATCATGATCCTTAATGGTGAAATCGATGATAAGATCGTTTTAGATGTTTTCAAGGACTGACCAATTGTTTTATAATTAATGAGTTTGAGATTATTTTTACCAAAATTAAACTGAGATAAAAATAATTATTTACATGTTTATATAATATTTTTTTAGTAATTAATTTCTCTTAGAACGACCCAAACATGAAAATACAAAAATTAATGGATGATTCCGATTATAAATGTTGTTTATTTTGGAAGAATATAATTACTAAATAAAAAAATGAAAACATTCAAATAATTTTATTTTGGGGACTAATATTTGATTATAGTTTAATAAAATATAATAATACCAAATTAAAGATGAGAAAAATTACTTTGTGAAGAAGGTAGTCTACAAATTAACTAATGAAATTTTTATCTTCGTAATGGAAAATAAGAAAGGGGGTTGATAGTTATTTATGTAGAATAATAAAATTACGTGTAAAATAATATTTATATTATTATATGACAATGAGAAGATTTGATTTTTGAAATTATGAATGAAAAGAAAATATCATAATAAAATGTATTTATGTTGAGGATATGGGCTTTACATTGGAGGACTCATTTCGAATGGTGGCCCTAATACAATATCATATGACACTAGGCTTAATGAAAAACAATAGTATTAATGTTGAAGTAAAAATGGTATATTTATATGACGAATCGGAAAAATTAGCAAGGTATTGAAGGAGTTGTGTGAGGCCCCATTTATTTGTAGTGAGAATTATGTTTTTATAAATTTTTAATATAATAAGAGCACATGTTTTAGAAGTAAATAAGATTAAAAAATATATAATATTAGAGTTCTTGTTGAGATAAGGTCTAGATATCCTCATGCATTAATTTTAATTAATCTGTTATAAAATATTTCTCTATAACTCATAGATTTTTAGTGTCACTGTTTTAGTTCTAATGGGGTAACTAATATTTTCCAAATGAATGTAATTCCAATGAAAAAAAATTATTACCATATCACACAATTTTGAAATAACAATATGATTTAAGTGATAAATTTTATCCTAAAATTTTTCATTATGATATAAAATCAAATTTAATCATTAGTTCTTGTATGACGTAAAAACATATTTTTAGGAAAAGTGTATTTTAAGCATAAAATTTGTTTTTTGGTTAAAATTATAAACTAATTTTATTTTAATGACATAAAATATTATATTATAAAATAAATATAATTTATTTTTCCTTAATATCAATTAATGAATGATTTATATATATGTATTATTTAATTAAAGGAAAATAACTAAAATATTTTTTATTAGACAATATTACTTATCTTGTTAATCATAGGTTTTTTAAATTTATTTTTTAAAATTTAATATTCTTTATTTATAAGTAAATATGTTTTCATAATTTTTTTAAATTTTTTTTACATTTGATTCTATATAAACTAATAAACACTATGCTTTTAGAAAAGACTATATTTCATCATTATTCAATAAAAACAATTTATTTCATTAAAAATTCATGAAATTTATACAAAGTCAGTTTTGAAATTAACAATTTTTATAATTATATACTATTAACCAAGTTCAAATTATAAAATTATAAAATATTGTTTTAAATGAAAATAAAATATATTCAAAAGATTGATTTTGTTGAAACAAATTCCCTTTTGAACATTACAAATTTTAATTTTTTTCCCATTCAAAAATATAATTTAAGGAACACTATAGTATATATGACAATAATATTCATTTAAATTTGTTTAACTAAATTCATTAACTTGTCAATATGTTATTTATGAAAGAAAAAATTTTATAATCATGTTAGTTTTTTTAACTTCTAAATGTAACATTTTAAAATTTCTTACTTTATATTTCTTCAATGGTTATTGTATTCTTATTATAATTTTACAAAATAATGTTCATAAAATTCCACAGATCATTTTAGTTTGTTATTTATTTTATATTATGAAAATATTTATTTATAAAAATACATAGTAAAATTTATTGTTTTTACATTCCTCCCCCAAAATAAATAATGTACTCGTAATTCAAATTATTACCTAGTTAAAAATTCAATGGCTTCCACAAGTCATGATATAATTTCAAGTGATGTTTCATCCTCAATATCATAGGCTTGAGTAGAAAACAAAAAATTACTCATATTAGGAATATAACTGTTGTTTTTTATAACCATTTGATCTAAACAACCTAATATAATGGGTGAAATTTTTATAGGGAGTTAATAATCATTATTTTATTTATATGTGGTCACTAATTTATATATATATGTTATTTTACAATCCTGAAAATTTTCATGAATGTTATGTCATGAGGTCCAATCCAATCATAATACCCATTCCAATTTTGGTAAAGTATTAATAATGGGATTTTATAGGTTCCACATTCCTAAAAAAATGAGTGGATTTATACACATGGGATACAGTAATCACACTGCTAATAATTTTTATTACTAATTAAATAACTTGTAATCATGGGGGTGATTTTATTCTCTTGTAATAATTGTGTACACATAAGGTTTTACTAAATAATATATGAATACAACACAAATAGATCTCATGTCGGTGATCATTTTTCCTCATTCCATATCATTTTTAGAAACTAATTCCATTGTTTTGGTTTCATAGGATATCCATTGTAATGGATATTATTAGTAAATATCATTTTTTAGAACATATATTATGGTATTAAATTGACTAATTTCCTTGATCCTTGCATTTAAGAAAATAAACTACTAATATTACATCTTTAAGATCATTATTTACTTTCACAATGTCCAATAAGATGTCCAATTTTCCCCAATAATTAGTTTCTTTATTCCCTCATTTTCTATATATAAAACATCTCCTAGTTCCTTTAATATATTACCATGGATGATCTATATCACATTTTTTAATTGGAAAAAATTTAATCCTCTTTCCTTTTTCATTTTACCACTTAAACATTCATAAAACTCAATCCTTCTTTTATTTGGTGTGTATATAAAACAACTAAGTTCAATTTGTTATTCGCAACTCCTGATATATATTATAGAATAATATTAATAATTTTTACTACAAATTTCATCTAGTTCCGTTTTTCATTAGGTTAATCTCCATAATGTCCATTTGATACATTTCTGACTTGGTTCCTTTAAGATTTACCCTTTACTAAAACCAAAATGAGTAAATCATCAATAATCAGTAAAAGAAACAAATTATTTTAGTATTATTACATGAAAAATTATACATCCAAATATCTTATTGTTGAAAACTATTTCATTAGTTTTTTTCAATGTCAATCAATTTATGTTTAATCTTAGTTTCTAAATATTAGGTTACTTAATATTTATTATCAAAATAATTTATCCTTGATAATGGATTCAAACGAAAATGTGATTAACCAAATCATAACAACATAGAGTGTGTAACCATATGTACTGTCATAAATTCACTCATTATTCCCAAGAGTAAAGATTGAGTCAATACTCAAAAAGTCTTTTTTCAGGGTGATTACCCATATTTTAATTCATGCTATATTTATAAAAACTATCTATTATCTAGGAAATTATTTAATTTCTTATAGACCCAGATAATATATAATTTTCTAAAACAATAACATTTTATCATATAATTATTCTTACCCATTCGTCTTTTCATATTATTTTCATTAATGCTTTAATTTTCAAATGAAATATAACTAAATTCTCTCCATAAATTACTAATAACTACATTTATATTAACTAAGGTTTAGAAGACCCACATTCTTATAACTGTTGATGAAAAAAATTATTGTTTCAAAATATAAATAATACAAAGATAGATGGTTTGTACTAAAGATGGAAAAAAATTACATTATTATTTCAGCTTGTTAAAATGTCTCAAAACATGGATAACCTATTTTTTTAGTTTCATTGATGTCTACTAACCTAGGTATATTATTTTATGAACTTATAGACATTTATCTATAAATTATCTATACTATACGCAATTCCATACTTCTAAAAGTTTTCACTCATATTCATAACCAATGAAAAGGGAAACCAAGGAATGTGGTTATCTCTAATACTTAGTAAGGTCAAAAAGGAGAAATAACAATCAAAATCATTAGTGAGAATAAAATGAGAACATGGGTATAATCATTTTAAAGAATAATGTAATTATAAATAAATCATTTTAAGAAAGTCATGAATCTGAGAAAAAAATATTTCATAAAATGATATATGAGTTATGCAAGTTTGATAACATATTCCAATAATCATATTCCATGAGTGAGTAATATATTCATAAAAATAATTATAAAAGCTTTTCAAAATATGGAAATGTATAATAAAGATCCTATATGAAATATTGAACAATTATATAATAAAAAAATATTCCCAAGAATAGTTATTATTACCATGCATATACGAGAAAAATCATTATTTCCATGCCTGAAAATAATACTAAAGATCATTATTCCCATACCTATGTGAAACAACTCATTATGTACACTCCAAATAGACTTTTTATGTTTAAAATTAATTATATATTATATAATGTTATATATGACCCAATCCATCATCATCCTTTCGTATATTTTTTCCAATAAATCAAATATTCATTATAAAAAACCCCTCTAATGGAATTTAGGGATTGATATATAATTAAATTGTAAGAATATAAAGAAAAAATTCATAAATCAGTCAATAATCATGACATGTTATTCTAATGGAAAAGAAATAGGAATCAATATATATTTTATAACATCCTAGGAAAATTAATATTCAATAAATATAATATAGACTGTTGTATTTACATATTTTATTTTAATGGGGTTTCATTATGTCAACAATATCCCAACTAAGTGATGTATGGAACCATTTTCAACACCCTTTAATCAAATTAATCTAAATTATAGTATTGGAAGAAGAATAATATTGGAAGAAATATCATATTTATAATTATTCAGTGACTACAAAAAGAAAAGGTAGTGATGAATCATTTCTATTATAGGAAGTAACATTTTAGAATAAATCTAAAAAACAAGGTGTATGTTATCTTTTGAATAATATCAATGATCAATTATAAAATAACTGAAAGGAAAATTGATTTGTTTAAATACCATTTTTGGAGTTTTAGAAAAAATTTATTTGAAATATGATATATCCTTGATCATTTTAAATCATTTAAAATAAATATTTTAGAAAAATATATAAAAAAATATCTTTTTATGTACCATGAAAGTATATAGATAAGGTTTTCTGTAAAATTAAAAAGGTGAGGAAAATATTTCTTAACATATGAAAATTTAAAAAGAGTAAATTTCAACACATTGATAACAATGAACACTATATAATGTTTTGATACTATATTTAAAACTAATAAAAAATTCCATTTTCTATAAAATGAAATTAATAAGTTATTGATTCATATTCAATAAAATTCATAAAATAAAAAAATAAATATTTAAAAAGGAAGGTTCCTAGACTAAAAGAGAATGGAGGGTTAATTTCTTTACAATGGGTAAATAGTGAGATAAGGGAGTTGATGAAATTGAGATAATGAAAGTAAAACAAAAATAATTAGAAGATAGAAATAAAATTATCTAGATTTGTATGTCAAAATTATTTAATTTCCACAAATGGATTATATTATAAAATAAATAATTATTTGAAAAATGTGATTGATGATGAAACCTTTACTGTATTAGGATTATACAAATAAAATGATAGTGAGAGGAATATTACAAAAATTAAAATTAAAATATAATAAAATGGTAAATATTATAAACATGGAAGAATTTGGTCAGTGAGTACACCATTTATAATAATTAATGGTTCAAAATTTCAAAAATTTCTCATGAAATAATAATTGAGACACAGAACCCCTTACAACATTATGAAATTTGCAATCAAAACCCACATAAAAGAGGTGATTTCAATTGAAAAAATAAATAAATTTAATAAGTATAGAATCATAATAAAAAATATTAATGTGGAAATAGGCACACCCTTATAATGAAAACATAGATTATCATAATAAATATCTCACAAGGGATGAAAATTTCACAAAGAAACCCTTACCTTATTTCCTTACATAGTAAAATTCACTCTAAGATCCCATATGAAAAAATATAAATATATCAGTGCTTGATATTAAAAAAAATCAGGTTCGTATCCTTTTTTACACATCATTAATATTTATTTACAATAATATTATAAGATAGTTGTTATGTATTTTCAATATTGGGTGGGAGTAATCCTGATCGTTTTGAACTAGATTCTACTTCATGGTGTTTTTATTAAGTAATATAAAAACTTCATCCTTAGAAGGTAAGAAATGGTAGATGAAGTCTTGTTTTTATAATTATTTATGATTTTGTAGTTTCATTCTATTTGTGTTTTGGTTACAATCCTCGAAGAATTAGTAATGAGCTCATTTTTGAGATTTTAGAGGAAGAGACATTGGTATAATAATTAAAAAGGTCAATATAAATGTTACCATAAAAAATAGTCATATAATTGTTTTCTATATGATATTATCATAAATTATATTATCATACAATTCCATGATATTATTTTATATAATTTTTTATGTATGTGGTTATACTGATCGAAACATAAACATACCATAAATAATGGATGATTATGAATATAAAAGTTGTTTATTTTGGTATAAAATAATTATTAAAAAATAATAATGATTATATTTAGATATTTTTAATTATATGAATCATAGTATAAGATATTTTAAATAATAATAATGAAAGTAAATGAAAATGGGATATTTTAATTTTTGGTGGTCGTAGTCCATGCAAAAAACAAAAGAAGGGTTATTTTTTCATAAATAAAAAAGACAATGTATCATTAATAGTTATTCAAAATGATTAATAACATTTATTATACACGAAATATAAATATCATTATACATGAATTTTTATAATATAATTTATAATGTCCAAAACAGCATAAAAAAAGTTAAGAACAAATGTAGAAACATTTAGGAATTTATCTTTCCCTTGGAGGACTCTTTCTATATAGAGATATTATGATAATATATAAGGCCCATACGATCAAATAAAAGGAATATAATTATGTGGAAAGTAAATTTAGTATACTTTTCATTGGAAAACAAATAATTTGGGTTTCCATGAAGTGGTGGTGAGGTCCCACTTTTACAATTGGAGAAAATACAATTATTTATTAATATTTTAAATTAATAAAACGAGGTCACATCGTTCACATGTCAAGAAGACTCAAAATAAAGAAATTATGGATTTGATGTTCCATTAAGTTTTAAAATCCCTAAACCACTCATTTTAATATATTTTTTAAACATCTTTTTATACCATTTACTCATATAATGTTTTCTATTAACATTTTATGATTTATCATATTAACTAATATATTAATAAATAATTAATTATTAATCCCAAAAAATAAAATGGTTCTTATTAAATAATTTGTACATAATTATTTCAATTATAAAATCCAATTTATGAGATGATAAATATATATGTTGGTGGTTGGGTGGGTGTGTCTATGGTAAAAACAAAATTTACCATTAGCATATGAAACACAAAAAAATGGTTTTGAGAAAAGGTGCACTTTTACTAATAAAATTTGGGTATTGGTTAAAATTATCAATCCATTTGAATTTAATTATATGAAATTAATTTTCATTAAAAATCATTAATATATATCACAAACCACCTTTGGAAAAAAAATATTTGAAATGACACTAAATGGTTTTTATTTGAATGTTTTACTTTTTTTGTTAAACATAGGCTTTAAAAATTCATAAAAGCAATTTAAAATTAAATAGTCTTAATACATAAATACATGCTTGATCATGAAAAATAATTTATAAATTTTTATGTAATACATATTTTTTGATAGATTCTTAAATGCTATGTGTTTTAAAGAAACACTATTCTGTCAATATTCAGTAAAAATAATTTATTTAAGAAAGAATTCAAAAAAATAATACTATAAAAATTTTGACATTTTAAATTAAAAAATAATATACCTTTTATATAACTAAAATTTTAATGTTCATATATTTAATTTTTATGTTAATATATAAAATATAATGAAACTGTCTTTTATTGAATAAATATACTTTTGAACAATAATATTTTTTATATTATTCTATTAAAATTTATAATTTCATAAATATAATAATATATATTATAATAATTTTCAATTAAAAGTG
Source organism: Viscum album (assembly GCA_963277665.1). NCBI lineage: Eukaryota > Viridiplantae > Streptophyta > Magnoliopsida > Santalales > Viscaceae > Viscum > Viscum album. The sequence continues at coordinate 2,118,975,752 of OY728132.1, read as the reverse complement.
TTTGATTTAATTTATTATCATTTGAATAGTTATTTCATAAAGAATAGTCACTTTTAATCATATTAGTTATTTATCTTGTTATTATAGGATTTTTTTATTCATTACTATCTTTTTATTTTCTAGTGGGTTTAGTATTATTGTAATTTTTATTGATAATGTTCATTTAATAGTTCATACGCTATTTTTATTAAGTTTTTAATTTAAATAAGGATAATATTTAATTAAGTAATATAAATATTAAAATATTTTTTTTGTGAAATAGGTGTTTGGGTGTGCATTTACTAATAATTAATTATAAGATTGTATTTTTAAATTGTTATATTCAGTGAAATATTAATACTATTGAAAAAATATGATTATTATGAAAGATTAACATATTATAATTATATATTTTATAATTATGTGTATGGGGTCAAAGTGTTCATTATGTTTATAAAAGATCCTAAAAAATTTCCCATTTTGAATTATTTATCCACAATTACAATGATGTTACTCGATGTGGAAATTCTTAGATGAGTAGGATAGACACATTATATATCAGAAAGTTGATAATAGTTTTAAATAATATTAGAAAAAGATTTAATTTAACTAATAAAATTTTTTAGATGAGTTGGATAGACATATTATATTTCACTATGTTACCCAAACACCAAAATGAAAGGTGATGCACTAATAAATATTCTATCTAAAAATGATTAATAAAAATTCATCAACAATACGGTAAATAATAAAAAAGTCATACTATATTAAATGAAAATATTTTATAGGTAACACAATAACATTAAACCCTTTAAGTAATATCTCTTGGAAATAATAAATACAACACAAATCTCAATAAGGGAACACCAATTGTTTTGTTAACATATAAATTTTTCCCCAATTAAGAAATCATCATGCCAATGATCCATCCAATTAATCTTATCTATATAAACATAATAGTGATGATATATAAGTGTAAATTGAGTGGGGATAAATAATAAAAAATTATTCTTGTTAATTATAATGATTCAATCATTATATAATCCTTATAATAATTTATTCAAACTGTAAAATTTTTATAAGAATATAGTATTCCAAATCCATAAACATCAACATTATTGTCCATAAATATTTTTTTATTTGAGAAACCCACATATCTCTCATTTTCTATTACCAATAAATAATATATGGGTGTGTGTGTGTATAACACCTCATAATATCAAAATATGTGGGGTCCTCATATATTATAATATTCATGAGACAAAAAAAACACATAACCCAATTCCTCCTCCCAACAGACAATAACAAGAGTTGTGTAACATTCATAGTACACTAACATTACTAAAAATTATCACTACTAACATCTATGAATTAATATTAAAATTGAGTTCACATCATCTATAAGGACTCGGCCTTAAAACATTACATAATCATGAATTAAATGAATAATTCACATTGAGGATGTTTTTAGGTTTAGAGTTTTAGAGAATTAGGACATAACTATTACACCTCAAAGATTACAAAGTAGACACATCTACTTAGTTTCCATTTATTTTACAAAATAAAAACTCTTGAACATAAGATTCATGCCTAGTTCCTTATTTTAGATAGCATGAAATTTCCTTGATCCCATCCTTGACCCTATTCCAGTGTATGACCTGTGAAAAACATTTCAAAAAAACATGGGATGAGCATAAAAATCCCCGTAAAGGATACATAAAGAAGGAAAACTGTTAGTTTTTTAAACAACAAGTAAACCATGAATACGTTATCAATGTAATACTTTTCACCTTTATGAAGTAGTAAATAATCTTCACTGAATAAAATATCACCACTTATCCCTTTAAAAAAATATTACCATAAACCCATATAAAGAACACATAACATATAAATGTATCTTGGGACATAAACATACTTAAATGGAATAACCATACAGTCAACTTCCACACATATCACCAGATGGAATATCCATATGGCCGACTTCCATACCCAATGCATTGGAGGTTATAATGTAACCACCCGTCCTGGTATTCACGACACCACCTTTCATATGGTTTATCATGTAACCACCCAAAAAATGTCTAAGTACCATTACAAAATCATAATACATAAAACAAATGTAATGGAAAGAAGACATTTCCAAACATCAATCACAATATATCACTTAAATATATTGACATAACAAATCCATTATCAAAACCATTTTCAATACCAAAATACATAAAAGATTATATGGTATTTATTTACATTTAAAAACATTATGGCTTGTTGAGGAATCCCACAATCAAATAATACTCATGGCGGCAGAAAGGTTGTTGTCACCGCATATGTTAAAAAGAAACATTCCTTTTTGTCTTTTAGTAAAAAACTTCATATAAAGAGATTTATTTTGAAAAAAAGTAAAAGTCAAAGGTTTTTATACACTTTATAAAATAATCTTGTGTATAAAACAAAATATACCTCAATGAATGTCGATTGAGATGAAGTCCGGTTCAAAGACGATATCCTTAGATTAAGGATAATTCAATTACTTAATTATGTGCGACAAGTATAAATACACCCAATATAAGTGGATATTACGTGTAAAACAATAAAATTAATTCAAACATGTTCATATAATGACATATTCAAGGAGTACAAGTTTAACCCAAAGAATTGAAATTTAGTTAAGAAGTTCCCTTGCAAAAATCAGACAGCCTAACGACATCGCATTAAAATTCAGAATATGAGTTGATGAGAGAGAAAATGGTATCCCATCAATTGGACATAAAATTTACATCAATAAGGATATATAATAACAAATCTCAACTTAACAATATGTGAATTAAAAGACCCAACAAAAAGTAGTCTTTTTAAAAAGAGGAGGGTGAAGGGTTCCCTTACCGATTTGGGTAACTTTCAAAACGTACACCCCATGAAATAAGGGTCATACAATGAAGTTGTAAATACCCATAAATGGAAGTATATTACAAAAATAGAAGAATAATAGGCATTACATACACCACTGTAAAGAAATGGTGTAAAATGTAGCATAAATCTCACGGGAATAAAAGTGAGATGAAAAATCCCTTAATAAAACTCGATAGCCTAACGACACCACTTAAAGATTCCAAAAATGGATTTATGAGATAAAATAGGGTCTCTCATAATATGGACATAAAAATTACAGAATGGAGAATATAAAATAACATCCCTAAACATATGAAAGTTGAGCTTAAAAGAAATTACATAAAAGAGAGTACTTAAAAAGAAAGAGAGAGGTAGGATCCCTTACCTCAAGTCTGACTTGTCTTGTTCGTTTCTTTATATTCTTGAATAATAAGCTTTGGTAAATTTATAATTTCTTAAGTACCTACATTAAAGATTATTATTAAGTTAATATCACATATTATAATGTTATAAAAATTGGTTAATAATGTGAGTTTATATCAGATGTTTTTGTCAATGTTCGGTACATGAATAAAAATTGAACTTGTTGGAAAAGAATTTTCCATGTAGTTATAAGTAAATAATCTCTAGAATAGTATTAATGATTTAAATATCTTATATATCCTGTATATATTCATTTTATACTATTCCATAACATTTGGAGATAAAAAATGAAATGCACCGTTCATGGAGAAGGTAGGCCGTACATACGCACGAATGCTACTTTCACTTCTTTATCACATTAATGGAATTAAAACTAAATGAGAGAAATATATATATTATAATTCCAGTGTAATATATATTTTATATAGTTCACATTAGTTTATTAATTTCATTCTCTATACTTTCCATGTATTGCATGAACGAGTCACATCACTTGAGGGGGTGATAGTCCACACTTCCTCGAATGAAGTTATCGCATTTGCACAACATGAAAAGCATAAAATTATGTTTTAAATGTAAAATACAGAAGCATAGAGAGGAAATAAATATAATATATATCATAAATAAATATATTTCTATCATAATGGCCACCATGAGAGGTTGTAGAAGAAGATAGAAAAATCATCGTTTCGTGAGGTAGTAATTCGCCATCCACAGAAATAGTATGTTCATTAACCATTAGACAGAGGTGTGTGAAAGTGTGGCTCGAATACTTCTCATAAAAACATCCTATTATATTGAATATACTGGTGTTGTTACAAAATAAAGGAAGAAAAATAGTTTAGGTGGTTGGAGAAACAAAATAAAACAAAATAACATTAGAGAAGACATTACATTTAAATCAGGTAACTCCCCTTGATTTGAACCAAAAGGCTTTCTTGAAGAGATTTATACCTAAGGGAAGGCTTCTATGATGAATATAGGGATGTGAAGAGATAAAATGATCATAGTTTTGTCGATCCAAGGGCTTGAGAGGTGTGGGTAAGGGGGTAGAGGTGGGGGCCTTTTATAAGAGGGAGTAGGGGCACTCCTGGAAAGTCATGAAATTCCACTTTATTTTAAAATGATTTTCAGATATTAAAGGTCCCACAACGTTTTATTTCGAGGATACAGTGATAAGGGTTCGAAATCCACACATACAATAGGTTTTTGACAAGTGTAAGTCAAAACATTTACATTATTGTTTCATTTTATTTTAATCGTTCATTAATGAGGTAATTGCTGCATCATCATGATGTCATAAATAAATTAATTTATTTAATGTATAAAAATTGTAAATAAATTAAAATGATGTAAGAAATATTTTTAGTTTTCTAATGAAAATTTATAGTCAAAAATTTGACTTTTATAACCCCATGTAAAATTTTATTTAGTAAAACAATACATGTTTGTGACACTTTTATTTTTACTTTAAATAAATAGTTATTAATGTCATTTTCATACCCAAGTGGCTCCATGGGGACCCCAAGTTGAACCATGGGTTATATTAGTCGGTCATGACTCATTCAATAAGGTCAAGACATGTTTCCAGGTCATTTCATATTATTATAACATTATCTTTACCTTAAATTACACTAATTACCTTTAATCGCGATTAATAAAACTTAAAAGTTACTATTCATCAAAAAATTATTTTCTTCCCATTGAACCACATTTTACATCCTAATGAGAACCATGTATATTGGATTTTTTAAATTCACATCATAGAGGTGGTAATATTTCATTTAAACCAAAAATCAGTTTTTTAACTACCACTTAGTGGTTTCACTATTCATCAAAAATTAAAGTTTTTCAGAAAAATACCAAAAATTCACCCTAAGCTATATTTTATATTCCAAACTCAAAAATGATTTATATTTTAAAAAATTAAAAAAATATTAGTTTCATTAATTAAATTAATAATTAATTCCTGTTGTCAAAACAAATAGCGTGTTTTTAAGAAACAATATCTATTAAAACATTGACACTAGTTTAAGTCGAATTTCAAAGTAAAATTAATTCCAATGACCACCATTAAATAAAATGGTAAAAATATAATCTAATTGAACATTAAAACCAATTAAAAACATAATCTAGCCATATAAATAAATTATATTAAAAGGGGGTTTTGAATTAAAATACAGCATTTTACACTATTCATTAAAAAATTAACTTTATCAGAAAAATACAAAAAATTTATACAATGTAAATTTTTTTCTCCCGATTCTAAAAATAATTTTATTTTTTCAAATATAACATATAAAAATTTCAAAAAAAAGCATTTAAAAGGGGTTCACCATCAAAAGGCGGTTAATCGAACTTTTAAATAATATTATAATATTTACGCTAAAAATTGGATTCATTAGCATTTTAAGAATCTAACAGTTAGGGAATAAATGTAAAAATATTTGAAAAGAATATATAATCACTTTTTAGTTAGTTCTTTTCATTCCCACCATTACATCGACTAGGAGTTTACTACAATTTACAATAATATTATTATGTCATTAGTGTGCATCGTAAGATTTCAAAGAAACTTGTTGTTGCGTTTTGGGAAGGCCATCGAACATAGAATACCCATTAAAGTAATATTAATAATTTATTCACATATATTAATTAATATTAAAAGTCTTATTATTTATTTTCCTAGGGTGTTACATCATCGTACATTTTATTCATATAATGTAATAAAACTCCACAAGTTTTCCACAAAAAAAAAGAAAATTTGTATCAAAAAACACTTTTTAAAATGAAATAAAATAATCTTATATCACTTCACATCCCAAATATTATTTACTTCAATTTTTAACCAAACAAAAAATTACTCATGAAATAGCATATTCATACATATAAGAAAATTTTAGCATAAACAGATATTTTTACTATATTATTTAATGAAAATATTAGTATATCATCATTATGTACACCACTCCCAAACCAATCCATATTAATGGAGAATTATATATTTTCTAAAACAAACCACACTAAATTTCCATAAGTAATATCATTAGACCTTTAATGTTATTTATTATTTCAATGAAATTATATAATACTAAATTTATAATAATGAGAAATTAATATCATCATCTTGATATGTCCACAACATCATGACACAAATCCCACATAATAGTTAAATAAAATCAATCATACAATCATAAGATTCTATGATAAAATTGATATAGAAGGGTTCAGAAATACACTACAAAAAATAGTCCCATGATTTCACTTATTATTGGTCAATTAATTCACATAAATAAATAAAATGTATGTTAAATATCATGGGATATATCCTCAAAAATAATAACAAAATTTTCCAAATTCAAGCCAAATTTATAAAAGAAAATATATTGTTTATGGTACTTCCCAGCATTTTTAATATATCTGAACACAATAATGGGTTTTTATCTTAATTTGTTTTTTGAATTTATAATTGAAATCCATGTATATAGGTTTTATAATGTTTGGAATCCCTTTCAAAATATCCATAACCACTGAAAAATTAAAATTCAAATGTTTCTTATCCTCATCATGATGTGTCACAAGAACTCATTATTTGTTATATAATAATTCTATAGATCGTTATATAGAACCTAATCAGGTTATCAACCATATATTGATCATATGGAAACCCCATCATCTCATCCTAAATTAACATGATATATTCTAAATAAAATACATTATATTTTTTTTCTTCAAATATTTCTTATCGAAATAACACATTTGGCTCTATACCATTCCCAAGAACAATAGAATTTCTAACTAAATAATGTTAAATACATATAATATGTAATGTTTTTTCCAATCAATAAAATCTACTATAAATATTAAACTTTATCTCCTATAAAAAAATACAGTTTTATATAATGATATACTTTTAGACTAACTGACAACGTGTTGCGTATCCAATATGTTTTGGGTTTTTACTAGGCTTAATTTCCCATGAAATTCAATTTTTTCATCTATATCCTACCCTAGAACCATTGAAACCAATATAGAAAAAAAATTACATGATTCTACATTATATTAAAATTTAAATAATTTTATTGAAAAAATAAAAATAATATATTTTAAATACAAACATTCAATAACAATTAAATTTAAATTCAATAGAAAATCTGTATTTATAACAAATAAATAGAGTTAAAAAATGATGATATTGAATATTCAACAATGAAACCCACTCTAATATAAACTATTCAAAGTGATAATGATTCAATGATACTCTCACTAAGGAATTATCTCATTTATGAAATTACATCTCCTGTTGATTTTTAATATAAAACTTGTTTCTCCATAAATTTAGAATTCTTTTTAAAATCAATTTCAGATGAATTGATAAAATGAGAATCATCATGAATATATATTTTTCACTAATTTTATGTAATGTATTAAAAATTTTCTCAACATAAAAGTGTTATATAATTTATAGACTAGCACACAATGTGTTTGAACTAATCAAAAGTTGTAATGAAACTGAAAGAATGCGTCAATATCTACCAAAATTATATTCCCATGATTTAGTGACACATTTAAAAACACATGATTTAAAACACCTGTATAATGGTGAGAAACTATAATGATGAGAAACTATACCACCAATATAGTTCTTTGAATGGTTTCATTCCAAAAACTATAATAAGAAAACTAAAAAATTGTAATATTCTTGTCATATGATCCTCTATAATCGTTAATGAATTATATCTACATATTATAAAAATTATAAACTATATAATCTCTTTTATAAAAAATCTAAAAGTGAAATGTGGTGATAAGACAACAGTCGGTATAATATAAATTTATAATCTCAATGTTATCTGTAATCTAATGTAAAGATCATAGTATCAAATGATAATCCATTAAACTTCATAAAGCTTCAACACCTTATACGTGTAATTTTCTATATGAAGAATATATTTATCTAGACTCCATGAGATGAATGAAATGGGATAATTCCTCAAAAAGAAAAAAACAATATTACCATATAGTACATTACTAAATAATTTCCCTATGAAATACAATCACAAAAATTATATAGAAATGAATTATTGTTTCTACTATGGAATATTAAACTTCTATAAAAACCCAATTGAAACCTAATTTTTTATCTTTCACTTATTTGTATATACGACCCATTTTTAAAAACATTTCAATAGATCTCTTTATCCTTTGATATAAAAATTTCTTCTCAAATATATATTATATTTTTGAAATGAATAGATTCATTAGTAAATGAATATAATGAATCCCATGTGAAACCACTTATCACATATCATAGAGAATATAAAACATACAATATAACAACAGTCAATTTATCTCATCTTCCACCCATAATTTATCAGAAAATTTTCAAATACATTTATTTCTCCATACATCTAGTTTTGGTTCCTATATTTGTTTTTAGAATCTAATAATAAAACATAAATTACAAAATCATATAATAAAGATATCCTTAACTATTAACCTTATCCATGTTTAGATTTAATATTTCATGTTATATCATTATATTACACATACAGTCTTCTATAGAAACATAAATACAGGAGTTTATACTCAACATGTTTTCTAAGTATGATCAATCATTAATTTCATATAATCTCAAAATTATAATACTAGAATAATTCAACATGATATCACAATTAATTATCTAAACATCTCAGGTTGGATATATAGTGGAAAAAAATATGGTTTTTTAAAACCATATGACACTCCCCAAGTACATTATTTATTTAAAATATCAATTCAAAAAATGATGAATACAGGCTCGGGTATTATTGTAGCATAGTTATATTTATATATAAATGATAAAATTGTATTATATTATATGTATACTATCTCTCTCTTCTATAAATATTTCATTCCAGAATAAAAATATTTATAGTAATCCTTAAACATAATTTCATTCACAAAATAATTATGATCAATAGAACGAGAAAATATCTCTATAAAATACATAAAATAACCAAAAAAATCCCATTTCTATAACAATTATAGAAACTTATGAATGGTTTATATAGATCATTAGAAATTATTTATCGGTGTGATAAGATATTATAATCCTTAAATTCCATGAATTCTATGCAACGAAACAAACAAATATCTATAAATAAAATGAATTACAATATGAACCTTTTATAATTTATAGAAGTTTTCCCTTTTTAAATCAAAATATTATTTATTAATGTGAATTGAAAATGGAATCATTCCTTTTAGTTGTATCCATAGGTATAATAAATCACTAAAATGATTTGGTGGGATAAAACTGGTGACTATGATATTATATTATCTCACAGTGACTATGGATGGACAAGTAATAAAACTATGAGGATAATTGAATCGATTGAGAATTGTTGGATGAGGATCCCACACCATTGAAATTTATATCACATAATTCATATAACATTTAATTTGAATTCCTAATTCATTTAATCAATTTAACCAAACATGCATAACATATGAGTAAAAGGATTTCACATACAAATTTTTATAATATTCGGCTACTACTACTAAAATTTCATTTCATAATATGAAATAGATATAACAAATGGTATATTATATGAATGATTATTCAAATACTAATAAATAATTTTAGGATTCTCATCCAATTATATAATTACATTACTATTAAATAATGTGAATCATAACATTATAACATTGACTAACTGTATAAAATTGTTAGTTAGCCACTGGTTATACAATACCACTATATCGTAGAAAGTGTCACACCCCCATGAAATTAAATAAAATATATAGTCATGTCATATCATATACCTTTATAACAACTATACTATATGGAAATTTCAATCAAAAATAAAAAATCCCTTTTAAATTACATATATATTAGGCTTTAGGGAATATCTCAATCAATCTGAAATAACACTAAATCTTTAATGAAATTGTTACATTCCGCCTCATATTATATTTTATACAACAAAATGGGAAATCATATCCAAAAATAATTGGATATATTCGAAAAAAATTCATTAAAACTATCATCAACATAACCTTATATCACATTATATGCAAAAATCAGTTAATAAACATCCAAATATCTACTTATATAAACTAAAACAATTGGAGTATATCTATGAGTTTTTGGAAACTAAATACCTATTTATTAAACCATAATGTGTGACCCTATAGACCATTTTTTTAAGAGAAAATAAATTCTCTAATACATAAATGTTTGAAATTTTTTTCGTCTATTAAAATAATCATGAACATATTTATATCTATATAAGAAATCCTAGTCACACCAACCATAATATTTCAAAACAACTAAAAATACTCCATGGTTAAAATTAATTTTGGATAAATAATATCCATACATTCAGAGGATCATTAGCATAATTATTCATGTAATATATATCTATCTAATTTGAATAAATGATAAAATGGAGCTTAACGTTTTTGTATTCATGATAAATTTTATATTTATAAATAAAATTAATAATTTTATGAAAACCATAAATAATTGTCCATAATATCATATCTCTAGTGATATAACATAATATTTGATTTATGTGTACTTTAATTTTAATTTTTTCTAAACTAATTAGATATCTATATTATTCGTGTTGTATCTCTATGTGGCTATATTATAAAATCCTCCAATGAGAAAAATTTATTACGAAAAATATTTGAATTAGGCTAGTTTAAAGAGTAGTGAGAATTTGGAAACATATTATTAAAGCTTAACTCTTTTAACATAATATCCAATCAATAGTACATCCCAACATTAAACACTATGATGAAAATAAATTCTAATATATAAATTAAAATCATTATATTTTCATTATAATAATAAATATTGAAAACTTTTCACATATTTTTTTCCTTTATATCATTGTGATAACTCAATAAATTTTTATTTTACCAATATACCCAAATATCCATAAGCTTATATACTGATATTCAATTTTTCTGTAACGCCATAACCCCATAATCTAGGAGCTGGTGCATTATTTTAATAAATTAGCATGATTACAAGGAATCATGTCCCAAAGGACCGATCAATTAAGTTATCTTGGAACTAAGATACATACATAAGTTCAACACTACAACTTGAAAAGAAAGACAACAAAAATTTATTCCATTAAAAACATCCAAGATTCCAAGATTATTCATGTATGTCACTTATAACTAACTTGTTCATATCCTGGGAAAATGAAACATGAGAATGGGGTGAGCTCAAATGATCAGTAAGAGTAAGAAATACAGTGGAAGCAAACATAAACATTAGGCATGGTAAATAGTTGAAAACATCTGCCTTTACACATAATTAACACAAACACTTTATATAAGGAATATGAGATGAGTAAATAATTCAATAACAAAACATAGCCATGGGTATTCTACTAGTCTAATAACAATATTAAATATCCATATATAATCTCATAATTATGGAATGCATAATGTCGGACATCATAACCACATGGTCAAGGCCTCATGCAAAGACTACAAGTAGGATTTTTTCAAGGCCTTATGCCAAGACACTAGTTTGTCTCATGAGACCTACCGATCCATCGAACAGCTATATCGGGCTCCACCTGTCACATACTAAGTCCAATGCATTCCTCATATGGAAAGGATTAAACATAACATAAACTTTCATATTAAACTAGCATATGAAATGTCAATACATTAACCGTAAACCATGAATGGTATAAAAATAACACATCCACCATCAAACATCACTCATCCAATAAAATATTTAAGATAGTATTATAATAAATTAATCTCAATAGAGAATAATGAAGGATTTTGACATAGATGAAAATAATCAACAAAAAAATTTGAGAGAAGTATCCCCCTTTTTCTTGAAAACATTCAAAAGTATCACTATTTATCAAGAAGCTGTTTAAAATAGATTTTTGAATCAACGTGTCGCATACCACTTTGAAACTTGTAAAATAATTTTTATTTTGAAAAAATTAATTTCCATATAATTAAATCCTTAAAACAATTTTTAAAAAATGGACATTAATGAGAAGGATTTATAAGAATAAATCTTTAAAACATTTAAAATGATATTTTAGTTAGAGTTCCTAACAAAATGAGAGAGACTTGAATACAAATAATAGAGCTAATAAAAATATTATAATATCATGAGAATAAAGGGATTCATGATATACTATGTCAAAGTACAGTATATACACAAAATAAATGTTAATTGGCGCATAACACCAAAAATGACTCAATGGAATGTAAGTTGACTTGAAATCCATTATAAAGACCATATTCTTAGGTTAAGGAAAAATAAATGGCATAATTATGTGTGATAAATATAAATACAATCAATATGATTGGATATTCAGTGTAAATCAATCAGAGTACATTCACACATATTCTTGTAAATACAACACCAATGACTTGGATGTTTAACTCAATGAATTGGAATTGAGTAAAGATTACTCTTATCAAGTTCATATCAATGACTTGAGAAATTATCAACAGAGTGATTATGTGTATTAAAAGTATATCCATGCAAAGAGGAGTTTAAATTACAACATAAATAATAAATAGTGACTCCACACATAATATTGGTGTAAAATAATCAATAAAGTATGCGTAAAACCGAATGAGTGGAAATTGAAATTTGAAATTCCCTTATCGATTTGGTAACATAAAAAACATACCCCCTATGAAAGAAGGATCATAACATGATGATGTAAATACCAAAAAATTAAATTATATTACCCCAAGAATACAGTCATGGGCATTACATACACCACACAAAAGGAAATAGTGGCTAATATAGCATGAATCTCACAAGAATAAAAAGTTATATGAAAAATCCTTACCACGTTGTAATCAATCGATTTATACGAACAAAAGTTAATAACAATCAAATGAATCACATAATACCATGAATATAAAGATAATCATGATAATATATATATCAAATTTCAGTAAAAAATACACCACATGCAATAAATAAGTGACGAATAATGGAAATCTCATAAAATATAGAGTGAGATAAGAAACCCCTTACCTGAAGTCTGAATTTTCATGTATATTCCTTGTTCTTCCTGAATAATAAACTTGAGTTAATTTATACTTGATTAATAACGTTTTTTAAGTTTATTATTCATTTTATATCACTTATTACCTTTCTATAACAATTAGTTATTTGTTTGAGTTCATATTGGATATTTTATCAATTTCTGGAACTTGAGTCAAAAATGAACTTGTTATAATTACTAATTTTCCATGTGGTCAAAATTCCATTATCTCTAGAATTATATACATGATTCATATTTCATAAATATATTATATATCTAGTATTTATATCTATTTATAATAGTACATAACATTTGGAGATAAGAAATAAAAATTACCATTCATGGAGACGGTAAGTCGTACGTACGCATGAACGCTACTTCCATTTCTATTCTGTATTTTAATGGAAATAAAACATAATTATACATAAGTATATTATAATTACACTAAAATTTAATATATAATATCATCAATTTCATCCTTTATACATCCCACATAAGGCATTAACGTGTCATATCATTTTGAGGGGGCGGTAGTCCGCACTACCTCAAATGAAATTATAGCGTTTTACCCTAAATGGAAACCATAAAATAATGATATAAATGGAAAATACAGTAGACTATTGAAAAAATAAAAATAATACATATATCATATATAAATATAGTTCCATCTTAATGGCCACCATGAGAGGTGGTAGGAGATAATCAAGCAATCATCGTTTTGTCAGGCGTTAGTTTTCCATCTAAAAAAATGTATGTTCTTGACCCATTAGATAGAGGTGTGTGTAAGTGTGGTTAGAATCCTTATCATAAAAACATCCTAGTATTTTGAGGATACTGCTTTTGTTATTTAATAATGTAATAAGATGTTTTTAGGGGGTTGTATATGTAAAATAAGACAAATATAATTTAAGAGAAAGTATTGCATTTAATTTGGGTAACTTCATTTGGTTTGAACAAAAAGGACTTCATGAAGTTCCATCTGACTAAGGTGAGGCTTTTAGGAGGAACAGGGAGATCATGAGAGATTATTTTGGAAGGGTTTGGATGAGCCAAGGGGCTTGAGAGGTGTGTGGAATGGGTTATAAGTGGTGTCCTTTTATATGGGGGAGGAGGGGCTCTTTAGGAAAGTGTAAAAATATTATTTTATTATATATTGATATTCAGTTTCTAAAGGTCCAAAACAAATTAAAGACAAAGATAAGATTAACCATTGATGAAATAATATCATCCAATAAGAATTGGATAGGTTTTGGATAATATTTTATTATTGACAATCATATTTATTTAAATCATTTATTAATGAGGTAAATGATACATCATTATTGTGTTATAAATAATTAATTTTATTTGATGTCTAAAAATTATAAAAATATTACAATAATTTAGGAAATATTTTTATCTTTCCAAATATTATTTACAGTCGAAAATATTACTTACACACCCCATGTAAAAATTGATATACTAAAAGAAATTTGTTAATGTCATTTTTGTCTTTACTTTAAGTTAATTATAATAAAGTTTCATTATCATTCGTAAGTGGCTCTATAGGGTCCCAAAATTGACCCAAGGATGCCCATAGTTGGCCATGACTCATAGAACAAGGATAGGACAATTTTTAAGGGAATTGTTTATTATTATAATATTTCTTTTACCTTGAATTACTCTATTTACCTTTAACCACAGTAAATAAAAGCCAAAAGTTACTATTCACCCAAAATAAAATTTCTCTTATTGAATCAAATTTTACTTAATAATAAATACCATGTATCTCTGATTTTCGAAATTCAATTCACAGAAGTGGTAAAATTTCATTTAAATGAAAATGTCAGATTATTAACTATTCTTAGTGGTTTCACTATTCATCTAAATTTGATATTTTTCAAAAAAATACCGAAAATTTAGCCAAAGAAATATTTGATATTCCAAATTCAAAAATGATTCCTATTTTACCAAAATAAAAAGGTAGAAGTTGGATTAATTAATTTAAAATTAATTCGCGTTGTCAAACAAATAGCGTGTTTTTATGAAACAATAACTATCAAAAGATTGACACTTGTTTATGTATAATTTAAAAGTGAAATTAATTCCAATGACCAACATTGGAATAAAGTTTAAAAATATAATCTAATTACACTTCAAAACAAATTTAAAATATAATCTAACCATATAAATAAATTAGATTAAAAATTATTTTTGAATTAGAATACAATATTTCTCACTATTCATAAAAATGAATATTATTAGAAAAATACCAAAAATTTACCCAAAGTAAATTTTGATGTCCCTATTCTAAAAAAATTTATTTTTTCAAATGTAACATATAAAAGTGACCAAAACTGCATTTAAATAGGTTTGTGCATTAAAAGGTGAGAAATTAACCCTTTAAAGTAAATTATGTTTAAAATTATATTAATTCACATTTTAAGCCATTAACTTTTTTTGGATAAATGTAAAAATATTTAATAGACACATATAATCATTTGGTAATTATACTTGTTCTTTCCTGCAATTTCAACAGCTAGGTGTTATCATTGTTTTAAAATAATAATATTTTATAATTAGTGTGCAACATAAGATTTCACAGAAACTCATTCTTGTGTATCAGGTATACCATCAAACATAGTGTCCCCTTTAAAGTAGAATTAAAATTTAGTACAAAAATATTAAGAAATATGAAAAATTTCGTGTTCTTCATTTACTTGGGATGTTATATCCTTCCCACATCTTGGGAATTATGTCCTTGTATGTTTAAAACTGGGCTTGGAAACATCATTAAAAGTCCCACAACAGAAAAGAGTGAGTAAAACTATCACTTTAAAATATAGAATGAAAATTACAATGGTTTCCCAAGATAACCTATACTAGGATTCCATGTAGGAAAACATGGATATATAAGATAAGCTAAGAGTCATTTTCTGATGGAGAGGGATAGAAAACATCATCAGGAGAAAGTTAACAATAAGAAAACTACAAACTTATGATGGGATAAATGGTCATTAGTTTCCCAGTAGTAAAAGTAAATGAATAATGTTTCTTTTTGTTTTATGTTCCATTTCGTAAAGTTGAGGAATTTATTTTTGATATTGAATAAGAACATAAAGATATATACTTAATTTTTAATTATAGTTTCATTCTTTAATAAATATCTACCACCAAATCATCTTTTTTACAAACAATGAGTATTCAAGATGACTTGGTTACACCAGAAGAGCTAGAATCAACTTCTAGTGAATCACATGATCTCCAAAGGATAAACAATATATTTACCTTGTATTTAGAGTTAATCCACCACCAAAATTATTAGTACAAGATCAGAAGATCCCCCAAATGGATAATCCTTTAGAGAAATAAATAATAATTTCTAAAATTAAATCAACAATACCCTAAAGATAAATAATTTCCATTAAATATACAATTGTCTTTAAAATCCATCAATATAATCCAAAATAATATTGAAAACCAAAAATTAGAAGAATTTGGTTATGTAGTCTTCCACGTTAAATTGTGTCTCCAAATGACATCGACTACCCTGAAAGTCACATACTCAAATGTAATTATCCTAATTAAATATTCTTTATGATAGGTTTATCATTTCCATAAATAACCCAAAATAAAGATAAAAATACACCATTAATCCTCAAATGAAATCCCATAGTATTCTATTTTCTTTAGGTATATAGTGTTTCCAACAGATAGAACGTCTTCCAAAATAAAATTTATCACTTAATCCCCAAATTGTATTCATATACTCAGGATATCCATTTGATAAGACCTAAGATCCCAAATCAACATATTTTTGATCAATAGAATCATTTGACTAAAAATAATTACTCTCACTAACCAGGGACTTCATGTAGTCCAGTGGTACGCGATAAATCCCAATCTAACTATAGTTGTGGGTTCGATTCCCGTAGCTTTGTCCGACACGACAGGTTGTCACACGGTGTATGTGTTGTCCTTTTTTAAAATCTCTATAATTTTATAATATTCCCAAAAATGAGATAGATTCCTAAAAATAACTATAGAAAAATTTCATCACAAATTTTATCTCATTCCTCACATTTTCAGTCCAAAATTTAATAACCTGTAATTTCAACAAACTCAATGATCATATAAAACCAAATGGTTATTTATAACTATATCCACAAGAGAAAAGATAATTTTTCCCCAAATATCACTTTCACATGAAAAACTTAAGGGTTACAAATACAAGAGAAAAGTCATCCAATGTAATCCCATCAACGAAGAGCACTAATACTTTTTAAAAATTTCTCCATCCATTTATTTCAACATAGATTCTTCCTTGACTAAGAGGATATCCTATAGAATAGGGAATTCACTCGGGTAATGGATAGAGGCCCTACATTTATGGAAAAGAACTGTAAGAGGATTCATAGATCCTTTTTTATTTTCTTCCAAAGTACTCTTCAATTTTCCTCAGCAATTCATTACATTTTGTCCTTCTATCCCACACATAAAAAATTTCTTTGTTCCATTAAGACACATTCATAGGTTTCTCCTTCCACATTTACTAAAATATTTAAAATGAGTATTCTTTTCACCATTTTCTTCTCTACTGTAGATCTTATCATTCACCACTTTTCTCTTCATTGTTGAGTCCGGGAGTTGGTTAAAAAATATATGTTGTTGATCATATTTATTGAAAACTGATTCGGTATAAACAAGATATATTTTACCCCTGTTAACATTCCATTTGTTTTCTCATTTTCACCACCGTTCAAACCTTGTACATCATGCTCAATGTTACTATGAATTCATGGGAATCCATCCCTTAAATAAAACCAGAATGCATTATGTGAGTAACAATTGGCATAAAATCATTTATAGAATATCATAACACATTATTTTAAATTTAAAACACCTTAGGAGTAACCAAGGTCATTTATTCTCATCTTATATTAAAATCCATCAAATCTGTTTGTAAATAGAATATAAATTATCCTAATAATATCCCTCGGGAGTGTCGTAACCACGAGTGCAACAAGGCTCGTTTTCATGTACCCGGATACCTCGGGTCAAGCCTGAAACTCCTTGCCAGTGTTTTTACTCCTATGTACATTTGTGCTAGAGTCATCTCTACCATCCTGTATTCAGATAGGGATGTATTTCTTGGAAAATACACAAAATCTATACATTACCAAAATTCTAGGAAGTTATTATATACAAATCATTATGGTCTATCTTAGGGTAATGTGTTCTAATCATAGTTTATCTAAATCTAGTTTCTGAGGTTTGTACTAAACTTCCTATGATACCTACTCTAACGCCCCGACCACAGAATACAGGAGATAGTGAATTATTTTAATACATTGGAATGATTAAAAGGAATCATGTCCTGAAGGAATGATCAGTTTAGTAGTCGTGGAAACAAGATACATACAGAAGTTCAAAACTACAACATGAAAATAAAAACAATACTAAATTATTCTATTAGAAACATTCAATATTCCAAGATTATTCGTGCAAGTCACTCATAACTAACTTCTTCATATCCTGGGAAAATGAAACATTAGAAAGGGGTGAGCTCAAACGGTCAGTAAGTGTAAGAAATACAGCGGAACATAACATTAACATTAGGCATGGTGAATAATTGAAAACACATGCCTTTACAAATAATTTACATGAATACTTTATGGAAGGAATATGAGCTCAGTAAATAATTCCATAATAAAACATAGTCATGGGTATTCTAATAGTCAAATAACCACATGAAATATCAATATCTAATCTCATAATAATGGAATGCATAATGTCAGACATCATAACCACATAGTCAAGGCCTCGTGCCAAGACTACAAATAAGATTTTGTCAAGGCCTTGTTCCAAGACACTAGATTGTATCATGAGACCACCGATTCATCGAGGAGATGTAACGATCTCCACCCATCACTTATTAAGTCCAATGCATTCATCATATGAAATGGATTAAACATAACATAAACATTCGTATTAAACTGGAAAATGAAATGTCAATACTTTAACTGTAAACCATGAATGCTATAAAAATAGCACATCCACAGTCAAACATAACTCATTCAATAAAATATTTAATATTTTATTATAATAAATTAACCTCTATTGAGAATAATGAAATATATTTACAAAGATTAAAATAATCATCAAAACTATTTGAGAGAATTATCCCCCTTTTTCTTGAAAACATTCAAAAGTATCACTATTTATCAATGAACTGTTTAAAATAGATTTTCGAATCAAAGTGACCCATACAAATTTGAAAATTTTAAATGAAATTTCAATTTGAAGACATTAATGTTTATATAAATAAATCCTTAAAAACATTTTTAAAACATTTACATTAATCAGAATGATTTTGAAGAATAAATCATTAAGTCATTTAAAATGATATTTTAGTTAGAGTTCCTAACCAAATGGGAGACACTTGAATAAAAATAATTGAGGTAATAAAAACAATATATTATCATGATAATAAAGGGATTCATGGTATACTATGTTAAAGTACTGTATATACCCCAAATAAATGTGAATTTGTGTATAACAACAAAGAAGACTCCCTGGAATGTAAGTTGAGATGAAATCCCTTATAATGTCCATATCCATAGGTTAAGGACAAATCAACAAAATAATTATGTGTGACAGATTTAAATACAATCAATATGATTGGATATTCAACGTAAATAAATCTGAGGAAATTCACACATATTCATGTAAATACAACACCAATGACTTGGATTTTTAACTCAATTAATGGGAATTGATTTAAGATCACTCTTTTCCTCTTTATATCAACGACTTTTGAAATTATCAATGGAGTGATTATGTGTATCAAAAGTATATCCAGACAAAGGCTAGTGGATATTACTACATAAATTATAAATAGTGATTCCACACATAATCTTGGAGTAAAATAACCAATAAAGTATGCGTAAATCCGAATGAGTGGAAATTGAAATTTGAAATTCACTTATCGATTTTGTAACTTACGAAACATACACCAAATAAAAGAAGGATTATACCATGAAGATTTAAATACCCATAAATTCAAGTATATTACACCAAGAATACAATCATGGGAATTAAATACACTATACAGAAAGAAATAGTGGCTAATATAGCATGAATCTCACATGGAATAAATAGTTAGATGAAAAATATTTACCACGTTGTAACCAGCCGAGTCGTATGAACAAAATTTAATAACCACCTAATTAATCTCATAATACCATTAATATAAATAGAATCGTGATAATATATATCAAATGGTAGAACACAATATACCACATGCAATAAATAAGTGGCAAACAATGGAAATCTCGCGAAATTCAGAGTGAGATAGAAACCCCTTACCTCAAGTCTAACTTATCCTGTTTGTTCCTTGTTCTTCCTAAATAATAAACATAAGTTAATTTATACATTATTAAGAAAAAATTTCAACTTGTTTGTTAGTTTTATATCAATTATTACCTTTCTATAATAGTTAGTTATTTATTTGAGTTCATATGGGACATTTTATCAATATTCTGAACTTGAGTCAAAAATGAACTGGTTATAATTACTGCTTTTCCCTGAGGTAAAAAGTTCATTATCTCCATAATAATATAAATGATTTAGATATAATATATATATATATATATTATATCTAGTATATATATCTATTTATAATATTACATTACATTTTGAGATAAAAAATGAAATGTACCGTTCATGGAGACGGTAAGTCATACGTACAAATAAACACTGCTTTCATTTATATTTTGTATTTTAATGGAATTAAAACATAATGATACATAGTTATATTAAAATTACATTTAAATATCATATATAATATCATTAATACCATCCTTTATACTTCCCACTTAAGGCATTAACGAGTCATATCATTTTGAGGGGGTGGTAGTCCGCACTTCCTCAAATGAAATTATCACGTTTTACCCATATTGGAAACCATAAAATAATGATATAAATGGAAAATATAGAAGCATAAGGAAAACATAAAAAATAATATATATATATATATATACATTTATATATTAATGGCCACCATGAGAGGTGGTTGGAGATAATTGAACAATTATCATTTTGTTAGGCGTTAGTTTGTCATCTACAGAAAGAGTATGTTCTTCACCCATTAGATAGAGGTGTGTGTAAGTTTAATTTGAATCCTTCTCATAAAAACATCCTAGTATATTTATAATACTGTTTTTGTTATAAAATAAAGTAATAAAAAGTGTTTAGGGGGTTGGATAAGTAAAATAAAACAAAATAAAACAAAAGAATTTAAGAGAAAGCGTTACCTTTAATTTGGGAAACTTCCTTTGGTTTGAACCAAAAGAACTTATTGAAGTGCCTTATGACTAAGGTGAGGTTTCTAGGAGTAATATGTGGATCTTGAGAGATTATTTTGGCTGGGTTTGGATGATACAAGGGGCTTGAGAGGTGTGTGTAATGGGTTAGAACTGGTGTCCTTTTATAAGGGGGTGGAGGGGCTCTTTTGGAAAGTATGAAAATATTACTTTATTATATAGTGATATTCGGTTTATAAAGGTCCAAAACTAATTAAAGTCTAAGATAATATGACTCGTGGTCGAGATAAAACCATCCAATAAGAATTAGACAGGTTTTGGATATTATTTTAATATTAATAAGCAAATATATTTAAATCATTTATTAAATAGGTAAATAATACATCATTATTGTTTCATAAATAATTTATTTTATTTTATGTCTAAAAATTATAAAAAAAATTCTATAATGTAAGAAATATTTTTATATTTCCACTGATTATTTATAGTCAAAACTATGACTTACATAACCCCATGTAAAAATTGATATACTAAAAGATACTTGTTAATGTCATTTTTGTCTTAACTTTAAGATAATTATAATAAAGTGTCATTATCAATCTTAAGTGGATCCATGGGGTCCCAAAATTTACAGAGGGATTCCCATGGTCAGAAATGACTCATCAAATAAGGTTAGGAAAAGTTTTATGGTAATTTGTTATTATTATAAAATTCCATTTACCTTGAATTACCCTATTTACCTTTAAACATGGTAAATAAAAGTCCAAAATTACTATTCACCAAAAATTACTTTTATCTTATTAAATCACATTTTACATACTAATGACAACAATGTATCTTGGGTTTTAAAAATTAAATTCATAGAAGCGGTAAAATTTCATTTAAATGAAATAGTCGGATTTTAACTATTACTTAGTGGTTTCACTATTCATCAAAAATTGATGTTTTTCAGAAAAATACAAATAATTAAGCCTAAGATAATTTTTATTTTTCAAATTAAAAAATTATTTCTATTTTACAAAATTCAAAACATAAAAGTTGGATTAATTAATTTAAAATTAATTTTGGTTGTCAAAAAATTGTGTGTTTTTAAGAAATAATAACTATCAAAAGATTGACACTTGTTTATGTATAATATCAAAGTGAAATTTATTCTAAGGACCAACAATAAATTAAATGAAAAAAATATAATCTAATTACTCTTCAAAACCAATTTAAAATATAATCTATCCATGTAAATAAATTATATTAAAAGACTGTTTTGAATTTAAATACATTATTTCTCACTATTCATAAAAAAATGAATATTATTAGAAAAATACAAAAGCATTACACAAAGTAAATATTTATGTCCCGATTCAAAATAAGAATATTATTTTGTCAAATGGATCATATCAAATTGACCAAAACTAGATTTAAATAGGGTTCTCCATTAAAAGGTGATAAATCAACCCTTTAAAGTAGATTATTTTTAAAATTAGATTCAATCACATTTTAAGCCTCTAACTTTTATTGGATAAATGTGAAAACATTTAGCAAACATGTATAATAATTTTTTAATTAGTTCTGTTCATTCCTGAAAATACAACTACTAGGTTTTAATGACCATTTAAACTAATAATATTTTATTATTAGTGTGCAACGTAAGATTTTAAAGAAACCCATTATTGTGTATCAGGTGCACCATCGAACATGGTGTCCCCTTTAAAGTAGAATTAATATTTAGTTCACTAATATTAATAAATATGAAAAATTTCATGTTTTTTATTTACCTAGGATGTTACTATTCTTATAACTACCTAAAAATCTTTAAATTTTTATCTATTGATATTCCCAAATCTATTTTGTGATAATTTCGTATTCACATACAATTTTAATATCTATAATCATTTATATATTTCAATTTTAAATTCTATATGTCTAAATAGAATTCAATTAACCACTTAAAGACTATATATTAAGTACAATATCATTTTATGAATCACATACTCTTTTTGTGTCAACCCTTTTCTTTTTCATTTTAATACCGACGATATGATGCATTATTTACTACCATCATATTGGCCACATTTTTATTTAAAACACATGTAAAACATAGAATTGGTATCAAATATACATTTTTTATAGTTTATGAATTTATTTTGTTGTCATAAATACTAACATGTACTCTCCATGGGAACAAAACTTTTGGTATTATTTACTACTACTTACTATATTTTTGGGAAAACATATAGTGATCCATGATATATAAATATATTTTTATCATTATTTTACATGAATAAAAATTCATCCGCAATACTCATCCTGAAAACGGGTGGGTCATAGGTTTATCTTCCTGAATGATTTGCTACTAATACAACTTCTTTGAATAATAATCAACAAAATTACTTTATAAGTTAAACATCCTAGACTATCTTATATACATGTCTTTAAAAAACTCCATTTTCATAACTTGGGAATGAATAAAAATGAAAGGGGTGAGATCAAATGTTCAATAAGAAGGTGAATAAATAATTATTCAAGTATTAGATAATAATCATAAAAAAATACATCAGAAAAAGGTAGATATCATATCATCTTGAGCGATAATCATAAATAATAACTGAGCTTCAAAATACATGGCATAAAAAGTGAAATCCATGAATGATAAATATGAAAAAATAACAGAAATATCATGGATGAAAATATATACTATAATCCTTCAATCATGGGAATGTATGATTATTATTCATACCATCATTAAACTATAGAATAATAATTGACATATAGATGCATTACATTCATTATTTATAAACATTATCCCATTATTAGGAGATAACATAATTATACCTGCATATATATCAACTTCTTATGCTAAATAATTTCAATCATTCATGTAGACAATAACATTTTTCATGTCTATATATATATCAGATTATTTATATATTTAACCAATCTATTTTATTGTTATAAAGGACCTAAACCATCATCATCTAAACATTGTATTTACGCTTTGAATCTATACTCCTATCATATCATAATTTACCCACCTAAATAATATGATTTTCATAAAATATTCAGATTAGAATCATTAAACGTTTATAAATAACCCATATAAATAAATTAATACTTCCAATAAATGATTTATATCATAATAACACAACATCAATATCATAATTCACCAACTAAAAAAGATGGTTTAAAGAAATAACCAAATAGTATATCAACATGGAATAAATTTACTGGCATTGAATAAATGATAACCTAAAAAATAATCACAAAATAAAAAATGAACAAAGGGTAAATCAATAAACATAAATCCATGTTAGATATATCTTTCTGAATATCAAGAGGAAAAATATAACAAAAAAATTAATTAAAATTATAGAAAATATATTTATATCATCAATTTAAGATTCATAGTTATGAGTATATTCAAATGGTCTCATTATTTATAATATAAACATGTAGAAAGAAATCATTTCATGAATGGGGGTCTAAAATAAAAAACTATTTTTTTCAAAGAGATAAAATATTGATCAATTAAATTGTTAATCAATGAATTTAGAAAATATATGGGAAAGTAATTAATGAAAAATTCATATAACTCAATAGAAGAAGTTTAAGTTCCCAAATATCTTACCTTTACATCTTTATTTTATGGGAATTAATTTAACTTTACTTATAAAAAAATATTGAAATCAATAACCTATTTCGTAACCTCAGTCACATTTTTACCAATTTACAAAAGTAATTATTATTTTAAGATGTATATAATCTAGTCTTTATCCATTTTAAAATTTAGGTGTAACACCCCGACCGTAGTTTCCTAGAGTCGGTGCATTATTACATAACATTGGCATGATCACAAGAAAGATCAAATCTCGAAAGACCGATTGGTTTAGTAGCCTTGGAAACACTAGATATATTCATAAGTTTTACATTACATCATAAAATCAAAAACTACTACAACAACATAATGTTTCCACAGTCCACACTACAATCCCCTCATAATATCCCTGCAGGTCATTCATAACTTACATCTTCACTTCCTGGGAAAAATAAAACATAGAAAAGGGGTGAGCTCAAATGCCCAGTAAGGATAACAATATAGTGGAAACTTTCATCAATAAGAATAAACATTTAAGGCAATGTATAACTAAAACAAAAGCCTTTTAAACATGAACTTTCAACATGGTATGGCATAAATAAAATGAAATAATTCCATTTACTTATTCACATGGATATTCCACTAATCGAATAATCACATGCAAAAATAAATAACCACTTTCATAATGTTGGAATGCATAATGCCAGACTATCATAACCACATAGCCAAGGCCTCGTTCCAAGACTACAAATAAGATTTTGTCAAGGCCTTGTGCCAAGACACTAGTTTGTCTCATGAGACCTACCGATGCATCGAGGAGCTATAGCGGGCTCCACCCGTCACTTATTAAGTCCAATGCATTCCCATATGAAAAGGTTTAAACATAACATAAACATTCGTATTAAAACTAGCATACGAAATGTCAATACTTTCACAATAAACTATGAATGGTATAAAAATAGCACATCCACAGTCAAACATATCACAAAACCTTCAATACAATATAGAAGTTTTGTATCATAATAAATCAACTTAAAATAATCTTAAAATCCATCAAAGGATGTTGACATAGATGAAATCAAAATTCTTTTTAAAGAAATATCTCCTTTTATTTTGAAATCATTTAAGATCCATATAAAATAAAACATTTTGTTTGAAAATATTCTTATAAGCTTGTAAGGAAAGCTTTGAAGATTTTATAACGGCGTAAAATAACCGCACCCGCCGTATAAGTTAAAAAAAACATTCTTACCTCAATTCTGTCGAAAAGGTTAAAAAGGACCTTGTTTTGAAAACGACGGAAAGATTCCTTTATAAACCTCTTATAAAAAGTCAAAAAAAGGTATAAATGACTTTAACCCATATTCTTGTAAATAGTAAAAATGTTTTGAAATACATTTTTAAGAAACATGGATGTGGATGATAAAGAGATCCCAGTAGATTATTACATATAAACAACCTCGGATAATGAAGAGATTGTGAAATAACCCTTACCTTGTACTTTTCCTTGGTTGGGGTAGGTTAACCTCCTGTATAATGGTGAAATAGTTGTTATTAAATTATACAAGAATCATATATATTAATATGATATCATATATGATCTTTTAACATTGATTTGTTAATAATATCTTAGAATTATCGTCGTTTCGGGAGTTAACTTACTCATTTTCTTTTATATGTTTTGTTACATAAGCCATGGTTGTTGTATCTTATTCATATCCAGAATGATATACAGTCCTTAAACATCATTTTTAAATCATCAAATGATAATTATACTTGAATGGATACGATGGAGAATGAATCTCATCGCGTTCGTGGAGACGGTAGTCCGTACGTACGCACGAGCGACAATATCATTCTTTTGATATTAAAATAATATATAAATGGATGGTATATCATATATACAGAATCATTAACATGTTATATTTATTATTTACATGAGTTACACATCATTATTATACCCATCCAAATAATATTATATTGAATAACAATTACACCACGACGTGGAGACGGTAAGCCGTACGTACGCACGTATGGTGACATGTTATTCAAAGGGTGGATAGAATACTGAATATGATTGTACCATATTTATAATAACATCACAGTATATGTGAGATACTGGAGTTATTATTTCAGAATGGTAAGAACAAAGGAAGAAGAAGTGGAAGAAGAAATGAACTTAGAAAAGGGTGGTGAAATCATTACCTCTTCTTCGGGTTCTTCCTTTTGATTTGATCAAAAGGGCTCCTTAGGTTGGCTTTCTGATAAAACTAAGGCCTCTAGGTTGTATTGAGGGATGTTGGGAGAGTATTTGGGCAGAGTTTGGCCGAACCAAAAGGCTTTGAAGGTGTGAAGAAATGAGAAGGAGGAGTGCCCTTTTATAAGAGGGGTGAGGGGAACCTTTGGAAAAGTTAGAAATATTAATTTATAATAAATTCATATTCGGTTTAAAAAGGCTCCAAAGTTGACTATTCAAAGGATGAGGTGTGTATAGGTCGAAAACAACTCATCCAATAGAATTTAGACAGGTTTGGGTACTTATATTAACCTTATCTTTAAGTATTAACTCTAAGTTAATTAGTTTCACTTTTACAATGTCTCTTTGTATTTTTATATAATATGATTAATAAACTTACTATATACATCCAAGCGACCCCCAAGTGGTCCATTAATGAGGAAACTATCATAATATAAGTCTCTTGGCCGAACCTTAGATTTTTAGGAATTTAATATCAATTAATAATATAATATTTGTTTTAAGAACTCTTTTATGTCAATTTTGACACTATTCAATAGTTGATTTTTGTGAAACTCCTAAAAGATTGATTACTTCGAACAAAGTCAATTAAATCAATCCTAATATATCATATTATCATAGAAAATTAGTTTAATTCATTAAAAGTTTCATATTATAATTATTTGGGTATTTATAAGATTAATTATTTTTATTTTTCACTATTTTAGTAATTACTGCATCATCATTGTGTCATAAATAAAATAAATTATATAATGTCTAAAAATTATAAATAAAATATCATTATGTAGGAAATCGTTTTAACTTTCTAATGAATATTTATAATCGAAAATCCAACATGTATAACCCTATGTAAAAATTGTTCTTCTAAAAGATGTAAGCTTATGCTATTTTTATTTTTATTTTAACTTTATTAATATAAAGTGTCCCTACCACATACAAGTGGCTCCAAGGGGTCCCCAAATTGACCAAAGGATGCCCATGGTCGGGTATGTGTCCACCAATAAGGTTAGGACACGTTTTAGGGTAATTTTGTATTATTATAATATTATTTTTTTAACCCTTATTTACCGGATTTACCCTTTAACCATGGTAAATAAAATATTTACCACAGTAACTATTCAAAATGTCTAAAAATAAAAGTTACCTATTTACACAATTTGAACATCCTGATTCCAAATATGGAATCCATTTTCCTAAATTCAAAACACAGAAGTGGCAGAAATTAATTTAAAATTAATTCCCGCTGTCAAAACAAAAAGCGTGTTTTTAAGAGATAATAACTATCAAAAGATTGACACTTGTTTATGTTCGGTTTAATTGTAAAATTATGTCCAATGATAAACATTAAATTGAATGGTAAAAATATATTCTAAATATACTTTAAAACCACTCAAATTCATAATTTATCACTATTAATTATTTTGATTAAAAAAGTTGTTTTTAATTAAAATTTAGAAATTTTCACTATTCATCAAAATATGAAAGTTATCCGAAATGTACCAAAATTTCACCCTAGGCTAATTTTGATATTCCGAATCCAAAAATGAAGTCCATTTTGAAATATAGAATATATATGATTTCAAAAAGTAGGTATTACTATTCACAACGGCTAGTTTAATTAGTTGTGGTGTGTGTTAGAACTCGAGGTTGCGTACAACACACGCTATCGCATTATTCGAAGGGAAACGTACCATAGAAGCTTGGGGTGTTACATTCTCCCCTCCTTCAAATAATTGCGTCCTCGCAATTTCTAGGGTATTACTGCATAAAAAGACTCGGGTGGTTCTTCATCATAAGTTCCTCGGGTTCCCACGTTGCCTCTTCCATTTTATGATTTCTCCACAAAACTTTTACCAGACGCGTCGTCCGGTTTCTCAGTACTTGTTCTCTTGTATCAAGAATCCTGACGGGCTCTTCGCAATAAGACAGATCGGGTTCCAGTTCTAATTCCTCATAGGTGAGTACATGCGTCGGATCAGGCATGTATTTCCTCAATAGAGATACGTGGAATACATCGTGAACTTTGGAGAGACTTGGCGGCATTGCCAATCGGTAAGCTACAACCCCAATTCGTTCTAGAATTTCGAAAGGTCCGATGTACCTGGGACTCAATTTTCCTTTCTTACCAAAACGTATGACTCCCTTCCACGGAGATACCTTCAGGAAAACATGATCACCGACTTGAAATTCCAAATCCTTCCTTCGATTATCGGCATAGCTCTTCTGCCTACTTTGAGCTGCTTTAATGTGATTTTGGATTACCTTCACCTTTTCCACCGTTTCCTCCACCAGTTCTGGGCCTACAAGTTTTCTTTCA
This sequence comes from Viscum album, assembly GCA_963277665.1. Classification (NCBI taxonomy): domain Eukaryota; kingdom Viridiplantae; phylum Streptophyta; class Magnoliopsida; order Santalales; family Viscaceae; genus Viscum; species Viscum album. The sequence goes on along the minus strand of OY728132.1, from coordinate 2,118,945,955 downwards.
CCAACGTCATCCCAACAGGTTGGTGTACGACATCTCTTTCCGTATAACGCTTCATATGGTGCCATCTGAATACTCGAATGGAAGCTATTGTTATAGGAAAATTCTACTAGTGGTAAATATTGATCCCACATACCCTGAAAGTCAAGTGAGCAAGATCTCAACATGTCTTCTAAGGTCTGAATAGTCCGTTCTGATTGTCCGTCTGTCTGAGGGTGGTAAGCAGTGCTCAAATGAAGTTCAGTATCCAGGGATTTCTGAAGACTTTTCCAAAATCATGAAGTAAAACGGGGATCACGATCAGAAACAATCGATAGGGTTACTCCATGAAGTCTCACAACTTCATTAATATATAGTCTTGCTAGACGTTCCAGGGGTAGATCTTCTCTTATAGCAAGAAAATGTGCTGACTTGGTAAGACGATCAACAATCACCCATATTGCATCATTCCTTCTAGGAGTCTTTGGTAGCCCCATGACAAAGTCCATCGTAACATTGTCCCATTTCCACTCCGGTATGGGAAGAGGTTGCATGACTCCTCCAGGCTGTTGCCTTCTAGCTTTGACTTGTTGACAAATCATACATCTTGACACAAAATCAGCAATCTCCCTCTTCATGTTGTCCCACCAAAAATGTTCCTTCAAATCTCTATACATTTTGGTGCTCCCAGGGTGTATAGAGAAATTGGAACTATGAGCATCATCCAGCAATTCCCTTTTTAGATCAGGTATATTGGGAACACAAAGTCTCTTCCCGAATTTCAAAATTCCATCTTCATACACAAAGTCTCTCAATCTCCCATCATTCACAGCTTTAATCTTCTTTTGGAATTCGTCATCATCGGTCTGAGAACTCTTAATCCTTTCTAGTAAAGATGGTTTGGCAACCATTTGAAAAAGCATTGATGTTTCACCTTCCCTGGTTATTCCCATGTCCATTTTCACTAGATCCATGAAAATTGGATCCCTTTCAATTCTCATATTGTTCAAAACTCCATGGTCTTTTCTACTCAAAGCATCTGCCACCTTGTTTGCCTTCCCCGGGTGGTAGTGTATCGTACAATCATAATCCTTGAGTAATTCAAGCCATCTCCTTTGCCTCATGTTGAGTTCTTTTTGTGAGAAAATATACTTCAAACTCTTGTGATCAGTATAAATCTCACATTTTTCACCATAGAGGTAGTGCCTCCATATCTTCAAAGCAAAGATCACAGCTGCTAACTCAAGATCATGAGTAGGATAGTTTTGTTCATGAATTTTCAACTGTCGTGATGCATAGGCAATAACTCTATCATTCTGCATAAGGACACAGCCAAGTCCTTTCTTTGATGCATCACTATCAATAACGAACCCATCATTCCCCGATGGTAGAGTCAATATAGGAGCATTGACTAATCTTCTCTTCAGTTCTTCGAAACATTCTTCACACTCTTTTGTCCAAACAAATTTAACCCCTTTACGTGTGAGCTTCGTTAATGGGTTAGCCAATCGGGCAAAATTCTGGACGAAACGTCGATAATAACCTGCCAAGCCAATAAAACTACGTACCTCAGTTATACTCGTAGGTGCTGGCCATTCTTGGATTGCCTTGGTCTTAGAAGGATCAACAGAGATTCCATCTTTAGAGACAATATGGCCAAGAAAAGAAATCTCCTGAAGCCAGAATTCACACTTGCTAAACTTTCCATATAATTCATGCCTCCTCAGAGTCTTCAAGATAATGCGCAAGTGATTTTCATGATCTTCGTAGGTTTTGGAGTATACCAAGATATCATCAATAAATACCACCACAAATTCATCAAGATACTCCTTGAAAACTCTATTCATCAGATCCATGAATACAGAGGGTGCATTAGTCAATCCAAACGGCATTACAGTAAACTCGTAATGCCCATAACTGGTTCGAAATGCTGTTTTCGGAATGTCTTCCTTCTTCACACACAACTGATGGTATCCAGATCGAAGGTCAATCTTTGAAAAGTATTGAGCTCCATGCAGTTGGTCAAATAAATCATCAATACGAGGTAGGGGATACTTGTTCTTTATCGTTATAGCATTGATCTCCCTGTAGTCGATACATAACCTCATAGATCCATCTTTCTTTTTAACAAAAAGAATAGGGGCTCCCCATGGAGAAACACTAGGGCGAATAAATCCCTTATTACTCAATTCCTCTAGTTGTTTCTTTAGTTCGACTAACTCTACGGTGGCCATTCTATAAGGGGTCTTTGATATAGGCCTTGATCCAGCAATCAAATCAATAGAAAACTCAACTTCTCGTTCTGGAGGATGTCCAGGTAAATCTTCCGGAAATACATCTACAAATTCTTTCACAACAGGTACATCCTCTATTTGAACATTCCTTTCCTCACCGACAGTTATTTCATTCTCTTCCTCCCCAATAATTGAATTAAGTTGAGCTACTGGGGGTGGGTCTAAATAAGAATTAGGTGGTGACGATTCTGCTCTAAAAATAAGGTGTTCCTTATCATTATCATCAAGAATCGTAACCTCTTTCTTCTTACAATAAATCTTCGCATCATAGTCCGAAAGCCAGTCCATACCGAGGATTATATCAAACTCAATCATAGGTATGACGATGAAATCAGCAGATAAAGAAAATTTATGTGCTCTAATGGGGACTGATTCACAAAACTTTGTTGCAACGATACTTCCCTTAGGAGTTTTAACTGACAACTCCCTTATTAAATCAAATTGGAAATATCTAATTTTCTTAGAAAACTGGGAAGATATGAAACAATGCGATGATCCAGAATCAAATAATGCATTTGCTAAACTTGAGGAAACCATTAAATTACCTGCCACCACGTCTTTCGGAGTTTCTACCTCAGCAGTAGTGATAGCATAAGCCTGGCCTTGATCCCTTGGCCTTTTCTGAGGTAAGTTCTCCTGACGCTTAGGACATGCATTTGCATAATGCCCCATCTCCCTGCAATTGTAGCACTGAACGTTGGTAGCTTCCTTCTTCCCCTTGCAATCATGAGCATGGTGGCCTTTTTTACCACACTTGTAACAGACTCCCATTCCCTTCAGGCAAGCACCGGGGTGTTTCTTCCCGCACTTACCACAAGATGGATATTCAACCTTTCCCTTCTTCCCCTTATTTCCATTCCCAGATTGATCAGTAGGTCTCTTCTTCTCTTGCTTTGCTTTAAAGTCATAAGACTTAGAGAATTCCTTTTCGGTCTTGATAGCACATGAGACAATGTCTTCGTACGATGAAAAGGATTGTGAGACTAATGCTCGACGGAGAAATGGTTTTAACCCATCAAAGAAACAATCAATCATACTTCTTGGGTTGCGAATATAATCTCCAGCATACCTCGCTAACCTTGTAAAGTTAGCCTCATACTTTGTGACATTCTCATCCTCCTTTTGTCTCAGACTCAGAAATTGCCTTTCCATATCTGCTCGATGGTCGCGAGGAAAGTATTTTTCTAAAAACAGATCTTTGAACTACCTCCATTCCATGTTTGATACTTCATCATCTTCCTTCATGTTTTGAATCAATGACCACCATTGATCAGCATCTCCAGTGAGGCAGTAAACTGCCATGGTAACTTTTTCCCTTTCACTACTCCCCAAAGCCTGAAATATTTTCTCTAGGGAAAATATCCATTGCTCAGCTACTAAGGGATTTGTACTCCCATTGAACGTTGGTGGTTGTTGTCTCATGAATCGATCTAACATTGATCCTCCACGCTGCGGATCAGGGTGCTCCATACGGGTAAGGTTATTATTCATAACCTGAGTAAGTTGTCCCAGTACGGTGATTAGCTGATCAGCACCAGTTGCATCACCAGCCCCACTATAATTATCTTGAGCAGGAGGGCAATCCCTACATGGAGTGCGTGCATTGATACGGTTTCCATTTCTTCCACTAGGCGCCATTTCTAAACAATGGCATAAACTAGATCAGTTTATGAATCAAAATACATAATCCCATACTTATAAAACACTTAACATAAATTGAACTATCTATGGATATAATCCATAATCATAAATATGTTTTCTTTGAGGAAGTATATACTCATAAACCCTTCATAATGATTTGTAAAGAAAGTGAGAGTTATCCTAAGCATATCCCCCGGGAGTGTCGTAACCAAGAGTGCAGCAAGGCCCGTTGTCGTGCACCAGTTCCCGTTCGAGTCTAGCTCAAAGCGGTGTTTTCGGGTTTTACCCCTAGGTACATCTGTGCCAGAGCCGCCTCTACCTGCTCGTATCCAGAAAGGGATGTATTGCTCGCAAAACTCACAAAGTCTCTACAATGCCAAAATTCTAGGAAGTTCTTCTATACTAATCCTCAAAGTTCATCTTAGGTCTACGTGCTCTAATCAGAGTTTATCTAAATCTAGCTTCCAAGGTTTGTACTAAACATCCTCTGATACCAACTGTAACGCCCCGACCCTAGTTTCCTAGAGTCGGTGCATTATTACATAACATTGGCATGATCACAAGAAAGATCAAATCTCGAAAGACCGATTGGTTTAGTAGCCTTGGAAACACTAGATATATTCATAAGTTTTACATTACATCATAAAATCAAAAACTACTACAACAACATAATGTTTCCACAGTCCACACTACAATCCCCTCATAATATCCCTGTAGGTCATTCATAACTTACATCTTCACTTCCTGGGAAAAATAAAACATAGAAAAGGGGTGAGCTCAAATGCCCAGTAAGGATAACAATATAGCGGAAACTTTCATCAATAAGAATAAACATTTAAGGCAATGTATAACTAAAACAAAAGCCTTTTAAACATGAACTTTCAACATGGTATGGCATAAATAAAATGAAATAATGCCATTTACTTATTCACATGGATATTCCACTAATCGAATAATCACATGCAAAAATAAATAACCACTTTCATAATGTTGGAATGCATAATGCCAGACTATCATAACCACATAGCCAAGGCCTCGTGCCAAGACTACAAATAAGATTTTGTCAAGGCCTTGTGCCAAGACACTAGTTTGTCTCATGAGACCTACCGATGCATCGATGAGCTATAGCGGGCTCCACCCGTCACTTATTAAGTCCAATGCATTCCCATATGAAAAGGTTTAAACATAACATAAACATTCGTATTAAAACTAGCATACGAAATGTCAATACTTTCACAATAAACTATGAATGGTATAAAAATAGCACATCCACAGTCAAACATATCACAAAACCTTCAATACAATATAGAAGTTTTGTATCATAATAAATCAACTTCAAATAATCTTAAAATCCATCAAAGGATGTTGACATAGATGAAATCAAAATTCTTTTTAAAGAAATATCTCCTTTTATTTTGAAATCATTTAAGATCCATATAAAATAAAACATTTTCTTTGAAAATATTCTTATAAGCTTGTAAGGAAAGCTTTGAAGATTTTATAACGGCGTAAAATAACCGCACCCGCCGTATAAGTTAAAAAAAACATTCTTACCTCAATTCTGTCGAAAAGGTTAAAAAGGACCTTGTTTTGAAAACGACGGAAAGATTCCTTTATAAACCTCTTATAAAAAGTCAAAAAAAGGTATAAATGACTTTAACCCATATTCTTGTAAATAGTAAAAATGTTTTGAAATACATTTTTAAGAAACATGGATGTGGATGATAAAGAGATCCCAGTAGATTATTACATATAAACAACCTCGGATAATGAAGAGATTGTGAAATAACCCTTACCTTGTACTTTTCCTTGGTTGGGGTAGGTTAACCTCCTGTATAATGGTGAAATAGTTGTTATTAAATTATACAAGAATCATATATATTAATATGATATCATATATGATCTTTTTACACTGATTTGTTAATAATATCTTAGAATTATCGTCGTTTCGGGAGTTAACTTACTCATTTTCTTTTATATGTTTTGTTACATAAGCCATGGTTGTTGTATATTATTCATATCCAGAATGATATAAAGTCCTTAAACATCATTTTTAAATCATCAAATGATAATTATACTTGAATGGATACGATGGAGAATGAATCTCATCGCGTTCGTGGAGACGGTAGTCCGTACGTACGCACGAGCGACAATATCATTCTTTTGATATTAAAATAATATATAAATGGATGGTATATCATATATACAGAATCATTAACATGTTATATTTATTATTTACATGAGTTACACATCATTATTATACCCATCCAAATAATATTATATTGAATAACAATTACACCACGACGTGGAGACGGTAAGCCGTACGTACGCACGTATGGTGACATGTTATTCAAAGGGTGGATAGAATACTGAATATGATTGTACCATATTTATAGTAACATCACAGTATATGTGAGATACTGGAGTTATTATTTCAGAATGGTAAGAACAAAGGAAGAAGAAGTGGAAGAAGAAATGAACTTAGAAAAGGGTGGTGAAATCATTACCTCTTCTTCGGGTTCTTCCTTTTGATTTGATCAAAAGGGCTCCTTAGGTTGGCTTTCTGATCAAACTAAGGCCTCTAGGTTGTATTGAGGGATGTTGGGAGAGTATTTGGGCAGAGTTTGGCTGAACCAAAAGGCTTTGAAGGTGTGGAGAAATGAGAAGGAGGAGTGCCCTTTTATAAGAGGGGTGAGGGGCACCTTTGGAAAAGTTAGAAATATTAATTTATAATAAATTCATATTCGGTTTACAAAGGCTCCAAAGTTTACTATTCAAAGGATGAGGTGTGGATAGGTCGAAAACAACTCATCCAATATAATTTAGACAGGTTTGGGTACTTATATTAACCTTATCTTTAAGTATTAACTCTAAGTTAATTAGTTTCACTTTTACAATGTCTCTTTGTATTTTTATATAATATGATTAATAAACTTACTATATACATCCAAGCGACCCCCAAGTGGTCCATTAATGAGGAACCTATCATAATATAAGTCTCTTGGCCGATCCTTAGATTTTTAGGAATTTAATATCAATTAATAATATAATATTTGTTTTAAGAACTCTTTTATGTCAATTTTGACACTATTCAATAGTTGATTTTTGTGAAACTCATAACAGATTGATTACTTCGAACAAAGTCAATTAAATCAATCCTAATATATCATATTATCATAGAAAATTAGTTTAATTCATTAAAAGATTCATATTATAATTATTTGGGTATTTATAAGATCAATTATTTTTATTTTTCACTATTTTAGTAATTACTGCATCATCATTGTGTCATAAATAAAATAAATTATATAATGTCTAAAAATTATAAATAAAATATCATTATGTAGGAAATCGTTTTAGATTTCTAATGAATATTTATAATCGAAAATCCAACATGTATAACCCTATGTAAAAATTGTTCTTCTAAAAGATGTAAGCTTATGCTATTTTTATTTTTATTTTAACTTTATTAATATAAAGTGTCCCTACCACATACAAGTGGCTCCAAGGGGTCCCCAAATTGACCAAAGGATGCCCATGGTCGGGTATGTGTCCACCAATAAGGTTAGGACACGTTTTAGGGTAATTTTTTATTATTATAATATTATTTTTTTAACCCTTATTTACCGGATTTACCCTTTAACCATGGTAAATAAAATATTTACCACAGTAACTATTCAAAATGTCTAAAAATAAAAGTTACCTATTTACACAATTTGAACATCCTGATTCCAAATATGGAATCCATTTTCCTAAATTCAAAACACAGAAGTGGCAGAAATTAATTTAAAATTAATTCCCGCTGTCAAAACAAAAAGCGTGTTTTTAAGAGATAATAACTATCAAAAGATTGACACTTGTTTATGTTCGGTTTAATTGTAAAATTATGTCCAATGATAAACATTAAATTGAATGGTAAAAATATATTCTAAATATACTTTAAAACCACTCAAATTCATAATTTATCACTATTAATTATTTTGATTAAAAAAGTTGTTTTTAATTAAAATTTAGAAATTTTCACTATTCATCAAAATATGAAAGTTATCCGAAATGTACCAAAATTTCACCCTAGGCTAATTTTGATATTCCGAATCCAAAAATGAAGTCCATTTTGAAATATAGAATATATATGATTTCAAAAAGTAGGTATTACTATTCACAACGGCTAGTTTAATTAGTTGTGGTGTGTGTTAGAACTCGAGGTTGCGTACAACACACGCTATCGCATTATTCGAAGGGAAACGTACCGTAGAAGCTTGGGGTGTTACATTAGGTACATATAATCCTAGTATATTTAAACTAGTTTTATAATCATGTTTTTTATCTGTTATTGTTGTAATGTTCAACATTACCAAGTCACTAAGGTACGTAAAATTTATTATTTTCAATTATTTTTAATTTTATAAATTCATTTTCTGGTTTTTTGTTATGATCATTAATGATAAAATCAATGAGGAGCCTGTTTTTTTAAGGATTATATATTTGTATCATAATTAATAAGATTAATATTAACTTTACTACTCTATAAACAAAATAATTATTTTATTATTTATATCATATAATAGAAATAATTAACTTATTATACTCAAACATGATATTATTTTATATAATTTTTAATGTAAATATTTAGATCAACCCTAACATGAACATACAATAATTAATGGATGATTAAGATTAAGAAAGTTGTTAATTTTATTATTGTAAAATTAATATAAGAGAATAATGTAATTATTCAGATTATTTTATGGTGGTGAATCATATATTAATATATTTTATTACATAATTAGGAAAATATATTAAAAATAAGATATGTTACTTCAAAAAGGTAGTAGTAAACACAATGAACGATTAACTTTTTCATTTCATGAAAAATAATAGAGAATATTAAAAGGTAATAAAATAAATTTTATAAATAATTATTAAATTATATATATATATATACATAAAAACAACAATTGTTTCATTACCATTAATAAAACCATTCTCAAAATTGGTTATGAAAAAGTGATCGTGTTTCTTTAGATATGAGGTAGTCTACACAACAAACGATCAATTCTATTATATTTTTATTAGTAGGTGATAAAGAATAAATAATTTTTGTTAAAAAAGGATATATTGGTATATTAATTATACTTATTTCATTATATGATGGTTTATAGAAAATTTTTGTATGAAGAATATTAAATATAAAAAGATTTAGAATTTGGTAATACATACATTGACATCATGGTTTTTTGAAAATAAATTGCCATAAAAAGGATGATATAAGATGAATAATGTTGACCATAGTCTTATGTAAGTGGGATTGGTTCATATGAGGAAAAAATTGGTAGGTTTTGAAAAAAAAATATAAAGTAAATATGTTACATGAAGTGTTTTATGGATCTCCTGTTACGAATGATAAGAAGTGAAATTTTGGAATCACACTCTATAACTATAATAAGGGAATATTATTTTTCAAGGTTAAAAGACATCAAAAGGAAAAATATAGGTTGTAGAGGAGATTTATGGTCGATTCAATCCTTAACTATCAAATAAAAAATATGTTTTTAAAATTTCTTGTGTGATTACCTCTTAGTAAATAAATTTTTACCATATTTACTTTTTCTAGGGTAATTAATTTTCAAACCAAATAATTAATTTTATTAAAAATATTAAAATTTATCTATCTAACTAAGACAAAAAATCTATTTTAAAATTTAAAATTATTTAATCAAATAATGTTATAGTTGGTGTGAATTGTTAATTCCCAAATGAATTCACAAAACATACCAAGACAGTTTTTATAAAAAATTACATAATAGGGACAAAATTTATATGTAGGGAAAAAATTTCAATTGATTATGTTTTCAAGAAACTAAGTTATTTATTATTATAAATTCCAATTTTATTTCAAATAAATCCAAGGAAAAAAATATTACTATAATAATTATTTATTAAATAAAAATATGTAAAAAATTATTATAAATAAAATATTTATTTTATTTTATAATGTCAAACATATGTTATATAAATTTAAAATAATACATTAAAAATGAATTTAGATATTCCTCTAATAATCCAATAAACAACTAAATGGTTTTATAATATTCTATTATTTTTTAATATGATCATAAATCAATTAAAGGAACTATTTTTGAAAAAAAAATAAATATTTAGATTAAAATATATTTTATAGAAATAAAAATAAATAATTTTTGACTAATTATGATTGATGGAATTTCAAACATGATGTTAATATTAGAAAATTAAAATTATATTTAATAAATAATTTCTTTATTGAAATGTGATCAATTTATGATTTACGTTTTCTAAACCCTTTTTTGTTTGAATTTAAAATTTATTACTATATTTTTATTTATTATTGGTTACATTCTAATTGTATGTTACAAATCAAAAATTTTGGGGATCATTTTAGTGGTTTAGTATGTCAAAAAATGAATTTTCATATTGTATTTATTTAAGGATAAATATTTAATCAAACATGGGACTTTAAAAACTACCCCTTTAATCAAATTTCTTACTAAAAGATTTATTACAGGGTGGAAAACCTATTATGGTAATTTCACCCCATCACATCTTCAGGTTCCCATGCATCCTCTAAAACATATGGTTTCACCAGAAAATGATGACTATATAGGTGGTCATGGTCCACCGAGCCTTTCCAAATATATATATAATTTCCACATATTATTCCTTATATGGGAGATCCCATTTTACTAGAACATATTCTGATTTCATTACTTTTCATGGGTCTGGTATGGAATTTTAGTAAAGTGATTCATGGAAAAAAACATGCACTATGTAGAAGTGTTGAGGTATTTATAAATGATATTCTTACACCCCTAATGATATCAAGGTTAAATAATGGATTAGTATTCATAGGGATTATCATTATATTATTCCCAAATCTCATAACCCACTTCTACATAAATATTCTAGGGAAACCTTTATCACCAACATCTATCTCTGGATATCCTCAATGACTATCTTCATAACGTTTTTATCAATATGGGGATGCATCTATATGATGTTGAATGGTATTAACCTTCTTCTTCATTTCTAGGACAAGGACATGTGCTATCAGATTCCTCTCACTAACTTCATTCCATCATATTGAAGTCCTATATAATTCCTCTCATGGATCTACCTAAATTATTGAATAAAAACTATTATTATATGTGAAGTCTACCTATGGGATTTTTTAACCCAATATCGATATAATTCAATCATAAGGGATCTCAAAATATCCTCTATATTTATATGGTTTTATTAGACTAGCCATCTATCTGAGGATGAAAAAAAGTGATGAAACTCAACATTATTTATAATGATTTCTGAAATCATATCTAGAACGACAAGGTAAACAATAGATCCTTATTAGGTACATTATAATTTTGTACTAAAAAATAAATATAATACTTCCTAATATATATCATCGAGATTTACTCAATATAAAAATATTTTTGGTGGAAATAAAATGTGTTGACATTGTAAGGTGATAGATTCTAACCCAAAAAACTTATAGATTAGAGGAAATTTATGAGATTGCTATGATGGAATCCATAATAATTATTTATCATTTCCAAATATGCATGGGTAATGGTTTCAACACACCCTTATAATTATATCATTCAACATTAAATTTCTAGAATACCAACCATCAAGATACATATTATAATATCTCCATCTTTATATTATCCCAGTAAACGTTTTAGTTTAAACACCAAGACATTATCATACTTCCTATATAAATAGATATGGATGATCTATTACCATTATCCAAATGAAAGCACCTTAGTTATGTTTTTTAAGGAACATATATCTGGCCTATGAATGATAAAAAAAATATTTATCAATGTTGAACTTGAGGGTATTGTCTACTATTTTTCATACCTCCAAACCATCCTTAAATGGTTATTTGAACTTTGTGTGAATGGAAGGTTGAGAATTTATTTGGGAATGATTGGATTTATATCTTCTCATTATGACATAATGACTATTTATATGCAGTTAGATGAGTATTTTTTCATTCTCAATTCATATAATGGAATGGGTAGTATGATCTTTCATGCTCAGGGCATTAGCAACATTGTTTTCCTTCCCTATGTGGTAATGTATTTAAATGCCATAATATTTTAGGAAATATAACCATATCCTTTGTTTAATGTTAATATAATTATCTATGATAATATTTTCCATGATATCTTGATAATTTTATATATATAACTTTTAAACATAGTGATAAAGTCTCTAAATTTATAGTGAAAATATCAACACTGCCAACTCCAGATCATTGATTGGGTTATTTTTCACTTGAGTATTTAATTGACATGAGTCATAAGAAATTACTCTAAAATTAAATATGTGTAAAAATAAGTATAATTTTTTCATAGAATAACTATATATTATAAACCCTTCCCCAATATGAGGTAATGTATGTACAAGTATACTGACCAGCCTCTTCGTTTGTTCCAAAAAAACCTTCTTTTCATTCTTTGTTCTGAGGAAACACCACAGACTTCCGTATTAAAATATATAGATGATTTCATTTCCCTAAAAAAAATACACCTAAAATGTCTATATTATACAACGATAGAGAGATAATAATGGATCTTGGTCACTATAGTCAGTTTGGAACATTGATCAATAACTACTCTCTTTAAAAATATATAGACATTCTGTTACTAATGATTACAAAACCAATCATTGATAATTCATATAGTATGAATTTATAATTTATAACTATTGAATATAGTTTCTCCTTTTTCAATATTCTAAATGTAATCCACAAATAAAATTAATTCTATACCATACACATCTAATATATGAGTATATCATCTATAAATACTTCAATAAGTGTTTCATGGTGGTAACTAAAGATTATTTTCTTCAAATCCATAAAGATAGTGGGAAAATTCATAAATCCGAATACATTTATTAAAAATTTAGTGTGTCAATGCCTTGTGCAGAATGTTGTATTATAAATAACATCCCATTAGATCCTTAAATATTAACATTATTTCAAATGGTAAATATTTGTGAATAATTGATCACCTTGGTGATGATCGAATTGATAATCAATACGAGGTAGAAAATAAAATTTCAGGATAACAATTATCTTAAAATCATAGTAATCATTGAAAATAAAAATCAATCCATCCTTTATTTTGATAAATAGGAATTTTTCACCATAATTTGTAGCCCTTAGGTATATTAATCCCTCATAAAAATTCACATAAGGTTTCTTATTTAATTAATCTATCTCAATGGATTCCATTATAAATGAACTCCTTATCATTTCCAGGAATCCAGGATCAAGGTGGACCAAAAACTGAACCTCATGATCTAAGGTGAGACCAGACAAATCATCTAAAAATATATTATTATTCAGACATACAATATAAAGATAATAAATATTGACATTATATCTATTCATATGAACTAATATAACCTCATTAATGGATATCATAAACCAAATTCTGAAATATTGTTCTCAAGGGAGATCATAATTAGACATGTGTAGCTACTTGATTTTATGATGTTTGGGGATATGAAATGTGATAATCATATAATGATAATGGATATGGTAACTATTCATGTATAACTAATCAATACTCATTATAATGTAAAATTCATTGAGGGGTATATGAACTATATTTAAAATAAATACCATCATGTAAATATTGATTGGAGAAGATTTATATATCTTATACCCGATTATTCTAACACTGAGTGATTTCACATATACATCAATATAAATTTCATGTGTTGGTGATTCCAAATCCATTTAAAACTTCTGTAATAGAAAATAATGTGATGAACCAGAATCAAATAAGTTATTTATAGGTCTGGAGTGGTAATGAATGTACCATTCTCTACGCCATTATCATGCTCCACCTTAGAAGTACTAATTGAATACACAAAACCTTTCTACATCGTGTTTGGTTGTTACTAAGGCATATTTTCTTTTATAACTATGGGGTTAGGGAATTTCTTACAAATTTCCAAAAACCCCTTGAACTTAAATCATTATAGTAATGGTAGATAATTAGTCATGACCTTATTCTACTTTTTTAATCATCCTCTTATATTTAATTTGGTTTTTGTAGGCTCGGTGTCTAACTTTACCATATATAAATCACTTCCCATATCCACTTTGGAAATTACCTGAGCAGTTATTTCCATATATTTAGTATGTTGGGCCTTAAAATTTTATCCCCCTTGTCAGTTACCATATAAATTATATAGATAATCCTCCTTTATTTTCATTTCTTATAAATAATGATAGTCCCTAATTTACATATCCACCTATAGATGAGATAGTAAAATATAATCATATATCCCATTGTTTGGTATCAATAACACCAATAAAATGAATTGATTCAATCCACCGTAGAACCACATGATTAATCTTTTAGTATAAGAATTATTACGAAAGGAATAATTCACTAGCCTCCTCATATTTTATTTATAAGTTAAAAAAAACATATATCATTTTTTAGCTCAAAAATTTTCTAATTCATTCAAATGAAAAAGAGTTCATGGAATGATCTTGATTTATACTACATTATTGAACACCTTCATTTTCAAAGAGTATATTTCATCATTTTACACTGAGAATTTAATGATAGTCTATAATAGGTATTTCTCTCATTGAAAAAATAAAATATAAGGAATTGTTTTCCCAATCTAAGGACTAGAGATTGAAAAATAGCATTTACATCATAGTGATATATTTATCAATATTAAGTTCATTATAATATACATTGAAGTAGGGTGGATGATTTCACATAAAAGACTCAATATCATGTTGATCCTTATTTTTTGTGTTTCTGTGCTCAATATAGTTATTTTTATTATTCATAAACTATAAAATATTATTGATCATTGCGTTATAATTTCGTACACTGACTCTCATCCCATTTCATAGATCTATTGGAATATCTATATATAAAAGATCACACAAATTTTTAACCATGATTCCCCATTATCTATCCAATTATTTGAAAAAAGATAAATTGAGATTAATATTACATAATCAAAAAAATACTTGCAACATAATGGGGGATAATCGTAAATTACACGTGTTAATTGAATTTTTAAATTCACACCATCAATCTATGAAATTCATTGTAATTTACTATTCGGTTCTCTAACCTATACCGATTAAAATCCCTCATAATGGCTGATAATGTTAATTTGAATTGACCAAATAATATCCCCATGGAGTGTCAAACGAAGTGAGATTTTTCCCTTTTTCCATCTACTGATAATTGAGTTAATACCCGAACACCCTTTTTTGATTGTTGCAGCTAATAACATATGTTCTGGAGTATATATCAACTTTTTTATCCCAACTGATATGTTATTTCCATCAAAAAAATTTGAATACCTATTATATTAAAACATATATATGGTATTAGATACTAATACTCAACTCATAGACATATCCCTAGGGTTTTCCCCAAAAATCTCTAAAATAATCCCCAAAACAACTAATCCCTCTTCCTATGATGAATATAATTACCACTTCACAGGAAAAAAAATATTCCATTACTTTACATGAATAAACGTTACATATCACAATTGTTTGGACAAACTAGGTGACTATAGGATTGTATCTTAGGGGATTGGATACATAGATAACTTATTTTACAATACACGTTAAAATATATTCATTATTTCACCATAGTAGACCATCATATGAATGTATCATTATCAAACCCAATCTTCATAAACTAGGAAATGAAAATATATCAATGGGGAAAGATCAATCCCTCATTATGTGGGTGAATAAAAATGTGACCATATATGTGTTCATAAGAATGAGAAAAATACATGAGCATAATAGAAAAAGCATTTCAACATGAGTGATAATCATAAATCAAAAGTGATCTTGAATAGCCTTGGGATATGATCTTAAGGGAATAAAATATCAACATGGAATCATAAAAAGTATATAAGGGATTAAAAAATATAACATAAACAATGAATCGTTATTTCATAAGATCAAGAATCTTAACATCATTCAACTGTGGCAGTAACATTTTCATATGAAAAATTAAATTCATGAGTTATATAGTATCACCCATGCTTGCGAGAAAACTAAATTTTACTCATGTATACATCACCTTAGTGAATAAAAAATATTCAACCATGTATTGTAATTGTGAAATTGTACCCACATATACTTATATCTTGATAATTAAACTTTTAACCAATGATTTGGATGGTGATATACGACCCCATCCATCATCAACCATATGTATCAGTTCAACATTAAAATAATTAATATATCACATCATAGTAAAGCTGTGGAAATACAATTGATTTCACAATAATGATAAATTAAAATCATTTAAAATTCATAAGGAGCCCATAAAATATGAGTTTCATAAAACATTAAATTTAAAATAATCAACCTTTCTCTAAATAAATGATTCATGGAAATATAATTGGGTTTTATAAAATTTCTTATATGTTTAAATACATGAAATAAATAAATTGAATTTCGAAAGATTATCACCAAAAAATTACCACATAATTTTCGAAAAATGGATGGAAAAACACATAACATGACTCTATTCCAGGTAGATATTTATAAATATGAAGTGGAAAATAAATATAATCCAAACAATATATTTCTTGAAAACATTTTAAAATCAGTGATGTAAAATTCATAGATATGACAGACTTTTCTAAATGCCTCCATTTTTTCTTCAAAATAAATGAAAAAAAACACTAAATGAGACTATATTATTATTAAATAACCATTTTTTTCATAGATATATTAGATAACATCATTTGTAATGGATATTAATGAATTTATTAAACATAGGTTATTGAACCTCAATAATATTTCTCATAACTCAATAGAAGAAGTTTTAGTAACCGAATCCCTACCCATTACGTCTTAATTTCTAGGGAAGTTATTTTACCAATTATATAAAAAAACAACATTAAAAATTTATTGAATTACACTATTCATATCAACGAACTTTTAAATGCATAATTTATAATTATTCTCAACATGTACATTATTTAGTTCTATTAAGTTTTTAATTTTTTGATTAATCTTGATAATTATAAACTACATTTGTAATCAAAATGTTTGAATTGTTTCTAACACCAAATTTCATTACTCCTATATCATAAAAGGTAACATAATTTCATCATTTTAATTTTTTAATGTGTTATGATATCATACTGTGTATGTTTTTTCCAAATCATTAATGATGAAATAAAAGAGGATTGTGTTTTTGTGGGTATTAATAAACCGACAATAATATTTTAAATAATGAGTTTAATATTAAAAGTAACACACCAAGAAAAAATAAAATTTTAATTTACTTATTTAAATAATAAAAAATCAATAATAATACTCTCATACCCATCCAATATATTATTTTATATCATTATTCTAGTATGTGGTTTAACTTACCAAAATATGAAAACCCATAATTAATAGATGATTTTGATAATGATAGTACATTAATTATGAATAATACATTTTTAATGAAGATTAATAATATTATTCAGATAATTAGAAGGTTTTAAATATATTTTTTACATATTTTAATTAATAGTAATGAAATGAGATATAAAAATGAGATATGTTTCTATGTGGATATGGTAGACCACACAACAAACTATTAATGTTTTAAATTCACAAAAAATAAAAGGGGGTAAAGGTATATAATAAATTCCTTTTAGAATAATAATTAAATAATATATATCATATTTTTTAATTATTCCCATCCTTAAAACCATTAATTATATATTTTGTTGAAAAATTAAAAATGTTACAAAGTGGTGGAAATAGTTAGCACAAATCATATTTGATGTTCATTTATATCGCTAATTGAATGGGAAGGAATAAATTTGGGTTCTTATATTAATATAATAATATTAGAATTTATTAATTATACATTTATACCCAAATTAAGGTGATTAGAACTGGTTTTGAATAGGAATATTAATGTGAGATGATTAAGAAGAGGTAGTAGTTACATTGACTGTGTGAGTTCCCTCTTAAAAATATTCCTGAAACTAGGGGCCTTTAGAAAACTAATGGTGAATAGTGACTTGTGGATAAGGGAGAGGCTGTTAGGAAGAAATTTATATATATATATATATATATATATATATATTATAATGTAATTGTGTAACATGAAGTGACAGAAGTATACCATTTATTAATGTATAAGAGTATAATTTTAAAATCACCCGTTTCACATTCAAAAAAAATATGTTCTTATTGAAGGTTAAAAACAACTAAAAGGGAAAAAATAGGAATTCAGGGTTCATATTCATTGAGTAAATGTACAAAATCCATTTAGAAACATGTTTTAACAATCCTTGGATCAATTCCTATTAGTAAATTCATTTTTCAATTTTAACTTTTGAGGGGGTAAGTAATTTTCATCCTTCGTAAATAGTTTTTAATAAATAAAATTAAAATCCAAAAATTATTCAAAAGTATAACCATATGTTTTTGAAGTGGAAAAAAATCATATAAAATATTATTTATAGTGGTGTGAAATGATAATTTAAAAATAAAAAAACAAAACATATTAAAATAGTTTTTACGAAAAGTGTATTTCTATGATTAGAAATTATGTGTAGTATAAATTTTTCAATTATTTTTATTTTCCTAAGATAAGTCTTTTTTTAAAAAAATATATAAATTTAATATGACATTAAAATAAATCCATTACCATGTTTTACCAAGAGAGTGCTTAATTTAATCAAAAAAATAGTTTTTATTAGAAGTAAATTATTGCTTCTCTTTTATAAGGCTAATCATAGGTTTTAAAATTATTTTAAAAAAGACATTTTTATTGTATTAATTAATTTCTAAAATCTATATTAAATTAATTAAAATGTTTTATAATATTCTATGTTTTTCTTTTAAAATTATAAACTCATAAAAGTCATCTTTTTGGAAAAAAATTATATCTTTCTCCATTTATGTGAATAGATGTTTTTTTAAAATTTATATTAAACTAATTATTATATGGGAAATATATAAAATTTAGTTCATGTTAAATAATTATAATTATGTGATATACCCAAAATTGCGTTTTTTTGGAAAAATTAACTATTTAGACATTATGTGTTCTGAACCATATTTTGCATTCATTTCTAATTGATTAAAACATTTTTATTTATTATAGGATTATTCTTATTGTGATTTAAATATCTAATAATTTGAGGGTAATTTTATATTTCTTTCATATGAATCATTTTTTTGAACAACACATTTATTTATGGAGAAATATTTATTGAAACACATGTCATTACATTTCCACAATGGGAAATTTTTTCTTCCTTCTAGAATCTAACTAATGGATTTAATGAATCCAACCGGATATTGGAAGAAAAAAAATTTTACTTTCCAAAATATATTTTTTTGTCCAAATAAAATTTAACCTATTCACTATAATTATAACACGATATTTGAAACCATGCACATTTTTCACCTCAATTCTTAATATTTTGAGAGGATTATGTAGTCTTTTCTTATGTGAATTTAAATTATAATTATCAATGAACTACAAAAACCATTAAAATAATATTCATAGGATAAAATTATAATTCATATCTTGATAAATTGGTTTCTATATCCACACAAAACTAAAAACATACATAATAATTTTGAGTAAATGAGTAGATAAATGGGTAACTTTTATAAATTTTTATTGATTGTTATCATTATAAACACCTTATGATTCATGTAACACTTACTTCGGATATAATATTTTAACATTATCAATCTCCCTATCCTAATCAATGGTTTCATGTTGATTTTGGAGATGTGTAACTAATGATACATGTATAAATAAGGATATTTCTAATATTCCTTTTTTGAATTATAAATTTTTTTTACACATTGGAAGCTTCATTAGAATTAGTTTCTTCTAGAATTAATTTCCCCAACAAATAGAATTTCATATAATGTTCGATAAACATTCTCAATTTTTTGTAATCTAAGATAATTTTTAGAATTAATGTTATTATTTTCCAATATTTATCTCATAGTCACATTACATAATCATGATTCCATTTTTATCAAGAACAAATGATTTTTTTAATTTGAGTATGATTTATTAAAATTATTTAATAATGTATTTATTAAAATCATCTACCACTAAAATAATAAACCCTTTTAAAATGTACAATATATATTAGTGCGGAAGGATTCATATTTAAATTTCAATTTAACCAACTTTTTTTTAACTTCATCACATTAGATATTTCAGTTGGCTATTGTGGTAAACCTATCATATCATACTCATGGATTTTTAGAAGAAAAATGAGACTAACATTCATTAAATTAGTAACATGAACACCATTCCTAAGGTTTCCTAACTAAATTTTTCTCCCAGTTAAGTGTAACAAAAATATCCAAAAGAAAAATGAACCTGACTCTTAAAAACCTCATTAATTACATTAATTAAGAATAATAATTCATCAACACACTATAGTTTTAAGAACCAACTCAATTGGAAGATTGAGTTCATGAATAGTGTGTTTTATGGAATATGAATATAAGTATTTTTTGGTGATTCATTATCACCATCTAATCTATTGTCATTTTCTTTACTAGATTTCACGATTCTATTTATTGACATTGTAATTTTATTCCCTTCATGATATGAGTATATTTAAAGTAACACCCTGATATTTTATGAGAAGTATATTTTTTTATGTCTTATGTTATATGAAACATAAAAGTAATATTTCACTACACACAACACTAGCTTGGATTCCATTATACGCGAAAGAAACCTTCCTCTATAGCATGTGTTGTACGTAATACGAGTTTCACTAAACAACGATATGTTATTAAAATATTATATAACCTAGCCGTTATAAATAGTATTACACAATTTTTGAAATTTTATAAATTTTATCTTTCAAAATGGTCTTATGTTTTGGATTCAGAGTGTCAAATTTAGCCTAGGGTGAATTTTTGGTATTTTTCAGAAAACTTTCAATTTTTGATGAATAGTGAAAACCCTAGGTTACTGTTTAAAAACCGACTTTTTATTTAAAAAATTGTTTATTTTATTTAAATTTATTTTAGGTAAAAATTGATACTTAATACCTAAATAAGTTCACTTTAATTAATCGGAGTCATTTTATAATAATTTTAGGTATATAAAAATTTTATTGAACTTTTCACCGTCTTTTACCCACCTCCTAGGAGAATTTTGAAATTTTACATAAAACATAATTTTACCGCTAAGAATATGACCATATATGATATCATTAAAATTATTATGATTCTGGAATAAGTCATTGATGTTATTTAAATCATTATAAAGGAGGTTCGGACATGTACTAAACAAATAGGACCTAAGGTAAAGGAAAATCTCACAATCTCATTTTTATCCAAGATTGTTTATACTTCATAATTTAATGGGGCATATTTATCATCCACATCCATTTTACTCAATATGTAATATTATTTCCATCCACCTACAGTTGTTTAAATCCAATTTTACCCATTGGTGTGTTTTTAGTAAAAGATATGAAAGGAATCTTTTGTCGTTTTTAGTACAATGTACTTTTTGACTTTTCCGACCAAAGTATGAGAAGAATGTTTTTTAACCTATACGGCACGAATGGAATTTTAGAAAATTATTTCCATGAAGATTCCTTTACATTTTTCCATGTTTATTTTTAATCCACTTATTTTAGTTTAAAATTATATGAAATTTTAAGAAAGGAAAATTGTTTTTGAAGTAGAAGTGATATTTTCCTCAAGAATGGAGTTTAAGCATTTTATCAAAATTATTTTCCATATAAGATAATATAGGGTTCAATTTCTCTCCCTATATTTACATTTATTTTATTATGTTATGATGGTATTTTTTTTATGATGTCCTTATGTCTTATATGGATTGTGTTATGATGGAATGATGTTTAAGAATCCCATTTTTATTACTTAGGTTACGCTATGATGTATGATTTATGATCTTGTGGAAAACATAAGAATGGAATCATTATGAGATGGTTGGGACCTATATCTCCCTCTATTTCATTGGGTAAAGATTTATATCTCTTGAGATAGACATGGATGGAATGGAAGGTTAATCTTGTTCATTGAAACAGGACTGAAACGAGGAGTGAACTCAGTTCAGAAATGGACTTTGTCCGCTAAGATAGTCATGGCATTGAGTCTTGACTACTAAAAAATGATTCTCAATGATTATGTGTGTATTCCACAAAGTTTCATGTCTATTGTTATGATTATTGTGATTGCATTTCACTACTATGATTTATCCCATGTTATGATATTATGATCTCTTTTGCAGGTTAAGATTTTCGAAATGCTAGGTTCTAATGAATATGATATTTCATTTATTTACCCATTCTGAGCATTTGAGCTCACCCTTTTGTATGTTTTCATTCCCCAGGTCTGGAAGAAGGTTATTAAGTATGATATTCCAAAAGGGACTCTAGATATGATGAAATAAATGGGAGACAATGTAGATTCTTTATGAACCAGTTGTTTATGATTCCCGGTTTCTAAAGACAGTATACCTATAGGGTCTTGCCATGGTTTTGTTATATGTTGTAATAAGTATGCTTCAATTCTGAAGTAATAATAATTTATGTAAAGTGCGGGTAATCATAGTTGGTATCAGAGGAAAGGTATAGTCAACCTTTTAAACTAGGATGTGAAAGGCTTAGTAA
Organism: Viscum album; assembly: GCA_963277665.1. Taxonomy (NCBI): domain Eukaryota; kingdom Viridiplantae; phylum Streptophyta; class Magnoliopsida; order Santalales; family Viscaceae; genus Viscum; species Viscum album. Next base: position 2,118,923,333 of record OY728132.1, on the reverse strand, counting down.
GAACCCTAAGGATAAGTCTAAGCATAGAACATAATCTTAGTGTTTTAGAAATGGCCATGAGTAACCTATGATAAGATCTTAAGAGTGAAATTTTATTCTTGATTATGTGGTTTTCCTATTATTATTATTGTTTCTCACACAATGCTTATTGTTTTTAGTGAATGGCTGGAACCCGAAGGAACCATGTTAATGCTGAATGTGATGGGCAATGCAATGATTGTCCCCCTGAGAAACCAAACTTTATGGGAGCTAGAATGCAAAGTCTTGTAGCCATGATCACACAACTTTCTCAAGCTATGAATCATGCAGGACTTCCAAACGAGCAAAGTAAGGAGAAACATTCTGTTGAATCCTTCATGAGCCAGCATCCACCCTCATTCAGTAGGTCTACTGATCCATTAGTTGCTGAACAATGGATCAGTACTACTGAAACGATATTTTCAGTTCTTTAATGTTCTGAACATGATAAAGTCATCTTAGTAGTATATCATTTGGAAGGTGAAGCTGATCAATTGTGGAATCTTATTAAGAATATGAGGAAAAGGGATTAAATTGAGTGCATGGAATGGGACGAGTTTAGGAACATATATTTCAATAAGTACTTCCCTCTTATTCTTCGAACAAAGATAGAGAAAGAGTTTCTTGAACTAAAGAAAAAGGATGATGAATCGGTTGGTACCTATGAAGAAAATTTTACAAGACTTGCAAGGTATGCTTCTGGGATTATTATCCAACCTGGGAGTATGATCGATCGATTCTTTAATGGCTTAAAACCAAGTCTTCAAAGGGCGTTAGCCATAAGAGACTTCAATAGCTACAAGGATATCATTCGATGTGCTCTCAAGGTTGAGATGGATATTGGAGTAACCCATCAGTCATATGCGTTTGATAAGAAGAGGAAAATGGAATTCAAAGGAAAATCTAAAGATCACACTAAAAAGAAGATGAGTTTTCCCTTATGCTCAATGTGTAGAAAGAAACACGGGGGGGAGTTGTTTTAAAGGAAAAAGTAAATGTTTCAATTGTGGAAAAGAAGGTCATCGGGCATTTGAATGTCGCAATGATGGGATGAAGATGTCTACTGATGCGAACAAAGAAAATGCTACACAGACTGCACCTCATACACTTCAATGTTACAAGTGAAAGGAAATGGGGAATTATGCTAATCAATGCCATAATCCAAGGTTTACTGATGATGATCGATGTCAACAAACTCTTAAGGCTAAAGACAAAGGAATGTCACATGCAATTTCTATCAGCGATGTGGAGTATGATAACGAAGGGGTGAAAGGTACACTTACCATCCACTCTAAAGTAGAAAATGTTGTAATTGATTCTGGATCCAACCACACTTTTATTTCTGAAGATTTTTCTAAGGTTATCACAGTATTACCTCAACAATTAGATGTTAAGATAGCTATGACAACCCCTAATGGAACAATATTCGCATAAAAAGTTTATAATTCTTCTCCAATTGAAGTTTGTGGGAATGTAATTCATGAAAATCTTGTGATCCTTCATATAGTGGAATTTGATGTGATTCTTGGCATGGATTGGCGTTCATTATATTGAGCTCATATCAATTTCCAAATAAGGGAAGTCACATTTCATATTCCAGATCAATATATGATCATTTATCGATTCAAGGATGAACATAACCTTCTGGTGGTAATTTATTACATATTATGGGTCTTGATACCACTAAATGAAGGTTATTTATATCAAATGGTTGGAGAGAAACTCATGATTAAGAATTCACCCATTTTACGGGAGTTTGATGATGTCTTTCTGGAGTAATTTCTAGGTCTTCCACCAAATCGTGATGTTGAGTTTTCAATAGAACTCATACCGGGTGCTATATCCATTTTAAAGACACCTTATAGAATGGCCCAAATTTAGTTGTAGGAATTGAAGAAGCAAATAAAAGAGAATCTTGAAAAAGGATTCATACGCCCTAGTGTGTCACCTTGGGGAGCCCTTATTCTATTTGTTAAGAAGAAAGATGGATCAATGAGACTCTGCATTGATTATCAAGAACTTAACAAGATCACTATCAAGAAACAATATCCTATCCCACGCATTTATGACTTATTTGACCAACTACATGGATCTCAATACTTTTCCAAGATTGATCTTCGTTCAGGGTATCATCAATTAAGGGTCAAAAGGGATGATATACCAAAGACGGATTTATGTAAAGGTTTTGGACACTATGAATTTATAGTGATTCCATTTGGTCTTAATAATTCCCCTTCTATCTTCATGGATCTAATGAATAGAGTCCTTAGAGACTATCTTGATCAGTTTGTGGTAGTCTTTATAGACGATATTCTTGTCTTTTGAAAGAGAAAGGAAGAACATGAAGATCACTGGAGAATTGTATTAAAGACCCTAGGAAAGGAGAAGCATTATGCCAAATTTACCAAGTGTGAATTTTGGCTTTAAAAAGTTTCATTTTTGGGTCATATAATCTCAAAAAAGGGGATATCTGTGGATCCAGAAAAAATTGAGGTTTTTGAAAGATGGTCGAGACCAACAACAAGAACTAAGATCAAAAGCTTTCTTGGTTTTGCTGGATATTGCTGACGTTTTGTAAAATATTTTTCACGATTATCTAATCCACTCACCAGGTTGACTGGAAATGTAGTTATGTTCGTTTTGATGGAGGAGTGTGAATATAATTTCAAGGAGTTAAAAAGAAGGTTATCCAGTGCACCTGTGCTCACACTGCCTTGTAGTGGATAAAGGTTTGTGATCTATAGTGATGGATCCAAGAAGGGATTGGGGTGTGTTCTCATGCAAAATTATATGGTGATAGCTTATGCCTCACTGCAGTTGAAAATCCATGAGCAAAATTACCCAACTCATGATTTGGAGTTAGCTTCTGTAATCTTTGAATTAAATATTTGGAGGCATTATCTTTATGGTGAAAGGTGTGATATTTATACTTATCATAAAAGTGTAAAGTATATTTTCACACAAAAGGAGCGGAATATGCGTCAAAGAAGATGGTTAGAGTTGATTAAGGTTTACGACCGCTTAATTCATTACCACCCTGGGAAAGAAAATAAGGTGGAAGACACACTAATTCGACAATACCATGCTATCTTATCCATGATGAGGATAAAAAAAGATCCAATATATATGGATTTACAAAGGTTGGATCATGGAATTATAATGTAAGGGGAAAAATATTATCTTTCTCAAATGAATGTTCAACCATTTATACATGGGAAGATTAAAGAGGCATAGAAAGAAGATGTAGAGTTAAAAAAGAAGGTTAGAAATGTTCCTAAATTCAACCCTGATTGTGATGGGATAATAAGGTTCAGGAATCGGGTTTGTGTTCCTCCCATCCCAGAATTTAAGAAGGAAATACTGGATGAAGCTCGTAGTTCTTCATTCTCTATTCACCCTGGAAGCACGACGATGTATAGGGACCTGAAGGAGTACATCTGGTGGGGTGGAATTAAAAGATATGTTGCTAAATATGTCTCTCAATGCTTGGTTTGTCAGAAAGTTAAAGCTGAGAGACAGAAGTCTAAGGGGATGTTACAACCATTACCCATACCAGAATGGAAATGGGAAAACATCACTATGGACTTTATCACTGGACTTCCTAAAACATCCAAAGGCAATAATGTTATCTCGGTTATAGTTGATTGTCTTACGAAGTCGGCACACTTTATTGCTATTAGAGAAGATTTCTCTCTGGATCATCATGCTAGGATATTTGTGATGGAAGTGGTATGATTTCATGTAGTACCACTTTCCATTATATTTGATAGGGATCTGAGGTTTACCTCAATGTTTTGGAAAAGTCTTCAGCATACTCTAGATACAGAGTTGAGTTTCATCACTGCTTATCATCCTCAGCAAGATGATCAGTCTGAAAGAAAAAATCAAACTCTAGAAGACATGTTGAGAGATTCCTCTATAGATTTCAATGGTTATTGGGATTAACACCTACCTTTGGTGGAATTTTCTTATAACAATAGCTTTCACTCCAGTATTCAGATGACTCCTTATGAAGCTCTCTGTGGAAAGAAATGTAGGACACCATCTTGCTGGGATGAAGTTGGAGAAAGAAAGGTATTAGGACCTAATACTTTTGATGAGATGGTAGAAAAGGTAAGATCTATTCATCATCACATAAGGGCAGCTCAAATTCAACAAAAAATTTATGCCGACAACTGAAGAAAAGACCTAGAGTTTGAAGTGGGTGATAAAATATTCTTACGAATATCTACTTGGAAGAGAGTAATGAGAATTGGAAATAAAGGAAAGTAGAGCCCTAGGTATATTGGTCCTTTTGAAATATTGGATTGTGTTGGGAAGGTAGCTTACTGATTGGAACTTACACCGAATCTCTCTAAAGTTCATGGTATGTTCCATGTATCTCTCTTGAGAAAGAACATACCTGATCCTTCACATGTACTTAGCTCAGAAGTTGTACCGCGGGAGCAAGATCATTCTTATGAAGAACAACCGATAGAGATTCTGAATTGTAGCAAAAAATTCCTATGTAATAAGACCACTCTCTTGGATAACGTTTTATAGAGGAACCAACAATTAGAAGAAGCTACATGGGAACTTGAGGATATGATGAGGGAGAGGTATCCACATCTGTTTGTTACAAAGTGCTGAATTTCGAGGGCGAAATTCATTTTAAGGGGGGTAGAATGTAACACCCTAATATTTTATGAGAAGTATATTTTTATGTCTTTTTTTATACACAACATCAAAGGAATCTTTCACTACACACAACACTAGCTTGTCTTGCATTATACGCAAAAGAAACCTTCCTCTATAGCATGTGTTGTACGCAATACCGTATTTCACTAAACAACGATATGTTATTAAAATATTATATAAACTAACCGTTATGAATAGTAATACCTTATTTTTGAAATTTTATAAATTTTATCTTCCAAAATGGGATTCACTTTTGGATTCAGAATATAGAATTTATCCTAGGGTGAATTTTTGGTATTTTTCTGAAAACTGTCAATTTTTGATGAATAGTGGAAACACTAGGTTACGGTTTAAAAACAGTATTTTTATTTAAATAATTATCTATTTTATTTAAATTTATTTTAGGTCAAAATTGATAATTAATACCTTTATAAGTTCAATTTAATTCATTGGAGTCATTTTAAAATAATTTTAGATATATAAAAATTTTATTGAACTTTTCACCGTCTTTTACCCACCTCCTAGGAGAATTTGAAAATTTACATAAAACATAATTTTACCACTTCTTTAAGTGGAATTGAAAAAATCCGAGAGACATTATTAATATCAAGGAGTAAAATATGGTTCAATAAGACAAAAATAATTTTTGGTGAATAGTAACTTTTTACATTTTTTACCAGGGTTAAAAGTAAATAGGGTAATTAAGGGTAAAAATGATATTATTATTATCCTAACACATGTAATAATTCCATTGGATAAGTATAATTCTACAAAAAACAAACTTAGGATTAAAATATTACCTTTTAGGTCCACTTGGATTAGATTACGACACATATTATTATTTTATTTAAAGAAGTGTTAAAATAGTTAAAATCAATGTTTAATAACTAAAAACATTTTTAATGTAGGGATATAAATAAGATAAATTAGACTATAAATATTATTTATAAAGATAATAAGTTTTCCTACCTAATGGTATTTTATTTATAATTTTTAGACATTAAATAATTTATTTTATTTTTTACACAATGATGATGCAGTAATTAGCTTATTAATGAAATATTAACATAATTGTTGTTATAAAAACCCAAATAAATGTAATTTGAGAAATTTTATGAATTAAACTAATTTTATAAGTTAATAGAACATATTATTATTGATTTAATTAACTTTTTTTGAACTAATCATGCTGTTATGAGTTTAAAAAAAATCAATTACCAAATAGTGTCAAAATTGGCATAATATAGTTTTTAAAAAAAATATTATATTATTAATTGTTATTTTATTTTTAAAAATCTAAGGATCGCCCAAATGACTTATATAAGGTTATATATATTAATACTTAACAACTTGGGGTTCTTTTGCCTTGTTAAATTAAGTTTATTAACCATATAATGTAAGAAAACATGAAGACACGGTAAAAGTTAAATTATTTATCTTAGAGTTAAATCTAAATGATAAGGTTAAAATAGTAACCTAAACTTGTATAAAATATATTGGTTGAGATGGTTTCGACCCATACCCACCTTAGCTTCGAAATAAATCAATTTTGAGCTATTAAAAACCGAATATGACATTATAATAAAATAATATTTTAAGTTTTTCCTAAGGTGATCCTATCCTCCCTTATAAAAAGGAACCTCTTCCCTCTCCTCCTCACACAACTTTGAGGCTTCAATATCAGCCAACCCCTAAAAATTTCTCTTCTCCACTTACCTAGTAATATTATACATGTCCTTTTATTCTTAAAAGTCTAATTTTAGTGCCCAAAGAGGAGGTTTCAAAGAGGTGTGTCGAAGAAGAGGTAATATCTGTTACCAATTCTTTAAAATTTATTTCTTCTTATACACCCTCTTATTTAGTTGTTTCATTATGAAGTAATGAAATCAGTATCACTAATATACTGATTGTCATTATAAATATGAAACAACTCTATTTCAACTTCTATCCATCCTACTGAAAATGAAATCACCCCGCATGCGTACGTACGGGATACCGTCTCCACGTTATGGTGTATTCTGTTTTCCACCACCACCTTACATGGATGGGTATAATGGTGTAAATAATAACTTTATATGAATGTTTTAAAGTTATATTGATTCTGAAATAGTATACATACACTACAATACAATTCCACGATCATGGGAATGATATCATCACTCGTGCGTACGTACGGCCTACCGTCTCCACGATGTGATGTGACTCATTCTACATGATCTTCATTGAATAATGATTATATAAATGAATTTATTGAATGAATATGATATATATTACACTAATACCATTCTTTAAATGAGGTATCTATGACCTGAAATGAAGAATACAAATTTATTCGACAAAACACGCATAAGAACAAAAAGCAATAAACACCCGAATAACAAGTAGCAATGAAATATTACTAATAAGAAGCTAAGAATCTGAAAATATATGATATAATAACAATGATTATGATTCTGGAATAATTAAATGACATTATTTAAATCATTATACTGGAGTTTCGGACACGTATGAAGCAAATCATACCTAAGGTATTGGAAAATATCATAATCTCATTTTTATCCGAGATTGTTTATACTTCAGAATTTACTGGGGGAATATTTACCATCCACATCCATGTTTCCTCAATATGTAATATTATTTCCATCCACATAAACTTGTTTAAATCTAATTTTACCCATTGGTGAGTTTTTATTAAAAGATATGAAAGGAATATTTTGTTGTTTTTAGTATGAGGTACTTTTGGACTTTTTCGGCCAAAGTACGAGAAGAATGTTTTTCTAACTTATACGGCCTAAATGGACTTTTAGAATGTTATTTCCATGAAGTTTCCTTTACAATTTTCCAATTTTAATTTTAATAATCTTCTTTTAGTTTGAAATTATATGAAATTTTAAAAAAAGAAAAATGTCTTTGATGTAGAAAGGATATTTTCCTCAAGAATGGAGTTCAAGCGTTTTATCAAAATTATTTTCCATCTAAGATAATATAGAGTTCTGTTTCTATCCCTCTTTTTACATTGATTTTATTATGTTATGATGGAATTATTTTTATGATTTCCTTTTGTCTTATATGGATTATGTTATGATGGCATGATGTTTAAGAATCCCATTTTTATTACATGGGTTATGCTATGATGTATGATTTATGATCTTGTGGAACAAATAAGAATGGTATCATTATGAGATGGATGGGACCGATATCTCTCTCCAATGCATTGGGTAATGATTTATATCTCATGATATTGACATGTCTGGAACGGAAGGTTAATCTGGTTTAGTGAAACATGACTAAAACAAGGAGTGAACTCAGTTCAGAAATGGACTTTGTCCGCTAAGATAGTATTGTCAATGAGTCTTGTCTACTAAGAAATGATTCTCTGTAATTATTTGTGTATGCCACAAAGATTCATGTTTTATGTTATGATTATTGGGAAAACATTTCACTACTATGATTTATCCCAGGTTATGATATTATGATCTATTTTGCAGGTTAAGATTTTCGAAATGCTATGTTCTTATAAATATTACATTTTCTTTGTTTACCCTTACTGCGAATTTGAGATTACCCTTTGTATGTTTTCTATCCCTAGGTCAGGAAAAAGGTTATTAAGTAGGATATTCTAAAAGGGACTCTAGATATGATGAAATAAACGGGAGACAATGTAGATGATTTATGAACCAGTTGTTTATGTTTCCCAGTTTCTAAAGAAACTATACCTATATGGTCCAACCATGGTTTTGTTATATGTTATAATAAGTATGCTTTAGTTATGAATTAATAACAATGTATGTAAAGTATGGGTCGTTATATTTAATCCATACGGGTATGTAAATATATACAGAATATATATCTTGTGTCAAAAACAAAAATCATATTCATACATTTTTCTAACAGATCTAGGTGCATATAATTATCATGAAACTTTTTATTTAATGTCTTGAAACCATAGAAAATAAATCATCTTCATAAATGTTAGTTTGGGGTGACAAATTTCAATCCCCCAAATTATAAGAAATTTCATAAGCCTCCAAGACAATGTGTATTATTACCAAGTGTCCCTATACCAAAGGATTTGCTACCCAAGTGGGGCCTCAACTCCTTCATAGTTATCAGAATTGTTTTAAAAAAATATAATTAAAATCTTTACAAATGTTTAAAATTTAATACAATTCAATGACAAGGTAGAAGGAAACTAAATAGATTACCCTATACAGAATGTAACTCCTAAAATGCATGTATAACAGTTTATTGAATATTATTAAAGCTTTGAAATGAATTATACAAAAATTTATAATATAAAAATTATATTTAGGATTAATTTGTGATATAAACTAGATAAATGATCAATTTTTATTTTTTAACATGAGATAAATAATTTATTGATATATTCATAAATAAATGTATTACAAAAACTATATAATTTATCCATTCATTGTAAAAAATATTTAATTAGCCAAATATAAAGAATATGTATTTATTCCAATATAGAATTCATCATAGTAACTGTAACACCCCATGCTTCCACAGTATGCTTCTCTTTGAATAATACAGTAGCGTGTGTTGTACGCAACTTCGAGTTCTAACCCACACCACAACCAATCAAACTAGCTGTTATGAATAGTAATACCCACTTTTTGAACTTTTATAAATTTTATCTTTCAAAATGGACATTATTTTTGGATTCAGAATATCGAAATTAGCTTAGGGTGAATTTTTGGTATTTTTCTGAAAACATTAAATTTTTTATGAATAGTGAAAAACACTGAGTTATAGTTTAAAACCAAATTTTTATTTAAATAATTATTTATTTTAATTAAATTTAATTAAGGTCAAAATAGATAAATAATACCTATATATGTTCAATTTAGGTCATTGGGGTAAGTTTAGAATAATTTTAGATATATTAATATTTTATGGAACTTTTCACCGTCTTTTACCCACCTCCTAGGAGAATTTGGAAACTCACATAAAATTTAATTTTACTACTTCTGTGAGGGTAATTTCAAAAATCCGAGAGACCCCATTAATATCAAGGAGTAAAATGTGGTTCAATGACATTAAAATAATTTTTGGTGAATAGTAACGTTCTCTTTTATTTACCACGGTTAAAAGTAAATAGGGTAATTAAGGGTAAAAATGATATTAATATTACCCTAACCCATGTCCTAATTCTATTGGAAAAGTTTATCTTGACCACATAAAACCTCAAGAATAAAATTTTATCATTTACGTCCACTTGTATTAGATTAGGACATTTATTATTATTTAATTCAAAAATAGTTAATAGAGTTAAAATCAATGTTTAATTACTAAAACGTTTTTAAAATGGGGTTATACATAAGATAAATTCGATTTTAAATATTAATTAGAAAGATAAACATATTTCCTACATAATGGTATTTTATTTATAAGTTTTAAGGATTAAATAATTTAATTCATCGATGACACAATGATGATGCAGTAATTAACTAATTAATGAAATATTAAAATAATTGATAATATAAATATCCAAATAAATGTAATTTGAGACTTTTTATGAATTCCAATAATTTTATAGGTTAATATGACATGTTAGTATTTAATTAATTATGTTTTTTTGAAGTAATCATGCTATTATGATTTTCACAAAAATCAAATACCAAATAGTGTCAAAATTGACATAAAACAGTTTTTAAAACAAATATTATATTATTAATTGATATTCAATTCCTAAAAATCTAAAGTTCGTCCAAGAGACTTATATAATGATAGTTGTATAATTAATGGACCACTTTGGAATTTCTTGGATGTATATAGGACAGTTATTAACTATATAATATAAAAATACAAAGTGACATAGTAAATGTCAAACTAATTAACAAAGAGTTAAAACTAAAAGATAAGGTTAATATAGTGACTAAAACCTATCTAAAACCTATTGGTTGAATGGTTTTTGACCTATACCCACCTTAAAATTTAAATAATATACTTTTGATCCATTAAAACTGAATATAAATTTATTATAAAATAATATTTCTAGCTTTTCCAATGGTACCCCTCACCCCTCTTATAAAAGGGCACTCCCCCTTCTCCCTAATTCATACCTTAAAAGCCTTTGGAGTCAGCACAAATCTGCCCAAATACCCTCTAAAATATCCTCCCTTCATCCTAGAGGCCTTCCTTTAGTCATAAATCAAGCCTAAGGAGCCATTTTCATCAAATGAAAAGGAAGAACCCGAAAAAGATGTTTGTTTTCACCACCCTCTTCAAAGCTCCTTTCTTCTTCAAATTATTATTTATTTGTTATTTCCATTCTAAAATAATAACTCCAGTATCTTATATATATTGTGATGTTATTATAAACCATAATAATTATTATATCCATCCTTTTTATACCATGTCACCATACGTACGTACGTATAGCTTACCGTCTCCACGTCGTGGTGTAATTGTTATTCAATATATTATTATTTGGATGGGTATAATAATGATGTTTAATTCATGTAAATAATAAATATACCATGATAATGATTCTGTATATATGATATACCATCCAATTATATATTATTTAAATATTAAAAGACTTATATTGTCGCTCGTGCGTACGTACGGACTACCGTCTCCATGAACGCGATGAGATTCATTCCCCATCGTATACCTTCAAGAGTAATTCTCATTTGATGATTAAAAGTAATTTTTAAGAACTTTATATAATTCTAGATATGAATAAGATACATCCTATCCATAATAAACATGAATTATTTAACAAAACATATAAAATAATACGAGTAAGTTAACACCCGAAATGACGATAATACTAAAATATTATTAACAAGTCATTATTAGAAGATCATATATGATATAATAATTATGTGTATGGTTCTTGCATAATTTAATAACAATGTTTTAAATATTATACCGGAGGTTAACATACCATCGACTAAGGAAAAGTACAAGGTAAGAGTTTATTTCACAATCTCTTCATTATCCGATATTCTTTATACGTAATTATATATTGGGACCAATTTATCATCCACATCCATCATTGTTAAAAATATATTTCAAAACATTATTAATATTTTAAAAAATATGGGGTAAATTCATTTATACCCTTGTTTTACTTTTTATGAGAAGATTATAAAGGAATCTTTCTGTCATTTTCCAAACAAGGTCCTTTTTAACCTTTTCAACAATATTAAGGTGAGAATGTCTTTTTTAACTTATACGGCTGGTGCGGCTATTTTCTGCCATTATAAAATCTTGGAAGCTTCCCTTAAAATATTACAAGAATATTTTCAAAGTAAATTTTTTTATAATTATGTTTCTTTTAAATGATTAAAAAAAGAGATATTTCTCTCAAATAGTTTTGATTTCATCTATGTCAACATCCTTTGATGGATTTTAAGCTTATTTGGAGTTGATTTATTATAAAACAAAACTTCCATATTGTATTTATGGTTTTGTGATATGTTTGTCTATGGATGTGTTATTTTTATACCATTCATGGTTTATAGAAAAATTATTGACATTTCGTATGATAGTTTTAATACGAATGTTTTTTTATGATTAAACCGATTCATATGAGGAATTCATTGGACTTAATAAGTGACGGGTGGAGCCCGCTATAGCTCCTCGTTGCATCTATTGGTCTAATGAGACAAACTAGTGTATTGGCACAAGGCCTTGACATAATCTTACTTGTAATACTAGCATGAGGCTTGCCTATGTTGTTATGATAGTGTGGAATTATGCATTCCATCATTATGAAATTGGTTATTGATATTGCATGTGATTATTCAACTAGTAGAATATCCATGTAAGTAAGTAAATTCCATTATTTCATATTATCCTTACCATATAATGCTGAAGTTCAAGTTTAGAAGTCTTTTGTTTTAGTTATACATTGACTTAAATTTTTATTATTATTTATTAATGTTTCCGCTATATTGTTATCCTTACTGAGCATCTGAGATCACCCCTTTCAATGTTTTATTTTTTCCAGGATGTGAAGAAGTTATTTATGAATGACCTATAGGGATAGTATGAGGGGATATTAAGACAAGATTTTGTTGTACTAGCTTTCACTTCATGATGTAAAGTAAACATTATGAATGTATCTAGTTATTCTAAGGCTACTAAACAAATCAGTATTTCGAGACATGATATTTTGTGATCATGACGATGTTATATAATAATGCACCGACTATGGGTAACTTGGGTTGGGTCTTTACAGTTGGTATTAGAGGAATTTTAGTACAAACCTTGAAAACTATATTTAGATAAACTCTGATTAGAGCACATAGACCTAATATGGACATTGAGGATTAGTATAGAAGAACTTCCTAGAATTTTGGTATCGTAGAGATTTTGTGAGTTTTTCAAGAAAATACATCCCTGTCTGGATACGAGCAGGTCGAGGTGGCTCTAGCACAGATATACCTAGGGGTATAACCCAAAAACACCACTTTGAGCTAGACACGAACGAGAACTAGTGCATGACAACGGGCCTCGATGCACTCTTGGTTACGACACTCCCGGGGGATATACTTAGAATAATTCTCATTTTCTTTACAAACCATTATGAAGGGTTTACAAGTATATAATTCCTCAATGAAAATTTTTTTATGGTTATGGATTATATCCATAAATAGTTCAATTTATGTTATGTGTTTTACAAGTATGGAATTATGTATTTTGATTCATAAAATGATATAGTTTATGTCATTGTTTATAAATTGTGCCTATTGTAAGGAATGGAAACTGTATCAATGCACGCACTCCATGTAGGGATTGACCTCCTGCTCAAGATAATTGTAGTGGAGCTAGTGATGCAACTGGTGTTGATCAGCTAATCACCATATAGGGACAAATCACTCAGGTTATGAATAATAACCTTACCTTTATGAAGCACCCGGATACGCAGTGTGGAGAATCAATGTTATATCGCTTCATGAGGCAACAACCACCAATGTTCAATGGGAGTAGAAATCCATTAGTAGGTGAGAAATGGATAAATTCCATAGAGAAAATATTTCAGGCTTTGGGGAGTAGTGAAAGGGAAAAAGTTATAATGGCAGTTTATCGCATCACTGGAGATGCTGATCAATTGTTGTCATTGATTCAAAACACTAAGTAAGATTATGATGTATCAAATATGGAATGGAGGTAGTTCAAAGAGCTTTTCTTAGAGAAATACTTTCCTTGTGTCCATCGAGTAGATATGGAAAGGCAATTTCTGAGTCTGAGACAAAAGGAGGATGAGAATGTCACAAAGTATGAGGCTAACTTTACAAGGTTAGAAATGTATGCTGGAGATTATATATTTAACCCAAGAAGTAAGGTTTATCACTTCTTTGATGGGTTAAAAACATTTATTCATCAATAATTAGTGTCACAATCCTTATCATTGTACGAAGATATTGTCTCATGTGCTATCAAGACAGGAAAAAAAATTCTCTAAGTCTTATGAATTTAAAGCAAAGCAAGAGAAGAAGGAATCTCCAGACCACTCTGGGAATGGAAATAAGGGGAAGAAGGGAAAAGTTAAATATCCATCCTGCAGTAAATGTGCGAAGAAACACCCTTGTACTTTTTTGAAAGGAATGGGAGTTTGTTACACGTGTGGTGAAAAAGGCCACCAAACTTGTGATTTCAAGCGGAAGAAAGTTTCTATCAATATTCAATGATACAACTACAGGGAGATGGGAAATTATACAAATGAATGTCCTAAGTGTCAAGGGATCTTACCTCAGAAAATTCCAATGGATCAAGGCCAAGTTTATGCTATTACTACTGCTAAGGTAGAAGCTCTAAAAGACACAGTGGAAGAAAATTTAATGGTTTCTTCATGTTTAGAAAATGCATTATTTGATTCTGGATCATCACATTGTTTCATATCTTCCTAGTTTCCTAATAAAATTAGATATTTCCAATTTGATTTAACAAGGGAGTTTGTGAGTTAAAAATCCTAAGGGAAGTATCATTGCAACAATGTTTTGTGAATCAGTTCCCATTAGAGCACATAAATTTTCTTTATCCACTGATCCCATCGTCATACCTATGATTGAATTTGATATAATCCTCGGTATATATTGGCATTCGGACCATGATGCAAAAATTTATTGTAAGAAGAAGGAGGTTACTATTTTTGATGATGATGATATGGAACACCTTATCTTTAGAGTGGAATCACCACCACCTAATTCTTACCTAGATCCACCCACAATAGCTCAACTAAATTCAATTATTGGGGAGGAAGAGACTGAAATAAATGTGGGTGAGGAAAGTAATTTTCAAATAGAGGATGTAACTATTGTGAAAGAATATGTAGATGTGTTTCTGGAAGATTTACCTGGACATCCTCCAGGAAGAGAAGTTGAGTTTTTCATTTATTTAATTCTTGGATCAAGGCCTATATCGAAGACCCCTTATAGAATGGCCACTGTGGAATTATTTGAACTAAAGAAACAAATAGAGGAATTAATTAATAAGGGATTTATTCACCCTAGTGTTTCTCCATGTGGAGCCCCTGTCCTTTTTGTTAAGAAGAAAGATGGATCTATGAGGTTATGTATGTACTATAGGGAAATCAATGCTATAAAAATAAAGAACAAGTATCCCCTACCTCACATTGATGATTTATTTGACCAACTACATGGATCTCAAAACTTTTCAAATATTGACCTTCAATATCGATACCATCAGTTGTCTGTGAAGAAGGAAGAAATTTTGAAGACATAATTTCAAACCAGGTATAGGAATTACGAGTTTATAGTAATTACTTTTGGATTGACTAATGAACCCTCTGTATTCATTGATCTAATTAATAGAGTCTTCAAGGAATATCTCGATGATTTTATGGTGGTATTTATTGATGATATCTTGGTATACTCTAAAATCTACGAGGATCATGAAAATCACTTGTGCATTATCCTGAAGAATCTGAGAAGACATGAATCTTATGGAAAGTTTAGCAAATGTGAATTATGGCTTCATGAGATTTCTTTTCTTGGCCATATTGTCTCTAAAGATGGAATCTCTATTGATCCTTATAAGACCAAGGCAATACAAGAATGGCCTGCACCGACGAGTACAACTGAGATACACAATTTTATTAGTTTAGCAGGTTATTATCAACATTTCGTCCAGAATGTTTCCTGGTTGGCTAACCCATTTACAAAGCTCACACGTAAAGGGGTTAAATTTTTTTGGACAAAAGAGTGTGAAGAATGTTTTGAAGAACTGAAAATAATAATATTCAATGCTCTTATATTGACTCTACCATCGGGGAATGATGGGTTTATTATTTATAGTGATGCATCGAAGAAAGGACTTGGTTGTGTCCTTATGCATAATGATAAGGTTATTGCCTATGCATCACGACAGTTGAGAATTCATGAGAAAAACTATTATACTCATGATCTCGAGTTAGTATTTGTGATCTTTTCTTTGAAGATATGGAGACACTACCTCTATGGTGAAAAATGTGATATTTATACTGATGAAAAGAGTTTGAAGTATATTTTCTCACAAAAATAACTCAACATGAGGCAAAGGCGATGGCTTGAACTACTCAAGGATTATGATTTCATGACACACTACCACCCAGGGAAGGCAAATAAGGTGGAAGATGCTTTTACCATAAAAGATCATGGAGTTTTTTACAATATTATAATTAAAAGGGATCTAATTTTCATGGATTTAGTGAAGATGGACATGTGAATAACCATGGAAGGTGAAACATCAATGTTTTTTCAAATGGTTGAAAAAACATCCTTACTATAAAGGATTTAGAGTTCTCAGACCAATGATGAAGAATTTAAAAAGAAGATTAAAGCTATGAATGATGGGAGATTGAGAGACTTTGTGAATGAAGAATGAATTTTAAAATTTGGGAAGAGACTTTGTGTTCCCGATATACCTGATCTGAAAAGGGAATTGTTAGATGATTCCTATAGCTTCAATTTCTCTATACACCTTGGGAGCACCAAAATGTATAGATATTTTAAGGAACATTTTTTGTGGGCCAACATTAAGAGGGAGATTTCTGATTTTGTGTCAATATGTATGGTTTGTCAACAACTGAAAGCTAGAAGTCAACAACCTGGAGGAGCCATGCAACCACTTCCCATACCAGAGTGGAAATGAGAAAATATTATGATGGACTTTTTCATGTGGCTACCAAAGACTCCTAGAAGGGACGATGCAATATGGGTTGTTGTTGATCGTCTTACCAAGTCAGCACATTTTTTTGCTTTAAGAGAAGATCTACCACTGGAAATTCTAGAAAGACTATATATTAATGAATTTGTGAGACTACATAGAGTACCCCTATTGATTATTTCTGATCGTGATCCCCGTTTTACTTCAAGATTCTGGAAATGTCTTCAGAAGTCCTTGGATACTAAACTTCGTTTGAGCACTGCCTACCACCCTCAAATAGATAGACAATCAAAATGGACTATTCAAACCTTAGAAGACATGTCGAGATCTTGCTCACTTGACTTTTAGGGTAGGTGGGATCAATATTTACCACTAGTAGAATTTTTCTATAACAATAGCTTCCATTCGAGTATTCAAATGGCACCAAATGAAGCGTTATACAGAAAGAGATGTCCCACACCAACCTGTTGGGATGAAGTTGGTGAAAGAAAACTTGTACGCCCCGAACTGGTAGAGGAAATGATGGAGAAGGTGAAGGTAATCCAAAACCACATTGCTGCAGCTAAAAGTAGGCATAAGAGCTATGCTGACAACCAAAGGAAGGATTTGTAATTTCAGGTCAGAGATCATGTTTTCTTGAAGGTATCTCTATGGAATGGAGTTATACATTTTGGTAAGAAAAGTAAACTCAGCCCTAGGGACCACGGATCATTCGAAATTCTATAACGAATTGGGGTAGTAGATTTCTGTTTGGCAATGCCGCCAAATCTATCCTATGTTCACGATGTGTTGCACGTATCACTGTTAAGAAAATACATGCTTGACCCAACACATGTACTTACTTATGAGGAATTAGAACTGGAAACTGATCTGTCTTATTGCGAAGAGCCCTTCAAAATTCTTGATACGTGAGAAGATGTGCTGAGAAACCAGACGACTCGTCTGGTAAAAGTTCTCTTGAGAAACCATAAGATGGAAGAGGAAACGTGTGAACCCGAGGAACTTATGATGAAGAACCACATGAGTATTTTTCATGTGGTATTATTCTATAAATTTCAAGGACGTAATTATTTGAAGGAGGGAAGAATGTAACAACCTCAGCTTCAACGGTACGCTTCTCTTTGAATAATACAGTAGAATGTGTTGTACGCAACTTCGAGTTCTAACACACACCACAACCAATCAAACTAGCCATTATGAATAGTAATGCCCACTTTTTGAACTTTTATAAATTTTATCATTCAAAATGGACTTCATTTTTGGATTCAAAATATTGAAATTAGTATAGGGTTAATTTTTAGTATTTTTCTGAAAACATTCAATTTTTGATGAATAGTGAAAAAACACTAAGTTATAGTTTAAAACCAAATTTTTATTTATACAATTATTTATTTTATTTAAATTTAATTAAGGTAAAAATAGATATAGAATACCTATATATGTTCAATTTAATTCATTGGAGTTAGTTTAGAATAATTTTATATATATATAAATTTTATGGAACTTTTCACCGTCTTTTACACACCTCTTAGGAAAATTTGGAATTTCACATAAAAATTAATTTTACTACTTCTGTGAGTGGAATTTCGAAAATCTGAGAGACACGGTTAATATCAATGAGTAAAATTTGGTTCAATAAGATGAAAATAATTTTTGGTGAATAGTATCTTATTACTTATATTTGCCACGGTTAAAGGTAAATAGGGTAATTAAGGGTAAAAATGATATTAATATTACCCTAACAAATGTACTAATTCTATTTTACAAGTTAATATCAACCAAAAACAACCTTAGGAATAAAATATTATCATTTTGGTCCACTTGGATTAGATTTGGACATTTATAATTATTTAATTCAAAGACGAGTTAAAAGAGTTAAAATTAAGGTTTAAAAACTAAAACATTTTTAATATAGGGATATACATAAGATAAATTCTATTTTAAATATTAATTAGAAAGAAAAAAATATTTCCTACACAATGGTATTTTATTTATAATTTTTATACATTAAATATTTTAATTTATTTATGACACAATGGTGACGTAGTAATTACCTAATTAATGAAATATTAAAATAATTGATATTATAAATATCCCAATAAATGTAATTTGAGACTTTTTATGAATTACACTAATTTTATAGGTTAATATTAAATTTTAGTGTTCATCTAATTATGTTTTTTCGAAGTAATCATTCTGTTATGATTTTTCAAAAAATGAAATACCAAATAGTGTCAAAATTGACATAAAAGAGTTTTTAAAACAAATATTATATTATTAATTGATATTCAATTCCTATAAATATAAGGTTCGGCCAAGATACTTATATAATGATATTTTTAATATTAATGGACCACTTGGGGGTCTCTTGGATGTATATAGTATGTTTATTTACTATATAATATAAAAATACAAAGTGACATAGTAAATGTAAAACTAATTAACTAAGAGTTAAAACTAAAATATAAGGTTAATATAGTGACCCAATATAGTCTAAAACTTATTGGTTGAATGGTTTTAGACCAATACCCACCTTAAAATTTAAATAATCCACTTTGGAGCCATTATAAAATTAATATGAATTTATTATAAAATAATATTTCTAGCTTTTCCAAAGGTTCCTCTCACCCCTCTTATAAAAGGGCACCCCCCTTCTCTATAATTAATACCTTCAAAGCCTTTGGGATCAGCCAAAATCTGACCAAATACCCTCTAAAATATCCTCCCTTAATTCTATAGGCCTTCCTTTAGTAATAAAGCCAACCTAAGGGTCCCTTTTTATCAAATCAAAAGGAAGAACCTGAAGAAGAGGTATTGTTTTCACCACCCTCTTTCAAGTTCCTTTCTTCTTCAACTTCTTATTTCATTGTTATTTCCATTCTAAAATAATAACTCCAGTATCTTCTATATACTGTAGTGTTATTATAAACCATATTCAGTATTCTATCAATCATTTTAATGACATGTCACCATACGTGCGTACGTACGGCTTACCGTCTCCACGTCATGGTGTAATTGTTATTCAATATATTATTATTTGGATGGGTATAATAATGTTTTTAATTCATGTAAATAATAAATATAACATGATAATGATTCTGTATATATGATATACCATCCAATTATATATTATTTTAATATCAAAAGAATGATATTGTCACTCGTGCGTACGTACGGACTACCGTCTTCACGAACGCGATGAGATTCATTCCCCATTGTATCCATTCAAGACTAATTCTCATTTGATGATTAAAAGTAATGTTTAAGAACATTATATCATTCTGGACATGAATAGGATACAACCAATCCATAACAAACACGACTTATGTAACAAAACATATAAGAGAAAATGTGTAAGTTAACACATGAAACAACGATAATACTAAAATATTATTAACAAAGCATTATTAGAAGATCATATATGATATCATAATTATGTATATGGTTCTTGTATAATTTAGTAACAATGTTTTAACTATTATAAAGTTGGTTAACATACCATCGACTAAGGGAAAGTACAAGGTAAGGGTTTATTTCACAATCTCTTCATTATCCAAGGTTGTTTATACGTAATTATATACTAGGACCTCTTTATCATCCACATCCATGTTTCTTAAAAATGTATTTCAAAACATTATTACTATTTTACAGAGAATGGGTTAATGTCATTTATACCCTTGATAGAATTTTTATGAGATGTTTATAAAGGAATCATTCCGCCATTTTCCAAACAAGGTCCTTTTTAATATTTTTGACAGAATTAAGGTAAGAATGTCTTTTTTTAACTTATACGGAGGGTGCGGCTATTTTCCTCCATTATAAAATCTTCAAAGCTTACCTTACAAGATTATAAGAATATTTTCAAAGTAAATGTTTTATTTTATAATTATGTGTCTTTTAAATGATTTAAAAAAGAGAGATATTTCTCTAAAATTGTTTTGATTTCATCTATGTCAACATCATTTGATGGATTTTAAGATTATTTGAAGTTGATTTATTATTATACAAAACTTCCATATTTTATTGATGGTTTTGTGATATGTTTGACTGTGGATGTTTTTTTATACCATTCATGGTTTATGGAAAAAGTATTGACATTTCTTATGCATGTTTTAATATGAATGTTTATGTTATGTTTAAACCTGTTCATATGAGGAATGAATTGGACTTAATAAGGGAAGGGTAGAGCCCGCTATAGATCCTTGATGCATCGGTAGGTATCATGAGAAAAACTATTGTCTTGGAACAAGGCCTTGACAAAATCTTACTTGTAGTCTTGGCACGAGACCTTGACTATGTGGTTATGAAAGTCTGGCATTATGCATTCCATCATTATGAAATTTGTTATTGATATTACATGTGATTATTCGACTAGTAGAATATCCATGTGAATAAGTAAATGGGATTATTTCATTTTATCTTCTCCATATTATGTTGAAGTTCAAGTTTAAAAGGATTTTTTTTAGTTATACATTTCCTTAAATGTTTATGATTATTTATGAATGTTTTGGCTATATTGTTATCCTTACTGATCATCTGAGCTCACCCCTTTCAATGTTTTATTTTTCCCAGGATGTGAAGAAGTAATTTATGAATAACCTGCAGGGATAGTATGAGGGGATATGAAGACAAGGTGTTGTTGTAGTATTTTTCAAATTATGATGTCATGTAAACTTTATGAATGTATCTAGTTATTCCAAGGCTACTAAACTAATCGGTCTTTCGAGACATGATCTTTTGTGATCATGCCAATGTTATGTAATAATGCACCGACTATGGGTAACTGGGGTCGGGGCATTACAGTAACCTTTAATATGGAATCTTTTAGAATATTAAAATAAGTTTGATTATTTTATATTCCAATTCAACAATAAAAATAATATACATAATATCAATATATTATATTTAATATTATTTAAACATTGACCATTACGATTATCAAAAATATTTTGGTATTGTTAAAATAAGTGGTCAAATATATTCTTAAATTTGAAAAAATAAAATTAATAATAATTAAAAAGTCTTTTATAGTTTTCCTGATTTTTTTATATATATTCACATTATAAATTTCACATAAAATTTTCAATACAAACATTTTATAACAAAATTATTTGTCATTTTGTGTAATTTAAAAATTTATTTAATAATAATATTGAATTTTATGGAATTATTATTTAATAAATGTTTTATAATCATTTAATTGAAATATTTAAATATTTTTTTAAAAAAATTATTTTTCGAAAAATTTAATAAATTAAATGAATATCACAAAATAACATTTTCTTTGATATATAGTTTTTTATAAATTTTATAATCAAAAATGAAAAAAATCATTTTATTTATATCATATTTTACAATATATCCTATATCATGGGGTGTGGATTGCTTGTTTATCAATCATATTTTCTAATAGTTGACCCCATATTTGACATATCCTTCAACTAATATGATTTCATATGTTGAAAAATAATTTATATTTTTCTATTAATACAATGGTCGGTTTCAATAGAATTGATCAATGATGTCATACCGTATGAGTACCCATACATTCATTTTATAAAACTAAATGATTTTAAAGAATCAAAAGGTATGGAAAATCATATCACATTGACTGATTCAGTTTCATCATATGATATCAAATATTATAAAAGATTCTGTAATAGTAAATATTTATTTTTTAATTAAATAATTATATAATATGAAAAATAAGATAATATTTATTTATTTTAAACATTATTACATGAACATGGAATCATAATGAAGCTCTAAAAAATTAATGGTTTTCTTAGTACTGATTAACAATTAATATATATATATATATCCAACTGAATTAAAAACAAAAAATTCCAAAATCATCATGCATTAAAACAAAATCCATGAATACTTGAAATAAAAAGAATCATGTACCGATCAAAATTAATGTTTTTCCCCATATTTTTTAAAAAATTATTTATGAACATCTATATCAAGAACTGAAGGACTCACCCCTCAATGTTGTTTCCATAAATTAACAAAATTACTCAAATAATGGATGAGATCATCCTAATGTTCATAATATTATAGTATCGCATAGTGGTAAAAGATACTAAAGGAAGAGAGTTACAACATTGGGAGTATTTATAGTGAAATATTTGGTAAGGATCACACAAAATTGAAATTACTAGTAAATATTTTAGTTTTTTTTAAGGATAATCCATTATCCTCTATTTTAATTTACTCATAAATTTAAAATGTATTACTAAATGGATTACTGTTATAAATCAATGAAACATTCATTTGATAAAACTACCAATCATTTATTCATTTTAAAAAACTAAAAATATTGATAGATTATTTGAAATATTATTCAATCAAAAACAATTCATTTTTATCTAACTTTTTTGTCATTGGATTCCATGGATTTTGGAAAATATTACTCAAAACCTTATGATACAACCAAATCATACAATACAATTATCTTGGTAGTTTTTCTGTGATATAATTGTTTCATAAGAAGTGAGAAACCCCTATGAAATTCCTCATAAAATTGAAATAATTAAAATTATATTCCATTAGACCCATTGAAATCATATTACATAACATTCTAATTCATAAAAATCCACAGGCCTATATACAATATATTTTTTTGGGTTTTGAGAATATCTACATTATCATCTTAGTTAACACTATTGGTGTATATTTTTTATGATAGTTCATTAGCGTTAGAATACCATTGTAAAAATTAATTTGTGACATGAGTCATTCACTAATGAGATGTCATATAGGATTACATCAAAATTTCATTTTTATGATCGATTGAAAATAATTTTTATTTTCAATAGTGAAATCCTCTATTAAAAAAATAATAATATGTTTGTTAAAAAATCAATTCTGATGGGTCTATCAATAATAAAAAACTGAGAAATATATATAAATCTATAACAATTACAAATATTTTTAAAATTAAACAAATTTAAAAAAATTAAAAAATTAATTAATAGTCCTTTTCATAAATAATATTTTTGTCACCAAAATATATTAAAAATAATAAAAAATTATAGATTATCAATTAATATCATGTGGAAAAGGATTACATGAAATATGATGTAAAGTAAAATCCATACTAACATCATGTTCATGCCATCACATATACTCAAACATATACTCATCACTCAGATGCTTCTTCTCATGCTCCTCCCCATGTCCCTCTAAATCCATTATATCACATCACATTGAACTATAAAATTCTCCTTATACTTTTTAGTATAAAAAATGATTAATCTCTATGATATCCATTAAAGGTAACTGATGACATCATAGAAGTGCAATAATAACTCGTAGTTTCCAATCGTGATCCAATAATAATCACCCCACTTTTCTGAACACCCTAAAAAGTATCATGTTTCCATGACCCCTCATTGAAACCTGAATCACTGGTGGAATATTCTTCATACTCATCTTTATTCTCCCATGAATTAGAAGTACCAATCTTATATGTTTCCTTCAACTATAATTATTCATTATAATGACAATAAAAAAATCATATATTTTTTTTAAATTTTTTTACTAACCACAATTTAGAGTTATCTATATGCTAAAAGATTTCTAGTAATGGGATCAGTTCACATCTTCTTATAAAACATTAAATCCATAATATAAGGTTTAATAGAAGCCTATAAATAATACAAGAATTTTACATTTAATGTATATATAAATTAATAAATAAAATTACATACCACATGTTGTCAAAGTGTACCAAATGTAAGACTTATAACCCTATGTGTGACCTCCTTTCCCCCTATCTATTAATTATAAATGATTTCATCCTCATAAAAGTATTTCCTAGAAAATTTTAGAATAATCCATATCATACATATTCTGAGGTATCTTCTGGTTGATGAGAGATACAAGACTCGTCAAAAATAGTAGCGATATCTCTATCCATAGCTTCCTTTCCGATTTAGTTTAAAAATAGAAAAAAAACATTCATGTAAAAAAATATCCCATGATTTGTAGATAGGACCTATAAGGATATATACCATATAAGACCCTAAATTATTCAATAAAATTAAAAAATAATGTCATATAATCACACCATCATTCTCAAAATCTAAATGTGTAAAACTATGAAAATAAAAAAACTGAATTTTAATACCATAATTAATATAGAACATAATATAATATAGTAATATTAAATAACTCAACATACCTCTATAAATGGGTTTAAAATTGAATAAATGATAATATATCTTGAACAATTTTTGGAATCAAAAATCTAGTAAGGTTATTCCCCTCATAATAAGCACATCATCTTATGGATCAAATGAATTTGGATCATCGGTATACATTTCAGCATTAATGGGAGAGTAAAATAGATCCTTGATAGAATATTTGGACATCTAAAACAAATAATATTATCTATAATATATTATTAATAAATATATCAAATATAAAAAAATACCATAATACAATAATATTAAATTTAATATTCGTAAATATATATATCAAAAATAAAAAATAAATAGATACCAAAATATAATAATTACATGTGAATAAATAGAAAAACAATATTTATATAACCATTTAAAAATTTGTTAAGATAGATTTTAAATATAAAAATAAATAAATACCATGCATAATATAATATTATTACAGATAAATAGTTGATAATATATATCTCAAATATAAAAAACTAACAATTACTTGCATTAGTGGGGGAATTGAATAGATCTTTTTGTCCATCCATCTTAAAAAAAATTACAAATAAATAATTGTTAATGAAATTATAAAATATAAAAAAACTAAGAAATACCAAAATTTAATACATCAATTTTAATCTTAATCCTAATATTCAGTGATGTAAATGTCTTAATACTTATCTTCAACATCATCATCTTCTACATGACATTCAATTTCACCATCCCTTATTACATCATCATCAATATTAGAATCATAGGGCCTTAACAAGTTCATTTCATTATCTATATTTATATCTCATCAGGTTAGATACATATTTTAGGATGTTTCTTGAAAAATTTCATTTTTTTCACATTCATAGAAAAATTATCATTTTAATGAAAAATTATTGTCATCATATCTCATTTTTATTGCACTCCCCTAGTCATCCAAATATCTGAAAACAACAAAGTGATTTTCATATTGAACATGATTTTCTTGATATTAAAACATATATGGTTTGATTACTTAATGAGTAATGCTATATTTAATGTCAATGAGTCTATTTCATGTATTAAATTACAACCCTTAATAGATGTAAAACTAATGGAATGTAGACATTTTTAAATAATTTTTTCCCAGATAACAAAACATAGTAATTCTATCCAGTATAAAATAAAATTAAAATTTACTCTCATTATGATGATATCCTTCAAACCAAACACCACAAGTCATTGGTTTCTTATATTCACCATATATTGATGAATGTAATTGATATTCATTAACCTCATATCCATTATAATATATTACCAATTCCTATGGTCATTGTCTGACCACATATAAATCATTAAGAGATTTGTTTTCATATTCTGTTGCCTTAAATCATTAGGAAATATTAATAATATATATCAGTACAAAAATGATTTAATATTCAATTTAACGAAACTTCACATACCCTTTTTTGATACTAATATGAAAAATTATATTAACAACATTCATCAGGAGATGTAAATGCAATTTCTATAAATAGAAATTTGTAATTTTATTCATATAGTATAAATACTAATAATGTAAATAATGGTTTGTATAAAAACATTTACAATATAAATTAGTTCTTACATCAAAAATCAGACCACTTCATCAAAATTACATAGAAAATATGTATGATATACATTATGTACTTCATCGGAAATTCATTTTTCATGATTGAAACCAGATCCACAATTAGTATAATTAGAAACAGACAAATTATTTTTTGTGACGTCATCAAAATTTTCAAATTTTGTACAATGGGGTTAGGTTTTGAATGATTTTCTGATTAAAAATAATAAAATAAGTTCGTTTAAATTTTCTCCTACATGTATTATTCTTTAATTGACACTTCAATAGTTTCTATGATATGTGAAATATTCCTAAAATTATCCATATATATCTTAAACAGGTATATCCATAAAAAGTTTAATATCCCACCAAATTTAGCTTGATCTCGATAATGAAATACTAAATTATCCATTTAGTCAAAGAAGCCCTGGGGGAATGTGTTCACTAATTTTCCTAAAATTAAGACATCATTGTTTCCCTCACCCAATGCTTCATATTCTGGTGTTTATGAAAAAATTACTCGTAAAAAATATGATATTTAGTCCAACACATCCATGAAATATGAATTCAAAATCCCTCTAAGATTTATAAATAGTAATATTTCCATTATGACATGGATGTCATGACTTTTAAACCTAGTAATATAGACATTTCTAACATAATGAGTCAGATGAAAAGCATAAGAATATTGTAACCAATAATCTTGAATCAATTTAATAAATAATAAATGAAATTATTTAGAAACGTTATATTATTCTTTGGATTCATTAAATTTTTAGATTTTTCATCTTCAAAAAATTCATTATCAATATTTCTATAAATTTGTGAAAGTTGAAAATATTCATTTACATTATCAATGATCTTTAGACATTTTTAAAACATTGTAAAAAATATGTTTCCAAAAAATTCTCCCGTGTATTCATTACATATCACAAGTAATGAACCAAAAAATGAAACTAAAATAGATGGTTCAAAAAAATTAACCAATTTATCCAATTATTATATCTATCAAAACAATTTATTTTTTTTCTATTTATGGTTGGTCTACAAGTAATAAAATATAGGGAAGAGATGAAACAATTTAACTAAAAATCAGATATTATTTTATGGTATTTTATCTCTTTCATTTCAACCATTTCAAATATTAATTTTATTCCCTTGAAAAGGGTGATTTGTAGGAAGAAATATCACATGACCTTGAATTAGTAATTCTAAATGTATCTATAATTCCTTCATAAAAATCCAAATAGGTTTGTTGAGTAGAGTTTTTTGAATATTTCAACAAGAATATTTACTACCATAAGATCCAAATTGAAAAAATACAACTTTAGAAAGACCTAATCATATGTTATGAGGATTTTAATTAAAGAAGTATGCATTAGATCAAAGAGTTTCCATGAATCCCCATAGAAAAGTTGACTTAAGCATTCACTGATAGAAATATTTATTTTATTCCATGTCATTAATATAGATATGATATGAGATATAAATAAACATTGAAAACCAGGTTTAATTTAATAATAATTCAAATATTTCATCGTAAATATGGACATTATTTTTTGTAAATCTTTATACCATGAATATCCACATTTTGGAATCAATATAATAGAAGATTCCGTTATTTGAATAGAAATGGATCTTATGATAACTAATATCAAAACTATGGTACAACCTCTTACAATCATAGAAAATTATATTAAATTTATTTCAGTTTGGAAAAACAATGATTTAACCAATTATAATAGTTGATAAAATTAACTATTTTACATCTAAAAATAAGATTTAATACCCATAAATTTTTAACATCTTCATGTTTTCTAATATATAATTTCAAATATAATCCCTCCTTTTTATATTTAAACAAATTATTAAATTAAGAATGTTATAATTCCGGATTTTTCATAATATTTTGAGTTTTTGTTTCATGAATATATGATAACATAGAACCATTTATGTAATGGTTAATTATGGATGTCAATTTTTTTTATTTTCATCTAAATATTGTTCACCATTTTGATACAAAAAATATAATCTTTCTCAAAAAAAATTACAATAGCTGAATTTTAAAATTTTCAAATGTTTAGAATATCCTATGATTATATTTCATACTTAGACATTTAAATCATCCTTTAATTAAAAATTATGATTTCTATTATTGAAATGATAAAATTGATTTAACACCCTCAATGTAGACTTGATTTAGAGAAAATATATTCATATTTTTATGATAATTTAAGCAATTATGATCATGTAATAGAAATTGGTGACTACATCTTGTGTTATTAGTTATCAAAAAAATAAAAATACGAATAATTGTTACTCTTTGTGACTAATTTTAAATTATTTTTATATTTTAACACTATAAAATTTTCAATGTATTATATTTTGTGAGGTTCTGAGTCAGAATGAGATTTTGGGGGCCATATAGGCTCAAAACAGAAAGAATAAAAATATTAAATATATTTATCAGGCACATGATATTTTCCTCAATTAATGGAAAATATCCTGAATTATTTCCAATATGGAAAATATGTTCCCACAGTTAGATCTTGGATTTGGGGTTTACCCAAGACATGACATAACATTTATGTGTGTTTGGTGTTTGGTTACATCGAATGTCAGGGAAATTCATTTAATATATTTTATTGTAATGTTTTTAATAAAATTAAATTATCTCCAAAAATATGTATCATATGAGAAATGTAAGACCTACATTAGATCTAAAATGTGTTATTTATCCGTGTGGGGAATAACATATATGTGTGTTAAGTGTTGGTAACAAATAATATAATGGTAAACATCTTGATTTTTTTTTGTATTATTTATATATATTAAAAATTATTATAATTTACTAATAATTACACATTATTACTAATGTTTACTAGTTCTTTATAAATTATGAAAAATAATTTAATAATTCTTATTTTTTAATTTTTAATATATTTCTTATGAATAATTGTGAATATATAAAATTATTTATATTTTTCATATTTTATATCAGTTAGTTACAAAAAAATTACATATATATATATATTATTCAATGCTAAGTATTTATTAATTATAAATTTTTCTCTTTAGAAGTAACTGGTAACCTTGGATTTGGAGGGAGGGTGCTTGACACCTATAAATATTCTTTTATTATATCATTTCATGGCTTCTCAATTAGTCTATATTTTTTTCATTTTTATTATTTATTATGGGGTTCTTTTGGGTTGAAAATAAATTATACAAGATTTTTTATTTTCATTTCGTAGATACATCCAATGGCTACAACGTCCATAATAAGGTAAAGACTTGTTTTCCAAATGAGGGCAGTCAATTAGGTTTTCATACCGAATGGTTCTTAAAAACTCACATTAGTTAAGTGGATAATATGTCAAGATCCTAGAACTATTTAGGGGTATTTATTTCCGATTTTGATATTTTGTTATACATTTAATAGATTTTCAAGAATATATTGTCAATCATGAGATAAAATGATTTACCCCAAAAAAAATATCTTGTGTTTAATCACTATATTTTTTAGAAAAGAAATCATTAGAGCTTCAATTAAAGGAAACAAATTAAAAAAGTCTAAAAGAGGGAATTTTTCATTTGTCTCTATTAAGAGTGTAGACAAAATCCTCTATAATAGTAGTCAGATGCACTCGAGAGGCTTCAGAGATACCTTGATTAGAAAGTCTATCAGTGAGACAGTTGGCTTCATAGAAAACATTTGCGATGATAAATTTCATTGAGGAAAGAGTGTCAAGACATTAAATCCACTTCAATGTAAGCTTTCTGCGAAGATGGAGATGATTCTCTCTAACATCATGCACGATAGTTGAGGAATCACTTTCAAAACAGATATTGTTCAAGTTTCATTGATGAACTAACTCCAATTCTTTTATTAATTCCATTATCTCAGCTTCAAGGGTAGTGGCATGACCACAATAGCCATACAATCCATCAATAAAGTCACTCTTTTGGTCATGAAATACAATACCATATCCAGATGGTCTAGGGATACCCTTCGAGGCACCATCGAGATTTCATTTAATCCATCCCGCAAAGGCGGTGGTCCAGAAAATTTCCATAGTGCCCATTTGTTTAGGAAAGTTACCTGACAAATGAAGCCTTCGTAGAACTGCAACTTCTTTGATAGAGTTGTGACATTGTTCAATGTGAAACTAATTTTCGCTTCGAGTCATTGAAGGAATATTTGAAATGGAAACATTGTGATTGAAATGAACATTTTCATGCCTACCTTTTTTCATACTTTTCTATAATGTGTGAAGAGTTTCAGCACAAGAGAAAAGGAAAAGGATGTGGATTTGCTTGGAGAACTGTTCTGCTGAAATAAAATGTATGAAATTTTTCATACCACTGACATGAGGGACCGAAATGCTAAAGAGATCAAATATAATAATCCAGAGGTAAGCAACGGTTTTACAAGACAGGAATAAATGGTCCGTGTCAATCTATGTTGGGGGTACAAATAAAACATTGAGCATAAAGAGATATATACTTTTTGAAGGCTATTGTCCCCAGGGAATTATTGTAGATGTATTCTCCAGAGGATAGTAAACAGAGAAGGCTATACCCATCTTCTGAATTATTTGACAGCATTGGAAGTATTGCCCTGCATTAAGTGGTTGTAAAAGCATTTAGAGTCAATCATGCCATTTACATTTGGTTCACAGACAATGATATCATCAGAATTCAAAAAATCATAAGAATTGACAATTTGACCAATATGTGGGTGAGGTGATTGATATTCCATGTATGGGATTAAACCTTCATGTGGTGTCCTATATAAAATGTGTATGCTAGAATTGAATACCCTCGAAGTTTATTTAAACTGTATAGTTTGACATCATGTAGAAATTTTATATATAAGGGAACATTAGAACAAGTTATAGAGATCAATCTTTAATAATGTTTCGAATGTACCATATTTTTAACAAGAACTATATGTGTCATAGTCCATTCCACCCTTAACCCATAGATTTTTGGTGATAGATATTAAATTCCCATGAGGTTTATTTCCCATGGGTTTATCAAAATGGTAATTCCATCATTAATTAAAGTGATTTTTATTCCATTATATGGGGGAGATCAAATTGTTTAATGAATTGGTAATACACACCGATTCAACATTTTCTGGGGGTGATCGATAATGCATGTGATATAACCATTTCAAATCTCTAATCCCACATGAGGCATGATTAGTTGGAGAAACATAGGATATCAAGTGATTAGTCTCACTTCATAGGAATATAGGACTTATTGAATAGCTAGGCCCTGGAGAAGTGTTTTATATAGATCTCGACCCATGGAATGGAATCCTACATATCATGTTTGGATAGGAATTATAGTTCATGTTGTTCTGTTAGCTTCTGAATCCACTGATGGAAGAAGAGTAATTCCAAATTTATTGGATAATTTAGTCCCATGAGGTAAGAATATACGAATAATGGAGGGATATACACCAGATTCGATTCATCTTGGAGATCAGGCCTATAGAATGCATATTATTTATCATATTCTTATCTAAATCATTGTTAATTTAATTTAGATTAGAGATTTCCGGAATATGTCTTATAGACATGGTTATCATGCCTCTGAGTTTTTACCTGATGTGTCCTGGTTAGGTTCCTAATATGTCCCAAGCATTTTTCTGACAAGGCATTTATGTCCCATGGTTCATCACATAATTTAATAAGACAATATAGACGTATGTTTCATGATCTTTCTTGAATTTCCAGTGGACTATCTCATGACTCGATTAACACACATGAGGTCCTTTGAGTGATCAACACAAACATGTCTATTAGGGTCGCATGATCAAATCTAAAAACTACATAGGTTCTTCTATGAGTTGGTTGAAATTTATAGAGGGATTTTCATGAAATTTCTGATAGGTTTACAAGACATTGAATGTATTGTCTAACATGTAAAGATAAATTCGATAGAATTGGGTGACAAGTTAGTAGGACATTCCAAGACTTGCATGACATGTCATAACACTATCCTATGATATAGATAGGTAATGAAAAGTATATAATTCCATTTCATTAAATTTAGGTTATCCATATTCTCATATTTCTTTCATCTATTTCATTCCTTATTGCATATTTTCAAAATGATTCATCAAGAATTATCTTGTTTATGTATCTTGTGACATAGTAAACATGTGGAAACTCCTTCGTGTACTCTAGAAATCCCACTGGATATCCATAATATGTTCAATAGGGTGATCAGATGATTTTTATATTCATGAAGAAGGATCCCTTAGGAAATTCCATTTATTTCTTACAAAGTGTCGGACCCTTAAAACGCCCAGTCTTTCTGCTCCATGAGTTTTGTTCTTATACAATACCATGGGAATGCTTTGCATCTTTTATGTGTGTGTGTTCTTGTGTGTATTTTTTCAAAGAGGATAAATTTATATTCCATTCCACCCCAGTTATATTCCTCCTCATATAAAATGAATATCATTGATATGAGATGGATTCATTGGAGAATATGTCACATCATGTGCATCTCATGATCATTTTTCAAGTATTCCAATGTGTCACATGAAAAATAGTGACCATAAGAACACTCTTTCATCTCCATATTTATTTTATTGATTCTTTATCAAATGGATTTCATATAATCATGTTGACATATAAAATTGTATTTTAATAATTTCCAAGAGATGCCTCATTAGATTCGCAAGATCTATACACCTATAGAATATCATTTTTATGATTGAAGACGACTTATCTATGATCCTTTTTAAAATTTAGATGGCTTTACATAGGCCTTCTATGTGGTCAAGATGGATTTCCAGTGTCCTCTTTCGAGATAAAGCTGGCTTACCAAAGGGTCTTCAGGTGAGCATTGGTGGTAACATGAGGAACATAAACCCTTCACATGAATATAAATAAATTTTCACATCATGGGACAATTATTCATTTTTTTCAAAATTTATTCTCTATATCATGTGAATAAAAAATTGACTCATTAGATTTATGTTAGGGAATTTCATGAGTAGTATAAGATCTATCATGACCCATCCCCTGGGGCCCTTGTCGTGACTACCCCAATCCCACCTTCCATGGGATAGGGGTTGTCGACTAGCACCGGAATGGATTATTCCTAATACAGGAAGGCATTTCATCCCATATAAGGTATATGCCTTTCCAGAGCTAGTCCCCAACCCTTGGCCTATGGAAGGCGCGCTTGGGGTAATCAGGGCACGGGGCTCGAGGGATGGGTCATTACAAAGTGGTATCAGATCAGTTGGTTCTACCGAAAAACTAGGACTATGATCTTTTTAATGAAGAAAAAGTGTGATATTTTTTTATTGTGGTTATCAGTTCAGGGAGTCCAGTGTTAGTGTGGTGGCTGACGTATCCATAAAATAGGACCCTGAATTTTGATTTTTGACTCGGTGCATGAAAACACTGATTGCATGTGTTTTGGAAAAGTTTTTAATTTGATAACATTTGATTCTAATTTCTAGTTATAAATTATTGATCGTGGGGAACCTATTTTTTTAGGATGTCACCGCATATTTGGACAGCCAGTATTTCTATGAGAGTACATAATGACGGCCCACCGAGCGACAAGGCTTTAGTAAAAGTCCCTTTTACTATGGTAGCACGTTCGGGTGGTGCACCAGCCACACCTCCACCCATTGGAAAGAAAATATCAGCAACCCCACCCATAGACCATTCACGCTAACTGAGCGCATTGTATAAGTTCCATAGACAGAGGCCTCTGTCGTTTCAAGGCGAGACATATCCCCAAGAAGCTAGGGACTGGCTGGAGGTTGTGTATAGAGTTTTTCGCATGGTTGGACACCGTCAGAGCATATGGTTATCCTAGATTCATTCCTTTTCTAGGGTAGAGGAGGGATATGGTGGAGTCTGACAATCTAGACACATGGCGAGGAAACCCTCACTTGGATGGACTTTGAGAGCCTCTTCAGGGCGGAGTTCGTTCTAGTAACACTACGCTCAGTGCGTATTCAGGATATTCTACAAATATAGCAGGGCATCCTGGTAGTAGACTAGTACTCATCGAGATTCCCTGACCTCTCATTATACTCCACCAATATAGTATATGATCCATTCATTAGGGACAAAACCATTGAGCCGGGCCACATGGTTTGTGACACCAGGACCCGGTGTACTGATGATCATCAGACGGTCGATGGACTACCGAGTAATAGGTAAAGATTGGAGTGATTAGGTCTGCAGGGAGGCCGTTGAGGCAGAGGAGTTCGTTGTGCAGAAGGTAGTGGGTGGAGATTTAAGGTTCAACCACCACCGCCGCCAGGAGAAACACCCTGACTACATGGAGCAGATGGACAGGGGTGAGTATAACTTTAAGCAGTTGAGGCATATGACTACAGTGCTCCAGAGTTGATTAGAGGTATAATCTATGTCTATTCCACCATAGCTATAGTACTTCAAGACATAGGTTCCAGTCAATATTTAATTACCATAACACTCGTTCGGAGCTCAGAGATTCTATTGGAGTTGTGGGATCGATCCTTGCGATTAGAGAATCTTATGGGAGAGGATTCGACGATTACACATTGGTGTCGACGGTGTTAGCTTACTCATGAAGGATATATGTTCTTCTAGGATCTTCATTTAGTACAATTAAGGCCTTATGAAGACATCTTAGATATGGTCTTGCTATCCATAGTCCATGCTCTTATTGGCTATTTTAGGAGAAAGGTGCAGTGTGTTAGTGAAGATGGGATCGGGTTTTTCTTCACGGATGAGGAGGAAACCTTTGCAGCACAGGGTCGACTATCATGGAGGAGGCTGCAGCTGATTACTCATCAGTTTTCTATCCTCACCCATATAATAGTTAACATAAAGAGTTCAAGCTATCCTATAGTGGTGGACCAGTATGCTGATGTCTTTCTTGATGATGTTCTAGGACAATCTCCACATAGAAAGGTAGACTTTTACATTGACCAATACCCTGGGATGACACTGATATATAATCCATCATATCATATGTATCTTGTGGATCTTTTATATTTTTGGTTATAGCTAGAGGACTTTCAGGGAAATGAGTTCATAAGGCCCAATGTTTCACTACGGTAATCCCTGATCTTGTTCTCCAAGAAGGCCAATGGGAGCTTGAGGCTTTGTGTGGACTACTAGCTCCTAAACAAGGTGACCGTGAATAAATAGTATCCACTCCAAAGGATCGATGATCTCTTAGACTAGATGAATGGAGATCATTGGTTTTCAGAGATAGACCTTAGAGCAGACTATCATCAGCTCAAAGTACAGGATTCAGACATACCGAAGACAACCATCAGAAGTATGTATGGACATTCTGAGTTCTTGGTGATGCCTTTTGGAATGATATAATCTCTATTAGTGTTCTTGGGGATCATGAACATTTTTTTCAGCCATACCTTTATTGCTTTGTGGAGGTCCTCATTGATGACATCTTGATATACTCGGCGTTGGAGGAGGAGGAGCACCCATGGACCTATAGATAGTTCTGGATACACTCCGAGAGCACCATCTTTACGGATAGCTCTCAAAGTGCTAGTTTTGGATATGAGATGTCCACTACATAAGGAAAATTATCTCAGAGTCTATAGTCATAGTGGACCTGACAATGATATAGGTTGTAATTTCTTTGTAGCCACCGAGGAGTGTGACCGATGTGCGGAGTTTCCTAGGATTTGATGGGTACTACTGAAGATTTGTACCTAACTTCTCCAAGGTAATGGCACCCTTTTCAGATTTTCTGAAGAAGGGGCAGCCTTAATTTTTTATGGAGAAGTTTTAGAAGAGCTTTCAAGTGGTGATATAGATATTGATGAGTTCTCCCATCTTAAGGCTACCAGAAGAGGGAATTGGGTACATAGCTTACTATGACACGTCAGGGACAAGACTAGATTGTGTTCTGAATCAGGAGCGAGTAGTGATCTTCTATGGCTCACAATAGGTATGACAACATGAGAATAACTATGCTACCCATGACTTGAAATTAGAAGCAGTGGTTTTTTTACTGATGATTTTGCAGAAATACTTGATTGGAGAACCGTTTACTGTTTACTCTAATCACCAGAGTCTCATGTATATCTTCACACAGAAGGACCTGATCCTAAACCAATGGTTATAGTTATAGTCCCTCCATGAATATGACTTTGAGATAGTGTATACCCATTGGAAGTGGAATCTGGTAGTAGACACAATTAACATGAGGTATGGTCTAAAACTGTTGAGTGAGGCGACATAGTAGTTAGTCATATTGCTGGTATCCTTTATGGACAGAGATGGAGAAAATTACCTCAAGTCTATAACTATCACTCCCCCAATTCATCTAGGAGTTCAGGAGACACAGCTTGTAGATGTAGACTGCAAGGCACAACATGCTCAGATATCCTCAGGATAGGCACTTGATGGATTTTCTAAAGGTGGGGAGCAAGTTTTTTTTATCAAAGGATGTACCATGGAACCAGTGGCTCTACGGGAGGAGGTGTTGAATGAGTTTCACACATCCACTTTAGCAGTACATCCAGGACTGGAAAAGATGTACCAGGACCTCCAGCATTAGTACTGGTGTCCAGGGATGAATAAAGTAGTTACAGATTTTGTATCATGATGCCTCACTTGTCAACAAGTGGATGCGGAGCATCAGGTACTAGTGGTCTTAGCTCAGCCACTTGAGGTACAAGATTTGAAGTGGGATGTTATATCCAAAGAAATTTTGATGGGGCTACCGCATACATTCAGGGGCCATGATTCCATCTGGGTGACTATTGACCAACTCACCATGTCGTCCCACTTCCTACCCATCCAATAGTAGGGATCAGTAGAGGGATTGGGATGCCTATACGTGCAAGAGATAGTGTGAATCATAGAGTTTCATCTAAAATCATCTCAGATTGGGATGTAAATTTTACATCCTACTTTAGGAAGGGATTGCAGGAGGCATTCATAACTCATCTACACTTGAGCATTGCCTTTCGCCCTCAGACAGATGATCACAGAGAGCGGACCATACAGACACTCGAGGACATGCTTCGTGCTTGTGTCATCTATTTTAGCCATATATGGTAGGACCACCTTCCCTTGATGGAGATTTCACACAATAATTGTTATCACTCAACTATCATCATGCCCCCATTTGAGGCCTTGTATGGGCGACCTTGAAAATCACCTCTTTTCTAGATAGACCCAGGGGAGTATGCACTAATGGGTCCAAAATTTCTACAGGCTACCACGTAGAAGGTGAAGATCATCTAGGAGAAGATGAATAATGCACAGAGCTGGCAGAAGTCTCACGCCAACATGAGATGTAGACCGTTGAGTTTGATGAGGTTGACCATGTCTTCCAATGGGTCTCACTCTGATGAGGATTACGGAGGTTTGGTCGGGGAAGAAAACTTTCTCTAAGGTTCATCGAACCCTTTAATATCCTCAACATATTAGGTGAGGTGGTGTAACATCTAGATCTTCACCCACAGATGCACTAAGTGCAAACTATTTTTCATGTGGCATAGCTCAGGAAATACATTCCTGATCCATCTCACGTTATTGATTGGGGTGAGCCAGACATCAATGATAGTGTGAAGTTTGTGGAGTTCCCAGGGGAGATAGAGTATCGATAGGGGCAGGTCCTTCATTGGTTGTAAATTCCTCTAGTGCATTTTTGTTGGCATCATGGGGATCTCTAGGAGAGAACATGGGAGTGAGAGGCTCAGATTCATGATAAATACCCCCATTTTCCCCCTAGCTTTGTTATATCTTTTGTAGATGAAAATATCTAAGGTAGGGAGAATTTAATGACCCAAAAATTCTAGGTAATATTTTTTAAAATTTATTTGGGATTATTATGATTCTGTGTAAATTGATGGCACATGATTTTGAGGCCTGGTGTTCCTGGGAAGGATTTTTTTTTATTTTTTTAAGGTACATTAATTTAACTCTTGATCGATGGTTTCTATCTTTTTAACCGGTTCTCAAATTAAATATCTAAGGGCACCATTAAATCCTCAATGATGGGATTCGCTTAAGGGAAACATCACGTTAACCGTAGTAGGTCAGGAGAAAAAGTTAAATTTTGGACTTTTCAATAAAATAATAAATTAACTTAACAAATTATTTTATTTCTTTTTCTCCAATGGATGAGCGACGAGGGTGGGGGCCAGTGAATTTTCAAGCCAATTAATGGCTTGAATCACCAATATTTTTAATTGCACCATTGGGGAATTAATAGGCCCATTCATCAAATGAACCTCATTAATTCCTTAGTGCATTACTCAGCTATTTCCCCTATATTTATGTGATGCTTGCGGAAGAGTTTTATCATGGA
Organism: Viscum album; assembly: GCA_963277665.1. Classification (NCBI taxonomy): domain Eukaryota; kingdom Viridiplantae; phylum Streptophyta; class Magnoliopsida; order Santalales; family Viscaceae; genus Viscum; species Viscum album. The sequence continues at coordinate 2,118,884,411 of OY728132.1, read as the reverse complement.
TTATTCAAGTGAGGAAACTATGGAGAGGTTCTATAGAAACAACCACCGTCAGAGGATGGATACTCGGGCTGTAATGATTTGGGATTGACGAACACTGATGACTACATCCAACATGGACGCTGCTCTTGCCGCAACTGCAACACCTCCAATAGATCTTGAGGTAGGGGATTATTTTAATAAGCTTATCCTTGATGAATTAATCTCCCACTTATTATCATGTTAACGTGGAGGGCGCAGGGGTGAACGATCAATGCTCGAACCCTCCGCCACTTTGTTCATGTTGCGTTCTTCCGGACAAGTTTCCTCAATTTGACGGAAACAGGAAACAGTATTTCATGCTATAATGGAGGCATCCCGAGAGACCTATAGGCATAGGCGGGAGGGAAAAAATTGCTTCGAACAATCACTGGAGCCTAGCAGAAGATCATTCGGCATAACACCAGTGAGGGACGACGGTGGTCAGCATTGTCCAGCCATGGTGACAGTATGTGGAGTGTTTTCGTGCGCCATAGAGGGGAGCTATGACATCATGTCATGGTGAATGTAGAAGGAGACATGCCCTTGACAATCCATGGAGGCGGAGGCGGCACGCTGTCACACGCTGCGATGAGGAAAGGGAGACCCACATCCCTCGGGTCTCGTAGACTACTGAATGGTGCCACAAGGAGATGTCGATTGAAGGGTACCGAATGTCTCCTTTGAGCTATTTAGAAGGTGGACCGCACACCCCATGTGGGGCATGCCAGCAAGACAGGCCATGCCCAACTAGTGGATTGGGCCAATCCATGGCCCAATGGACCACTCACTCCTTAACCAAGCGGGCCGCACCTGCCATGGCCCAACCCAACTGGGCCTGCCCAAGCCAGCTCATGCTAGTCTGGGTCAGACCCGGATCAGGTCGGGTCGACCCAAATAGGGTCGGGTCGGACCAGCCCTGGACCCCTCTTTGTCCCAGTTACAATTAAGTGATTGTGTCTTGTGAATAAGACGTTCGTTTGACGAACCACCTGTGGCACTGGGACCCTTGGAAAGAGATGTTCCTTTTCATATATCCCATGTCAGTTTTGGAGAATGTTGGAGTATGGATGGGTTGGATCGACTCTGAATCCAACTAGGCCCTCGACACTAAAATACCAATAACTTACAGACTGGGCATCTTGTTGACAGGCCTTCTATTGCGTTGGGACCCTTATGACATGATGGATCATTAGGTTACTTTTTCTTGGGACTTTTTGCCAGTTGAAATACAATAGATGGATTGAGGAGCAGTTCTCCTAGAATCTAGAGTACTATGAGTGGGAATCCATTGGTTGGTAGTTAGGTAGAGGTTGGAGACAGATCATACTATGGTTAGTACCGAGTGATCAGGTGTGTGTTAGCACCTAGAGAACATGTGTGGATCCACACTTAGCGGTCCTTTGTGGATCAGCAGCACATGGCCTGAAGAGGACAAGCCTTAGACCAGCCCATCACGGATCATTGACATACCGATCATGTGTGGGTGAGATCCTATGTAGTCTAGTGCTCATCAATCCAATGTGTGTCAGCGCATACCAATCCTGTGTTGGTAAGATCCCATGTCGGTCTTTTAGGGGATAGTAACTATCTACTCTTGGAGGGTTAGATCTTCTATGGGTCTTTCGGGGGTTAGTACCTATCGACTTCATGTGGGACGGATCCTGTGTGGGTCCTACGGGGGTTAGTACCTATCGAACCTATGTGGGTCAGGTTCTTAATGGTCAGCAGTAATGCCTCTCAACAGAATATGAAGATCTAGCTTCTCGACTAATCATCTGTACTTCTGTGTATTAATTATACCTAGTTTGATATTTGTCTATTTTTTTATTCTTTGTTATTGAGATACTGCTTGTGGTGTTCCTTTTTGGATTGAAATACCTTTTTGGGTCTCGGGATCCCTATTGGGTATTGTTATACTCACCCCAATATGGGATTTTCGTGCACCTTGTTGTGTCTTATACAGATTATGGGAAGCCATGACTAAGACTCAGGGAGCTTGGACCTGACGGTGGACAGTATTGAAGATTGATGTGGAGAGATATGAAGACGAGTTGTACCTACCCTTCAGGTAGGATCCTAAGTGTACGATTCTATGAGTTATTTTCTATTTTTTAGTTTCAGTTTTACCTTTCATTTGGGCTTATATTATGGCCCCTTTACTTTCAGTACTCACCTTTACTACTACAGTTTTAATTCGTCGTTTCTCTTTGTTTTGTTTTTGGGTCATGTGTTTGTGAAGGATTAAAGCAATTCCATCCCGTATTAGGTATACCCCATCCATGTGCTAGTGACCAACCCCTGTCCTATCAAATGTAGCTTGGGGAAGTCATGGCATGGGCCTCGAGGGATGGGTCATGATAAGATCGTTCACCATCTTGTGAACATCGTCATAGATAGTTTCTCTACTAGTCTGTAATGTGTCAAATGATCAATGATGTATCTTGTACTGGTGTGTAAAAATTTCAATGGAAAATTCCCCTAGAATTATTTCGATCTAATGAGTAACCACGTTATTGAAATGATATTTCCATATTTTATTGATGGTTATGGTGAAACTTCATTATTCTCTTTCAGGAAAAGGCCGACATGTCTCTAGAGGGATCTACAGGGTCTTGTGAATCACATAGGAACGTCCCATGAAAATAAATGTAACTTTCCATAAATTTATGCTTCATAATTTTTAAACATTTATTTTATAAGGGTATTTGGGTGATTTTTAAGTGTTTATAGATTGTAAATTCATAAGTTCATATAAACTAATCTGGAAGCCTTCACATGGTCATGAATGGTTGTCTAGAGTCTCTCACAAGAACATGATATTTTTTAGATTGGATTCATGTGATGGTAAATATATCAGTTGTATGGAATGATCTATTTGAATGACCTTCCCAGTTTTATGTGATTCGTTGTCCTCCTATAAGTTATGCACTCCACATAATTCATCCACATGGACTTCATGTATTAAGCTCTTCTTTCTGTTGTTTTGATAGAAAATAATAATCGGGCTTCAGGTATTTTTTTCATTTATAAAATAGTCTATTATCATTGTGTGGGAATTAAATTCCCCTCCCCCTAAGGAGAGTGGTTTTCAAGAACAAGGTCATGGTTTTGTGTAGATTAAATTCCCACCTAATTCCTTGGGGCTTCCACTGACTAGTGTCCCATGTGACATTAGGTATTCTATGGAAACTTTGGTACTGTGAGTGACTACCTATAAAAACGGGAGTGAGGGAGCCTCTCATTTGACATGGGAATTTCAACTCCACAACTCTTTAAATTTATCATGTCTTATGATTTATTTTTTTGACCTTACTGTATGAACAATTTCACAAGACATCTTTTCCAGAACTAATCTCAAGATCACTTCACAAAAATATTTTATGAGACATCATTGTGTGACTGGTTATCATAGTACGTTATCCAAAAAACCATGAGTCCACCCTCAAAAAAAATTCTGAACCTTAACCCATTTAATTTTCAATATGGATTTATTGTAGGATTTACATGATATATATGCTTGTTCATGTGATCTCTAGATCATTACATGGTCCATATGTCCATCATAGAGTCATGTGATCACAATTCTTACAACAGATCATCCCATAGTGAGATACTCTATGGGTTATGTGATTCGAAAGACCTATATCTTATCATGTGATCATGAATAACTTTAGGGTTAATCTGATTCTTGGGATGATTTTTGAGTTATGTACCACTTATGGTAGGATTCTTCCCTTATCTAACATGTGATTCTTATTTTCATACAAATGGATACTAGTTCTCTTAAATCTTCCAACACTGTCTTCCAGAGGGCCATAACTGTTGGGAATTAAAATTCTTACCCTCATTATCATGTGTTCTTTGAAAAAAAATTATTTGAAGGGGATTCTCCAATATAAACATTAGAGTTATCCCCAATTACAACTACTTCATTTTCTATGTATTTGTTTTATTGGATGATTTTTTTATCCCCTCACTTAATTTTATTCTTCTTTATTTCTTAACATAACCTTCCATTGAATTTATTCAAATGATGATTTATAAAGGTAGTCAACTTTTCATAACACCGCTCTAGGGGTTGTCCTATATGTTTTCTAGGGTCTAGAGGGTTATGATCATTACCACCATTCAATTTCTCAGTGTTATTTGAGAAAACATATATCCTTCATGAATAACATGAATGTAAATTGGAACTCCAAATTGAACATACGACCAATCGGTAACTTTACTAATGAATGTTCATGATCATTATAGGATCGGAAGAGGTTCACTAAATTCATTGACCAGCTATATGTTATTCAACCTTATAAGTCATCATGGTTTTTCCAGTTTGTCATGTATCATCATACAAAACATCTCAAAGTGCCGATTAACCATATTTTTCTTGATGATAATTATTTTTACATGTCTCATGGGGATGTAGGAATCACCCCTTGGTATATTTACTTGTTGAGTGGGATATATAATTATGGGGAGATTTATAATGAATTTATTCCCAGAGTGGATGTTTTGGATGACCTTGCACAGTCTCAAAAAATGGAAGGGGACCTGTATAAAATCATGAATGAGAAGATAAGTAGAGGTCTCAAATTATGATCACATATTCCTTTTGTAGATTTTATCAATATTATCCTCTATCATAGTGGGACTCATCCAACAACTGTATTCCAAGATATGTTCCCTTCTTGGCAGGTTCTGAACTGGAATTCACTTATTGGGCCATCATTGAGTCTAGGGAGTATCTTCATGGGGATACCATGTGAGATTGAATGAATTTCATCAAATATGGATTCCGGGGTTTTTATCCATGTTTTTTGATGGATGGGTTTTCATCCCTAATGATTCACACTTGGGAATTTTAATGAGAATGTTGGTGATAGATGAAAGATTGTAAAAGTAGTTTCCTATTATTCTAGATATGCCAAAGATTTCTCTCATTTATCATATCCCTTGTAATATTTATCATGGAATCATACCTTACAAGATATAAACCCCCTTCCAAATCTTATTTGGAAGGATAAAAGATTATTTCCAATGTTCGAAATATCACAACAGTACTTGGATCCCTAGTGGGTTAGGTGATTCCACTATTTAGAAATGAGGATATGGGCATGTTCATAATAAATGACCATTTCCACATTGTTCTCTATTCCATAATAACCATGCTAACTGTGGATACTAGAAGTGGATCTCTGGATGAAAGTTCATATAAAATCATTGTCTGAGATGGTGTTTTTATGACCCATGTCGAAGAGATGATTATTCTCAATCCATATACCACATATTGGTTTTATTACTATTTTTTATTTATTAATTGGTTTTCTCCTCTCCATTTACTAGGTGTGTGGGGAGAAATATATCTTTGTCCTATCTCTAAATTTTGGATTATGTTGGAAAAGTGAAGGCATAAATGCATAGAGTTTTCTTCCACCTATTTTCACCCCTATATTTTCAATAGGTGGGGTTCTTCATAACTATTATTTCTAGGTATATAAGAATAAATAGAATGTGATGCATGTTTATGTTAATAACGACTTATCTGGATATATAGATGACAACCAATGCAATTAGTTTTTATAATTTATAAGTTATGATGTCATGATATCTATAATTTGGGTATTATCCATTTCACATGTATTATAGATGATTAAAAGTTGAAATTTCCTGATTATTTTCTAAAAATATATATCTAGGAAATGGTGAAACAATTTTAGATGGATGATTCTATACTGATGGACACTCTAGTGTAGACCTGAATAAAATATCCAAAATATACGGTTGTTAATGTGTTTTTTTGTAACTCATCATAGAATGATTATTTCTAGTTTACTATATTTCATATCAACAAAAATAAATATTTTATTTTTCATGTCCAATGATTCCCATTATCATGGATTGACTTAATCAGTAATTATGATAATGTGAAAATAATTATTCCATGTGTTAATAAAATAGTGAAATATAAGCTATATTTTTATAAAAAATCAAAAACTCCAATGAGATTCACTTATTCAAATTTGGTAGGTTCTATAGATGATGGAACGTATACTTCATGAGTTTCTTCAAAAAAGGTGGTTCATTAATTTAATAACTATGTAAAAAAATAAGACTATATATTCTTCTCCATGACAAGGATTGAATATATTACTACCACTCATGATTATTTCCAAATTTTTATTGATAAAAAAAATTCAATAAAATTTAATTAATTTGGGATCTTTTATTATGGTAAATTTTGATAAATCAAGTGCAGTAAATCTAAGAAAATTCCAATTTAACAATGGATTACTAATAATATTGTGATAAAATATCACTTTATTAAATTGAATATTTTTCTATAATTGGTTTGGATGGATTATGTGTCTACTCAAATTCAACACACTAATATTATGTTCAAGGAACTACCCCAATGTTTTTTGAGGTACATTGGATAGATATTATATTCAGATATAATCCATCAACTTATATAGATTGAAGAAGAACCCCCTAACTCAGCATAGAGAATTCCCCTTTGAAGAAAGTTATGGATAATTTATAAGGCAAAATTTTTGGGTTTATAATGAACAATTTTGGTACAAAAAAATATTATTTTCATTATATTAATTGAAAATTTTGAAAAATTATTAATTTCTGTATTTGGAGAAATAAATGTTATAGATTTGTTAAAAAAGTGGGGGATTTATTTAATTTCCATTTAGAGGGAGAATTCATTGGTTTTTATAGATGTTTTATTTAATGATATCATATTAAATACCCATGAGTAAGTATTCCGGAGTTTCATTGTATTTTTGTTTCACCCATTTATCATCGATCGTGTGGCCCTAGAACTAATGATTTCTGATTTATTGGTTCATGCCTTTGAAAATGGGATAGATTTTAGGTTTATGAAAAAGGGGTTTTTATGGAAATTATTTTTCATTTTTCATTTGGTTTAGAAATTATCCACAATGATAAAGGGTTATCATTTTATAAAAATCCCTTTAAGTAATGTTTGTGTTTTTTTAAAGTGTAATGGGTAAAAATCTAAAAAATTTGATAAACTCACCTGGAATTTTGAGTTTAATGTATGGAAGGAACATAATTTTTTTTAGTTAATCCTTAAAATGTATTATGATACATCACGGTGACTCTAGAAAATCCATTTTGAAAAAATTTAGTGAATGGAGTTACGTTTTAGGGTGAATTTTCTTTTATTTTTTAGCATGGAAATTAACCTATGAGAAATAGTGATGGGGCCATGTTTTAGTTTTTTTTGTATATCTTGAAAATTTAACCCTAAAATCTAAGAGTTTGTGTATATGTAAGAGTTTGGAACATGTAAATGTATGTCTCGTGCTGTCTAGGGTTCATTTAATGTTATAAAGACTAGTGGTTTTTCACCAAAAAATAGTATATATTTATTATATGTTGTAGTTAACCTATGTGAATATAAGGAAAGTTATTAAATAGTGCTAACTCATGAGACATAACATTTGTTTAAGTCAAAATGGACATAGGTTAGTCAACACATCATAACACGTGGTGTTTTGAGTTAAAGTGTATCCTTTTTCAAACATAGAAGCCTACTGTAGTCAAAGAGGTGATCATTGTTGACAAAATAATGTTTTTAAATGATCGAAATGTTTCTAATGTGGATATTGAAATGGATTGTCCCCATAGTTCTGATAATGTCCAATGTAATTTTTAAATTATGTTTACTACACCATACTATATTATAAAAGAGTTTAGTGTCTTAGATGATATGGTTTTTCAAGATAAGATGTTATGAATTTCTATGTAAATTTTGAACATTGAAAACATTGTTATTTTTATGGATTGATCTTTGGAAACCATATCTGAATATAATAGTGATTATTTTAATATTGATGATCCAAATGTTATATTATAATTCATGGATGTTGTATTTTGAGAGAAATTATGATTTGGAATGTTAAGTTAAAATGTATTTTTGCTTTTATATTTCTAATTCCTTAAGAAAAGAGGATATATATATATATATATTAGAGTATTATTATATAGGAGGGCTTAAATATCAAAATATATTCATTCTAATAAATCCATATTAGATAATAATAGAAGGGAAGTCCAAAAATATTAACTTTTAAAAAATAAAAATGTGAATATTCTAAGTTTTCTACTTTATTGAAGTATTAAAAAGTATATGCAACAATTTTCACACCGTCTAGAATAAATGTATTATCTAAATGTTGAGTAGAATAATACCATTAATGAATAAGTTTTAAGAATCCCTTTGTGAATAGGATTATTGTCAATATTTTTTTGAAGTGGAAGAGTAGTCATTTATTGCTATTCACTACATTAAAGAACTCATAATTTTGATTTTAAAAGGAAGGATTCAGTTTTATTAAATTCACATGATCTTTCATGTATATAAAATTATAGAATTATGTAAAACTATTAAAAAAATAAATTGAAACGTCAACTTATTTTCAATTTTTTCAGAAAAAAAAATATTATTTTTAAATTTTATATCATGCTTTATTCAAAAATTTGTTTCTTTATTTAATATTAATCCTTATAGTCAAATGATATAACTATATAAATATCTTATACATCCTTAGGCCCTGGGGAAAAAACTAAAAAATTGGGATAAACATTAAATAATTAGTAAGGGATAAAAAACAGAGAAACCCCTTATCCTGATATAAAAATATTGAAATCCCAATGAAATTTTTACTTTTATAAAATTAAACATTATTCACTACAAAAATATGTTTGTCAAATACCTCATAATAAATACTGAAGGAAAATTAAAAATCAAAAGTGTTTCTTGTAAGACATCAGAACCCATTAATAAATTTTCATAAAAAGAAATCTTTTCACCCTTTAAAGGGAAATAAAAATTCCTTTGATCATAATCATATTATAATACCATATAAAATTAAAATAAATACATGAAAACTCATTTTCAGGAACAAATAAAATCATATAGGTTCCATGTGACATCACCTTTTTAGAACATTTTTAACAACTTTTACATGAACCCATACAAATGGAATTACATATTCAGCCAATTGCATCATAATTCATCAGATAAGTAAATCATTACCTATTTAATTAGAGAGATATATAAGCCTCACTCATCATAATAAACAATATACAAGGTACAAAATCATGAAAGAAATATATTATTAATTTTTTATTATAAAATATGCAATAATATTTTATTTCACACATTTGAAAATTTAATTTTTTCATTCTTGTAAATATAAGGTCAAAAATAAAATTTTTTATTACAAACAATTAAAAAATTACAATATGAATATGAAAAAATATTTTCTTTAAAAATTCATAATATATTTTAATGGAATTATTTTATATAATATCATCCATGATGGTCATAAAATAATTTTATTCCATATATGTTAAGTAAAATATTACATTAATAAATTTTAAAAAACAAACCATTTAGAAAATTTTAAAAAAGATATATTTCTAAACCACTATAAGGAATATGAATTAAATATCAAATTAATATAAAAAATATTATAAGTATAAAATTCTTGAAAAATTTGATGAAATATTGTTATTTTGGAAGAATTGTTGAAACAGAATCTTTAAAATATTTTAAACAATGTTTTAATTTGAATATCATACAATGAGTCCAACACACCACATACATTCATTAAATTGTTAATCTTAAACATTTATTAATTGTTTAATTTTTTAAGTACAATTATTATGTTTATTAACATATCATATTCCAATATATTTCAAGTGTTACTGTGTCTTATATAGTTACTAATTTGATTAATTTCATGTCACTAAAATTAAGTATGTTTGAATATTATTCATAAAACCACTTTGATAGGATGGCCATAGTGAAAGGGTTTAATATTTCACCATATCCAAAATATAAATTATGAAATAATTTAAATTTTATGAATTAAATAAAATTTAATCATCATCCATGAAATTCATATATAAAAATGAAGTTGGTCATATCATGGAGGATGCAGTATCCATGTACACATGAGTGATGTGTCCCATTTTTTAATGGACATGAGCATAAGAATGTATATTTTATATTTCATTCATAGAAACATAAATAATTCCATCATATCATGTATATTCATTTTATGAATCATTGGAACTATCCATCTAAGGATATGAATACATAAAGTCAAATAAAAATATTTTTATTATTTAAAACTGATTTTTTATTATCATTTCCTGGTTTTAACATTTTCCCCCTTAAAAAAATTGTGTCCCTGTAACTTTTTTTAATCATTTAAGATGTTCTTCTAAAAAAAATTTAGGTTCCCAGGTTTCTTTCTCAATAATGTGTTTATTCCATAAAACATTAATATAGTGATTTGACTTAATCTATAACACATTCTCTCTAAAGTCTAAAATCTAAATAATCATATATTGTTATGAAATATTATATTCTAATAATACCACCTCCAAGAACAAAACACAAGGGAAATCACATATATATTTCAATAATAACTAAACATAAAACACATCATATACATGGGATAAAATCATTGGTAAGTCCCCTCAGTATATAATTGATTCTATGTTATCCTAAATTTTAAATGGACCACTAAAATATAGGTTTAACATTGATTTATTGCCAAAATTATCTCATCCATCAAATGAAAGAAAAATCCTCTATTTATCAACAAATGTATTCTACTTGATTTGAGGTTTTTCCCTTGTGTTGGTGGATAATTTTTACATTACCTTATATTTTTTATAAAATTTCTATTATAAAAATTATCCCCTCACCAACATCATCTCATTATATTGGAGTTAGACAATAATTTCTATAAAATTCATAAAAAGCTGTCTTCTGTATACTATAATTAAAACTTTTATTATATAAAAACTATCCTAATTAATGATTTTATTACCAACCTCTTTTATATTCAAATTAGAAACCTCAAATATTATATTTAAAATTCTAAATTGTATTCTCTATCTGTAGATAAAATTTTAGATAAAATGTTATAGTAAAATTTAATTCAATAAAAAGGACATATGATGTCCTCTTAACAATTTCTATGTAAATATGTGCTTCAGATTAGATATAGTACATATATGGACTCCATGTAACTAGAAAATATATTTATAATAATATTAGGAATGTTGATCCAATAATATAGTGTCTCAAATAGCAATAAAATATACATATTAAGTTAATCATTCAATAATAACCGAAATAAAATTATCATCTTGTGATTTATTTGGTAAATACAACATGATGTCCGTGTATATATTCTCCTATTTCCATTCATGAAAAAGAGAAGGCTGAAGCATTCCCTTCAATAATTTTCACAAAACATTATCTTATTGACATGTAAAACATATAATGACAAAATCATCAATATCATACATCATTCATTCCCATGAATAATATTCTCAAAGGACATAGTTCATTATAGATTTTTTATGAATAAAAAACAATGAGAAATTATATTCACTCTATAATTACTAGAGCAATTATGAAAAACGTAATAATGAAAACCTATTTAAAAGAATTCTAATACCTTATTTTTCAATATTAAATTCAGGAAACTCATTCATCTTAACAAAATATATTAATTCTTGCAAACCATGATTTTATTTATGATCAAGAATTATTCTATCTAAAAAATATTCCTTTATTGACACCTAATCTAAAAGAGTGGGAGTTCCTTCATGAATAATTTCTATTCCAAAATATATTAAATTTGTAACCAAATAATCATGTTCCAACTGTTTCATAGCTAATAATATATTATTTTACTGATTTGAGGCATCCTGTCGCGACCTGTTCTCGGGGCCCGTGCCGTGACTACCCCAAGCCAGCCTTCCATAGGCCAGGGGCTGGTGACTAGCACCAAAGGCGAAAATCCCGATAAAATGGAAGGCATTTCCTTTATATAAGTAAACAAACACAACAGAGTACGCAAGATGAAGTAAACACTAATTAAACTGAGTAAAAAAGTAAGTGCTAGAAAGTAAATGGGCCAGAATACAAACCCAACTAAAAGTACAGTACAACAGTAAGGAAAGAACAGCTGTAGTAAATTAAACCAGCAACCACTGAGTCGTCCTCCGAATATCCCACATGAAGGGTGGGTACAAATGGTCTCCTCATCTCCTCGGGTCCGGCCTTCCGCTCTGTGTATGCCCTGCCAAGTGGTCCACCTCTAGGTACCATCCTGCTCCACAAGACTCCACCATGATAAATTTTGTCTGTCATCTTCATCCAACACAATGTAGTGCGGGCATAGCCCATGCAGGGGTGTGTATATGATACTCAGTAGGGACCCTGAGACCGCCGAAGGTCTCCTAGAGTCCACAAAGGATAAACCACAAGGAAAGATACAAACACAAAGTATCAACCAACTCTACTTAGGTATATGCCCATACATATACCTAAGGCATCAATTCCATTTCGGCTCCAACTCACGAGCCCAAGTACAACCCAGTACACACAGGAAAGAAAGTCAATCACATAGATGGTAATGATTGAATGTCAAGACTCAGCTCACAAAGGAAAACTACTCACTATGGGGGCTGGAGATAATAGATGTAGCCTACGAATCATCTTCCCTGTCGAACCCACATAGGATCCAAGTACAGAAGTCATTGCCGCCAAACCCATGTAGGATCCAAGTACAATAACAATCGCTGTTGAACCCATATAAGATTCAAGTACAGTCGTCATCACTTCTGAACCCACTGAGGATCCATGTACAGTCTTCCTTACTGCTGAACCCACGTAGGATCCATGTACAGTCGTCATTGTCATTGCAGTCACAGCCAGCTCTAGGGTTCCCGCACACAACATGCTCAATTCTGGGAGGGTCCGCTCCTCGAGCCAAGGGGGGTCGATACATCAACTATCACGAAGTCCAGATTTGATGTATCCTGAAGTTCCATCTCGTCCAAAGGAACTCAATGCAATAGACGGCGTGTCAATCGGATGCCCGATCTGAGAGATAATGGTTTTTCCATCCAAGGGGCCCAGTTAGAAATACGATCGTTCCCAACCCAGCTGATATCCAAATTCATCTGAAACACACTTAGAGTATCACAAAAGTACCGTATCATTGAAAGAGTCCCTGTGCTGTAGACGGGGCGTCTATTGGACATGCGGTTCTTAAGTTATTCACGTTTAAGTGAATAACGGGCCCGACCTGCTTAGCCTAGTGGGCCGAGGGGTCAGGTTGACCCAGTTTGACGGGTCCGACCCAGTAGGGGTGTCAGACCTGTCCAAAGAAATATACAACTCATCCCAAAGGGGCACGGCCCAATCCAGCGGGGCGCGGCCGGGCCCGGACCAGCGCTGCCCTTACCCAAACTGGCCGTCTAGACAGCCCGGTCTTCTGCGCACATGGCCCGCATGGGCGGGCCGCTGGTCTTCCAGCGCGACGCCCTCTCGGCGCCGCGGTCCAGTTCTTCCCGGCCGGCCGACGAGCCGGCCGGTTCCTCCACTGAAGCGACCCGTGTAGTGGGTCGCGGTTCTTCCTGCACAACAGGTGCGATGGTGCCAGTTCCCTTCGCCACATTCCCGGCACGACGTGATGGCGTCATGCTTCCTCCCCCATCAATTTCTAATTCTAAATTAATAAACGAGAACAATGGAGGGTTGTCAGGCCGTGATCGTTCGGCCCTCACCCTCCACATAAAACGATAACAATCGGCCATATTTAACAACGATTTCCAATTAGAATGGGGTAAGTAAACATCCAATTTCAATAATAAACCCCTACCTCAACAAAAGATGATGAACGTCGGCATTGTGGTTGACGACATCGCGAGGTGGGGATTCGTAGACGTTGATGGAGAGATTACGAGGAGGAAGCATTGTCTCCCCTTTTAATCAATGGAGAGAAGAAAACAAGGTGCGACGTCGATGGTGAGTTCCCACATTTGTGTCTCCTCCCTTGTCACAGAAGAAGAAGTGGATGGTGAATCTGGGGTTTCTGAGTCGATGTTCTTCGTCTGAGAGTTGGTGCTCTTCAACAAAGGAGATGAAGCATTTTCAAAACTCAAGAGCTCTCTCACAAAATCTCAACACAACAAGCCAACCAAAAATAAAATAAGGCTTCTCCTTATTTTAATTAATCATGCCATGAATTTCAAAAATTAAATTCAAATGCTTAATTAATTAATGAAAGTGTTTCAATTAATTAATTAAGGTGTGTGTGTTGGAAAGTTTTATTCAGGTGAGATGGAGTGAGGAAAGGTCCACATTAAATTATGGAAGTTGTCAAGTTTAAAGGGGGAGTTTTATGAGAATTAAGAGAGAGTTATAGGAATGTGAAAGGTTGGGGCTCATGTGGGACCCACCTCACAAATATACTTACATGGGTAGTTAGGAGCTTGTGCATCCCGCCCCAACTCCCCATTGTAGGATATAGCCACTTAAGATATAAAAATAAAATTGTTCCACAATTTTATTCATTTCTCATTTAATCCAAAAATGTTTAACTTCACTTCCTGTGCAAATGCATCTACAGTAAAGGTCCCCTTAAGAAATTACCGACGTTGCGAGTTCATCGGTTCTCTCATAATTCAATTCCGAGCACCGGATGAAAAGTTAGAAAAACCCACTCGTTCGTTCACAGAGCCTACCCGAGCTAATCTTCGGAAATTGATTCTGGGCACACCAGGCCTTGGAATCAAGTGCCATCATAATCCACAGACTCGAAAAATTCCAAAGTATTTATGAAAACATTTCCTTTGAAATTTTCGGGTCTTTAAATTACTCCCACCTCAGGGATTTACATCCCCGTAAATCTACATCATAAACTATGGAAACAAAAGAGGGTAATGTGCATGAATATAAGCCTCCTGCTCCCATGTGCTCTCCTGGAGGTTCTCGTGCGGCCAAAAAATGCACGCTAGAGGAATCGACCATCTACATAGGACCCGCTCTTGTCAATCCTCGATCTCCACCAGGACCTCCGCAAATGTCGCACCTTCATCGATGTCCAGCTCCCCGTGATCAATGATATGTGTCGGGTCGTGCACGTATCTCCTCAACTAAGATACGTGGAAGACGTCGTGCACCCGGTGCAACTAAGGTGGAAGGGCTAGGTGATAAGCCACCTCGCCTACCCTACTGAGAACCTGAAATGGTCCAATGAAGCGTGGAGATAACTTGCCGCCCTGACCAAATCTTCGTAATCCATGTCCCGGTGAGACCTGTAAGAAAACATGGTCGCCATACTCGAACTCTAGTGCTCTCCACCTCTTGTCAGCATAGGACTTCTATCTGCTATGTGCAATCCTCATCCGCTCCTGGATGATCTTCACCTTCTCCTTTTTATCCTGGACCATCTCTGGTCCTACGAGTGCTGAATCACTAGGGTCAGTCTAGCAGAGAGGTGATCTGTATGGTCAGCAGTACAATGCCTCATATGGTGACATCCCGATGGTGGAGTGGTAGTTGTTGTTGTACAAAAACTCCACCAAGGGTAGGTGATCCTCCCAGCTATGACCAAAGTCAACGACACATGCATGGAGCATGTCCTCAAGTGTCTGAATGGTCCTCTCCATCTGGTCATCCGTCTGAGGATGAAAGGCGGTGATCAGGCGTAGATGTGTCCTGAATGCCTCCTGCAACCCCTTATGATTCCAGGATGTAAAGAGAGCATCTCGATTGGAGAAAATAGTAAATGGTACACTATGAAGCCATACGATCTCCTAAATGTAGAGGTGTCCCATGCTCTCTATAGAGACCTTCTCTCTGATCAGTAGGAAGTGGGCCGACTTGGTGAGTTGATTTATGACCACCCAAATAAAGTCGTGTCCTATGGAAGTACGTTGGCGCCCCATCATGATATCCATGGATATCCCATCCCACATCCACACTAGGACCTCTAAGGGATACACCAAGCCTGTTGGTACCCGGTGCTCCGCCTCCACCAGCTGGCAGGTGAGGCATTGTGAAACAAACTCTGCCACAAATTCTTCATACACGGCCACCAATGCTATCGTATGAGATCCTGGCACATCTTAGCCACTCCTAGATGTACCGCAAGAGGGGATGTGTGAAACTCCCTCATAAATTCTTCCTACAGTGCATCTGGTATCATGGTACGTCCCTTGAAGAGGATGACGTGCTCTTCTCCTTCAGAAAATCCATCAGGCGCCTGCCCTGTGGAAATCTGAGCATGTCGCGTCTCACAGTCAACTTCCCCACGTTATGCCTCTCTGACCCGCTGAAGTAGTATAGGTGTGACTGTGAGTGACCGTAGAAAGGCTTCTTCATCTCTTTCTATGAAGGATATCTGTAACGCATCTAGTCGCTCTATCGTCTCTCCAAGTAGCTAAATTCCTGACCTCCTGCTGAGAGTATCAGCTACTACGTTCCCCTTCCCAGGAGTATAGACTATCTCAAAGTCATAGTCCTAGAGGAACTCAAGACATCACCATTGTCTCAGGTTCAGGTCCTTCTCTGAGAAGATATAATTGAGACTCTGGTGGTCAGAGTATACTATAAAGTGATCGCCCATAAGGTAGTGTCTCCACATCATCAAGGTAAAGAACACTGCTGCTAACTCCAGGTCATGGGTAGCGTAGTTCTGCTAATGCTGCCTCAACTATCGTGATCCGTAAGTGATCACTTCCTACTCCTGTATCAGGACAAACCCGATCCCAGTCCCTGATGCATCGTATTAAACTACGTACCCTACACCCTCCACCGGATGCCTCAAGATGGGTACACTGGTCAATCCA
Source organism: Viscum album (assembly GCA_963277665.1). Lineage (NCBI taxonomy): Eukaryota > Viridiplantae > Streptophyta > Magnoliopsida > Santalales > Viscaceae > Viscum > Viscum album. Next base: position 2,118,867,689 of record OY728132.1, on the reverse strand, counting down.
TGCCTCAGCTCATGGAAGCTCTGCTGACATCTATCTGATCATACGAAGGGTTTCCCCTTATTCATCAAAGCTTAAAGCAGTGCTGCAACCCTGGAGATGTCTGGCACAAATCTCTGATAGTACCCAGCCATACCTAGGAAACTCTGCACCTCTATCACACTCCTAGGTGGATCCCAATCAAGTACTTCCTCGATCTTCACAGGATCCACAACAAATCCCGCCTCCGAGATGACGAGCTCTGTAACACCCGAGACTTTTATGTTATATAAATCATCAAAGGAATCTTTTTCTACACAACACTTGTTTGGCTTTCTTTACACGCAATCGCGACCTTCCTCGATAGCTTGCGTCGTACGCAATACCGAGTTTCACTAAACAACAATATGCTATTAAAACTAGCCGTTATGAATAGTAATAACCACTTTTTGAAATTTTATAAATTTTATTTTTCAAAATGGACTTCATTTTTGGACTCAGAATATCGAAATTAGCCTAGGGTAAAATTTAGGTATTTTTCTGAAAACTTTCAATTTTTGATGAATAGTGAAACCACTAAGTGGTAGGTTAAAAAACAGAATTTTGCATAAAACTTAATTTTACCGCTTCTGTGAATGGAATTTCGAAAATCCGAGAGACACGGTTAATATCAAGGACTAAAATGTGGTTCAATGAGATGAAAATAATTTTTTGGTGAATAGTAACTTTTTACCTTTTTTTACCGTGGTTAATAGTAAATAGGGTAACTAAGGGTAAATATGATATTAATATTACCCTAACACATGTCCTAATTCTATTGGACAAGTGTAATTCGACCAAAAACAAACTTAGGAATAAAATATGACCATTTAGGCCAACTTGGATTAGATTAGGACATTTATTATTAATTTATTTAAAGAAGGGTTAAAATAGTTAAATTTAATGTTTAATAAGTAAATCATTTTTAATATGGGGTTATACATAAGATAAATTCTATTGTAAATATTCATTAGAAAGATAAAATGATTTCCTACATGATGGTATTTTATTTGTAATTTTTAGACATCAAATAATTTAATTTATTTATGACACAATGATGATGCAGTAATTATCTTATTAATGAAATATTGACATAATTGATAATATAAATACCAAAATAAATATAATTTAAGACTTTTTTTGAATTACACTAATTTTATAGGTTACTATGATATATTAGTGTTGATTTAATCAACTTGGTTCGAACATATAATTCTGATATGACTTTCACAAAAAATCATATATCAAATAGTGTCAAAATTGACACAAAATAGTTTTTAAATCAAATATTATATTATTAATTGTTATTTTATTCCTAAAAATCTAAGGTTCGGCCAAATGACTTAGATAAGGATATATATATTAATAATAAACAATTTGGGGTTCTTTTGGCATGTTATAGTAAGTGTATTAACCATATAGTGAAAGAAAACAAAAAGACACGGTAAAAGTTAAATTAATTAACTTAGAGTTAAATCTAATTGATAAGGTTAAAATAATACCCCAAACTTGTCTAAATCCTATTGGTTGATAGGATTTAGACCCATCCCCACCATATCTTCGAAATAAGACCCTTTGGAACCATTATAAACCGATTTAGACTTTAATATAAAATAATATTTTGAGATATTCCTAAGGTGCCCCTCTCCTCCCTTATAAAAGGGCACCTCCTCCCCCTCCTCCTCACACCAATTTGAGCACTCAAGCTCGGCCAAACCCTGCCATTTTCTCCTCTACACTTCCCTAGAATAATCCTAGAGTTCCTGGTCCTCTCCAAAGACCAATCTTAGTTCCTTAAGTGGAGGATTCAAAGAGGCCTTCCAAAGAAGAGGTAATATCCATTACCGATCTTTTCAATTTCTTTCTTCTTCAACTTCTTCTTCTTTAGTTGTTTCATGATAAAGTAATAACATCAGTATTACTTACATACTGATATGTTATTATAAATATGAAACAAACCTAATTAACCTTCTATCCATCCTATGGAAAAATGAAATCACCGCGCGTGCGTACGTACGGAATACCGTCTCCACGCCGTGGTGTAATCTATTTTCCACCATCACTTTACAAGGATGGGTATAATGGTGTAATGAGTAACTATATATGATTATTATGAAGTAATATTGATACTGAAATAATATATATATACTCCAATACAATTCCACGATCATAGGAACGATATCATCACTCGTGCGTACGTACGGAATACCGTCTCCACGATGTGATGCGACTCGTTCTACATGATCTTCATTTCATAATGATTATATAAATGAATTGAATGAATGAATATGGTATATAATACACTAATACCATTCTGGAAATGAATTATCTATAACCTAAAGATAAGAATAAGAATTTATTCGACAAAACACGCATAAGAAGAAAAAGTTATAAAGACCTGAGTAACAAGTAACAATGAAATATTACTAACAAGAAGCTAATAATATGACCATATATGATCTCATATCAATATGTATGATTCTGGAATAAGTCAATAACATTATTTAAACCATTATACAGGATCTTCGGACACGAACAAAGCAAATCGGACCTAAGGTAAGGGAAAATACCACAATCTCATTTTTATCCGAGATTGTTTATTCGTAAGTATTTACTGGGGTGTATTTTATCATCCACATCCATGTTCCCTCAATATGTAATATTGTTTCCATCCACCTACAATATTTTAAATCCAATTTTACCCTTAGGTGAGTTTTTAGGAATCTTTTGTCGTTTTTCCGTACGAGGTACTTTTTGACTTTTCCGACAAAAGTACGAAGAATGTTTTTTTAACTTATACGGCATGAATAGATTTTTAAAACATTATTTCCAAAAGCTTCCTTTACAAGTTCTCAAGTTTATTTTTAATCAACTTCTTTTATTTTAAAGTTATATGACATGTTATGAAAGGAAAAATGTTTTTGAAGAAGAAAGGATATTTTCCTCAAGAATGGAGTTCAAGTGTTTTTATCAAAATTATTTTCCATCTAAGATAATAAAGGGTTATGTTTTTATCCCTATTATTACATTGATTTGATCATGTTGTGATGGAATTATTTTTATGAATTCCTTTATCTTATATGAATTGATTTATGATGTCATGATGTTTCAAGAATCCCATTTTTGTTACATGTGTTATGCGATGATGTATGTTTTATGATTATGTGGCACACATAAGAAAGGATTCATTATAAGATGGGTGGGACCTATATCTCCCTCCAATGCATTGGGTAAAGACTTTATATCTCATGAGATAGACATGGCTGGAACGGAAGGTTATTTCGGTTCAGTGATACAGGACTGAAACGAGGAGTGAACTCGGTTCAGAAAGGGACTTTGTCCACTAAGATAGTATTGGAAATGAGTCATGACTAACAAGAAATGATTTTCCATGATTATGTGTGCATGCCACAAAGTTTCAAGTTTTATGTTATGATTATGGGGATCTCATTTTCACTTCTATGATTTATTCCATGTTAAGATATTATGATCTCTTTTGCAGGTTTTGATTTTCAAAAAGATATGATATGATTTTTATTTCCTTTATTTGCCCTTGCTGAGCATTTGAGCTCACCCTTTTATGTTTTCTTGTCCCCAGGTCAGGAAGATGGATATTAAGTAGAATATGCTAAAAGGTACCCTAGATATGATGAAATAAATGGGAGACACTGTAGAAGATTTATGAACCAGTTGTTTATGTTTCCCAGTTTCTAAAGACACTATACCTATACGGTCCTTTGTGGTTTTTTCATATGTTGTAATAAGTGTACTTCAATTTTGATGTATTAACAATGTATGTAAAGTATGGGTCGTTATAGTTGGTATCAAAGGAAAGGTATAGTCAACCTTTGGAAACTAGGATGTGAAAGCCTTAGTAAGAACCCTAAGGATAAGTCTAAGCATAGTACACAATCTTAGTGTTTTAGAAATGGCCTTGAATAACCTAGGATAAGACCATAAGCATGAAAATTTTATTCTTGAATTATGTGGTTTCCTATTATAATTAGTGTTGCTCACACTATTCTTCTTGGTTTTAGTCAATGGCTGGAACCCGAAGGAACCGTGTTAATGCGGAATGCGATGGGCAATGCAATGATTGTCCCCCTGAGCAACCAAACGATATGGGAGCTGGAATGCAAAATCTTGTAGCCATGCTCACACAACTTTCTCAAGCTATGAATCATGCAGGATTTCCAAACGAGCAAAGGAGGGAGCAACATTCTGTTGAATCCTTCATGAGGCAGCGTCCACCTTCTTTCAGCGGGTCTACTGATCCATTAGTTGCTGAACAATGGATTAGTACTACTGAAAAGATATTTTCAGTTCTTCAATGTTCTGAACATGATAAAGTCATCCTAGCAGTGTATCGTTTGGAAGGAGATGCTGATCAATGGTGGAATCTTGTTAAGAATACGAGGAAAAGGGATGAAATTGAGTCTATGGAATGGGACGAGTTCAAGAACTTATTTTTCAATAAGTACTTCCCTCGTATTCTCCGAACAAAGATGGAGAAAGAGTTTCTTGAACTGAAGCAAAGGGATGATGAATCTATTGGTACCTATGAAGAAAATTTTACAAGACTGGCAAGGTACGCTTCTGGTATTATTATCCAACCTGAGAGTAAGATCGATCGATTCTTTAGTGGCTTAAAACCAAGTCTTCGAAGGGCGTTAGCCATAAGGGACTTCAATAGCTACGAGGAAATCGTTAGATGTGCTCTCAAAGTCGAGATGGAGATTGGAGTAACCCATCAGTCACATGGGTTTGATAAGAAGAGGAAGATGGAATTCAAAGAAAAATCTAAAGAGCACACAGAAAAGAAGATGAGCTTTTCCTTATGCTCAATGTGTGGAAAGAAACATGGAGGGAGTTGTCTTAAAGGGACAAGTAAATGTTTTAAATGTGGAAAAGAAGGTCATCGGGCATTTGAATGCCGTGATAATGGGAAGAAGATGTCTAATGACGCAAACAAAGGAAGGGATACACAGAATGAACCTACTACACTTCAATGTTTCAAGTGCAAGGAGATGGGGCATTATGCCAATCAATGCCCAAATCCAAGGGTTGATGATGATGGTCGACGTCAACAAACTCTCAAGGCTAAAGACAAAGGAAAGTCACATGCAATTTCTATCAGCGATGTGGAGTACGATAACGATGTGGTGAAAGTTACACTTACCATCCACTCTAAAGTAGCAAATGTTTTATTTGATTCTGGATCCACCCACTCTTTTATTTCTGAAGACTTTTCTAAGGGTATCACTGTATTACCTCAACAATTAGATGTTGAGTTAGCTGTGACAACACCTAATGGCACATCAATCGCATCAAAAGTTTATAATTCTTCTCCGATCGAAGTTTGTGGGAAAGTGCTTCCTGCAAATCTTGTGATCCTTCCTTTAGTGGAATTTGATGTGATTCTTGGCATGGATTGGCTTTCTCTACATGGAGCTCATATCGATTTCCAAATATGGGAAGTCACATTTCATATTCCAGATCAATCTACGATCGTCTATCGATGCAAGGATGAATATAACCTTCCAGTGGAAATTTCTTCCATCTTATGGGTCTTGATTCCACTAAATGAAGGTTATTTATCTCAGATGGTTGGTGAGAAACTCACGATTAAGAATATGCCCATTGTACGGGAGTTTGATGATGTCTTTCCGGAGGAATTACCGGGTCTTCCACCAAATCGTGATGTTGAGTTTTCAATAGAACTCGTACCGGGTGCTTTGACTATTTCAAAGACACCTTATAGAATTGCCCCAATTGAGTTGCAGGAATTGAAGAAGCAACTCCAAGAGAATCTTGATAAGGGATTCATACGCCCTAGTGCATCACCTTGGGGAGCACCTGTTCTATTTGTAAAGAAGAAAGATGGATCAATAAGACTCTGCATTGATTATCGAGAACTTAACAAGATCACTATCAAGAACAAATATCCTCTCCCACGCATTGATGAATTATTTGACCAACTACGCGGAGCTCAATACTTTTCCAAGATTGATCTTCGTTCAGGGTATCATCAATTAAGGGTCAAAAGGGAGGATATACCAAAGACGGCTTTCCGTACAAGGTATGGACACTATGAATTTATAGTGATGCCATTTGGTCTTACTAATGCTCCTGCTATCTTCATGGATCTAATGAATAGAGTCTTTAGAGACTATCTTGATCAATTTGTGGTAGTCTTTATAGACGATATTCTTGTCTATTCAAAGAGCAAGGAAGAGCATGAAGATCACTTGAGAATTATATTGAAGACCCTGAGAAAGGAGATGCTTTATGCCAAATTTACCATGTGTGAATTTTGGCTTCAAAAAGTTGCATTTTTGGGTCACATAATCTCAAAAGAGGGGATATCTGTGGATCCAGCAAAAACAGAGGTTATCGAAAGATGGTCAAGACCAACAACAGTAACTGAGATCCGAAGTTTTCTTGGTTTGGCTGGATATTATCGACGTTTTGTAAAAGATTTTTCACGATTATCTAATCCAATCACCAAGTTGACTCGGAAAGGAGTTAAGTTTGTCTGGACAGAGGAATGTGAAGAGAATTTCAAGGAGTTGAAAAGAAGGTTATCCAGTGCACCTGTGCTCACACTGCCTTGTAGTGGAGAAAGGTTTGTGATCTACAGTGATGCATCCAAGAAGGGATTGGGGTGTGTTCTTATGCAAAATGATATGGTGATAGCTTATGCCTCACGACAGTTGAAAATCCATGAGCAAAATTACCCAACACATGATTTGGAGTTGGCTGCGGTAATCTTTGCATTAAAGATTTGGAGGCATTACCTTTATGGTGAAAGGTGTGATATTTATACTGATCATAAAAGTTTAAAGTATATTTTCACACAAAAGGAGCTGAATATGCGTCAAAGAAGATGGTTGGAGCTGATTAAGGATTATGACTGCTCAATCCATTACCACCCTGGGAAAGCAAACAAGGTGGCAGATGCATTAAGTCGACAAGACCATGCTAGTTTATCCATGATGAGGATCACAAAAGATCCAATATTTATGGATTTACAAAGGATGGATCTTGGAATTATAATGGAAGGGGAAAAATCTTATCTTTCTCAAATGAATGTTCAACCATCTATACATGTGAAGATTAAAGAGGCACAGAAAGAAGATGTCGAGTTACAAAAGAAGGTGAGAAATGTTCCTGAATTCAACCTTGATTGTGATGGGATAATAAAGTTCAAGAATCGGGTTTGCGTTCCTCCCATCCCCGAATTAAAGAATGAGCTGTTGGATGAGGCTCATAGTTCATCATTCTCTATTCATCCTGGAAGCACGAAGATGTATAGGGACCTGAAAGAGTACTTTTGGTGGGATGGCATGAAAAGAGACGTTGATAAATATGTCTCTCGATGTTTGGTTTGTCAACAAGTTAAAGCTGAGAGACAGAAGTCTAAGGGGATGTTACAACCATTACCCATACCCGAATGGAAATGGGAAAACATCACTATGGACTTTGTCACAGGACTTCCTAAAACATCCAAAGGAAATAATGCTATCTGGGTCATAGTTGATCGTCTTACAAAGTCTGCACACATCATTTCTATTAGAGAGGATTTCTCTCTAGATCAGCTTTCCAGGATATATGTAAAGAAAGTGGTAAGATTTCATGGAGTACCACTTTCTATTATATCTGATCGAGATCCGAGATTTACCTCGAAGTTCTGGCGAAGTCTTCAGCATACTCTGGATACAGAGTTGAGTTTCAGCACTGCTTATCATCCCTAGACAGACGGTCAGTCTGAGAGAACAATTCAAACCCTAGAAGATATGTTGAGAGCTTGCTCTATGGATTTCAAAGGAGGTTGGGATCAACACCTACCTTTGGTGGAATTTTCTTATAATAATAGCTTTCACTCCAGTATTCAGATGGCTCCTTATGAAGCTCTCTATGGAAAGAAATGCAGGACTCCAACTTTCTGGGATGAAGTTGGGGAAAGAAAGCTATTAGGACCTGATCTCGTTGATGAAATGGCAGAAAAGGTCAGATCTATTCAACAACAAATAAGAGCAGCTCAGAGTCGACAGAAAAGTTATGCCGACAACCGAAGAAAAGACCTAGAGTTTGAAGTGGGCGATAAAGTGTTCTTATGAGTATCTCCCTGGAAGAGGGTTATGAGATTTTGAAAGAAGGGGAAGTTGAGCCCTAGATATATCGGTCCTTTCGAAATACTGGATCGTGTTGGGAAGGTAGCTTACCGATTGGTGCTTCCACCGAATCTCTCTCAAGTTCACGATGTGTTCCATGTATCTCTCCTGAGAAAGTACATACCAGATCCTTCACATGTACTCAGCTCAGAAGTTGTACCGCTGGAGCAAGATCTTTCTTATGAAGAACAACCGATAGAGATTCTGGATCGTAGCGAAAAAGTCCTACGAAACAAGACCACTCACTTAGTGAAGGTTTTATGGAGGAACCACCAACTTGAAGAAGCTACATGGGAGCTCGAGGATATGATGAGGGAGAAGTACCCTCATCTGTTTGTAACAAAGTGACGAATTTCGAGGGCGAAATTCTTTTTAAGGGGGGTAGAATGTAACACCCGAGACTTTTATGTTATATAAATCATCAAAGAAATCTTTTTCTACACAACACTTTCTTGGCTTTCTTTACACGCAATCGCGACCTTCCTCGATAGCTTGCGTCGTACGCAATACCGAGTTTCACTAAACAACAATATGCTATTAAAACTAGTCGTTATGAATAGTAATAACCACTTTTTAAAATTTTATAAATTTTATTTTTCAAAATGGACTTCATTTTTGGACTCAGAATATCGAAATTAGCCTAGGGTGAAATTTTGGTATTTTTCTGAAAACTTTCAATTTTTGATGAATAGTGAAACCACTAAGTGGTAGGTTGAAAAACTGAATTTTGCATAAAACTTAATTTTACCGCTTCTGTGAATGGAATTTCGAAAATCCGAGAGACACGGTTAATATCAAGGACTAAAATGTGGTTCAATGAGATGAAAATAATTTTTTGGTGAATAGTAACTTTTTACCTTTTTTTACCGCGGTTAATAGTAAATAGGGTAACTAAGGGTAAATATGATATTAATATTACCCTAACACATGTCCTAATTCTATTGGACAAGTGTAATTCGACCAAAAAAAAACTTAGGAATAAAATATGACCATTTAGGCCCACTTGGATTAGATTAGGACATTTATTATTAATTTATTTAAAGAAGGGTTAAAATAGTTAAATTTAAAGTTTAATAAGTAAATCATTTTTAATATGGGGTTATACATAAGATAAATTCGATTGTAAATATTCATTAGAAAGATAAAAAGATTTCCTACATGATGGTATTTTATTTGTAATTTTTAGACATCATATAATTTAATTTATTTATGACACAAAGATGATGCAGTAATTATCTTATTAATGAAATATTGACATAATTGATAATATAAATACCAAAATAAATATAATTTAAGACTTTTTATGAATTCCACTAATTTTCTAGGTTACTATGATATATTAGTGTTGATTTAATCAACTTGGTTCGAACATATAATTCTGTTATGACTTTCACAAAAAATCATATATCAAATAGTGTCAAAATTGACACAAAATAGTTTTTAAATCAAATATTATATTATTAATTGTTATTTTATTCCTAAAAATCTAAGGTTCGGCCAAATGACTTAGATAAGGATATATATATTAATAATAAACAATTTGGGGTTCGTTTGGCATGTTATAGTAAGTGTATTAACCATATAGTGAAAGAAAACAAAAAGACACGGTAAAAGTTAAATTAATTAACTTAGAGTTAAATCTAATTGATAAGGTTAAAATAATACCCCAAACTTGTCTAAATCCTATTGGTTGATAGGATTTCGACCCATCCCCACCTTATCTTCGAAATAAGACCCTTTGGAACCATTATAAACCGATTTTGACTTTAATATAAAATAATATTTTGAGATATTCCTAAGGTGCCCCTCTCCTCCCTTATAAAAGGGCACCTCCTCCCCCTCCTCCTCACACCAATTTGAGCACTCAAGCTCGGCCAAACCCTTCCATTTTCTCCTCTCCACTTCCCTAGAATAATCCTAGAGGTCCTGGTCTTCTCTAAAGACCAATCTTAGTTCCTTAAGTGGAGGATTCAAAGAGGCGTTCCAAAGAAGAGGTAATATCCATTACCGATCTTTTCAATTTCTTTCTTCTTCAACTTCTTCTTCTTTAGTTGTTTCATGATAAAGTAATAACATCAGTATTACTTAAATACTGATATGTTATTATAAATATGAAACAACCCTAATTCACCTTCTATCCATCCTACGGAAAAATGAAATCACCGCGCGTGCGTACGTACGGAATACCGTCTCCACGCCGTGGTGTAATCTATTTTCCACCATCACCTTACAAGGATGGGTATAATTGTGTAATGAGTAACTATATATGATTATTATGAAGTAATATTGATACTGAAATAATATATATATACTCCAATACAATTCCACGATCATAGGAACGATATCATCACTCGTGCGTTCGTACGGAATACCGTCTCCACGATGTGATGCGACTCGTTATACATGATCTTCATTTCATAATGATTATATAAATGAATTGAATGAATGAATATGGTATATACTACACTAATACCATTATGGAAATGAATTATCTATAACCTAAAGATAAGAATAAGAATTTATTCGACAAAACACGCATAAGAACAAAAAGTTATAAAGACCCGAGTAACAAGTAACAATGAAATATTACTAACAAGAAGCTAATAATATGACCATATATGATCTCATATAAATATGTATGATTCTGGAATAAGTCAATAACATTATTTAAACCATTATACAGGAGCTTCGGACACGAACAAAGAAAATCAGACCTAAGGTAAGGGAAAATACCACAATCTCATTTTTATCCGAGATTGTTTATTCGTAAGTATTTACTGGGGTGTATTTTATCATCCACATCCATGTTCCCTCAATATGTAATATTGTTTCCATCCACCTACAATAGTTTAAATCCAATTTTACCCTTAGGTGAGTTTTTAGGAATCTTTTGTCGTTTTTCCGTACGAGGTACTTTTTGACTTTTCCGACAAAAGTACGAAGAATGTTTTTTTTAACTTATACGGCATGAATAGATTTTTAAAACATTATTTCCAAGAAGCTTCCTTTACAAGTTCTCATGTTTATTTTTAATCAACTTCTTTTATTTTAAAGTTATATGACATGTTATGAAAGGAAAAATGTTTTTGAAGAAGAAAGGATATTTTCCTCAAGAATGGAGTTCAAGTGTTTTTATCAAAATTATTTTGCATCTAAGATAATAAAGGGTTCTGTTTTTATCCCTATTATTACATTGATTTGATCATGTTGTGATGGAATTATTTTTATGAATTCCTTTATCTTATATGAATTGATTTATGATGTCATGATGTTTCAAGAATCCCATTTTTGTTACATGTGTTATGCGATGATGTATGTTTTATGATTATGTGGCACACATAAGAAAGGATTCATTATAAGATGGGTGGGACCTATATCTTCCTCCAATGCATTGGGTAAAGACTTTATATTTCATGAGATAGACATGGCTGGAACGGAAGGTTATTTCGGTTCAGTGATACAGGACTGAAACGAGGAGTGAACTCGGTTCAGAAAGGGACTTTGTCCACTAAGATAGTCTTGGCAATGAGTCATGACTAACAAGAAATGATTTTCCATGATTATGTGTGCATGCCACAAAGTTTCAAGTTTTATGTTATGATTATGGGGATCTCATTTTCACTTCTATGATTTATTACATGTTAAGATATTATGATCTCTTTTGCAGGTTTTGATTTTCAAAAAGATATGATATGATTTTTATTTCCTTTATTTGCCCTTGCTGAGAATTTGAGCTCACCCTTTTATGTTTTCTTTTCCCCAGGTCAGGAAGATGGATATTAAGTAGAATATGCTAAAAGGGACCCTAGATATGATGAAATAAATGGGAGACACTGTAGAAGATTTATGAACCAGTTGTTTATGTTTCCCAGTTTCTAAAGACACTATACCTATACGGTCCTTTGTTGTTTTTTCATATGTTGTAATAAGTGTACTTCAATTTTGAAGTATTAACAATGTATGTAAAGTATGGGTCATTATAAGCTCCAAGAAGTGAACCTATCAAATCCAGAACTAGAACTTCGAGAGATTACCATAAATATGGTGCTCTCTGAGTGTGTCTTGTAAAACCCACAAGTTGTAGGCGTGATCCTCCTCCGTGGTCAAGTAAATCAGTATGTCATTGATGAAGACTACGACAAATCGATCGAGGTAAGGCTGGAAGATCCTGTTCATGAGACTCATGAACACTACTGGAGCATTGGTTATGTCGAAAGGAATAACCAAGAACTCATAGTTTCCATACTGACATCTAAAGGCCGTCTTAGACACATCCTCGTCTCAAATTATGAGCTGATGATAGCTTGACCTGAGGTATATCTTCGAGAACCATTGTGCTCCCTTGAGCTGATCAAAGAGGTAGTAAATCCTAGGGATTGGATACTTGTTCTTTACGGTCTCCTGATTTAGGCGACGGTAGTCGACACATAGTCATAAGCTCGCATATTCTTTCTTGATGAATAAAATCAGAGAATCCCAGGGTGAAACACTAGGTCGGATGAATCCCTGGCCCTACAAGTCCTCTAGCTATACCCGTAGCTCATGAAGCATTACGGGAGCCATCCAATATGCTGGAGTAGATATCGGGGCTATCCCAGGGTACAGGTCAATGTAGAAATATACCAATTTTCGAGGAGGAATTACTGTAATAACGTTAGGAAAAACATCTGCATACTGATCCACCGCAACCGGATAACATGAACTCCAAACATCAACTGCTCCTAGGATGAGACTAGCCGACTGATTGGTGATCGGATGCCCTCTCCTCTGCGTAATTCCATCCTACACTACAAAGGCTCCTCTCTAGCCGTTGAAGGTGATCTTGCTCCCATCTGTGCAGACACACCGCACTTTTCGCCGAATACAGTCAATCTAGTCATGGACTATAGATAACCAGTCCATACCCAAGATGACGTCGTAAGGCCTCGATGCCGCTACTAGAAGATCTGTGCTGAAGCTCTCGCCTCCTAGAGTAATCTCACACTATCGGAACCAGTGTCTAATCATCGAGTCTGCTCCCATAGGATTCTCTAGCCATAAGGATGGAGCCAACGGCTCCGTCGGAATCTCCGAGCACCAATCAAGGGCAGCAGCAATAAATGAATGACTCGCTCTTGTGTATATAAGAACAACAGCAAGTGTGGAGTAGACATATATAGTACCTCAAATCATCTCAAGTGTTCCATGGTCATAGGCCTCGACTTCCTGGAGCTGAGCCTTCCCCTGTCTTCCAGCTCCCTGTGGTCGAGGTGGTCCTCCTGGTGGTGGTGGAGGTAGAGCCTAGAAGCGTCGTCCACCACATGCTTCTCGGCCAGCACCTATGTGTCGTCTTCCAGTTCCCTACGGAACACCACGGTCGAACCTCTGCCTCTTCCTGGGTGGTCCCTTAACAGTTTTCTGCTCCTCTGCATGGTGGGTCAGGTAGTCACAAGCCATGCCGCCCTGCCCGGCGCATGCATAGCACTGCCTCCCACTAGTATGATTGGCTCTACTGCATGTGTCTTGCACCTCCGAACCAGTATCCTGAGGTCTCCCACCTGATGGCCTAGTCCTATTGGACCTCTGCGACATCTTTCTACTGTCGGCTGTAGAAGACTCTGCTACGTGTCGCCCTGCGGTAGGCCTCACTGCTAGCGTAGGCTCAGCAAGGAATCTCTCCACAAGAAGGGATCACCCCAGTACTCCTGCCTACGTCAGAATGCTAAGGGAGATCATCGAAGCCCTGATCTCATGACTTAGTCCCTACTCAAAGGTCCGGGCCTGGAAGAATGGGTCGCCTACCATGTCTGTGGTGTAGCGCGAGAGGTCAGTAAACCTCACTGAGTATTGGGCTACTATCATACTGCCCTGTCGTAGCTGTAGTAACTCCTGGATGCGCACCGCACAGAGGGTGGCTGGAATGAACTTTGATCATAAGAGGCTCTTGAAGTCCATCCAAAGTAGAGATTCCTCATCGTGCACCTGGAGCATCATGCTCCACCATCTACCTGCTACTGTGTTCAGGACACTCGCTGCAAGGATCACCATAAGATCTGTCGGTGTCCCTACCAATCTGAAGACTCAGACGATAGCCTCCAGCCAATCCTCAGCTGCTTGGGGTCCGTCTCTTCATGGAACCTAGGTGGCCTCTATCGCTAAAACTCGTGCAGAGCACTCAGGTGGCGTGCACCCCCCGCTGCTGGGGCGGGTGGTATTGGTGGCCCAACGGGTAGAGGTACCGCCAGTGCCTCCACTGTAATGGGGCCCTGCACCGAGGCCTCGTCGCTTGGTGGGCTGCCATCTCGCACAAATCTCGAACCCTAGCTGGCTGCCTTTGTGGGACCATCCTGAAAAGAAATAGGTGTGCCACGGTCAAACAGTAAACCTGGTGAGCTGACACAATGTAATCACAAAGAATACTTTTTAAACACACATGCAATCAATGTTTTCGTGCACTGAGTCGGAAATCAGAAGTTAGGGTCCTGGTGTATGGATACGTCAGCCGCTAACCCAACAATGGACTCCCTGGACTGAAAACCATACTCAATACGCTTAACACTATTGTTTCACATAATGAAAATATCAAAGTCCGGAGTTCTGAGGTAGAACCGACTCCTTTGATACCAATATGTCACGACCCATTCTCGGGGCTCGTGTCGTGACTACCCCAGAACCACCTTATATAGGCTAGGGCTTGGCGAGTAACACCAAAGGAGAAAATCCCGATAAAAGGGAAGGAATTGACTTTATGTAAGTAAACGAACACAACAGAGTATGAAAGCTGAATTAAACACTATGTAAACTGAGTACAAAAGTAAGTGCTAGAGATTAAATGCGCCAAAATACAAACCCAACTGAATATGCAGTACAATAGTAAGGAAAGAACAGCTGCAGTAAAGTAATCCAGCAACCACTGAGTCGTCCTCCGGATATCCCACCAGAAGGGTGGGTACAAATGGTCTCCTTAGCTCTTTGGGTCCGTCTATCTACTCTATGTACACCCCACCAAGTCTTCCACCTCTAGGTACCATCCCGCTCCACAAGACTCCACCTCGATCAATGCTGTCTGTCGTCTGCATCCAACACAACGTAATGCGGGCATAGCCCGTGCAGGGGTGAGTATACGATACTCAATAGGGACCCTAAGACCCCTGAAGGTCTCCCAGAATCTAGAAAGGATAAACCACAAGGAAAGATACAAACACAAAGAATCAACCAACTCTACTTAGGTATATGCCCATACATATACCTAAGTCATCAATTCTAGTTCGGCTCCAACTCACGATCCCAAGTACAACCCAATCCACACAGGAAAGCACAACCCAGTTCACATAGGAAAGAAAGTCAATCACATCGATGATAATGATTGGAAGTCAAGACTCAGCTCACACAGGAATACAACTCACGAAGGGGGGTGTAGATGATAGATGTACCGTATGAATCATCTTCCCTGCCAAACCCACCTATGATCCTAGTACAAAAGTCATCACTGCTGAACCCACGTAGGATCCAAGTACAGTAACCATCGCTGCTGAAACCACATAGGATCCAAGTACAGTCGTCATCACTATCGAACCCACGGAGGATCCAAGTATGGTCGTCCTCGCTGTCGAACCCACGTAGGATCCATGTACAGTCGTCATCGTCATCGCAGTCACTGCCAGCTCTAGGGTTCCCGCACACAGCACGCTCCATTCTCGGAGGGTCCGCTCCTCGAGCCAAGTGGGTCGATACATCAACTGTCATGAATTCCAGTGTTGATGTATCCCAATGTTCTGTCTTGTCAAGAGGAACTCAATGAAACCGATGATGTGTCAATCGGACACTTGGTCTGAGAGATAATGGCTTTTCCGTCTCAGGGTCCAAGTTAGAAATACGCTCGTATCAAACCCGGATGATATACCAATTCATCAGAAACTCACTTAGAGTATCGAAAACGGACCGTCTCATCGAAATAGTCCCATTTCCGCAAATGACGCGTCGATCGGACACACGGTCCTTATGTTATTCATGTTTAAGTGAATGATGGTCCCTGCCCGCTCAACCCAGTGGGCCAAGGGGTCGGGTTAACCCTGTTTGAGGGGTCCGACCCAATAGGGTTGTCGAACCAGTCCGAATAAATACAGAACTCAGACCAAAGGGGTGTGGCCCGCACCGGTGTGGCTCGGCTCGGCTCGGTCCGGCGCGGCATGGCTCGGCCCGGCGCAGCCCGACAAGCTCGGCCGAAGTACGAGCGGGTTCCAAGGGGGGGAACCCCGGTTTTCCGCACCGGCGGTGCCGCCCTTTCCCAAACCAGCCCGATAAACCAGTCAGTCTTCTGCGCACGCAGCCCGAATGGGCGGACCGCCGGTCTTCTAGCGCGGTGCCCTCCCGGGGTCGCAGTCTAGATCCACCCGACTGACCGACGAGCCAGTTGGTTCCTCCAACGAAGTGGCCCATGTAACGGGCCGCGGTTCATCCCGCACAACTAGCACGACGACGTCAGTTCCCTTCGCCACATTCCCGGCACAGCGTGACAGCTTCGTGCTTCCTCCACCATCAATTTCCTATTATAAATTAATAAACGAGAACAACGGAGGGTTGTCGGTCCGTGTTCGTTCGGCCCGCACCCTCCGTGTAAAACGATATCAATCTGCCATATTTAACAATGATTTCCAACAAGAACGAGGTATGTAAACATCCACTTTCAAGAATAAACCCCTTCCTCAACAAAAGATGACGAACGTCGGCGTCACGGTTGACGGTGTCACGAGGTGAGGATTCGTAGACATCGATGGAGAGTGTCCGAGGAGGAATCGAAGTCTCCCATTTTTATCATGGAGAAAAGAAAACAAGGAATGACGTCGATTGTGAGTTCCCGTGTCGTTGTATCCTCCCGTGTCACAAAGGAAGAAGAGGATGGTGAATCTAGGGTCACTGAGTTGATGTTCTTCGTCAGAGAGTTGGTGTTCTTCAACAATGGAGATGAAGCGTTTTTCGAAACTCAAGAGCTCTCTCCCCAAAATTTTAACACAACAAGCCAACCAAAAATAAAATAAGGCTTCTACTTATTTTTTTTAATCATGCCATCCATTTAAAAATTTAAATTCAAACACTTAATTAATTAATGAAGGAGTTTCAATTAATTAATTAAGGTGTGTGTGTTGGAAAGTTTTAATGAAGTGAGAGGGAGAGAGGAAAGGTCCACATTAAATTATGGAAGTTTTCAAGTTTAAAGGGGGAGTTTTATGAGAGTTGAGAGAGAGTTATGGGAATGTGAAAGGTTGGGGATCGTGTGGGCCCCACCTCACAAATATCATTACATGGGTAGTTAAGAGCTTGTGGGTCCCGTACCAACTCCCCCATGTAGGATATAACCACTTAAGATATAAAAATAAAATTGTTCCACAATTTTATTCACTTCTTATTTAATCCAAAAATTTTCAACTTCTCTTCCCCTTGCAAACTCATCTACAGTAAACGTCCCCTTAAAAAATTACCGGTGTTGCGAGTTCATCGGTGCCCCCCGGATTTCAATTCCAAGCACTGGATCATATGTAAGAAAAACCCGCTCATTCGTTCACTGAACGTACCTGAGCTAAACTTCAGAAATTGACTACGGGCACACCGGGCCTAATAATCATGTGTCGTTAGAATCCACAGACTCGCAAAATTCCAAAGTATTTAAGAAAAAAAATTCCATGAAATTTCCAGGTCATTACACATCAATATTTATGTTGCATTTTCATAAAGAATAGTTAATTGTGTAATCTTAATCCAATTATAGTTATAACATTTTTATCATACTTATATTTAAATATTTTTCATTTATTATATACATTATTATTTTATGTTCAGTATGTATTTCAAATTTTTCTTTGTATAAAATATATCAGAAAATTATTAAATAAAAAAATAATATTATAATATAAAGTTCATATATTGGCTAATTATCCTCATAAATTTTTAATTAATTTAAATAGTATGAAATTATCTAATCATCTATTACGAAAAAACCCTCTAGGGCATACCTTGATGTTGTTAAGATGAATGCGACACCCCAATCCCACCTCTAATATCCATGGGGATAAAAAAAGCACTGAGTAGGCATATCACTCACTTGGAAGGAATAATCCTAGTGTACATGTATACATGCACACATATATAATAAGGAAAATGATGTAGAAATAGAATATAAAACTAAAAACAACAAGTATGCACAAAATCTATCTCAAATAGAGTTCAATATAAACATGGAATGAAAAAGAGCCAAATATAAGGCCACAAAATCTGTAATGTAGTCAGGACTTCTAGTAGGGATAATGCTATGGTAAAATGTTACTTTTTAATTAAACTATGGTTTTTCTGGATCAAATAAGATATACTTACTCCTATCCCGCCATTTACTTAATTAGTAGTCATGACATCTTCATAAGACAATAAATGTGTAGGCATAGCCCATGTAGGGGTTAGTATATACATATCAAGTTGGACAACTAAAAATAACTAATCAAAAAACACCAATACTATAGTTATAGAAACATCATGATGGAATTTTATTAAAAATATGAGATAATTGTAACATATCTATATTTCAAGAAATATTTTTTGTAAATCAATTTAATTATCTAAAATAGCTTTTGTTATACAGAACACATAGTTTTTAATGAACTTTGATATATTATAAAAACTATGACTTAAAAATTACCATTAAAACATATCTATTAAAAAATTGGGTATGAATAGGAATAACTACTGTTAAAATATTAACTATAATGGTTTTATATAAGTAAAACATTTTGATAAAAATTTACAAATTTTTTTATTTTATTTATATGTTTGGGAAATAAAGTTTTCCCAAAAAATGTCTTTAATTCATTTTAAAAAAAATTACTTTTTTCCAATTATAGAACAAAAATTTAAAACTGCATGTATTTTTAAAATATTATATTTAAAATAATCTTAAATTTAATTTTTGGCAATTTTCTAATATGATATAATTCCTAATGAATTTGGGACCATATAATGTCTGATTAAGATTTATCCTTTCATTTAAAAAATTTGAAAACGTCCAAAAAAAATTAATATCGGTATAAAAGTAAAATTACTTCACCTATATTGGGTTTAATCAAATTTATTTATATAAAATTTATTTAATATTAAATTTTTCTAATAAAAGTATTTTATTTTTTAGATTTTTTATTTGGAAGACCACTTTTTCATCAGTTCATTGGGTTGAATTTTAAATTTTATTTTTCACTTATATGAGTGGACTTTTGAATAATTGATTTGATATTATGAATAATGTTAATAAATATTTTCTAGTTATTTAGAATTATTTTTTACCATAATGAATATGAAAAAATTGAAATTAATTACTATAGTTTTGGTCAAAATGGGTTTACAAATGGTTAAACTAAAATGATAAGCAGTAAAATAACCTAGAATCTTATATAAAACAAATAATATAGATATATTTATACATTATAATCTCTAAAGATTAATAATGACTGATTTTTAATCCCTATTTAATGTTAACAACATGGTTGCACGTTATTATTTTCAAAAAATCTATTTGTGGCCCCTCCCGCACTTATAAAATCAATCCTTTATCCTATCATATTCGCACTTCCAAAATATTTATTCTCATCCAATATTACACATATATATATCTTACATCCCTCCTCATATAATATAGGTCATATTTGTTTTAGGAAATACTTATGTGAAGACTTTAGGTCTAAACCATAAATAGTAATCTGATGAATGTGTAGATGTGTTTTTATTTTATTTCATTCTCTAGGTACGCCAAATCATATTTAGCTATGATAATAAAATAAAATCAATATCTAACATACATTTATATGTTATTAGAATGATTTAATGATGTAAATATAGATCATGTTCCATAAAATTGGAAATGAATTTTTCAATCACATGTACAATGGACTACTGTCTCACAAACTGATGATATTGGTTCACCATCACCACTTCTCAAAGAAAGATATAATGATGTATTTAAAATATTTTAAATAAATTTAGGACATAATTATTATTTTTTAATTATAATATCATATATACCTTCTTACTTCCCATTCTATTAGAATATAAGAAGGTTGTTTGTATACATAACAGACTACCACCTTGTGAGGCAATGTGATTTGTTCTTCAATTTCACTTCGCATGGAAAGTAATAAGGATTATTTTAATTATAATATCAGATATATATGACAAATAATTATTTTTTAATGATAACATATTTTTTACCTTTCTTTATTTTTATCCATAATGAAAATGGAAAACACTATCATGTGTGCGTACGACTTACTGTCTCCGTGAACTATGTAATTAATTTTATATCTTAATATTTTGAGGTATTAAAAAGAATAAATATATAATTGATATATATTAACATTATTTCATGGTAAATATTATGATGATTTTTGAAACATGATCAATATAGGGAACAAAAATATCAAATCAGAACATATACAAAAAGTGAAGTAGTTATTACCTGAAACATGACTTAACATTGAATTATTGTGAAAGGGGTAATAAAAGGTCAAAAGTAAATAATATTTGGTATGATACATATGATTATTATTATTTAAAATATTTATCCTAAAAATATATTTGGTCAAAATGTTCAAACATGTATTAAATAAATCAATACTTAAGGTAATATATTGTTGCCACAATTTTCCTTCATTGAGATATATGTTATGTTATCAAACTATCTCATTTTATGGGGTTTTTGTAATACACCATTAACATATAATAACATGAATATGTTTATATTAATTTTTTTTTATTTCTTATAATTCATTTTTAGGTCTTCTGATTCAATATTTACCAATGTGGTAAGGGATTTTTGTTATAATATCATTGCCTATCGAGATCATTAATGATTGTTCTTCAGATGATTAAATTTTACGATCCACATCCCATGAAAAATTTTAAATTTTTTATCTTCTAGTTATAACGTGAAAATAAATTTTTTCCAACCATTTTCTCCTCATTATGTACACAAGATTCCCAAATATCATTTTTCATAAAAAAAAACTTCTTCCGTCCTTTGGTCAAAAACCTTTTTTCTTCCATATCAATATTTTATGAAAAAAATTTGATAATGGTTTAATGCACATCAAGAACTGTTGATAGTAATTTTTACATTTATTTTAATTTTCAAAAATTGTTTAATAGGAATATTCTATTCATTTTTCGAACAAGTTACTTTGGTCATTTTTTTTAAAAAAGTTAAAGGAACCATTATTTTAACATGTACTTAATGAATGGTATTTTACACTATTATGACTAATATATTATTTTAAATATTAGTATATATGTTTATAAGGTTATTTCCAAATTAAATGATATTTATTTTTTTAAAAAAAATTATTTTTTAAATGTTAATTTCAAAGTGGAAAGACTATATTACTCACGAAATTTTCATGTGATATTCATTAATAATTTCCATTAACATATAGTATATTTTTTTGTTACATATGTTTTAGTGGGGATATTATCCAGGTATACTATTATTTTTTATTATCTAAATTGTTTATTTTTTAAGGATTATATTTTTATGAAACCAATATCTCATCAATGGGTTATACCATGATAAAATGATTACAAAAAATGCCTATTTTTTCATGTATTATTCTATAATAAAATTTGGAAATGATTATGAAAACTCTTCCATTTAGTCATTGTATTCTTTAATGAAATTTTTATGAAACTCATTTCTTTTTATGGGTTCATACATGATGATTATTTTATCATATTGTGAAACACATTTGTACGAAATTCATTATGTGATGAGTGGAACCTATATCTCTATACAATGAAATGTGGAATGATTAATATTTCATGATATAAATTATAATGGAATGGGGAGTGATCACAGTTTATTATGGTAATATGTCCAATATTATAGTCTTATGATTGAATCATGATTACTATAATGGTATAAAAAGTGAACCCATTCTAATATTATAGTTTTTTCAATGATCCTTGACTAATAAGTAAGTGATTTTATATTCTTATTTATGTTCAAAAATATGTGTCTTATTATAATTTTATGTTCTTGTGGATCATGATAATTGATTCCATTATGATTCATGTCTTATGAAATTCTAGGATTGATTCCACGACCCAGTTTTATTATCTATATTTTGTAGGGTATTGTTTTCAATTGTTATTCTCATGTTATCATACCCCAATAATCATGTTTTGTTTATATATCCCTTTTTCACCCTTACTGAGCATCTAATCTCACACTTTCTTATATTTCCTTTCCCTTGCGTTATAAATAAAAGTATGATGTATGATATCAATCACTTATGATCTAGTTGGTTATGTATCCATATATATAATATCACTATAACTAAATGATTCTGGAATACATATTTATGTCATGTAATGAATATTTCAATGTTATGATATAATATCAATGAATGAATAGCCTTTGTTTCAATTGTTGGAATCATAGAAATGATCATGTTAACTTTTATAATCTATGATATGAAATATTTATTTAGAACTATTTGGATGATCATGATTATAGGAAAACATCGTACTTTATTTAGTAATGAAGTGTTTATGTGGTTTTCCAAGAAACCCATCACTATATGGATACTTTTTCTTGAATTGGTACAAGCACAAATGTGCCTAATGATAATAGTAATAAAAAATTCACATTGATCTTGACTCAATCATTACCAGGTGCACAATAGTCGGCCTCACAAAACATAAAGTTTTCAACTCCTGTGGGATATTTTTTTGGTTAATTTACATTTTCATTAAAAATCTTTATGATGTATTTAAATACATAATGAACATTAAAAACCATGGTTAATACTAGTCTATTCTAGTTTGAAAATATTTTTTTGGGTTTAAATAACTTATATGTGATTTTTATGATTATGTGGATCCCCATTATGATTATTTTTTCTTACACTATGATTTTTGGTTTTAGTCAATTGTCAGAATCTGATGGAACCATTTTAATGCAGAGTAAAAAAGAAAATGAAATTATTTTCCTCCTGATAAACTAGATTTTTTCTGAATTTGAATAAAAACTATTTTATATTATCACAAAAAAATATACTTATTTGAGTCATGTTAAACATTAAAACAATCATAGAAGGGTACAATTTTTAATTGAGTCATTCATGATGGAAATTCCACATACTTTTAGTGGTTCTATAGATCCACTAGTTGCTAAAATATAAATCGATAACATGGAAAAATTGATTTATGTTATCCAATGTTCAATGCATGAACTATTCATTATGGTTGTCTATTTTTTAGGAGGTGAAGAGGATTAATTGTGGACACTTATCAAGAATATGATTCAGCAAGATAAAATTTACTCTGTTGGATGGGATAAGTTTAAATAATTGTTTTTAAAAAATAACACTCATATATTTTCACATGAATATTGTGGAGTAATTCATTGAGGTAACATATAAGGGTGATGAGTTTGTTGGAATCTATTATATGATTCTTATATGCATGTGAGGAGTGCTTTTTGTATTATCATCCAACCAAAAATTAAGGTTGATTTAATCTTAAATGCCTTAATATGAAGTATCTAATGGGATTTGGCCATAAGATACATCACTGGGAATTTGGAAATCATGTGTTGTTCTATCATGGTAGAAATGGAGATTGGGGTTACGTATATAATATATTGTTCTGATAATAAAAGAAATATGTTATTTAAAACAAACTTTAAAAATCATGGAGAATAGAAGATGTTATTTTGTTTATGATGAAAATTATGGAAGGGGACATGGAGGAAATTGTTTCAATGGGATGGTTAAATGTTTTATATTTGGGATGGATGGTCATTGAGATATTGATTGCTATTGTCCTGGGATGAAGTTTGGTAACATTGTGAATAGAGATAAACCTCCACATAATGATCTACCCACACACCAATGTTTCAAATGAAATGAGTATAGGCATTTACAAACAAGTGAAAAAATATGAAGGTTCATGAAGATGATTGATATTAGATGCCTCTTATATCAAGATTCAATGTGAAATATCATGTGATCACTATTTCAAATAAGGTGTGTGACAATGAAATGGTAAGGTACACCAACTATCCACTCTAGAACTGTTAATATATTATTTGAATATTTATATTTTTTTTATTTTATATCTTTATAATTTACTATGGGTGTTAAAATTCCACCCAAATGGTTAGATATTGATTTATCAGTGAAAACCACTAATGTACAATGATCTCATTACAAGACTATTAATCTTCTATAGTGAACGTTTCAGGGAATGTCTTTCTTTAAAATCATTCCATTATCCTTTTTTTTGAATGTTATATTATCATATGCATGGATTGGATTTCACTAAATAAATAAACTATTAATTTACATGAATGATATGTCACGTTTTGTATTTTAGAAAATTATATGTTCTTTTATCGGTGTGATGATAGATATGAAAATTTTTTGGAGATTAAAACCATTGGGTGTTTCTTGATTCCATTATAAATTGTTGTTTATCTCATATGGTTGGGGATTAAATCATCCCATATGATATACATACTATATGGGAGATTTTTTATGATTTTATAGTTGGGATTCCAAGTATTCCACTAAAATGTGATACTGAGTTCTCGATAGAACTCATACCTGGTGCCTCCCATATTTGAAATTATCCTTGTAAAATATACCGGATTGAGTTACAGTTTTTGAAGAGAAACTCTAGGAACCCCATGACAAAGTATTAATTTCTCTAAGACTATCACGTTGGGTTTAACTTGTTCTATTTGGTATAAAAAAATCTAGTTCAATATGAATTTGCATTGACTGCAAGGTGTTGAACATAATCACAATAATGAATAAACATACAATACCATTTATTGATGACTTTTTAATAAAATCTTTGGAGAAAAATACATTTAATTGATTGAGCTTCATTATTTATATCATAAATTGTTGTCGAAGGAGAAAATATACCAAGGAAAAATTCCATACAAGGTATGGACACAATGAGAATATAGTGATTCCCATATATCTTAGAAATTCCCCCTCTATATTCATGGATTTAATGAGTAGGTAATTTAGAGATTACAATGATAAATTTTTGGTATTTATTGATGATGATATTAAAATTTATTCATAGAGTAATAAAGTTTATAATGATCACTAGATAATTGTATTAAAGAGGATAATAAAGAAAATTTTGTAAAGAAAAATTATAAAGTGTTTATTTTATCTAGAAAAAGTTACTTTATTCATTCATATATTTTTATGTGAGTTTATATTAGAAGATATATTAATGATGGAGGATAGTAATAATTTTCCTATAACAAAAAAAGTACCAATATATATTTTTTTATCAAGATATTGTTGATGGTTTCTAGATAATTTTTCATGACTAACTAATCCACTCACAATGTTAACCCAAATGGTAGACACATTCTACTAAACAGCTAAATGTGAAAAGAAATTAAGGAACTAATGAGAACATTAGTCACTGTAGTTGTGTATACATTCAAATGTAGTGGGATAATATTGTATTCTATATTGATTCATCAAATAAGTGATTAGGATGAGTTCTCATACTGAATGATATTATTATAGCTTATTCCCCATGATAAAATAATGTCCATGAGAAAAATTACACAACTCGTGATTTTGAGTTAGAATTAGTAATGTTTTAATTATAAATATGGGTGCATTAACATTATGAAGAAATGTGTGAAATTTATACTGATCACAAAGGATTAATATATATATTCACAAAACATGAGTCCAATAAGTACAATATATTATGGTTTTAGATGATTAATAATTATGAGTGATAAAAGGATTACCACCATTTTATAGTGAACTAGGTGGATTGGGATTTTAATTTAAAGTATCATATTAGGTTATCAATTATTTGTATAAAAAAGATCCAATATTTATGTATTTTCAATGATTAGATCATGAAATCTTGACAATATGGGAGAAATTTTATCTTTCTGAAATAAGTGGTCAACCATCTATCAATGTGAGGATGAAATACGTAAATACGGATGATTTATAGTTTCAAAATAAGGTGAAAAATATTCTTTAGTTTAATTATGTACATGATTGAATTATAAGATTTCAGAATCATGTATGTTTGTAGTCCATACATGATTTAATGTATGTGCCATTAGTGGAAGATAAAAGTTATTTACTCTCTACTAATCCTAAATTGAAAAGACATATAGACATCTGAAAGCTTATTTTTACAAGTACGACATTATGGGAAATATTAAACTGTTTTTATAATAGTGATTGGTATGTTCTCAAGTAAAGGAGTGTGGAAAAAGTATTAGGTGATGATATAAGAATTACCCATACAAGAATAGAAATATTAATATAACACCATAGATTTTGTCAATGGATTCCCCAAAACATCTAAATGGGAGAATTCGGTATTGGTTATAGTAAATCACCTTAATATTCAGCCTAATTCATCACTATAAGAGAATATGTCTCTCTATATCAGATTAAAAATATATACATTATGTATGTAGTAAGGTTTAATGTAGTACCAAAATCAACAGTATCTGAATGGGATTTAAGGTTTACCTTAATGTTTTTGTGATTTCTTCCCTAAAAACTTGATATAGAGATGATTTTTAGATTTTTTTTCACCCACAAAAAAATTTCCATTTTGATATAACTCAACACCTTGAGGATATGTATAGATTTTTCTAGGGATTTTAAATTTTATTGGGTTAACTCCATCAACTATATGAGATTTAATATATTAATAGCTATCACTCAAGTATTCATATTGCTCCTTATGAATCAATCGATAGAAGTAAGTGTATAAATAAAACTTATTCTGTTGAATTTATAAAATGAAATCAATTAAGACCATATCTATCTAAAGACATAGAAGATATGGTTAGATCCATTTAGAAAAAAATAAGGGTAACACAATGATAGAAGAAATGTTATATTGATAATCACCAACATGACCTAGAATGCGATATTGGTGATGAGGTATTTCTAAATATGTATCCATAGAAAAAATCTATGAGATTTTGGAATAATGGTAAACTAAAATGTAGGTATATCACTCCATTTTAAATTCATGATTATATCAGGATTGTTGCTTATTGATTAGTGCTTCCAATAAACCTCGTTCAATTCATTGATGTGTCCATTTATATCCCATGAGTATATACATACCTAATAATTCACATGTAAAAAACATAGAGATCGTATTGTTGGAGCATGATCATTCTTATGTGGAACAACAGGTTAAAATTATGGATTATACATTGAATTAGCTATGAAAAAACTGCTCACATGGTTAATGTGGTATGGTGAGACCACCTGTTTGAGGATGTTTTGTAGAAACCTAAGGATGTAATGAGGTAGAATAATATGTCGTTGTTTGTACAAAGTATATGGAATTTATAGGTGGAAATCAATTTCAGGGCGTGTAAATTGTAAGAACTCTATATTTTGTGAAAATTTTATTTTGAATTAATTTAATTTTCTTTAATAGCTTTCATTACATGTAACATTGTGTTTTTAATAAACATCAATATATTAATAATATTAGTATTTCATCAATTCTATTTTTACATATCTATTAAATTGGTGGTATAAATATAAATATATAATTAATTAATAATAAATATATTTGTTGTATACAAATAAAATATATTGGTAGTAATGTCAACAATTTTTTCTAAAGGCTTTATATGTTTTGATAATACTATTTTCTCAAAATTGTTTTCATTTCATTATATTTAAAATAATAAAAATAAATTTTTCCATAGGTGAAAATTTTATATAAAATTTTTAAATTATTTTCATAAAAATATATGTCAATATTATCTTATATTTAATTTTTCCAAATATTCTAAATAGATAAAACATACAGTAAATAGTGAACATTTTTGGTTTTTATATAGAAATGTGTTTCAATTTAAATCATTTTAATACATAAAAATACTCTTAAGATGGTATTAAAATTATAATTATTTTAATTATGTATATATAAATAAAATATATCTCACTTTTATTAACTTCTTATTTAATATTGATAAAATTATTTTTTAAACAGTAGAATATTTTCTATTTGGAAAACCAACTTTTCATCATGTTTGCAAGTTTAATTTTAAATTAAAACATTCTAATTATGTTAATGAAAGTTGAAAAAATGGTTTGCATATTTTGAATTATCATAATAATTATTATCTAATGATCTCAATTTAATTTATTACCATAACAATGAGTAAAAACAATAATATTAATTAATGAAGTTATGGTATAAGTGGGATTACATGGGGTAAAAAAATATAAATAGAAAAATTACATTGATACTTGTAAAAATACCATGTTTTATACATATTTCAACTTTATTTCCTATAAGGTTTGATAATGACCCATTTTAGATCCTTTTTTCATTTGAAAAATGTGGTTACACTTTATTATTTTTAAAATTTTAAAGTGTTTCTTCTCCCCCACTTATAAAAGGATACACCCTCTCCTCTTATATTTCCAAATTAAAAAACCATTTTTATTTCCATTAAATAATGAAATACCATAATTAATTCCACACTAAAATCCTAGATCTATTATTATTATAATTAAACTCTTCTAATATGTCCATAGTTATAAACAAACATAGGTTCCCTAAAGAAGAGGTAAAACTCTCAAATTTGGGTTATTATTTTATTTCTTCATCAACCTCATTAAAATCTCATTAAAAAATTATAATATAATATGAAATATACATATCATATACTTAAATGTTATTATTAATACTTTATTACCTTCATCTATCTCTTCCTCTATAAAATTTGATACAAAACCATCGATTGTTTTCATATTGGACTACCAACTCACGAATCGATGTTATTTGTTTTTTAACACCACTTATCATGGATAGATATGATGATAAATTTAACATATTATTTTCATATTTAGGATATAATTTTACCTATATAATTATAATATATCATTCACTATCCAAATTTCTATTTCATTAATATACAATAACATCGATCATGTGTACAAAAGACTATCATCTCACGAAGTGAGGTGATTTTATTATCATTTACTCTTTACATAAAATATAATAAGTATTGTTTTAATTAAAATATTTGATAAATATTACATAAAAATATTCTATGTGGATAATATATCATTTATCTTAATTCATTTTATCTTTTGAAAATATAGAAACAACATTCATTCAAACATATGATAGATTGTCTTACTAAACTGTATAATTCTATTTCTATCTATAAATTTTATGAATTACTATAATTATAAATATAATAAATAATTGGATATTTATATCATGTTTAACTATATGGTTATGACTTATAGATGATCAAAATATAAGGACAAAAATATATGAAACAAAAACATGCAAAAAAATGAAGTAGTCATTATCTTTAATGTGATTTTATAATGAAACCATTGATAAACTGGTAATGAAATGTGAAATCTAAATAATATATTTAATTTTCCATAATATTAAGGTTAAATAATATTTTTAAAATAATATAATATTTATATAGGGGGTTGAAAATTGTATGAAGGAAGTGAAGATATTATTTAAAGGATTTTTGACTCAATTTTCCTTTATTGAGACATTTGTTATGTTATGAACTTATCTTTATATATGACGAGTATAAAATGAGTCGTTAATATGTGATACCTTGAATTACCTTATTTTAATAATATTTAATTATTAATTTTATAATATTATAAAATGGGTATTTTGATAGGAATTTTACATAAGTGGAAACAGTTATATGTTACAATCTCATCTTTTATTGGAATTATTAATGTTTATGCTCTTAATGATGAAAAATTATGATTAATATCCTAATAAATTCATGGAATTTATCCTTTTATTGTTATTTCATAGAAATACAATTGATCATTTATGTTTACCCTCTTTATGTACTCAATATTCCAAAATCATTTGTTTTTATAAAAACAAACTTTATTTATTTATTTGGCTGAAAACCCTTTTCTTATATATCCATGATTTCAAAAAAATGGTTTCAACCCTTTTTTAATATTACTCTATGATTTTTTAATATCATTTTTATTGTTTATTTACTTTTTATACAATGGTTTTAAAGGTAATCTTCTTTTCATTTTCCAAACATGGAACTTTTGTGTTTTTATATAAAATATTAAACACATCATTATTCAAACCTATATAAAATTAAAGATGTTTAACATAGTATTTACCACCCTTTTTTTATAAATATTATATAAAATTTTTATATATTTATTTTCATAGAAAATTATGTTTAGAAAATTTGTAATTTTTTTGTTTTGATTTTTTTTCAATTTTGGAAGGATATTTTCCTTAAAAAATGTCTCATGTGGGCTTTCAAAATATTTTTCCCTCAAAGATGACATCCTTGGATGTTACTTATGTTTTTATAGGGATATAATACAATGATTTAATTCTTATTATTTCTCTAAATGTATTATTCTAATGGTGACACGATGTTTAGGGAACCCATTTCTCTTCCATGTGTAATACTATGAAAAATAGTTATAAAATACACATCTTCATCCAAATGCTAATATATGATGAAATAATGAAGTTATTACAGGTCATTTTTCTTTTACATTGTATATTCTTTGAT
Organism: Viscum album; assembly: GCA_963277665.1. Classification (NCBI taxonomy): domain Eukaryota; kingdom Viridiplantae; phylum Streptophyta; class Magnoliopsida; order Santalales; family Viscaceae; genus Viscum; species Viscum album. Next base: position 2,118,836,897 of record OY728132.1, on the reverse strand, counting down.
GAATTTTTCATAAAATTCAATTTTTCATAAATTTTTTATAATGAACATGTTATGATATTCTATAACACATTTTTATGATTTTTATTATTTGAAGGGGGAATATATATACCTCCAATGCAATAGGTAGAGATTGAGATATCATGAGAAAAATAGCACCAGAATTTAGAGTGAACAAAGGTCAGTAAGGGACTATGTCCACTATGATTGTCTAGGGAGTGAACCATGACTACTATGATGATATGGGGAGTTAAATAATACCACATTGATTATTTTGGAAGTATGACTTGGCTACCAAGGAAATTGTTTTCTATGCTTATATCCCTGCCAAAAATCTATTTTTTATTTGAATATTAGGTTCTCATGGATCTTTATCTTTGAACTCATTTTTAATATTATCTAATTAAAAACTTATATTTATTACATATGTCATGTTTATGATATATTATATGTATGGTGTGGTTTTCAAATGTTATTATCACATTTTCGTACCATTATTATCTTTTTATATAGATATCTCACTTTTTTATACTTACTGAGCATCTCATATAACCCTATAATACGTTTCCCTTCCCACAGGTTGTGAAGAATTGAATTATGTATGATTTTTTCAAGAACATTTATAATTATGGTGAACTTAGTGGGTGAATAGATATCTCACTTTGGTTCTAGTTTTTTATGAATCCTTGTTTCCAAAGTCACTTGACCTAAAATATTCTAGAATGTATCATTATGTTATGTAAATAATATTAATCTATTATGATGTATTATCTTTGTATGAAATCATGGGTCACTATAATAATGACATGAATAACCCATATATTTTCAAGAAATACACCAAGTATAAAGTAAGGTCACAACCATACTATCAACCAATGATTATTCATAAGGATTCAATGTAACACTCATATAGAGGAACTCAATCCTTAGGTCTTTCTATCACTAATATTTCTCATCTGATTGGTCACACGTATCGGGCCTCACCGTAGTGAATTACACAATCGAACTCAAAAAACACTAATACAATGATATGGGATCTCATTATTGTCCTTTCAGGTATTCTTGACTCCAAAATGGAATAACCCTATATGTAGTGGATTGAATGTCTCATTACGTAGGTCATGTGACTCCAGAACCAACCTTTAGAAGAAATGATGTTATATAAGCACACCATGTGTTACACTGAGTTATTCGTGACCCCATATGATACTAATCATATATAAGGGTTCTAATCGTACACTAAGGACTTGATTTCTCAATGTGCCCTCATTATTAGGAACTATGGAATCTTAGCCTATAGATACTAATCTATAAGTACGAGATTGTAGTAAGTGACCTACCTTTATAAAATTATATAGAAATTACATGGAGTGTATTGTGTGTCCCAATATGTTTGGACCCACCTGTATTCATTCCCATTTTTCACAGTCTATACCCATGTATTGTGGTTGTCCTAACATACACTAGTCATTCCCATATACAAGGCTTTGTATGATAACCTTTCTATGTCCCATAACCTAGCCATGATCATGTAATCAAGATGTGAACATGCACTCTAGAGAATCCATGTAATATAGTCATTCCTTAGCCCATCTACCCCTATAGAAAACATGAAGCCACCAGCATCATGTAAAATGGTATTTGGTCTTCCCACATAGTGTCTGACATAAAATTCATTGTGTAAGACCTATCCACTCTAGACGAGACTAAAAATCATGTGATTTTCTAAAATAAATAACAAGTATGTTGGGATTTTCTAGATTCACCCAAATCTATCACACATCTTGAGAAATGATATCAATTTTAATGAATCTTCCATGAATTAATCCCATAAATCATATATATGGGTTTGAATACACCTAAAATTTCACCAATGGCCAGATTCCAACCCCCCAATCCCTTATAAATACATTCCAGTATCATGACATCCCCACTTCACTGAACCAAGGATGATACCTCCCAAAATTTTTCTTGAACTTCTATAATCCTCCCCACACCTCGATTTTTCCTTCAATAATTATCTCGACCTCAAACCCGAACTAATGGAAATGATCCATTGGACCAAACACGATCTTTGAATTCATTGGGTTTTAGGTATTGTTGAACCTCTAACCAAATGAAATACAGTTTATTATTGTATGAAGAATATGTGGATAAAATCGTGAAACATACATGTGAGGAATGATGATTGGCCAATTTCAAGTTGAATTTAATTCATTATGGAAAAAACTTATGATCATATTTGAATATCAAATATCAAGAAATAATATTAATTTCAAAAATAAGGATGATAAATCAAAAATCAATCTAGGAATCAATTTTTTAGAAGATTTGATTCACGTTCAACATGGGTAAAGACAATATAAACATAATACCTAACTCTAAGTTGGATAAATTTATAAAAAATAAAAGTTTTTTTCATTAACCATAGCTTGATATAAGAACACCATAGGAAAAGAAAATTCCATTGCAAAAGAATCATTCCTCCATGAGCAATTGTAATATGTTGATGACTCTCATCTATGGATCCTGTCAAATTCTTTTGGCTATGTGGATAACCCAAGGTTTTTTCCATAACTATTTTTAAATAATGTAATATTAGTTTTAGGAAACATTGTAATAAGTAATTTTGATATTTTATTTATTTATTTATTATTCTCTCATATCTTCTCTAAAACAATATTCCTGATGTGAAAAATGTTATGTCACACTTGGGGTAAAACATACATTCAAGATTTAATGGTTGTCATAGATTACCAATTTAGATCAATGTTCATGAGATATTCCATTATTTTAGAAAAATTTACATGCACGATATATAATATTAAATTTTTTTATCATATCAATTTTGAGGTTTCCCAAGCCTAGGAATCAAATTTTGACTCAATACCTTGCTTCGAAAAAAATTATTTAAAATATTCTAATTTTATTCAATGTAAATATAAAGTCATTACATTCTACCCACCATATGTTTTTTCTTATAAAATAACTACACTTACATGTTAATGTACTTGGATTGTATCTAGTTCTACTTACCCCATGTTCTCTCTAAATGACACTTGTTCTCTAATCGGACATGTACCCAGTGAATTATCAACCCACAAAGGGTCTTCTATTATCAATTTTCAATATCTCTAGGGTACACTGTTATGTTATATCCATTCTGATTGGTAAGACTTCCTCAATTGATAATGTGTGATTTGTTGTGAATATGCCTCCTCATTTCATAGATGTTGAATATATCATTTACCTGGTCAGTCTATGGGGTTAGGGATAATCAATCTTCTACCTCACCATCCCTACATAATATATGGAATGGGCCAAGGATTTTAAGAGATAAATTACCACCTACTATAAATCTCAACAATCCTCATCTAGGTGAGAACTTTAGAAACACACCACCACTGTCTTCAAATTCCATAGTCCTCCATCATCAACATTCATAATACTAATGATGGCTCCACTTAGTAATCATTTTTTCTTGGATGATCAAAAACTTCTATATTGTAACTTTCACCAACATTGGTCCCATGGGTGCTAACTCCCCTTTATAATTCAAGTAATATTTTGACCTAAAGGGTATCTTATTCATGGAATCAATTGTTTTAATGATAATGTTGGACAAGTAAATATTGTTATATGAAAACTCTTTAATGGTTCTGAGATACTCACAACTATGGACAAAGTCCCACATGGATGTCTGAAGCATATCCTCTAAAAATATAATAGTCCTCACCACATTGTGGTTTATATGGTGTGAAACATCATGCTCAACAAAAACTGAGAACTAAATCCCCCCTATAGTCATGTACATAATTAGGATTTAATGTGAAAATAATGGTATAAAATGATCACCAAGGTTACTTTATGATATTTGGATATTTTATTCACATAGTGGAGTCACCAGCTATCTACTTATCTCGGATCTCATATATTTAGGAAGTGGGATGATGTGGGGAGCTGTTCTATAATCACTTTATATTAATTTGTCGATTCCCCATCATAAATTCATTAGATACACCATCCCAAAAACATTTTCTCACCTCAAGGGGCTGATCCAAACCTTATAAAACCTAGTTCTTATTCTACACCTACAAACAAGTGACACATAGAGTGAAAAACTATTCTATTCACTACTTCATAAATTGTCACTCGAACTGATTTTGATGTTATGGTACATCTACACCACACATATATGTACCTCAATGGGGTATGTATGAATCAACCACAAAAAAAATATTTTGTAGAGTCACTAGTACGACCATCCACCATCAACAAATGATGAAATTCTCCCTAACTTCATAAAATCCATCAACATCACATCCAATTGATATTTGAACAAACATGGTCTCACAGTCAGTATCCCAAAGATGATTCTCTATAACATGATGTTGAATGGGGGTTTATATCTATTGACTAGATGAGAGTTTCTCCATCCTATTTTACTTTTGACAACTACATTGAGGCCAACAACTCGAATTCCTTACTAAAATATAATGAACAATATATTCTATAGAGAGAATATTCCACCACATTCCTCTTTACAGTAGTATATAATACCTATAAGACATAATACTAAAGGAAGATTATCCACCACATTAGTCTCAAATTATGTTCATTTTATGAGAATATATTTTTCAGATACATGTTGTTAGAACAGATGTTGATACACTCGACCATAAGGTTGCTTCTCCGCATATTTAGAGAAAATACCACTACTACCATCCATAGACCATAAGTCATGTGGGTATGTTCATGGGGTCGCAACTATTTGAAACCATATGGAATCACCACCTACCACAGAATCATAACACATCCAATATATGTTCTGTGGGATTCAAAAAAACAACATTTTCAAATCTGCCCTCCAAAATTCTCAGGATTGGGGTGCTTATAACCAATTGTTAAAACTCTAGAACAACCTACATGCACTTATATTTCCAATAAATATGATACCCCCTTCATATAAAACAAGTAAAATTCATTGTAATCTTAGAAAATTAAGCATCAATCTCTAATAGTAGTATACAAATGCATGAAACCACTACACCTAATTCATGAATTTGTGTTTCCCCCAAGTAAACAATGCCTCAAACATTGTCGGGTCCACAAATACCCCATCTTATAAGATGAAAGATCTATGTAGGTAGAAAAATTGAATAAAAAACTTACACTTTATGTTCTCCACATAAATCATGTTCTCCTAGAGTACATATAGGACCATCATCAATAGTCTTGTGTGCTCCTCCTCTAATGCTAATTTCACTAGTACATCCTTAATGAAGACTTCCATAAAATCATTCAAGAAAGTATAAAACATACAGTTCATAAGTCCCATGAACACTATTGGAGTTTTAATATTTCTAAAGGAACTCTTATTTTACTCCTAGAAATCATAGCATTATAGGAATTTTTCAATCGATATGTCCTCATCTCAAACATAGAGCTAGTGATATCCTGACCTGAGGTCAATCAATGAGAACTATCTATCCCCTTTTAACTAATCAAATGGGTAATAAATTCTTTGTAATGGAAAAAAATTCTTAATATTAACCCTATTTAAGAGAATTTGATCTATACATGACCTAAAGACCACAAATTTCTTCTTTGAAAACAACACCGTGGTTACCCATGGAGACACACTGAGTCTGAAAAATACCTTCCTTTATACACCCTCTAAAAATTATGTTATCTCGCAATGATTTGGGGGATCTATCTGATATGATGGAACCAATATTAGGGTATTAATATGTTCTTATTCTATGAATAATTTGTTTCCCATGGTGATTAGTAAATACTGGCACATCCTCAAAAAAGACATCCTCATAGTCCAACAGAACTTTATGTTATTATAAGCTAATAAATTTTTTTATACAATGGTAATATTGTCCATATAATGAGTAATTGGTTATATTCTATTATGTATTATCCCATTATAATCATCCTGTACTTCCTTCTCATTGATGAAGGGACATGTCATCCCATCATCATAGACATGCCACATAGTTTTCCTAAAATAATCAATCTATTATTGAACCTCAGAGTTCCAATCCATACCAATATTGAAATCATAAGGCCTTATTATAGTTACCAAAAATATCCCAATGTGATATGTCTCCTACACGATTCATGTAACAATATCATCATTAGTTTTTTAATAATGAATCACTTATGGTAGGATCCCCATTTTATAGGGGTCGAGCCAAAGGCTCCATTAGAATCTAAAGATCCTAAATAAGGGATGTGGGAAGAAAAGAGTGGGTGATGCTTCTGTTTATAAATACTAAAGAGAGTGTAGATAAGACACATATCATTCCATAAATCTTCCTTATAACCTATACATAATATACCTCCAATAATTTTAGTTTCACTCATCCCTAAAATAAACTCCTGGATTCTGGCATGGACTACATAGGGGTGGTGGTGGTAGTAGATATAAACATCGACCACCTCTATATAATTTCCCAACTTTTCTACAATACCCTCCAAAATAAATTCCTCCATGATATATTTGTTGTCCCTATACAATAGTTTTATTAACTATATCCTTCTATGACACATGTAGGGTCATACAACCCCATTTGATATGTCCCCACCCATCATAATACAAACATTACCTATCCAAAAACTAACCTAAACCACCTTGAGAGCCCTAAAAAGTAGATCTTCTCTCCGGACACCATATCTAACAAAACCTAGCATGAATGGATCCATATCTCCACCATTAGTTACCAAATTCTAATCTCTCAACTCCATATTTCCATATAATACCACCAACCATCACCATATTCTCAACCATTAATCTCTTCACTAACTGGTCATACTCTTTCACCCCATATATAAGAAATAATTGAAATAGATATAAATCCATCTTAGATATATAGGAGAATTAAATGATCAATGTTTTTTGATTTAATGAAAAAAATCCACCTTATCCTCATAAAATCTCAAGAGGTTAGTGAACCTCAATGAATAATATTCAACTAGAATTATGCCCTACTAAAACTCTTAGATTCATACTACCTTCAATGTGGATGGGTATAAATCCTTCAAAAATAGACTCTCAAACACCTTCTAAGAATAAGTATCTTTACCATGTGTATGAGTTAATAGAGTCCACTATCTCTATACAAAGCCATATAAGAGACTCATTACTAAGACAAATATTTAATTGTTAGTGTCCTAATAGGATGATAACTAACACAACTACCACAATATTGTTCTCATATGGCCGATGGTCTGGTTCATCCTGACACATAAGGGGTATATTCTATTGAAAATTTTGGATTTTGTTCCTCCCACATAGATCCTATAGTGGAAATTCTAGAGTAACTGAATTCTTGATAGGTAGGGGTAAGACTGGAAAACAACCTTGAAGAACCACCTATTTCACAAGTCCGTATACTGAAGTTGTTTCAATAGGGAGATCATCTTAATAATCCTTTTACAAAACCCTGACTGTGTATTTTCAATGAGGAATCTTTAAATACACATGATGTATCATGGATAAAGATTATATATGTAGATCGCTATTAAGAAGGTAAAGGAAACCACAACTGATTCTTATATGGTGCTTGTATTGATGATTTACCCGTAACTGATGACTCTACGAACAAAGATGAATAAAAGGTTATTAGATTCCTCATGAATGGATTCATCAGCTGCAACACCAAAAAAATTCCTTATATTAAGAGCCAAAATAAAAAAACATTAAAATTGTTTCCCTAGTTCGTGAACCAAACCTGAAAGATATAATGTCTCTACACTCTAGTATTATGATGACTTTCTCTGATACCATACTATCATGAACTCACAATTCTGTAATTTTCTGTATAGATTTAACATAATTATGAAAACCAAATACTTCATCAAATAGGATAGGGGATGGTGAAAACCAACGAGTGGTCATATCAACGATATGGGAGGCCTTATCCTAAAGTACCAGTACACACAAATAGACATCCAGTCACCAATATATTGATGAACGGAAAGATACTACCTAAAATGACATTTATATATAACATTAATCCCATATCAGAGTATAAAAAACATATGGAAAATAAAACAAAAAAAGATAAATGTCCATTAATACAGTAAATGTATCAAATGTTATTATAGGTAGGGGATTGATATTAAATTAAAAACATAGAACCCACTATGGTACTTCTTTCTCAACTATGATCCACCATATTCTGGAATACCTAGGAATCCATCATACGTCCTAACATCTTCATAACAAATGAATTGTGTAGGTACATCCCATGTAGGTGAGATTATAAACCTACACAGTGTGACACCTTGACATAACCAAAACTAATGAATCATGAGAGTATTCAGGTCATCAGTACCATGGAATGTCAATTATAATATAACAGAATTATAATAATATACAATATATACTCAAGATAGAAAAAACGTCCCAATCTAAGGTAACAACCATACGACTATCCTAGGATTCCACTCAAAGAGTAAAGGTAATGATCATCCAGGTGAACCCACACATCAGGTTATTGAATCACTGATGGTTCTAACCTGAGTGGTGATTTTTATTTTGTAATTCCATGAATAAGTGCATTTGGGAACACATAATAAGTTGATACATATATAGTGGATCATACCGAAGTCCTATGAAGGATTCATTACTATAACTGGATTAACCTGGAAGGTAGGGGATCAAACTCCCTAGAAAATAACTCACCGAATTCCTAACCCTTCATACAGAAAAATGATATATGATCACACCATAGTCTATGAGGAGTGATTTGTGACTCTCTCTCCATGACTAATCTCATACATGGGATAACATACTATACTCAGGTCATGATTCCTCAACATACCTTCATAGGTATGAACAAAATAATTGCACTCTACAAATACTAGTGTATACTGAAGTGAATGGAGACCTTAGCTTACCCTAAAAAAAGTTCATGACATGTACATGGGTATAAGGGATTTCATGAAATTTTTTGACCTACCTATGTAATTTCTCATGTTAAATAGTCTGTTCATGTGTACTCTAGATGTACCTATGTACTATGGTTGTTCCTTTGTACCTTGATGTTTCTAAGTACCTAGTATGGTCTGAGAACCTGTTCATGATTTTTTACTCTTGTCATTCCTACGTAATATGGTTATACTAAACTCCATTTACTCATGGAGTAAATGTTATTTCCTACACATGTTCACATGTAATTTTTTCTATCAACAAATCATTTGATCTTCTATTTTTCACATAATCCCCAACAAATTTAAGAAATACTACTTGAATTGTGTTCTTATGAAGAGAAATCTATGTATTTTAGGATTTTTTGAAACCTCTCATAGCCCCCACATATCTTCTATAATGATTCCTCCATAGCTGATTCCACTACTAATCACACCCATAGATCCTGGATCTAGGATTGACCACACATGAAACATCATATACTGTCCAATTTCATCCACCAAATCACCTAAAAAGAGGTGTTCATCACACAATTCCATGAATTCATAAAACCACAGATGCGAAATATGGATGTTGTCCTTGATAATCCATCTTTATCACAACACCATATTCATTCCCTCAGTCATGGTCTTCATCTAAAACAAAAAATCACACAAAAAATCTATAATTCCAAATATCAACTATGTATAGACAGTTTTCAGAGTATTGTCGAACCACTAACCTAATGAACTACAAATATTGATCATAATAAGAATATAGGGAGAATATAAGGAAACATTGAATTGAGGAATGAAAATTTCCCATATTTTGGGTTATATAATTTTAACTTATGATGAAATTGGTAATCAAAAGGGATTTTCAAAGTTCGAAAAATAATAAAAAGTCATAAATTAATAAAGATAAATCAATAATCAACCCAAAAAGCAATTTTTAAGAAGAATTGATTCTTGTAAAACGTGAAATAATAATAAAAACAATTAAACCAACATAAAAAAATCATAACTTGAGTTTCAATTGGTCACTAATGAAGAATTTCTTTATTCTATTATTGTCGGTGACATCTAGTAACATCATTAGAAAAGAAATTTGATTTTCAAAATAATCATCACTTCATGATATGTTGTTATTCGTTAATGGATATCCACTATGGATCCAATAAAATACTTATGATAATGAAACCAACCCGACGATTTTTCTAAAACTAGGTTTAAATAGAAGAGTATTAAATTTCAAAAAATTAATGATAAAGTAGTTATTTTTTTATTTTTAATTATTATTCTCCCATGATCACTATTAAACCAAATTCCCAATGTGAAAAAGTGTATGAAATATATAGTATAATACACAAATTCTATACTTAATGGAGTCTGAAAGTTTTTATTTGGATCACATTTTACGAAATATTTCATTACTTCATAAAACCAATGCATGTTTGGTATATTATGTTTATTATTTTTTATTATATCAATATAGATCACCGCTCAGACATATAATCCTTTGCTGACACAATTAATAAATTCAATATTATTATTTAATATATTAAAAATAATCAAATATGAAATAGATTTTTTTTAATGTTTCCTCAATTAAAACCTAATTACAGTCAATGAATCACTGATGAAAGTGGAAAACTTCATATTTTTTACTATGACGGAAAAAATAAGATAATTAAACAATATAAATTTTAATTCAAATAAAAAATCATCACACTCATTTTCCTAAATCGCTTTAATTACATTTTTTGTAATCATATTCATTGAGATATAAAAAAGGGTAATGTTTTCAAAAAAACAATCGATGTTGACCCACTAATTGAAGAAAAATAAAATCTCAATGAAATTTCTATGTCTTCTCCAATGATACACCACCTTATTTTTAGTTTGATCAATAGCATTATCGTCTTTAAAAACAATATAACTAAGGATTGAAATATGTTATTAAAAAATTCACATTTTCCAAATTTTCAATAGAAATATCTTCTTTCAATGTATGTAGAATCGTCAATATATGTTTCTATTGTTTTACATAAAGTTTAGAATGACCTATAATTTCACTAATAAATATGTACAAAAATTTATCTAAATATTCATGGAAAATGTTATTCATAAGACCCATAAATATAGTGGGTATTGTTTCCCACCAGGAAGTAATAAAAAAACTTATAATAATCATTCCTAATATGATACTTTTTCCTCAAAAAATACTCTAACTTCAATTTAAACTAATTGTATCAAGATATGAGATCTTTTATTAAAACATCACATGATTCTTGATGTTAATTAAATATAATTTCTATATGAGGGAAAACATAAGTTTTTCAAATAGTAACCCTATTTAGTTTCCTATAATCAATATAAACCATCAATAAACTATCTCTCTTTTGACAAAAAAACAAGAACCCCACTATGATGATATTGAATGAATTAAATATTGATCAATAAACTATCATGGATAATTTTTAAATTCCAATTACTATAATGTTTCCATTTGATAAGGGTTTTTTAAATTATGGTTAACTACTAGAAATACATCACTAGTGAAAAAAACATCTCAATTAAGATAATATAAGTAAAATCACTTGTAAATAAATTCGTGTATTAACAAACTATAGGAACACCACCCATCTTCACAATTTCATTTTATATGATAATATGAGAAATATAAGTCAAATTTTTTTAAAATATTTATATCATAGATATGAACTCATTCTTATATATAAATTCAATCTCAATGTAAAAATTGAATAAATGTTTATATAATTTGTAGTCTATCGTAGCATGACATACTAAAATCCATTACATACCAAAAATAATATCAAACTCAACTATATTTTTTACATCCCATGGTTTTAAAATGAAATAGTATTCTCTATAAGGTAAAATAATTCATACATTGAGATTAAATGAACAACTAAATATTATTATTAAAATTTTATTGTTATAACATAAATGTTATAATGGTGGGTATGAACATGATTAAATTAATAGTATAATTATGGTTTACACATGTATATTTATATGAGTGAAATCTATATATAATATATTAAATATAATTTTTATAATTCATCCTATCTATTTTACAAACATGATATAATAATAAATCAACTTTTATGCATAAAAATCGATATTTTTCTAACGGTAATTTTGTCGCTATTTGATGGTGCAATTTTTTTAAAAATAAAATTTAACAAGTTTATAACTCTAATTTGACATAATGAAAATCATTTTTAAAATTTTAATATAAAAATTAACTTTTGCTTAATTTTTTAATATTTTTCTGATAGGTTTAAATTTGATGGATTTAAAAAATGATTTTAATTGAAAACTAATTTTTCATCTCAATAATTTATAATTTAACAAAATAGGTTCGGTTTTTTTAAAGTAACATTAGATAAATTATAAATATAACAATATAATATATGTCATATTAATTAATTTCATATTGAAATTGGATATAAAAATTTTGTGAACTTTTGAACATTTTAATATTAAAAAAAATCATTCTCAACATGTTCACGTGATAAATTTAATATTAATATTTTCTACTCCCATGTTCCAAATTTTGAAAAATGAATTGAATATTAGATATCAAAAGGTTCGAATTTACTAAATAGTTCCAATTCATTTTCTGATGATATGTATTGTATAAATAGTAATTTTTTGTTACCATAATTAAGGGTAAAATGGTTAATTATGGGTAAAAATAATATAATTAATATTAGAAAATGATCTTAACGGTGGCCAAGTTTTATTTAATGTGACTTTTTTATCCATAATAATTAGTTAAATGGTAATTTAACCATTTATATATATTTTTAAGAGAATATAACATTGAAAATATTTTATTCAATGAAAATTCAATCTTGTCTTACTTTTTTAAACAACTTAAATATATTTATTATGGGTTTTCATAGGGGATATATTTGAATGGAAATATAATTTTGAATGATAAAATATTTATATTCATCATGGTAATTTATTATTAATTTTTAGGGAATAAATAATTACCTAAAATGCTTTCACAACAATGATGTAGTAATTGTTTAATTATTTGAAATATAAAATAGATGATATGAAATTTTTAAAATGAATTTAATTTGAGATAATATTTGTTCTAAAAAAATTTATAAATTTCTTTAACATGTGATGGATGTATTATTTTTTTTTGTAATATATCTTATTTGATTAATGTTTTAAAAATACATTGTAATGAATGATGTCAAATTATACATTAATGATATTATAAAATAAATAAAATTTTATTAAATGATTTTAAATTACAAAATATCTAAAATTAGCCCAAATTATTGGGATATAGTCTAAAATATCATAAATGATCCATTTATGGGCAGTTTTTAATTTTTTATTGTATGTATTTTTACCCTCAATGAGTAAAAATCCATGTTGTCATAGTTAGAGTTAATGGTGTTAAATAAGTGTTAAAAAAAATTATAAGAGAATAAACATGAACTAAGCATGAAAACGTATTTTTTTATGAATTATATGAGACCCATATCAACATAATATTGAATTTGAGTTATTTAATTGACACTTTTTGATGAAAATAAAATTTATATTATTTAAATCATAGATAGTTACAAAATGTTGCTCTCCTTGTATTTAATATCTTTTCTATTCCGACATTGGGAAATAATAAATATATGAACATAAACAAAATTATATTTTTATACTAACAAACTCTTCAGCATTATATAAATTTATATATAATTTTTAGATGTTATATATTTACCTTAAATGCTTTGAAAATGCTAATACATTATTTATTAAATTAATAGAAATGTAAAATAACTAATTTCAGAAGTATTTATTTTGATATATTTGGGATGATTTAATTTAAATATGGAATTTAATAGATATATAATATATATTAGAGTGGTTTGAAATAATTATACATGAATTAACACTTAATCATGATGCATTGGAAGTCATATTAAATGAATTGTATCAAATTTCACATTAATGATATTTCATTGATATAATATTTTATTAAATTATTTAAAAATAGAAAAATGAGAAATATTTAAAAATAGGATAATGTATGGTCAAAAATATCTTTCTATATTCCTTTATAAGACATTTTTATGTCTTTTTATCTATAATAACCTTATTATATTTTAATATTTTGAGGATTTTCAAAAGCTCTTCTCACCTCAATTATAATATTTCACCACCTAACTCACTTATTTGAACCAATTTGTACCATCTATATCAACCAAAATTTACCTATTTTTCATCTAAAATTACTTAGTTATGTTATAGAAATCTTGGTCCCTCCAAAAGGTCCAACCTAAATCCCTTTAGAATATTATAGAAGTTCTCCAAAGAAGAGGTAATCGTCTATATCGACTCTTTCACGGTTATATCTTATTGTACTTCATACATAGGTTTTTTTAAATTATAAATTAATAATTGTTATAATATATATATATATGTGTGTGTGTGTGTGTGTGTTATTTTTAATATGGTAAGACCATATTCTACCTTTTTTCCATCCTATGAAAAAGGAAAGCACTCTGCGAGCATACGTACGGCTTACCATCTCTACATTGTGGTGTAATTTGGTTTGCATGAAAACATTTATAGGATATGTATATTGATATAAATAATGGATATATATATATATAATATTAAATGAATTTAATTATTTTAAAATTAATATTCTATAAATTTCCTTACACATAACTATTATAGGAATGATACCATTGCTCAGACATACATATGGCATACAATCTCGAAGACATGGTGCGATTCATTTTTCATGTTCACCAAAAAATAATTATTCTATTAATGTATATTATTAATATATATTATATCTATGACCTTAATAGAATTATTTAGTCGAAATAACTATATAATAAATTACAACAAAAGGACATAATTGAAAAAACATGGATATGATAATTAAGCAGTTAACACCCAAAACAATGGTAATACTGTAATATTATTAACAACCTGTTGATAAGATTATAAATTATAATCATATATTATATCAAAAATTTCTATATGTTTATAGTATAATTTAATAACATTATTTAAACTATTATACAAGAGGATAAATGATGTTAGACTAAAGGAAAGTGTAAGAAAATAGATATCCATCTCACTTTCATATCTTTGGGATGCATGTCGTATTCAGAAATTATTTAATATATGTGGTATATATACTACCCCTTTAATATAATATCATTAATATTTTATATTATTGGTATTTAAATTTTCCATTGATGTTATGGGTAATATGATTCAACTGATTACAAATTCGTAAGGGTTTATTTCAAAATCACATCGTTATTTGGGATTGTTTTTGTTTATGTCTCCACTAAGGAATATTTATCATCCAGGTCCATGTTTTATAAAAAAATGTTTTCAAAATGGTTTATTTTATTATCATATGAATGTTTAAATTATTTTTTACCCATGTTTAAAATTTTAAAAAATTCATTGAAAGGAATATTGTTATGTTTTTTAAAACAAGGTGCTTTATGAGATTTCTGACAAAAATATAGAATGAATGTTTATTGAACTTATGTGGGATGAGTTTTTCAACAAAAAAACATATGTGGAATGAGTGGTGTTTCCCAAAATTATAATTCATAAATGTTTTGATGCATAAATTACATGTTTATAAGGTTATATTCATAGAAAATTATTTCTCTAACAATTTTGGGGAGTTGAAAATAAATTATTCCAATGGAATAAAATAGTATTTCTCTTAAGAATTATTCAATGATTTTATTATAATATTTTCATCTATGTCAAAACCTTCTACTAAATATTATTTTTAATTTATTTTGATATCTTATATTATGATATGGTGTATTTTATTTAATTGTACATGATTAGTTTGACAATGATTTTTATAGTTTGATACCATTCATCATATAAAACTAGATGGTTTATATCTAATGTATTCATATTTCCTATTCGAGTTTATCAATATGAATTTTATGGTTGTTAATGTTTCACCCCTTTCATATGAAGAAAAATATTACTATGTTAGTGTAGATTGGGGCCTATTACAGACCATGGATTAATTTGAAGTTCTCATGAGATAGACATGATTTGTTTTTGTATGAGGCTTCGAGAGTATGTTTTTGACTTCCATCCTTATGCAGTCAATCATTATGAGATTAGTTATTAATATTCCTTGTGATTATATAATGAGTAGAATATCTATGGTCATGTTTCATTAAACTATTGTTATTTAATTTTAATTATTTGGCGATCATTTATTGAAAGCATATTATTCAAATTATTATGTTCAATGGAATGTTTTTTAGTTCTTTTATTTGAAATTATTTTGTATTGCTTATTTACTCATAGATTCTATTGTACTATAAACTATACTGGGCATATGAGCTCACACATTTCCTATGTTTCACTTTTACCTTCGATACGATGAAGTGTTTTTTATTGATATATAGGGATACACAAAGGGGGAAGAAATATATTCCGGAAGAATTTATTTTTGAATTTAATATTTTAGAACCCCGGGTGAATTTCAAGTATGTATATAGTTTACATAATCTACTAAAATATTTGGTGCTTTGGTATGTTATTATTTATATGTTATGATAATGTAGTAAGGTAAGGCACCGACTCTAGGCTCCTGGATTTTTTTCATTTATAATTTGTATCGGATAATGTTTAGTAGAATCATTAGGAACTACATTTAGGAAATCATGGATTTATTAAATAAAACCAATGATATAATTTTTAAATATTACCATTGAAATCGAACATATTATTTAGAGATTAGTTATACCTAAATTTTTAATTTATGATATGTGATTAAATATTTTTGATATTACAAATTACATTTCATAATTTTATAATCTAATCCATTGTATACCATTTTGCTAAAAATGGATCCTGGCAGAATGAATGGGAACCACATCAATGAACATAATAAAAAAAGAAATAATGGTTGTTTCTTATATTGGTTTTAGCCAATATCTCAATGTGAAATAATCTCCCATACATTTTCAATGTATGAGTAAATAGTGTCATATTCAAACAAGAAGGGTAAATAATTTTATAAGAATTATGGCATCAAAATAATGCACGATAAAAATAGAACAGCATGGAAAATATAGATAAAGTGAAGAAGGGAATGAAATATTTTCCTTGATGTTATAATTGTGAAATGACCCAGGATTTTACTTTCTTAAAAGTTTTGGGAGCTTTCTATATGGTTATAGAGAAATTAAACCTTAACTTTTATTACAATGGAATGAGAAAAAGATTCCAATGTATAATCATTCAATTACAATGAGATAGGAAACTATAAATATCAAATTCTAAATATTCAAATTAATATAGATCAAGAGTAGAAAATAAACCAAGCTTAATCTTATATTGTAATTAAATCAAATGTACAATAATTATGGTATTTGGTTTTTTCAATAGTAGAACTATGTTAGGATATTCTAGTTATACAAATTATTGAATAAATAAAGATTGTATTGCCATACTTATTCTCTAATGATTATGAATCTTCAATGTTTTGATTAAGGTTTTTATGATGATAAACTATTTGGTATGTGATAATAATAACTACACTATATTATTTGAGGAATATAATTTTATGTTTATTTTTGGAATTTTTTATATTCCTTATAAATTTATAGACATTGAATTTGAACAAAAAAATTTGAATGAGTCTCGAGGTAACTAATTATTAAATGGATTAAGTTGAAAATTAGATATTATTATTTGAGTTTAATTTATGATTAATAATATTGTATAAAATAGGATAACAATTTTGGTTTTGATAAGTATATAAGGTTAGAAGGAATAACTTGTGGATAATTTGATAAAGGTGATTCATCCATAAAATTCATCTTGAATATCCATCTCTTGGTTTATGAAATGTAGTGGAAATAGATCAAAGCATAACCAAAGGATGGTATTGTGCTTAGGACTTGGAAGGTAGTTAAGTAAGCTTATTTTCTTATATTCTTATCAGAATAGTAATTTTATCCCTCAACTATATGGAAAAGGATTTTGGAAAAAAAAATTATATGTTTTGTTTTCTTTATGTGAAATCAATGAATATTTAACTGATCACAAATTTATAGTATTGTGATGATTAACATTCTAATGATAATCCACTCTATCACTCTCCATCAAAAAATGATAATTAAAATTCTCTTCCATGTCTATTTTTTTACATCCCAAAATAAAATCTTTTTTAAAATCCATTTTTTTAGTGAACTTCAAATTTCCCTTTCCCTTTTATTACGAGTTATTTTTATTAACCCTATTTATGATATAGGTTATAAATAAAGAAACATTCAAGTATAAACCTTGGATTTTTAAGTGAAATTTCAAATTTTGAGGACAAAATTAATTGATAGAGGGTAGAATGTAAAATACCCTATTTTAAAAAGAAAATAATATCTCTTATAGCATACAATATATGAAACAACAAGCTTAAATTATAACCAAAATATTATTATTTAAATTTTATTGTTATATCCTACCTGTTAGATTGGCGTGTATTAATAAGATTAACTAAATTATGAATATATTGTTTCAACATGTATATGTATATTAATGAAATATCTATATAATATATTGAATATAATTTTTAACAGTAATCCTATGTGTGTTCTTGAAATGATATAAAAAATATCCACTTTTATGCATAAAAGTTGTATTATACAAATGGAATTTGTTTCCTTTTGATGAAACAATTTTTTTTAAAATTAAATCATTTATACATATATTAATCAAAATTATGTCAGTTTAATCAATTTCATTTTGAAATTTGATTTCAAACCTCTGTGAACTTTTGAACATTTCTACTTTATGAAATATCTTTATTGCACCGCCTATGAGATTATTTTTAAATTAATTTATGTTACTTATATGTGTTTAATTTTTAAAAATGGATTCCATATTTTGAATCATATGTTCCAAATTTATTAAATAGGTCCCCTTTAATTTTGGACAATTTGATTATTAATCATAGTAATTTTTATTACCACTATTAATGGAAAATTGATTATTTGAAGGTGGAATTAATATTATAAATATTATAAAATGACCATAATACTTGTAAAAATTTATTTTAATATTATTTTTCTTCCATAATCATAAATGAATCGGTTATGTGATAATTAATGGAATTTTTGATAAGAATATAACCTTTATAATATGTTATTAAATAATTTAAACATTTCATTCTTCTATTTTTAACAACGTATATATTTTTAATATTGGGTTACATAGGGGATATATTATTATATAAATTATGTTTTGAAATATAAAATAGTTATATTCATCATGGTAATTTAATATTAATTTTTTGGGAATAAGAAATTAACTTAAAGGTTAGCACAATGATGATGTTGTAATTGTTTAATTATTATAAATATAAAATAAGTTATCATAAAAATATTAAAATTAATATAATTTGATATTAATGTCATAAAAGAATTTTATAGGTGAAATTTTCCTGATTTTTATTTCTTAAAAGTAATTTTTCTAATATATTTTGTTTGATTGATATTTTTAGATGTCAAAGTAATGATAGTGTCAAAATATTATTTAAGGATATTTTAAAATAAATAATATTTTACTAAATGATATTAAATTCAAAGAAACTATATATTTGAGCATAATATTGGGATATAATGTAAAATTTCATCAATTATCCATTTCTTGTTATTTTGGAATTTTACAGTAACTATATTATACCTTAAAAATTAAAAACCCATTATGTCACGGTAAGAGTTAAAGGGGATAAATTGGGGTTAAAATCATAAGATAATGGTATTACCAAAAACTAATCAATTTATAAAACTATTAGATGATTAATTTTATACCCTCATAAAATTAGGTTTGAATATGAGGTTTTTAATCTACACATTTCCATATAAATAACCCAAATACTCTTTAAATCAATGATTGGTACAAAAGGTCACTCTCTTGGTCTTCAATATCTTTTAAGTGTCCACATAGGAAACAACTAAAGATATTAAAAAAATAAATTAATAACTTGATCTTATTGAAATTATTTTCATTATAGTAATTTATATTTAATTTTTATAAATTATATATTTACATTGAATGCTTCTGGAATCCTAATACAATATTTTTTTTTTTTAAAAAAAATTGAAAATAATTGATTTTGAATTTATTAAATATGATATATTTGGAATGGGATAAATATTATAAATAATTTTATTTATCTATAGGACATTTTATAGTGTTTTGAAATCATTATATTTGAATTCTCTCTTTTTCAAGATTTATTTGAAGTCAAAATAAATGAATAGTGTAACACCCTGATATTTTATGAGAAGTATATTTTTTTAATTCTTATGTTATATGAAACATCAAAGGAATCTTTCATAACACACAAAACTAGCTTGTCTTGCGTTATATGCAAATAAACCTTCCTCGAAAGTGTGTGTTGTATGTAATACCAAGTTTCACTAAACAACGATATGCTATTAAAATATTATATAAACTAGCCATTATGAATAGTAATATCCAGTTCTTAAAATTTTATAAATTTTATCTTTCAAAATGGACTTCATTTTTGGATTCGGAATATCGAATTTATCCTAGGGTGAATTTTTGGTATTTTTCTAAAAACTTTCAATTTTTGATGAATAGTGAAAACACTGGGTTACTGTTTCAAACCTGACTTTTTTTTAAATAATTATTTATTTTATATAAAATTATTTTAGGTAAAAATTGATACTTATTTCCTATATGAGTTCAATTTAATTCATTGGAGTCATTTTATAATAAATTTAGATATATAAAAATTTTATTTAACTTTTCACTGTCTTTTACCCACCTCCTAGGAGAATTTGAAAATTTACATAAAACATAATTTTACCGCTTCTGTGAGTAGAATTTCGAAAATCCAAGAGACACATTTAATATCAAGGAGTAAAATGTGGTTCAATATGATAATGTTTTTTTGGTTAATAGTAACTTTTTACTTTTTTTACCATGGTTAAAAGTAAATTGGGTAATTAAGGGTAAAAATGATATTATTATTACCCTAAAACATGTCCTAATTCTATTTTATAAGTATAATATGACCAAAAAAACCTTAGTAATAAAATATTACCCTTTAGGTCCACTTTAATTAGATTTGGAAACTTCTTATTATTTTATTTAAAGAAATGTAAAAATATTTAAAATCAAAGTTTAATAACTAAATTTTTTTTAATGTATGGTTATATGTAAGATAAATTTGACTATAAATATTATTTATAAAGCTAAAAAATTTTCATACCTAATGGTATTTTATTTATAATTTTTATACATTAAATACTTGATTTATTTTTGACACAATGCTGATGCAGTAATTACCTTATTAATTAAATATTAAAATATTTGATGTTATAAATACCTGAATAAATGTAATTTGTGACTTTTTATTAATTAAACTAATTTTATAGGTTAATATGACATATTATTATTGATTTAATTAAATTTTTTAAAAATAATCTTTCTTTTATGATTTTAACAAAAATCAATTACCAAATAGTGTCAAAATTGACATAAAATTGTTTTAAAAACAAATATTATTTTATTAATTGTTTTTTTCTTCCTAAAAATATATTTTTCGGCCAAATTACTTAGATAAGTTTATATATATTAATAATTAACATCTTGTGGTTCGTTTGGCTTATTATAGTATGTTTATTAACCATATAATGTAAGAAAACAAGAAGACACGGTTAAAGTTAAATTATTTAACTTAGAGTTAAATCTAAATGATAAGGTTCAAATAGTAACCTAAACTTGTCTAAAATCTATTTGTTGATATTATTTAGACCCATAACCACCTTAGATTTGAAATTAATCAATTTGGAGCTATTAAAACCCGAATATGAAATTATAATAAAATAATATTTTATGTTTTTCCTTAGGTGCCCCTATCCTTCCTTATAAAAGGGCACCACCTCCCTCTCCTCCTCACACCAATTTAAACCTTCAAGATCATCCAACCCCTGAAAATTTCTCTTCTCCACTTCCCTATTAATATTCTAGATGTCCTGGTCTTCTTTAAATACCAATTTTATTGCCCTAAGAGGAGGTTTCAAAGAGGCATGTCGAAGAGGAGGTAATATCTGTTACCAATTCTTTCAAATTTATTTCATCCTCTACTTAATTTTATTTAGTTGTTTCATTATGAAGTAATAAAATAAGTATCACTAATATACTTATATGTTATTATAAATATTAAACTACCCTATTTCACCTTCTATCTATCCTACGAAAAATGAAATCATCGCGCGTGCGTACTTACGGAATACCGTCTTCACGTTGTGGTGTAATATGTTTTCCACCACCACCTTAATTGGATGGTTATAATGGTGTAAATAATATATATATATGATTATTGTAAATTTATATTGATTCATAAATAGTATACATACACTCCAATACATTTCCATGATCATGGGAATGATATCATCACTCGTACGTATGTTTGGCCTACTGTCTCCACGATGTGATGCGACTCATTCTACATGATCTCCATTAATAATGATTATATAAATTAATTTAATGAATAAATATGATATATATTACACTAATACCATTATGTAAATGAGGTATCTATAACTTAAAAATAATAATAAAAATTTATTCGACAAAACACGCATAAGAACGAAACGCAATAAACACCCGAATAACAAGTAGCAATGAATTATTACTAATAAGAAGCTAAGAATATGACCATATATGATATTATAACATTGAGTAAGATTCAGGAATAACTCAATGACATTATTTAAATCATTATACAGGAGTTCCGGACATGTATGAAGCAACTCATACCTAAGGTAAGGGAAAATATCGCAATCTCATTTTTATCCGAGATTGTTTATAATTCAGAATTTACTGGGGTATATGTATCATCGACATACATGTTTCCTCAATATGTAATATTATTTACATCCACCTAAAATTTTTTAGATCCAATTTTACCAATTGGTGAGTTATTAGTAAAATATATGAAAGGAATCTTTTGTCAATTTTAGTAAGAGGTACTTTTTGACTTTTCTGGCCAAAGTATAAGAAAAATGTTTTTTTAACTTATACAGCCTGAATGGACTTTTAGAACATTATTTCCATGAATCTTCCTTTACATTTTTTCATGTTTATTTTTAATCAAATTATTTTAGTTTAAAAATATATTACATTTTAAGAAAAGAAAAAAAAAATTGAAGTAGAAAAGATATTTTTCTCAAGAATGGAGTTCAAGCATTTTATCAAAATTATTTTCCATCTAAGATAATATAGGGTTCTGTTTCTATCCCTATTTTTATGTTGATTTGATTATGTTATGATGGAATTATTTTTATGATGTACTTTTGTATTATATGGATTATTTTATGATGGCATGATGTTTATGATTTCCATTTTCATTACATGGGTTATGGTATGATGTATGATTTATGATCTTGTGGCACACATAAGAATGGTATCATTATAAGATGGTTGGGACCAATACATCCCTCCAATGCTTTGGGTAATGATTTATATCTCATGATATAGACATGGCTGGAATGCAGGTTAATCTAGTTTAGTGAAATAGGACTGAAACAAGGAGTGAACTCGGTTCAGAAATAGTCATTGTCCACTAAGATAGTCTTAGCAATGAGTCTTGACTACTAAGAAATGATTCTCTATGATTACATACGTATGTCACAAAGTTTCATGTTTTATGTTATGATTATTGGTATTAAATTTCACTGTTATGATTTATCCCATGTTATGATATTATGACCTCTTTTTAAGGTTATGATTTTCAAAATGCTATGTTCTTATGAATATGATATTTCCATTGTTTACCCTTACTGAGCATTTCAGCTCACCCTTTTGTATGTTTTCTTTCCCCAGGTCAGGAAGAAGGTTATTAAGTATTATATGCCAAAATGGACTTTATATATGATTAAATAAACGGGAGACAATATATATTCTCTATGAACCAGTTGTTTATGTTTCCCAGTTTCTAAAGACACTATACATATATGGTCCTACCATAGTTTTGTTATATGTTGTAATAAGTATGATTCAATTATAAAGTAATAACAATGTATGTAAAGTATGGGTAGTTATTATAAAGTAACAAATACAGTATAATATATATTCATATATGTTATTATGATTACGGTACAACCATATTCCACCTTATATTCGTCCAACAAAAAACAAATGTATCACCTGTGCGTACGAACGTCTTACCATCTCCACACCATGGTGTAATCATTTTTTCATCACCACTTTACATAGATGGGTATAATTATGGAAATAATAGAAATATATAATAAATATCATACGATATTGATTCTTTGAAAATTAATATACCATTTACTTCTCTACCCTCTCACCATTAGGGGAATCATACCATCGTTTGTGTGTACGTACGACCTGTCATCTCTAGGACACGATGTGATTCATTTCCCATGTGCACCATTCAAGAATGATTCAAAGAATCAATATAATGAATTAATATTATATTTAATACCTTAATATAAAAATTTATATGACATAAGTATATCATATGAAATATAACCAAGACATAGACATTGAAAGATGCATAGGAAAAGGAATCATTTAAAACCCAAAGTAGGGGTAATAACTAATAATTATTAACAAACGGGTGATATGATGATATTAGAGTATAATATATGATATAATAAATAAGGATATGGGTTTTAATTAAATTATTAAAATTAAATAATAAATTATACTTGATTTGAATAATGTTTATCTAATGAAAAGAACAAGGTAAGGTATTTTTTCACACTTTTATTTTTGTGGGATACATGCCTTATTCACCCCATATTTATTTTTTATTGTGTATATACTTAACCATTAATATAATATAATAAAAACATATATAATAAGGTATTTAATGTTTAATTTTATGCTATGGGACATATGATTCAACTTACTACAAAATGGTAATGGTTTATTTCAAAATCTTGTCATTGTTCATGATTATTTTTGTTTAAGTCTCCACTAGGGAAAATCTATCCTCCATGTCTATAATTTCTAAAAAAATAAAATAAATCATTACAATTATACTATGAATTTTAAGAGTCCTTTTTACCCATGTTTTAATTTTAATAAAATTATTTGTATCGAATCTTTTTTTTCATTTTCCAAACATGGTGCTTTATGACTT
Source organism: Viscum album (assembly GCA_963277665.1). Taxonomy (NCBI): domain Eukaryota; kingdom Viridiplantae; phylum Streptophyta; class Magnoliopsida; order Santalales; family Viscaceae; genus Viscum; species Viscum album. The sequence goes on along the minus strand of OY728132.1, from coordinate 2,118,811,765 downwards.
TTCAAACAAAAATACTGAAGAAATATTTTTCTTACTTATTATTCATGAGTTGATATTCATACCTTCTTGAAATAATAATGTATTAAAGATTTTATTATAAATTATATGATTTCTTTTAAAATAAAATGTTATATTTTATATTTTAGTAGTTTCAAAAATAAATTATTTCAATGTAAAAAAGGTTATTTCTCTAAATAATTTTCCAATTCTTTTATTATATTAATTTCATTTATGAGGACCCAATTTATTTAATATTGTGTTTAATTTATTTTTATCACTTTTGACACCATATACCATATTATATTGAATGGGATATGATCAGTTTTATTGTGGTTGTGCTATCTTGATACCATTCATCATATATATCTGAATGGTTTATAATTGAAGTATTCACATTTCATATAATAGTTTTTAAATATGTATTTATATGTTATTTATGTTTCACCCATTTCATTTGAGGAATGAATTTTACTTATCATGTTATTAGTGGGGCCCACTATACCGTTTACATGCATTGGTAGGTCTAATGAAAAAAAACTAGACCATTTTTTGGCTTAGGACATACCCCTTTATTTAGACATCATGGATATATCATTGAATGTATGTTTTAGATATATGGAATTATTCATTCCATAATTATGAGATTAGTTATTGAAATTCCAGGTGACTATTATAATATTAGAATATCCATGGTTATATTTCATTCACATGTAATTATAAAAAAGGAACTATTTTATCATCATTTATTTCTTTTTTATTAAACTAAAGATTATGTTTAATGGTATGTATTTTAGTTATTCACCTCATAGTATTTTTTCATTCTTTATTCAATCATTTAATCCATTATATGATAACCCTTATTAAAAATATGAGCTAACCCCTTTCTTATTTTTCACTTTTTCCAAAGATATGAGGAATTGTTTTGTTCTTGATATGAAAGGATACTAAAATTTGGAATAATGTCATTCTAAATGACATTTTGGGTTTTTTATATTTTAAAATGTAATGTGAATTTCCAGTATGTATCTATTTTTCCAAGTCTACTAAACTATTTCGACCTTTGGGAATTAAATCCTACCCTCTTATGCCAATGTAATAATGTAAGGAACCAACTCAAGGATAATGGATTATGGGTATTTATAATGTGATAGACAACATTATTTATTGGAAAAAAACATTCCATGTGTATTTATAACTCTACTTATATAAATCATTTCATCTTTCATACTTATGCCAAGATTTAAAAAAAACAGTATCCTCATTTCATAAGGGGATGTTTCTATTTTAAAATAATATTTCTATGAAATAAAATAATATGTATATCCCAATTAAAGAAAAACACTGTCATAATCTAAATAAAAAGTATTATACCTTTCACAAATTCAGTCGATTGTCCTGGATTTTTTATTATATTTTGGAAGGACTTTACCACATCATTTTTCTTATGATATTTAATACTTACATCTTTCATGTTTAACTTCAAAAACAAATTCTCATAATGATCCATCTCGTTATGAAAATAACACCTTATATCATAATTTTCAATATTAGTTAAATCAATAATATTACGTCTTACCTCAATGTCATGAGATATATGTCCCAACTTACCACACCAAGAAACACTTACCAGATTTCATGAGACACTCACCAGGAATCCTCTTACCCTACTTATCCAAAGAAGGATGTTTATTCTTCATGTATTCAGATTTCAATGATAGATGATTCCCTATCACATTCTGCATAGACCTCTTATTATCTTTCTTGTTTTAAAAAAAACATCATTTCATCTTTTATAGCACACTACCCACCTTTCCCATAGATTTTAAATTCATGATAGACTAATGAGATTCACATAATTTGATTTAATCCTAAAGAAACATATAAATTTTAATATCATGGTCAATAATGTTATATTATTTATTTCATTTAAATATATTAAATATTGATTCATAAGTGTTAAAAAAAATTCCCTCCTTTTTCTTTAGATTAAAAAATATCATTTTTAGACTTCATCAAACAACCTTACAAAACATTCATCTCAAAGAAAATATCCTTATATGTTCTTTACTACATTATATCAACAATATATTATTCCTTGGAATTCATAACCAATAACCACCTCTAATTTACTTCACTTTAAAATTGATAAAGTAAGTGAAATTAATTTTATTGTTCAGAATTACACAAAAAATCAAATAAATTTAAAAGATAAATAATTCCTTAATTGGATACCACTAAAGTTTATGTTCCAACAATTTTTAGAGTGCGTTTTTTCATTAAATACGCCATTACAGACATGTTATTGTATGGTTAAATAAGTCACTATCTATCATGGATTCCTCTATTAATATCCTACTTCAATTGAGTTAACATATTTTCCAACTAAACTATTTTAATTCAAATAATTAGAGGTTATTAATTTCGATGTATATTATCCTCCATATGCATTAACACTTTATTCACTGTGTTTCCTATATATGAATACTATTTTGAAATAGGAATATATTTCATGAAGCAACATGGAGACCCAAAAATATTACATTATAACACAATACACATAATAACATCCCTTAAATATATTTTCATAATAACATCCTAAAGTATAAATTTCACTAAACCTTTCAATGAAACTAATTATAATTAAATGTACCATAATAAAATCATAATTAGGAGTTAAATTTTTGGGAATTAATTGTCATACATTACCATGATACTTCAGGTCTAGAGTTATACGGAATTATAAAATTTTGTTAAATATCTAACACTTACAAATAATAATGGACACTTTCACTCCGAATAAATTCTTCCATGAAAATAAGATTGTTTTAATTTAATCTACATTTTATTCAAAATACATCCTATTATTTTAAAATCTGTGCCCGATGTGGAAGTATATGTATTTATATATTTCCTACTCATCCTTATACACAATGAATAACATATAAAAACATTTTATGAGCACAAAAATTATATTAAGCTATTGTAAAACAATAAAACTTGTTATTCCATTATTAAAATCATTAAGTCCTATAGAAAATTTTCATTTTATATGATTATACATTATTAAATTCACATTGATTTTAATAATACAAATAATAAAAAACAATTTATGTAAAATTCATAATCATGAGTGCTTATTGAAAAACCTAAGTACATGTGAAACCATTTTCATGAAAAACATACTTTTAATTGTATAATTATTCTTAAAAATTTCACTTGAAAATATACTAATTTTCCTACCACATAAATTTAGTAGAAATCCCTAAAAACACAATATCAATCATAGAAAATTTATGTATTTACTATGGCACATACTCAGCATAAAACATTTACAAATTGAATAACCAACTTTTTATTTTCAATATATATCTATAGAGAAACAAATCATTAACTAATACATTAGAGAGATATATAATTATCACATATCATTATGCAATTTGAATAAGGAAAATAACAATCATAAAATGTATATAATAATTTATTTAAAATATAAAAACTCCTAAAATAATATATTCAATAGATAATCATATGCATTGTTGGCCTTAAAATAACTGTAAAGAAAAAATTACTTTTTCATCAAAAACTCTACTAAAAAAATTTTTACATTAGAATGTCAAATAATATTTTCATTAAATAATAATTGAAAAAAATATTTTATTATTCATTAATAAAAAATAATTATAATAGTAAATTATTTTCATGCCTCATATGTCAAAAAAATAATACCTTTATAGTTTTCTAAAAAAACAATAAATACATTTAAAAGATACATTTTTAAACTAGAATATGGAATGTAAAATATTGGTTTAAATGACATTAAATTTTTTTATAGTACACTAATGACATTATTAAAACAATTTTCTTAATAATTAATCTCTAGGAAAATTTGTTAGAAAGTAATCATTAATGCATTTGATATAGGGTTATAATGAAAATTTATTTCATCATGTTGGAATCACCACATACACTCATGAAATTCAATATAATACAAATATATTATATATTTACTTGATTAATAAGATTTTCATGTTTTATTACCTTATCAAAAATATATTTTTCACACTTTTTTCCAAGTCTTATTTAGTCATCAAATTGATTATGTTCATGTCGGGTGTTTTGAGGATGTCCAATTTCATATCCAAAAATAATTTTGATTTGTTAACATTGGTTAAATGTTACATAAGTCCAAAATATATAGAACATAAACCATCAACTAAACATCATTTTTAAATATTTAATTAAATTTTACAATCAACCATGAATGTTATACATGAAAAATAAAATGAATCATTTCATATAGATAGTAGTCTGTGCATACACACGAGCAATGTTTTCCATTTCGAAAGTTATCAGAGTGATAAAAGGTACATATTACCATATATTTTCTAAATAATAATAAAATCTAACATATCATATAATTTCATTTTTTTAATTCATTTTAGTCATCATTTTTAGGTAATAGTGAAAAATTAAATTCATTACTTCCTGTAAGAGGTAGTCTATATGTACACATGAGTAATGTTTTCATTTATCATATGATAAAAAAATATTTAAAAAAGGATTCAAATATAAATGTGATAACATTTTAGTATATATTTAATAATTATATTATAATGGTCATAATAGGTTTTAAGTATATATAAGATGATATATACATGAAGGAAATCGATTAATAGTTGCACCTCCTCTTTGGAAAACCTACTTTGGATTACACCTTATGAATTCTTGGTTGTTTTTTGTTGAGAACGGATCATATAGGATGTGTGGAGTTTCATTGAGGATTTATTTTGGTATATACTTTTTGGGATAAAGTTTTCATTTGGTGTGGAGAATGTCGATGATGATGATCCCTTTTATAAGAGAGGTGAGTGGCACTCTTGTAGTTATAGTAAAATTCCCAGTATTTTAATTGTATTACTCATGGTTAAGGGTAACTACATAAAAATTATGAATCCAACGTGATATGTTTCGATATAATCTGGTACAATTAGAACTAATATGAAATTTTTTGACCTTATCAAAATGATTTAACCCCAATTTATCTATTTTACCCTTTTTAATGGTGATTACAAATTACTATGGTTACTATTCATTATAATGAAAAAATAAATTTATCCCATTTCAATATTTGAAACTGTAAATTATAAATATGAAATATTATTTTTATGATTAAATTATATAACTAGAAGAAATTAATTTTAATATAATATTGAAAAACACAATGAAAAACATATTCTTTAGAAAAATGTGTCTTCAGAAAAAATGATTTTATAAAAAAATCAAGTATAATAATTATTCATTTGTCATTAGTTTCATAAATTTAGGAAAAAAGGGAATAATTTTACATTAAATACAATAAAAATAATAATATATCTTTTAAACACATAAATAAAATTACATGTTTTAAAAAAATCGGTATTTTTTAGTATTCACCCTGAAATAACTCTTTTCATAAAAATAATTAAAATTCATACTAATATTAGTTTGATATAATGATATGAACAATTATTTAAATGTTGACTAACTAAATTTCAGAAATATTTAATTTTACCCTACAAATATAAGCCAGAAATACATTGGAATACATTATTTAGAATAAAGATATTTTTAGGTTTAAATAAGAAAAATATTATAAAATTATTCTGATTAATGAGAACAAAATAATATACTAATTAATATTAATAAAATAAGGAATTTATTTATTATTAACATTTATTAGGTTATTATAGATCCTTTTGTAGCCTAAATGGATTAAGATAACAGATATATATATATATATATACTTCTCTATTGTGTGTGAATAAAAAAGTAGGGTTTTATAGTGTTTTAAGATCATTGAAAACCCATTTTCATTATCCTTTGAGTACCCCAGTTTTTGTGAACTGATGAAAAAACGTATTTTTAATTTAATAATTTTCTTTCTCATGATATATTTTATAGGTGAGAAAAAATTGTTCACTTTTTTGTAAAATTAGGATCGTAATCATGTAATAAATCATAATTTTCATAATACTATAATCCATCCATACCCTTATTAGTGTTCAAAAATTTATAAGGAGAAAAAATTTGATTCTCTAATCAGGAGATGTCTAGGTGTGTATTAAATATATGTATCTTATTTATGAGAAACTTTATGATGCACCATTCTTCTTGAGGGTGTGTACAGTCCATGGGTGTATCATAAAAATCTATAATTTCCATAAACTGGTAGAGTACACACTCGCGACTCATTGAGAGCACACTAGAATGGGCTGGGATTATCTGATTGATTATAATATGTTTTAATTTTTTATAATAATATATATATATATATTTATATTATCTAATAAATCTATTTGAGGTTTCCAACTGAGTTTATACTCATACCATATATTTTACCTCTATGTTGTGTGAATATTTAATGGTTTTTGACACAGTTAAGGAAAAAGGGACCTAGGGCTTGGGAATATCTTGATTAAGTGATGTGGATTCATAGATAGGTTAAATATGGATTTTTTTATAGGATAATGAGGATCATTGTTCCCATATTGGGGATTCTTTTTGTACTCATAAATATGAATGTAATTGGTTAACCTCTCGGTGATCCCATTTACTCTTATATAAATCATGTGTTTTTATAGATATTATTTTCCATACAATTTGTTTCATTTATAGATCAATATAAATAATTATTTTTTTTACTATTGATGTATTTTATTCAAATATAACTAATATCATAATTATTTTTGGGTATCACCTCCTAGACCCTTGCTGCCTAATAGTAGCCTTTAGTATACAAAAAAAAGAACACCTTCATTCATTGTCTCGTGGTCTCGTGTTCTATTCAAGAGATCCAAGTTGATGATTCTCTATTGGTAACACTATTAAATTGGCCTTGTTAATAATATTTCAAATATAAAATATAACTTGATTTATACCCATACCTCATAACCAAACTCTTATTGAAACCCCACAAGGAGCCTCCTGTATGGTACCTTGAACCATGGCTCAAACATGTTGTATCATCACTCAAATTTTGAGGAATCACATAACCTAAATAGTTTATGTATTTCAAATACATATAATGATATAAAAATCATGTCTTATTTAGATATTCTAATAAATTATTCTCAAGTTTATAATATTGAAATCACATATGAGGATATCAACAATATGGAGATGTAATTGACTACCACATCAACCACGCTCTTTAGTTTTACTGCAGTGTATGTCCTCTTACACCACATATAGATACCATGAAGATACACCATAGTATATTACTATTAAAGTGTTTATATTATCCTATTAACCTCCACCTTGATCAAACATACCCATCATCTTCATGTTCATCACTTATATATAGGTTAAAAGGATATATAGTCCAACATGAGAATGAAACACTACCCTCTATCCAATCTTAAAAGAACTAGCATGTAGTTACTTATATCCAAAAATCTTCAAAACTAAAATTCATATGGATATGGATCTCTCAAAATAATTAATAACTATCATAAACCCTTGCTAGAGTTCTATAAACTCGTATTATTTCTCTATATTGATTGTATATGTAAAAAATACTAATAAAAAATCTATAAGTTATACATTGTCAGTTCCTCTTGATTCTTGGTCTGAACTAGGAAATCCCATAAGTATAATGTTATTCATTATAGCATAAACAAAAATTTTCACATTATCATATCACTAGGATATCACCCTCATTTAAATAATGAAACAATTCCTTTGTATCCATTCTTCCACACACTGAAACCCACTATCTAACATGTATATTGAATAATATTTCATCTAAAATTACATTATGCAATCATTTACCATGATATCATTCATGTAAAATAACCTATCCATTGAATAAATCACATGAAGAAAATTTTCCCTCACATGACCATCCATTGGAGTTTTATGGGATACATCAAGTGGTAAACACTCTGCCTCTCCATCATGTCACATATTTAGATGATATTAAGCTTATATATATTAAAAAATTGAATTAAAAATTAAATATAATATAAATATAATTATTAAAAATATTTTTTTCAAAAAATCCATTCATTCATCCATATCATGGAAATGATTAGAATATGACCATGAAATTCATATACAAATGAATAAATATATATTTTAATTTCTTTTCATAACATTGTCCCAAGATAATTATTTGGAACAAATTAATAATTTTTTATTTCTTAGTTTGACATAAAAAATCTAACGAGGCTCTAAAACATCCCCAAATTTCCCAAAAAATGAAAATAAAAACAAAAAAAACCCACAGACACAGTCAATTAAGAAAAAAACAATGAAGGAAATTTAATCCTTCCAATGTGATGAAATTGGTATCTACCAAGGCTATCAATTCCACAAAAATTTAGTTTCATGTAGAATTAATGAAAAACATTCAATTCCAAAGGGCTCCAACACAAATAAAGAACCAACCAACTTTAAATATTGATTATAAGATAAAAAATACACTAAAATACTTACATTTCTATCAAGATAAAATGAGATAATATTATCTCATGATGAATAGGGAATCCCACTCTCAACATGAATAATGATGATAGACCTATAACCATAGACTATATCAGAAAGACTACACAAAAAATGATCCCAATATTCTTTCACTAGTCATAAATCCCACATTCAGCTCTGAATTTATGAGTATGAAGAAATAGTTATCCCCCAATCAATATGCATCCTACCATCATCCAAATTAAGAGAATGATCAGCAATCATAACCATCAACCGATCCATTATAGCACCACCTGACAAACTATAAAAAAACTAATGAAGGTGAACAAGGACCCCACATCTAAAGAATAATAAATAAAGAACATGTCATCATTTTCATCAATACACTCAAAAAATGAAATACTATAAATCTAATTTAGACTATATATATGTGAATATGACTCATTTAGGTACCACAAAAAACTATAAAATACCCACCAAAAAACATTTGAGTATGTAAATATCGAAAATAGTCCTCGTTCTGATCATGCAATGTTGCAAAAATCAATCCACAAACAAATAAATAACCAAATAGAATATGAATGTAAAAAATTATAAAATCTAAAACAAAACAACCAAACAGTGTGAATGAAAGGACACTGACTAATATTCATTATCAATTAGATTAAAATGAGTCAAATATCCCTTAACTAAGATGATGTCAGATCTTAGAAGTGATAATTAAATGTGGATGATATAAAAACCAACTGTAAAAAATATAGTTTTCTTCAACATGGAATGATGTGAGAGGGAATAGATGAATAAATAAATAGAAATTTATACAACATCCCTAGAGTAGCTCTAAAAATCAGATGAACAATTCCCCTTAACCTAATATATATATACCACCTAGTCATAAATTATCTTCGATAAAAAAATTACACTAATCCAAAATAAAATTTATGAAAAGTTAAAACAAGATTATAAATATGAGTAGAATATATAGGTTACCAAACAATAAAAAATGGATCCCATTAATAGTGTAATAAAGTTCTTATTCAACACTATGATGAACCAATCATTTGATGTCAAACACCACTCAAGAATTATATATAGGGGAATTGGATAAAAAACTAAGAGATGATACATCACTATTTATAGGGATACAATGAAACAAGGTAATCAAACATGAAAAAATTATTCCAAATTAGATAGGGAATAACAAAAAAATATGAAGAATAAGGGGTGGATAATCAAGAAAAAATCAATGAATTCCAATGATCAAGACCTAAACATTGTGCATATTGTTCCCCTTTATGAATATATCATGTTTTAGGAGACTCGTAAACACTTCATGGTGATAATTGACCAAATTTCATATTCAATCCAGTTTATAAAAACATCTATATTAATATAGCCTATTGTATACACTTCCAAACTCAAATTAAATAAATTTCAATAAAAAACTTGTTATAAAAAGTAGAAGATAACTTATCTATGATGGATTAATCAAAAAAGGATATTTCCAATCATCATTTTAGTTAATAACCACGTACAAGAAAACATATATCATGTGATCATATATTCCATACATGATTGAATAATATATGCACTGTCACCTTTTGGATTGAGATTAAATCAAATACATATCGATATTAATAAAACATAATATCAAAATCAGATAATATACCATCATACTATATAATACATACACTATATTGAATCTAACTACACATAACTAAAACTTCCCTTATATTCAAAACCTATATTATCTTAAGTCTACCGTTTCTAAAATAACATAAAACTATAAACAATTTTGTTGATTTACCATATTATAATTCCTTATTTAAGAATGCCTAATAGATAGTTCCACATGACCCTTTTCATTCCACTCAATAAACTAACGGATGATTAGATTAATATATTTGGTATATTAGTCCATTAATTTTCAAACCATACATAAATTAGTATTAATTAAAATACCTATAATAACATAGTGAAAAAAATATTAATAACTATATAAATATAAATCATAAACAATGATATAGAAAAAAAACATATTGTACAGTATCCTTAAAATAATTGATATATGAATATATATATATGTGTGTGTTTGTGTCTGTGTGTGTGTGTCCAAGTGGATCTTGATAATTGTGGTAAAAATAGAAAAAATAAAATAATTCCATATGATATGCTTTTTCCAACAAGAAAAATCTTATCTCCCATCTATTCCATTAACAAAATCAATATTCATTCATAGAGATTCTTCCCTTACCCACATCATTAACCATGAAGTCAAAACATGTGCTCTATAAAAGTTAATAAATAATCTAAATATAAAAAATAATATTCTAACATTTCATTTAATATGAAATTAATAAATTTGGAATAATAGGATAACTCATTATAATGATGACATGTATTGCTATGTTATCATAAAAATCTATTACACCATAACACTTGTCCATTAAATGTTCTTCCATCACGAGAGTGTTTTGAAGACCCCAAAACTAGTAGGCCAGAATCGATTTTTACTTTATTATATTGGTATAAGAAACGAAGATCACATCCTGACTAATTTAATAGTTTAATAGTATTTGAAATCTAGATTCATATAAAAAAATATACATTACAATAGAAAACATAAAATCAACAATGTATTTTCATTAAGAACTCCATATTTCCCATAAGCATATCCATGAATATCAATCAAAAAAACATCTTCATATCCTAGGGAAATAAAACAAAAGAAATGTGTGATCTTAGATACTCTCTAAGGGTAAGAATTCCGAGAATGCTATCAATAATTAATAATCATAATATTTATTGAAACGATAATAACTAAAACACATACATTTTTTAATGACTTCATTATAATATGAATTGATTTAATTATTATCAAATAAATCCATATACGTGACCACATAATATTAAAAAAATACATGGATATTAAAACTAAAAAAATATTCAAGTGTAAATTAATAACTCATCTTTTAATGAGGTAATTCATAATTTTTTACATCAAAAACATATTATCCTGACCCTTCATAAGATTGTTTAAAACTATGGGGAAAACCACAAATAATTTGGACAACTGATTTGTCTCTTGAGACCTAACAATGAATTGAGGGGTTATGTAATTATATTCCCCTACTATCACATAATATGTCAAATGTATTCCTTATATGATGGTTTTGAAACCTAATATAAATAAACATATGAATTTAAAAACAAAAAAAAATTGTTAATAATTACCATGGTCAATAAACACAATCATTAACCACCAAAAGTAATATAGTGAATGATAATAATATTTTACGTCACCATTAAAACTGATCATAAATTATATAGGGAAATAATAAATAAGATATCAAAATATCATGTCCCATGTATATTATACTTTCATTAAATTTCTGATATTATTGATGAATATAAATAATATAAAGGGATTGCATATAAATATTCTTGAGGAAAAATAATCATTTTTAAATAGAATTTTTAAAACTAAATGTTAAAATAATTTTCTTAAAATAATTTTCCTTGAAAATAAACATTTAAATTTATAAAATAATATTTAAACAATTAATTTTTCATGATAGGGAGCAATTTATTTCTAGTTGTACAAGTTAAAACAAAGATCCATTTTACATTTTTGATAAAATCCAAATAGGTCTTGATTGAAAAATTAGATGAATATTCATTTTATAACATTTTCATAAGTCCAAAAACTTGTAATAATTTATTTCATAAATCAATTAGATAATGTTAAAAACATTGTCAAATTTTTACGTTTTTTTAATGAAATTTACTTTTTGAACGAAACGAGGAATAATTTTTCGTTTTAAAAAATAATTTTATAATTCATGTTTGAAATCCAAAGAGTGAGAAAATGGTGATATTGCATGGAATGTTAATTAGAGAATATTAGATAAGGAAATATATTGGTTTTATGATAAAAATACAAAATAAATCCCCCGAGGGATACATAAACAAAAACAATTCCAAAAAATAATGAGAATATGAAATAAATCCATACAACTTTAGAAACACTTGAATCATAAGATCCATGAAAGAAATATCATAAATTGAATATTTAAATAGAATTTATATAAATATATTAGTGATATAAAATATCAAAAATGATGTTATTTATATAATATAATTTAATACATGTTTAATATGGTGAATGTCTCACAGAAGTAAAAGTGAAATGAGAAACCCTTCACTTAGTACTATTTCTATCATACATGTTTGAAGATCCTATATAATAAATATTGGAATTTATTACATATAATATAAAATAATGATCATAAATAAAAAGGCATATATTATTTACCTATAGTCTTTTATCACCCATTTATTAACATTTCTTTGTTAAACTAACTATTTTTTCCTTGTTGCTTCGTTTTTCATGTACAATTCAGGTCAAATATTTTGGTCATTTTACATTAACCATTATTTGATCATCTCCATAATTTTATCAATTATTTAAAAATGATATATATACATTGAATGTGTATTCTTATTGATCTATAAATTTTATAATAAGAAAATAGATTACCACATTCATGCGGAAGGTTGGACATTCATACGCATTAATGATGTTTCCATTTTCCTCGATGGATGGAATGAAAGAAAAATAAATATTTTTTAAAATTATGAGAATAATTATTATTTTAAATATTCAATTTTTATTAACTATTTATATCCTTATTACCATCTATGTAAAAATTAAATGACAAATCTTTCACCTCACTACGTAAAGGCGGTAGTCCACACGTATGCACGAGTGACATTGTTATTTTCCAACAAACTGGAAGAAAAGAAGTTATATATGATATTATATTCCAAGTAGTATTTGTAGGTCATAAATATAATATATATTCATAAACATTATATTTAATACCTTCCACATAAAATGTATGTGGAAAATGAATCACAACGATTCACGAGGCATTAGTCCTCTAACACATGAGTGACATTATCATATCCTTGACGGAATGGAAAGTACAAATTTATATGTGCTATAATAATAAAATAATTATAATAATTTCAAAAAAAATAATATAAATATCTTAAATCGATCATTATATCAGCAGTTTAATGGTGGGGAGTGGAAACAATTGTGTCATTTTGTGACACGATAGTTTATCACACACACAACCAAGGGGTTTGTTTCCAATTAGATGGAAGTGGAGATGGATATAAGTTATTACATTAACATAATAATATATCTGTATATATGGTTCATTTTTTTGTTATAATATCATATTTTAAGATTATTTGATGTATTTTGAAGCATTAATAAACCAAATATTTCTCGTTTAATAATGCCACCACTTATTCAGAGAGCCTCTTTAGGTTTATACCCAAATATATCTTAAGATGGATTCATAATAAAAATAAGGCCTCTATTATATGATGAGGGAAGTTTGTAAGAAAACGGGGAAATTATTTTCCCATCCAAATGTCTAATAATTTTTGAATAATGGATGAGATTGGGAGGCCTTTTATATGTTAGGGAGATGGTTCAATTTTAATTTTTTAAAAGATGAAACGATTCTGATGTTTTACTCCTGAAAGAAGCCTATAAAATGGGACTTTCAAGAACCATAGAGGTTATAATATTTAAATACGTCCATAAAATTTATTTTGGATATGTTTTAAGTTATTTTTAACACTGCTTTGTTTAACCACTCTTTAAACCCATTTTTACATTAACTAGAGTAATTAAGTTTTACTGATTTTATTATTCCTTACTGTCAAACAACAAATTGAACCTATTATATGATATAAATTATTATAATTAGAAATATGGAGTCAATTTTTACAAATTCAATTCATATAATTATTATAATTAAATTTAAAATAAAACCCAATGACACCTCGAAAAAATGGGTTTTTAAAAGAAAAATATACAAATGTATAAAATGATTGTATATTTTAATTGAATATTAAATTTATTAAAAGAATACTTAAATATTATTAAAATTGTTCAAACAGTACTTTTAAAATAAATATAATATAATAAAACATTTTAAATACATTAAACAAAAAAAATTCAATAAAAATCGGTATTTTCACTATTCATAAAAACATTTATATTTATGAAAAATCCCAAATATTTTCCCAAAGACAATTTTGACCAATAGATTTAAAACATATTTTTTATTCTATAAAATTTATTTTCCATAATTTTATTAAAGAATATATTTTTTCTATAAAGCATGAATAAACTTACATTTCGTAAAATTAATATTTTTCAAAAACAAATTATTTATCTTTTAAATTATTATTATTTTATTTATAATCAATAAATAATGGTCGAATTTTTATTAAACATGTTTAATACATATGATTATCCAAATTTATTTGTTCCTATTTATAAACTCTAACATAATAATGAGGTTATAATGGTCATGTTTAAAAAGTAATAATTTAAATGAGTATCTAATATAATTAGAATCTTTTGATGCGTGAATTTTAAACTATTTAAGACTTTTAATTTATCTAAAAATAAATATATCTTAATATATTGAGAAAAAAAATTTCTTCTTAGAAATGTTTTGAATTTTATATATGCTATTAATGATGATGTTCATATTTTAGGAACTTAGGGCATTACATTCTACCCCCTAAAATTAATGTGGTCTTAAAAAAAATTTGATCACATAAATTAAGGTTTTGATATTTGAAAATACCTATTTTGATAAAAAATCACATCATAAAAATTTTCAATAAATCTTCACCTTTTTAAGAGATAAATTCAAATATAAAGCTCATCTGCAATAACACATTCCTAGGTTTCCAATTAGAAGACCATATGTTGAAAGTGAAGATATGGTCATATAATAAATGTATAATTAATTATGTAAAGAAATAGACATAATTGATGATAATAAATTGGGTGATCTATTGAAGGTTAATGTCTAAATAATTGTAAATAAGTAAGGGGTTAAAAAAATATGGTCTTCATAACGGATGTTATTATGATAACATTTTTTTCCAAGATCCCTTTTCAAGAGTTGAAGAACACTTTTACTATACTAGAATACAAGTAAATTTACATAAATGATATCTTATTATTTCATAAGTTTGATTTCATCATTTTCATGTTCTTTGTTCAATTTTAACGTCATATTTTACTCAATGAAATCAAAATCCAAAAATGATTTTATATGACTAAAGCACAAAAAACAACATTTAATGGATTGTAAGAGCTATAAAAGAGTGAAAAATCCTTCAGTTGTGGGTTCAAGACCCATATCCTTGTCAGATGTAATGGGCTATCACTCAGCATGTAGGTTTCCGATTTAACAAAACATTATTATTATAATTTCAATAATCTTCTTAAATAATATTCCATAACTACATCAAAATAAAATGTAATATAAACACTTAAGGTTTCAGATACCTTCATAAAATCAACATTATCATTATTATATCAACATTAAGAAAATTATAAGGGTTATCATTCCAAAATCATGTGTTTTCCATAATGCTCAAAATTTCACTAAATCAATTTTCTTGGTCATCATCACCATTTTGAATATTCTCTAAAATCATTGATGAAAAATTATTATACTACAATAATTATAACTTTCATAATTTTAATAAATAGAATATCACTGAAAAAATAATACTATCACAAAATTTTTGAATCCAAAAACCACCACACAAATCATTATAGTTTGTATATAGTAATAGAATAATATTTAACATGATCCTTTAGCTTCTTATTAGGTATATTACCTTGATGCATGTGGAATTAATTTTCATAGTTCCCCATATCATTAAAATTGAAGAATTTCATATTGGAATATTCATTTTTTCCCTTGAAATCATTAGCACAATGTCCTTTATCTTCACACACATAGAAAACTCACATTCTCTTCAAGGAAGAACCATCGTGTTTCATTCACGATTATCATATGGTAAATCCTTCATTACCTTATTCCTATTATCCATATTTTCATCATATATATTATTCTTATCTTTCATCCATTAAAATCTATAAAACATATATAATTATATATTTATCATTATAACAATTGATTTATTGTCCTCGTATTATTAAAAACATTGGGATACATGTTCCATTAAAAAAATAGGATTAATCCCATCAAAGAAATAGTCAATATTTCTGCATGGATTATGTTAACTATTTTTAGACTATGTTATTAACCATGTAAGGTTATATTAATTCAAAGAAACATTTTCATCTACATTTTTTATTAGACAAAGTAATATTCTAGCCATATCCACTCATTGCTTGTGACATAGATAATTTTCAATGAAGCTTACCATAAAATCATCGCATTACATTTTTGTTATTTATTCTTAATCATCAATTTTTTGAATAAATTACCCCCATTTATCTTCATATAATGATAGACCATAAACTACCATGACTTTATTCTCATATTCATTTATTATCAAATAAATAAATATCTTCTATGTAGAAAGTATCATTTACTTGGATATAAATGGATTTTTAATTTCATTGAAGGATGGGGGTTGTTGATACGAAATGTGGTGTAACATTTTTAAACCAAATTGTGTATCAGAAGGATTCCCAATATTAGAATATTTATTTCTCATAACCAAGTTCAGTTTCCCTAAGACGGTTATAATTTTATCATTTCCATATATATCTCTAGCTCCAGCTTTTTTATCTCAAGATTGAAATCCCTACATGGTGTACGTGAATTAATATGGTTCACATTTGTTCCCTAAGAATCTATTTCTAAAAAATTTAATAAACTATAATAGATTATAACATTATGATATATAATATATAATCAAAAAACTAGTTAAATACTAGTCCTAAATCAAAAAAATTATTCTAAAAAAATATTATATTCATAAAAAAAATTATTGGAAAAAATTTCATTCATATTTTTTTTCAAACTATTCCTAAATGGGTTTTAAAAATAATATGAATTATTCCAATTATATCCCACCAGAGGGTCCAATTAGGTTCTCAATAAGGCCCATTTTTATATACCATGTAATTCTTTTTGCAATTCTTATGATCCTTTATCAATGTTACATTCCCCAAGTACATCTGTTTGAGAACAAATTCAACAGGCTATTTGATGACAAGGATGTATTTCACGGTATGCCACATATTTTCTACCTTTACAATGATTTAGGATATTCATATATAATTATACTAAATTTATATCATATTTTTATGTTCTCAAATCATTATTTTCATAAATCTAGTTCCCACGGGATTAACAAAGCTACGGCTAAATCCAAATATAAATACCCTGATCCTAGTAGCCCAATGTGAGTGGTTACTTTATTACATTATCATAAAATACAAGAAATCTCATCCCAAAGGACCAAATATTTTAGTAGTCTTTGTAAATATATGAATACATGAAATTCACATTACAATTGGAAAAATAAAATACCTCGTGTTTTCAAAAAGAACGCTATAATTACCCATAGTATATACCCAAATATCAATCACAAAACACATCTGGATGTCCTATATAAATAAAACATAAACAAGGGGTGAGCTCAAATTCTAATTAATATTAATATTATAATGTAATCTAGTAATATCTAATAATAATAATCAATATGGAAAGGTAAACAACTCAAATACAAGTCATTTAAACAATAATATGAGAATAATATGGAAGGAGTAATTTATGATAAAAAAATCCTTATATATAATCACAAGAGATGGAAACATATCCATGAATATTAGAAATAATAGTTTAATCCAATAGATTTTAATAAATGTTCTCATAATTTAGTAATGCTTAATTTTGGAAATCATAAACATACAATCAAGAACATTCACAAGATAATTAAATCTATAGGTAAAAACCCATTTAATATGGCCTGCTAATTTGTCTCATGAGATCTAACGATTCCTAGAATTGCCTTTGTAATTTTGATCCCCACCTATAACTCAATAAGTATAATTTATTACTCATATATCATGAGTTAATATAAATCAACATAATCATTAATATTGAAAAAATAACATACAAAATGTTAATACATAACCTAATGAATAAATGTAATCATATACCATCTAAAGTAATATGGTGAATGATAATAAAATTGTATATACCCAATAAAATTAATCATAAACCATCCCTTTATGTAATAAGGGTGATATAAATATTATATATCCCCATTTGATCGAAATAAAAAATAAAAAGTGTACTTTTTAAAAAAATAGAAATCCTATAAAAAGATTCCTTTATAAAATTCTTGAGGAAAATAATATTTTAATTTTGAAACAAATATTTTAAAAATAATAATTTCACACAATATTTTGAAAATAATATTCTCTGAAAAACCATTTAAACATATAATATATGTTTCAAAATTTTGATTGGTGAATATTTCATGAATATATTTTTCATTTTATACATGTTGAAACAAATATTACTTTCATATTTTTGATAAATTAAAAATAACCATTATTTGTAAAATGATTAGATGATTCATTCCCAAAAAAATAAACTTCCATATATGTTTAAAAATTATATTAATAAATAACTTTTACGTTGATAAAAACAATTTTGAAAACATATTTAGAAAACATTCTTATTGAAGAAAATGATTTTTTGACCAAAAAGATTATTAATGTTACATTTTCTTAAAAATTATTTCTTACTAATTTCATGTACCAATATCATGTCATGGACTTAAAACATTTCATAATTTTGAGTTATGTCAATAATTTTACATTCTTTCACATTGAGGACCCTTTTAGGTGTTGATTTTTAGATAATTATGCCATAATCCAAACATTAAAACTAAAATATTACAATGTAGACACAACTACTCAATATCAATTTTTGGACACAAAAATTACTCATAAAAGGAAAAAAGGTTTATTATCAGGATGAATCATCACCCTTGATCTCATCCTTTTATAAATTCTCCGTCAAATCCTATAAAAACATTTTAAAGCCTGGATTGATCAAAAAAATCTCAGTAAGGGATTCACATGGAATTAAAACTATTAGTCTTTGGAAAACATGAAAAGAAATGAATACTTTATTATAAAGTAATAATTTTCACACATAAAAAGTACTAAATAAATTTACCTAAAAATAAACTCATTTAATACACTTATTTGAATCAAAATATTATTATAAAACACATAGAAATATTAGATAACACAAAAAGGTAAGTTGGGACATAATTATACTTAAATAGAATTATCATACGGTCAACTTCCATACTTGTCACTATTGCAAAAGTGAATAACCATATAGTGGATTTCAATACCAAATGCATTAGAGTTTATCATGTAACCACTCATCCATGGTTTATTATGGAATCACCTTTTCTTAGTTTATCATCTAACCACCTATCAAATGTTTAATTACCATTATATAATCATAAAAAATAAAATATTTTAATTTTTTGCATTTTTCTCATAGAATATCATTTTCAGTAAAAAGAATCATTGGAAGATATTGAGATAATAATTCCATTTTCAAAACCATTTTCAATACCAAAATAACTATAATAGGTAATTACTGATTTATTTTTAAAAAATCATTAATCCTTATATAGGAATCCAAATATCAAAAAACGTTCATAATAGAAGATAATTAATTCTCACTGTATATGTTAAAAAAGAACATTAATTTTGTTATTTTTAAAGAAACTAAAAAAATACCTTATAGAAATATTACTTTTGAATCCCTTTGAATTATATTATATTTTAAAGGGTGTTTTTACACAACTCATAAACTAATGTGGTTGATGGAATTAAAATATTCCTCGATAAATGTAGATTGAGATGAAGTCTCTAACATTTAGTCTGATTCGCCATGTATATTATTAATATTCCCAAATAATAATAAAAAATTAATTAAATAAATTCTTCAGAATGCTTTTCATGTTCATTATTCCATTTATATCACTTATTATCATGTCATGACAACAACTTAATTATTTATGTTCATGTTAGAGATTTAATGATATTCGGAACATGAGTCCTGAACGACTTTGGAATGATGTCTATAGTCAAACATGGTTAATAATACATCATATCTAGAATATATTAATTAAATAACAATGAAATTTATACATTAATTATACATTTAAATTAAACTATTAATTATGGTTATAAAAAATGATGTATGTTACAATCATGGAGATGATAAGTCATACGCAAGCATGGTAAATGTACCCATTTTTGAATGATAATTATGGAAAATTGTTAAGTATTATTTTAACATTCCAGAATGATCATAATATCATTAATTTCATTCAATTATATTTATATATAGTATTCAAGAGATGCGGTGATTAAAAATTAATCACATCACTTCATGGAGGTGATAGTTCACACGTACGTACGAACAACATTGTCATTTTTTTGTTGATGGGGAGTAAGAATTTAATTGAAATATTATCCTATTATAATGATAAATATGTCCTTAATATTTCATATTAAACATAATTAAATCATTATAAATAGTCTTGATAGATTGTTATGTAAAACGAATAATATCGGTTCATGGAGGAGATAGTTCAAATGTACACACAAACGATTAATTATTTTACCATATGATGGAAGTGAAAGTTGATTTTGGTGATGATATTAACATAATAAAATATAAGTATACTGAGGATAATGGTGTTGTTATTTCATCTTGTATGGAGATGATTTGAATGAATTGGAAGAAGAAATAAAATAAAAATACTTAAATAAAAATGAAACATCTTGTTTAGGAAATCTCTTTTGATTAACATATTAACACCTCTAAAAAGACTATTCTACCTAAAATGATGACTCTAGAATGTGGGGAGTGATTCTATTAATGTATAAAGTAAATATTTTCTGAATCTAATTGGTTATGCAATGTAATAAAATGCTAATAAATAGTTACCTTTTAGAAGAGAAGGGAGGGGCACTATTAGAATTCTTCAAAAGATTAAATTAATATAAATTACTTTATATTTTTTCTAAGTAAAAATATATTTATTTGTAATCTTGAATATTTTTGGGTATAAATATAATCATATAATTAAAATAATACAATGTTTAAATATTGTATAATCATTGTCATTTATATTTCAACCCTTTTGACTCTTACATTTTTATCATGTAATTTACACTTCTAGGGTTAATATAATTACCATATCATGAAAATATTCTAATAAAATATTCCTTAATGACATTTTAGGAGTTATAAAAATTAGTTGGAAGAATTTTGGATTTTTTTTTAAAATTTTATATCATTTTATTAAATATTTTATAGTTTAAAATTTCATTAGTGTAAATTTTGACAATTTTCAATGAATTAATTTTAAAAATATCATAACATCTAGATATAATAATACCAACACTTTTAAAACATAAATTAAATGTCATAAGAATCCATAAAATTCATCTATGAAATAAATTATACTTAATTATATTAATTATAATATTTTTATTATCATTTATTTGATTCTTCCATTAAAGAATAAATTACTCCATCATCATTTCGTCATAATTTAATTTAAATTTATATTTCCTAAAACTATAGAGAAATTAACATAATTAAGTAAACATATTATATTTATGAAAAATAGTTACATTCAAACAGTTACCTTATATATCCCCCTATAATAAATATTTTACTTGTTAAAAATAGGATTGTGATGAAATTGCCTTTCTTGGAATAAATTAATATAAATGACTAAAAGTGATCCAAGTGGCTTCAAAAAGATATATTTCCTCCCCAAGATAATTTTAGGTTGAAAAAAACCAATATAGTGAAATTAGTAAAACTGTAAGGGTAATTTATAATATTATTTTTACCCTTAATTACAAGATTTAACCTTAACCATGTTAATTAAAATAATTTCTAAAGTTACTATTCAAATTTTTTCAAAAATTATGTTGATCCTATTAGATCATAAATGTCAAACATATTTAATTTTTGTATGCCTTTTATTCAATATTTATAACATAAAATTTGATAATGTTAATTTTAAATTAATCCCATAAACAGATCGAGCAAATGTGTTTTAATGTAAAATGCTCAAAAGTTCAAAAAGTATTAATTTCCAATTTCAAGGTAAAATTGTTTCCAATATAAAATATGATTAAATGACAAAATATTTATTTAATTATACATTAAAAATAATTGAATATATAATTTATCACTTAAAAAATATTATAAGAAAAAAATTATTTTAAATTAAAATGTAGTATTTTTCACTATTCATCTAAAAATGAATGTTCTCAAAAAATATACCAAAAAGCACAGAAAATGTAAATTTCGATACTTTGATTCAAAATATTAAGTTTATTTTGTCAAATAAAATTTATAATATCGATAAAAACTATATTTAAAATGGGTTCCCCATCAAATAGAAATAAAATTTCATATTTCTAAAAACACTCTGTTTGCATAAAATAGAAATATTTTTGAGCATTAAATTGTATAATATATATATATATGATCAATATAACCCCAAAAGTTTTATTTTATTGTTTTATATATATACTTCATAACTGTAAAGTAGTTTTTCTGAAAAAAAAAATCTTCTTTTATTTAAAAAACTGTTTTTATTAACTTATAATTAACTGGTCACTAAAGAATTAATTATATCTACGTGCACAAAAAATATTTTCATGATTAATTTTTTTCTATACAAACCCTCCATTATAATGGATAGTTTTTTAATATGACAATTAAATATTAATATCTAGATTTTTTTAATCTCATGTGGTGTCTCATGTACACTATTGAACATTGATTTTCCTTTTAAAAAAAATTGAGATGTTACATTATCACCCCGTTTAATAATTTACGTCCTCGTATTTTGAAATTGAGATTGAAAACTATGGGTTTGAGTTTTCAACAAAACATTATTTAGATCCCAAATCTAAATAAGGTTTATTAAAACATCCACTTTAAACGAAATAAATGAATATAAAGAATCACCTGAGAAAAAACATACTAGCGTTCTATGTCAGAAGAAAATTGGTATTGAAGAGAGAATTAGCCACCATGTTTTCATAGAGAGTGATATAAATCATGGTCAGGAGAAATATAACAATAATTAAAACATAAATCAATTATTGGTTAAAATTTCATTGATTTCGTAGTCAAAAAAGTGAATGGATAATGTTTTTCCTTCGAAAATAATTTTTGTAGAGTTGAGGAATTATTTTAATACTTGTACTAAGAACATAAGGATAAATAATTACATGACAAGTAGAGTATTATCCATTTATAAAATTCATTAACATAAATATTTATCTTATACCTTTCATTATTATCCCACCCCATTATTACCCCAACATATTAATTTTTGATAACTTTTATAAGTTGAGATTTTTAATTTCATCTCCCTATGATTTAATAAAACTATTCAAAAAATGAAATAAAATTGTACCGTGATTATGATGTCCACCTGGTTTTATCATCATTTTGTTCTTGTAGAGAGAAGGTCCATGCATTTCAAAAATTATTTGGATATTCGTCAAAATCAATTACTTCCATAATCAAAATACACCTTGTAAAACATGTATTGTATGGGTGTTGAAATGGAAATAGTTTTGGAAAATAATCTTGTATGACATGTTATCTGAAAACATCAAATAAGAATTGATTTTTATAGAACATTCAAACCAAGTTTATTTTGAAATAGTCAATAAATTGTTCTTTTGAAATACCATAAGTATATGCTAAAAGGATATAAGTTAAAAACAAAGATAAATAGGATACACAAGGGTCTCTTTCTTCAGCAGCTTTTCCAAAATCATAACATGAATCATAATCATATAACTTGGTAAAATATCCAAAGATGACCTGATAATATTTATGCTTTTTTTAAATATGAGTATATAAGATAAATATGATTCGATCAAAAAAACCTATGAATCACGATTTTATCAAGTCATATAGGAGGTGTTTGATATCTCAATATACTATTTTCAAGAAAGTTTTATGTTATAAAATGTTTCCAAACCATAATGACATGGATTTAAATTATTTATTATGAGAAAGTTATTTAGAAGAGATAGGAATGTTGTTTAAGGTCCCCAGCCTTCCATTTGTAACTAGACATCCTCAATATGAAAAAGGTCTAGAACAAGGATTTACTAGAATATTATACATAATAATTTATCCAATTATTATCCAAAGTCCAAATCCATAATATTTTCTATAACATTCCTCTGATACCAACTATAAGGCCCCAACCTTAAAAAGTTTCATAATCTATATTTCAGTCTATAATATTAAATTCTGTTGTAATGAGATCATTTCAAGTTTATATTTTCATAGAATTAAACCTTAATTAATACATAACAACTCAAATATTACAATATAGACACTTCTAATCAATATCAATTTTCTCACAAAAACATTTTAACTAAAACACAATATCATTAATTGTTCAATCACCACCCAATACCTCATACTAGTCTCTATTATCCCTTATTTCTAGTGAAAAAAAAATTAAAACTTGGGATGATAAAAAAAATTAGGAACCCGAATCTTCTTTATAGTTATGGATTGTTATTTTGGGTAGTTTTTAGGAAGAAGGTAAGAAATTGGAATTTTCTAAGAACACACCATGTACTTTTGAGAACACGTCCTATACCTGGTTTCCATGGGTTTCTTTGTACTTGATGTGTAATAACGGAGTACATAGCCTTGTAGCTGACCTAAAAAACAACCAAAAGTGGGGGTTGGTTGAGGCTAGTACATGACATTTATATTAAATCAACATGAAATGTTATTTTCTTCTTAATTGATAAGTCGAAGCGGGGTCACATATCATCTCTATAAATCACATCTTCTCCCTGTGTTTCAGATAGAAGAGTGACGAACAGATGAAGAACATTGAGCTCCCCCTATTCCTCCATTTGAGCTTTGATTGAGATTCCACTGGTTGTATTTGGTTTGCAGTAATTAGTTCTCCATTTCCCTATAGCCTCTCTTCCTAATTTTACCTCTGTCGTGATTTATCTAGGGTTTATCTATTTTACCCCTTTCAATGATTTATGTTATTCTTGGTCGATTCAAGGGTAGACGTTCGAGATTGTATTTCGTACAACATCGAGGTAGGTGGTTTGTTCCATTCTTTGATTGTCTTTAAATTATATATGCAAAAAGTACTAAATACCTCTATTTAGGGTATTGTGTGTTTGGGAATTTGACCATGTTTAAAACCAGATATGGTTTGTTTCATTGAGAAATGGTTATTTATTATGAATATTTTTTTATACATTGACTATGGTTGTGTTTATCATTTTTTATTGATTAAGGTAATTTGGTCTAGAATGCATGTTAGGCTTTCTTTTTTTTCCATGCCACCTGTTGTTATAATGGAGTTACTAATTATTTGGCATGCATGTGATTTCCATTGTGAAGTATAACCAAGGGGAATTTATTGTGACAGCTTCCCAAGGTATGGGTAATTGATGTATGATTTTTTTGTTAACCTAGAGGTATTGACTGTGGGAGATGCACATGGGTCATAGACTAGAGGGGTCAGACCGTAAGAGATGCCCAGAGGGTCATTATTAATTTAATGTTGGACCCCTACGACATTGACTGTGAGAGCTTACAGGTGGTCATTATAGTTTATTGTTGTTATGTAGTCTAAGGGTTATTAACCTTGAGAGATGCTCAGGTGGTTGTTTGTAAAGGATTAGTGTTATGTGTGACCAAAGGGGTTAGACTGTGAGAGCTTTACCAGAGGGCCATTTTTATTGAATTGATGATACGTTGAACTAGAGGGGTTATACTCTGATAACGTTCCCATAGGGATGATTTTGAATAATTGAATGATTTTAACGAGCCTTCCAAGACAAAGTACAAGCTTGGAATTGGCCTTACTTTTTGTTAGATGGTATTTTGAGACTTTCTATTTTCATATTATATAGGGGGTATAGATCATAGGTTATATCTCGAGATTAATTTGTTTAACGGTTTGAATAATTAATAAATGGAATTTATTGGAATTAAAAAATGTAGGATTGTTACTTTTGGGTACTTCATAGTTTATTGCTTCATTTATACATATTTCATTATATATATATATTCATTATCTATTAGGCACATATATTTTGGTGGTTTCCTACTGGGATACATCTCACACCCTATTTGGGTTATGTTTTTGTACCCAAATAGATTTTAAGGTTGTAGGTATAGAAAAGGTAAAGTTCCCTTCTTTATCTAGTACTTGACTGTTGTTGGAGCTAGAGAGCATGGGACTAAGATGAGGCTTTCATTACTGTTTGACTTTACTTCTTTTATATACATTGGTTTTAGTATTGTACTTTCAGCACTGTGACTTGTTTGGATGCTTTCCTTAACACTTGTGACATGCCTCATTTATATATGTGCTTCTTCTATTTTTATTGATATCAGTATTATGTTGTTTACTCTCATTGCATGGTATTACTGTTTCCACTGCTGTTTACTATGTGTTCCACTGTGTTACTCTTCTAGTGAGGGAATAGTGCCCCCACCATCACACCAATGGCCCTCTCTGCTACCCGGCAGCCTCTGGGTTTTGGGGAAATGCTCTTATGGCCATGTGAACAACTGGGTACGGGGCACCATTGGGCAACACTCGAAACTAAGATGTTACAAATTGGTATTTGAGGGGTTATTTTCTTCTTCGTCTTACTATATATAGCCTATAGATAGGGATATGAAGGAATGTGTTGTTTTTAATAAGTTATTCCTAGGATTAGAAATCCTTTGTACATGGAAAATCCATGTTACCTATAATATTTCAGTTTTTCTATTTTTTCAATTATTATAATTGATTTAATTTCACCGTTTTGATATTCAGTTGTTTTGTGTTTTTATAATAGATATTTTTGAGGTTCTATTTTTATTGAAACCTAATAAGATGAGGGTATTCCATCTGATACATCATATAGGCACTTTCTAGATATCACATTTCATGCATTCTTGTCACGCCATTTAGGAAGAATTACTGTTTTCATGATGTTTTGATAAATGTTGTCCAAGATATGCCTGTTTTTTGTAGATGTCATGATAGAATTCCTGCTATTTTGATAAGGTATTGGAATATGTAAATTTTCATTTAGATGGTTTCCAAACTTTGGTCCTTGAGGATATATGGTCCAACTTGGATCAGAATTTAGTGGATCACATTTGATATTTAAATGAATTTTGTCAAGTTATGATATGAATAAGGATGTGATACATTGATTTGAGTGAGTATGGGATCTCATGGGTCAGAATTTTTCATACCTTGGGCAACATTTTATGTTTTAAGGGTTCCAATAAAGTTTCAAAGGCATACTATTTGGAAACCCAAACAAAAAAAACATTTGGGGTTATGAACACACTCCATGTGTTCTTATATTCTGGATGAAAAAACCTTTCTTAAGTATACAACATGTAACTTATGTACACACCTTGTGCTCTATATGCTTTTGAATTTACTGTTTGAGAAGAGACACGGGGTTGGGAAATATTTTGGTAGAACACGCCGTGTCAAGATCCTATACACCGTGTTGTAAATGAAAAATGTATTTGGCCATGTGACCAATGACACAGGTGGATTAAACATAGGTTGTACATGCCCTGTCTAGTTTATGTATGTCGTGTACTGTCGACTGTGTATCTGGCCATGTGCCTAATGACCCGGGTTGATAGGACATAACCGGTACACTCTGTGTCTAGGGAGAACATGATATTTAGTGTTATTCCAGCACACCCCATGTGGTTTAGCCGTTTAGAATTACATGGGAAGGATGGAAAATTCAAGTACATGCCATATCATAGAATAACACTCCATGTGTGGGGGTGTTACATGACCAGGATTGTCATAGGTACACACCCATGTAAGGATTAAAGGGAACATGTCGTGTGATAGTTTTACATGTTGTGTATCCATGTTTTGTAAAACATAAATGGTTTTCTTCTCATGTTTTGTTCCTTAACTTATATTTTGTTGTCCTTGAGAATGTTGAACTGAGGTGTGCTCTTGACCGTGCAGTGTCATACCACCAAGACCTCCAATGGTTGTAGGTCAGGTGCAAGGTGATGATTAGACATCTAAAATGGTAGGTCAGGGACTACCAGTGGATCCTCCTGTCATTCCCATCTTGGAACCACCTATTATACCAGATGCAAGTGCTGATGCACAGATCCATGAAGGATTTTGAGGATGTTATAGACATTTCAGTGTGCATTTCATCCTTTCCCATCTATAGTAGAGATAATTAGGGTGTTCCAGTAGTTATATCCTCCCACTTTTTTAGGGTATGGAGGATCACAGGCTACAGAGTCATGGTTGGAGGCCATTATTTCTATATTTGATCATCTGAAGATGCCTCCAGAGATGAGGGTGATTCTTGATATGTACATGCTTCATGATTATACCATGATATGGTGGGATGTTATCTAATAGGCAGGGTGTCATTGAGAAAAGTATTGGGAAGAGTTTTAGGGGACCTTCTATGATTACTTCTATCCCAAGATGTTGAGTTTTGATCAATCATGAGAGTTAATGTAATTGGGGTAGGGTGAACATTCAGTGATGGATTACTCATCCCGTTTTACAGAGAATCACCACTTCGCACCTATTTTTGGAGGTGAAGAGTTATCTTTGGATAGGTGATTTGAGGATGGTATCAGGTGTGACATATGATAGTAGGTGAATGTCTTCAAGCTGACTTTAGTGGTGGAAATAGTGAACCATATGCTGATTATTGAACATAATATGAGGGAGTTGGGAGATATGAGCTAGGGTGGTTCATCATCCTGGGCTAGTACTCCATCAACAGATAATAGGAAGTGCAATAGGGATCTTTCATGAAATATTTCATTAGGTATCCAGGTGGTATGCTACTAGTGCGGGAAGAGAGTTCTTACGAGACCACATTTCCTTAAAGACCCGGTTGAGTGTTGATCTTGTTGTAATAAGGTCCATATTCAGTGATTTTGGTGGGTGTTCTCACCAACAGCAAGTGATAGGGGTTCTGTTATGACTCCATGTTCAAAATCAGGACCACCTGTTTATTGTCTGTTAGGGAACTGGAGTTAATTAGGCCATTCAGGCTGAGGAGGTGGTTGTGGATGTGGTGTCTAGAGAGTAGCTTTCCAACGACATGAGGGTGGATCATCTCAGGATAGTTAGGTAGGTTCACTAGGTCATGGTACAGGTTGGACATTTATAGTGGAGAGGACCCAGTTAGAGTTGGATATCAGACCCTCTATGGTTAGATTTACAATTCTAGTTTCCTTGGTTATCTCTTTTACTCTTTTTGATATAGTGGCTTCCAATATTTTAATATTTATTCCTATTGTTGAGATCCTCATGCTCTTTATCATTACTTTTTCAGATGTTATGATGTTAGACACTTTGTTAGGGATTAGGACAACTATTGTATGTTAGTGCAAGGAGTTCTCTCTTGAGGTTGGTGGGTGTCCCTTATTTTTGGACATATATGCCTTAGAGATGATAAGTTTTTATTTAATTCTTGTTATAGACTATTTGGACTCCTTTGAGGCCTTTTTTGACTGCTATCGCTGCAAGGTGAGTTTTAAGTCACTATAGGGAGGGTTTTTTCTACACAATGGAGAATGGGATGTCCAAGCAAGAAGAACTCGACCTGAGCATCTTGGGTTGTGAGGAATTATGATCGAAATTTCTATTTTATATCTGGATGACTAGGTAAATTCACAGAATCAATTTCTTTTAGTGGTGGATCGTTTCAGATATGTATTTATAGATAACTTTTCATGTTTAACTTTGGGTCAAGAGGTACATTTTTTTCATTGAATTTGTGCCAAGAGTGGCACTCGTATTCATTCCTCCTTATAGGATGGCTACACAAGAGTTTCATGAGCTCAAGAAGCAGTTACAGGAGTTTCAGGAAAAGGCTTTTATCTGACCCAGTACTTCTCCTTGGGGTTAGCATATCTTTGTTGAAAAGAAAGTGTATGGTACCCTTAGAATTATTGCTGATTATCAGAAGATGAACCAGTTGACCTTAAAGAACAGATATCTCTTTCCGAGGATTGATGAAATCTTTAATCAGCTTAAAAACACTGGGTTTTCTCAAAAATTAACTTAAGATCCAATTATCATCAGTTCTGTATTATACCATTAGGTATACCTCTTACAGCATGTTGGAGATTGTATGGTCTATATGAGTATTTGTTTATGTCATTCGGTCCTGCAAACACACCAGTAGTTTTCATGGCACTAATGAACTGAGTGTTCCAACCTTACTTGGATTCCTTTGTGGTAGTCTTCATGGATGATATCTTGGTGTAATATCATACTAGACATGACTGTTCCAACCATCTTGAGATCATATTTATTACACTGAGAAAGATTCAGTTATATGAAAAACTCTCAAAATGTAGCTTTTGGATGGAGCAGATTCACTTCCTAGGTCATGTTATCTTAGAGAAAAAAGTATTAGTAGACCCATAGAAGGTGAGAGTAATAGTTTCCTATGAGTATCTAAATAAATCCTTTGAGGTAAAAAGTTTTATAGTACTGGATGGTTACTACTGTTGCTTTATACAGGATGTTTCATGCTTAGTAGTTCCACTGACGGGCCTAACTAAGAAGGGTTAAAAGTACTTGCAGATGGATTCTTATGATTCATCCTTTTAAGAGTAGAAATGGGATGTTGACTATAGAACTGATTATGATTTTTTTGGGGAGAGGATACAGTTGTACTAGTTACTACGATGCTTCAGGTATCATACTGGGAGTAGTGGTTATACAGGGGGAAGGAGTCGTTACATGTGGGTCTCATCAGTTTAGGCCACATGAGAGGAACTATCGAACACACGATCTCAAGTTAGCTTCAGTTGCGAATGGTTTACATTGAGATATTAAATTTTGGTGGGGCATTTTGTGGTTTTCACTGACCAAAAATTCTCAAGTATATATTTACATAACAAGATCTGAATTTGAGATAGAGATGGTGGGTTCAATACCTTCAGTCTTTTGACATTTTTTATTCCTACATGATTGGAAAAGGAAATGCAGTGGCTGATGTCTTGAGCAGGAGGAATCAAATTTAGGCTGTTCAGGAGGCCAGTAGTGATTGTTAGCTTATGTATATATTCTCTATGATGCATTTGGAGGTTCATAATAGATAGGGAAAGATGTTTCATTCTTATATAGTTGTTACCTCTACACTTCTATATCGAGCGCGAATATGGAATCGATCATATTATGATGGACTAGTCACACAGGAGAGTGTGTCAGGTGAGGACCCTACTCTAAGGTAGACAATTTATGAGAATGAGGTTTTTTTAGGGATGCATATGGGTGTTAGTAGGCTTACGTGGGGATATTTTGAGAGATTTTCATTCCTTTGTTTGGGAAGTTAATCCTAGGGTCACTAAGATGTATCGATATTTACATAGTCAGTATTGTTGTCCAGGTATGAAGAGGGATGTGGCTAGTTTTGTTATGATATGTTCTACCAGTCAGTAGGTAAAGTCGGAGAATCAGCAACCACTAAGACATTTGTAGCAGTTAACCATTCTTGAGTAGAAGTGTAATAATGTCTCAATGGATTTCATGAAGGGTTTACCGAGGTTTCCTCAAGGGAATGATGCGGTTTGGGTTGTTAGTGACAAGCTCACGTAGGATGCACACCTCCATATGATAAAGGAAACCTTCATTGTTTATGAGATGAGAAGGTTGTACATCTGAGAGATTACACAGTTTCATGGGTTCCACACTCTATCATTTTAAATAGGGATTCATGGTTTACATATTGTTTATAGGAGGGACTAAAGAGGAATTTGGGTACATAAGTACTTCAGAGTACAACATACCATCACCAGACTGATGTCCAGTCTAAGAACACAATATAGGTTTTGGAGAACATTCTATGAGAAATTGTTTTTGATTTTTGGGGCTCTGAAAAGAAACATATACCCCTGGTGGAGTATTACTACAATAACAATTTCTAGATGATGATTCAGATAGAACCATATGAGTCTTTGTACTATAGGACATTCCGATCACCGCTATGTTGGTTGGAGGTAGGATATAAAGCTATTTCGGGACCTCATCTGGTCTAGGAGACCACTGAGTAGGTGGAGTTGATTTGGAAGATGATGGATATTTCATAGTCTTGACAAAAATCTTATGTTGATCGACGGAGATGACCTCTAGAGTTCAAGGATGGAGATCAGGTTTTATTTCGTGTCATACCGAAGTTGGGACATAAGAGTATTAAGATATATGGGAAGCTTTCATCATGATACGTCAGGTCGTTTGAGTTTGTTGAGAGAGTAGGTTCGGTTTCCTATCAGTTGTATTTACCTCAAGTTTTTCGGGATGTGAATGACATCTGTCATGTTTCTCATCTATGATGTTACTTTTCAGACCCATCACATGCTTTTCAACCTGAGGAGGTTTTTTTGGAGGTGGTGGAATCCTTTGAAGAACACCATATACGAATTGTGGTTTGTAGTATGAAGGTTCTCTATGGTTGTTCTGTTTCTCTTGTATGGGTTCTATGGTAGCACAGGCGAGTATTGGATGTTAAATGGGAGAGGGGGGCTAACATACGATCACAGTAGACAGAGTTGTTTGACTATTCATCTTCACCATGATTAGAAGTCCAATTTAGGGAAAAAATTCTTTAATCGGTGATGTTTTTAAGAACTGGGATCTTTTTTACAGGTATGGATCATTATTTCTGATTTTTTTTAGGAAAATGGAAGAAATCAGAATTTTCTAAGTACAATCCATGTTATTTTTATTACACGCTATGTACATAGTTTCTACGGGTAGCTCTGTAATGGTCGAGTAACGTCCAAGTACATGGTCGTTTGGGTGACCAGGTAGACTACCTAATGCAGGGTCCAGTTGAGGCTAGTACACGCCATGTACATTAAATGAACACTCCATGTACTTTTCTTTTTAATTGACAAGTCAGAGTGGGGTCGTGTCTCATCTCCAAAAATAGCTTCTTCTTGCCATGTTTCGTACGGGAGAGAGATTAATGGAAAAATAACGTAGATCTTTTCTCAGTCCTCTGTCAGATCTCTGATTGAGATGTTGTCAGGTGTATTAGATTCCCACCAGTGAGTTCTCCATTTCCTTAGAGCCTTTATTCTTGATTTTTACACTCTCTTTAGTTATCTAGGGATGATCATTTTTACCATTTTTGTAGATCTATATTGTTCTAGGACAATTCAAGTGTCAATGTTCGGGACTATTCTTCGTACAACATCAATGTAGGTGTTTTGTGTATTTCATTGATTTTATTTTGACTATATATGCTAAAAGTGATGAATAAACATGTTTAGGGTATTACATGTTTTGTAATTTTACCATGTTTAATACCTGTTATGGTTTTATTGATTGAGAAATGGTTATTTATTATTCATAAGGTTTTATACCATTATTATGGGTGTGGTTACCATGTTTGATTGATTATGGCTGTTTAGTCTAGAATTCCTCTTTAGATTTTGTTGTTTTCCAAGTGTCATATTGTTAGTATAGAGTTATAGTTTATCTGATATGCATGTGATTCAAATTGTGAGTATGACTAAGGGGAATTGATTGTGAGAGCTTCCCAGGGTAGGGTCATTTATGTATGAATTATTGATATGTTGACCCAGAGGTATTGACTATGAGATCTATGGAGTGGTCATAGATTATAGGGGTTATACCTTGAGCGTTAAGCAAAGGTTCATGATTAAATTAATGTTGGACCCTAGGGAATTGACTATGAGAGCCTCCAGGTGGTCATTATAGTTTA
This sequence comes from Viscum album, assembly GCA_963277665.1. NCBI lineage: Eukaryota > Viridiplantae > Streptophyta > Magnoliopsida > Santalales > Viscaceae > Viscum > Viscum album. The sequence goes on along the minus strand of OY728132.1, from coordinate 2,118,777,585 downwards.
TTGTTTCTATATAGACCAAGGGGATATTCACTATGAGAGCTGCCCAGGTGGTCGTTTGTAAATGATTAGTGTTATGTGGGACCAAAGGGGATAGAATGTGAGAGCTTTCCCAGAGGGTCATTATTTATTTAATTGATGATAAGTTGAACCAGAGGGGCTAGACTGTGAGAACTTTCCCAGAAGGTTGATTTTGAATAATTGAATGATTGTGATGAGCTATCCAATACAAAGCCCAATCTTGGACTCAGTCTTACTTGTTATTAGATGGTCTTTTGAGACTTTCTATTTTACTATTATACATGGGGTTATAGATCATAGTCTAGATCCATATGTTCATTTATTCAATGGTTTGGGAAAATTAATAAATGGGAATAAATGTTATTTAAAACTGTAAGATTGTTTACTTTTGGGTATTTCCTAGTTTATTTCTTTATTTGTAAATATTTCCTTCTATATATATATTCACTGACTATTATGCACAAAGATTTTGGTGGTTACCTACTGGGTTTTGTCTCACACACTGTATGGGGCATGCTTTTGGATCCAAAAATATTATATGGTGCAAAGTACAGATAATGGAAGGTTCCCTTCTATATCAACTACATGACTGTTGTTGGTGGTGGAGATCATGGGACCAAGGTGAGGCTTGCATTTCTATTAGAGTTTACTTCTTTCTTGTACTTTTGTTTTAGTATTGTATTTCCAACATTGTGACTTTTTTGGCTTATTTCCATGAAACATGTTACATGCATCATTTATATATGTCATCTAGTAGTTTTTATTTCTACCACTCTTCTGTTGTTTACTCTCTTTTCATGGTATTACTACTTCTACTACTGCTTACTGTTTTTTCCATTGTGTTACTATTCCAATGATGGAATAGTTTCACCAATATCACTCCAAAGTCCATCACTACTATTTGGTAGCCTCTGGCATTTCAGGAAATGAACTTGAGGCCATGTGACCAACCAGTTACGGGTAACCTTTTGGTGGCACTCGGAACAGGTATGTTACAAAAATCTCTATAAGGGATTAACATAGAATGATAACTATTAGTCTTATGAAAACATGAAAAAAAATGAATAATTTATCATTGAGTAATAATTTTTTCCTATAATAAGTTTTAAATACATTCTCTTGAGAATATGCTCATTTATTACCTTTTTGTAATCAAAAGATAACCATAAAACAAATAGAAATCATCAATAACATATAATGGTAACATGGGACATCATTATACTTGGAAAAATCATGTGGTAAACTTCCATACGTGTCATTGTCAGAAAAATGGAATAATGATATGGTCAACTTCCATAACCAAGGAATTGGTGGTTATAATGTAACCAGCCATCCTTGTTTTATTACAGAACCACCCATCGTTGGTTTATCACATAATTATCCATCAAATTTTCATATACCATTATAAAAACACAAAAACTAAAATAGTTCAATTATAGTCATTTAAATCATAAATTTTCATTTTTAATAAAAAGAATTCATTTCAAAATATTGAAAAAGTCACTAAATTTCCAAAACCATTTTCAATAACAAAATACCCTAAAATGTGAATAAGTGGTTTCTTTTTCTTTGAAAAACAATAAAGAATGTATAGGAATCCTAATATCAAATAATTATCACAGTGGTGGAGAAGTCGTTGTTACTATATACATTAAAAAAGTACATTCTTTTATTATTTATAAATAAATTAAAATACTCCATGTATATATATATTTTTGAAATATTTTTAGTGAAATAAATATTCAAATGTGTTGTTTATAACATTAAAAATGAAGGTGGTGTATAACATCAAAATATTCCTCAAGGTGAGGAGTTTGAGATTTAGTCCCTTAAATTGAGTATGGAAGGTCAAGTCTTTATTTATCATCTAGAATAATAAACTTATGGTAATTATATAATTTATTGGGAAATTTTTCATGTTTATTATTCCTTTTATATCATTTATTATCATGTTATAACAATTGGTTAAATATTTAATTTCATGTCTAGAATTTGTCGATATTTGGTACATGAGTCCAAAATGTCTTTGGTATGATGTCTATTGTAACATATGGCCACTAGTCCATAATATCCAGAATAATATTAATAAAATGGTAATTAACTTTACACATTAATTTTACTTTTTAATCTAACCATTAATTATGGTTATGAATAATTAACTACCATACCATCATGGAAATGGTAAGTTGTACGTACGCTTGAGTGTTGTTTCCATTTTTCAAGGATCATTACTGAAAAAGGAATGTATTATTTTTTCGTTCCATAATTAAAATAATACCATTAATATCATTTCAATATCCTTATATAAATTATTTTTGTGACGTGGTGATTAAAAATGAATCACATAGCTTCATAGATGTGATAGTTCACATGTACGCACGATCGACATTATCATTTTTATGTGCATGGAAAGTGAGAACGAAATTGATATATAATTATCCTATAATGATAAATATGTCATCAATATCACATATAATAATTCATTTCATCATTATAACCATTATTGAGTTACTGTTATGGAAAATGAATTATATTTGTTCGTGGAGGTGATAGTTCACAAGTATGCTGAAATGAGTAATTGTTTTCCCATGTGATGAGTGTGAATATAGATTTAATTTATTATATTAACATAATAATATCTTAGTATATTTTGGATACTAGATTAATTATTTCACCATTTAAAAATATTATGTTTTGGATGTGGAAGAAGAATATAAAATAGAAATACTTAAAATAAAAAATTACATATCTTCTTCAGACGATCTCGTTTGATTAACACCTTAACACCTATAAGGATAGTTTTATGACGAAAATAAGGACACTAGAATTTTAGGAGTGATTATAATAAGGTATTTAGGATTATATTGGAAAAAATTGGTTTTTATGGGTGATGAAATGATAAGTAGTGGGGCCCTTTTATAAGAGACTTGGGGGGGCACCCTTGGAATTTTTCAAATTTCTAAACTAATGTAAATTAATTTTCTATACTAAATGGGTATAAAATAATTTATTTATTATCTAGGATTAGTTTTAGTGGAAATATTATCATCAAATAACAATTATACATGTTTTGAATATTCTTATTCTTTATCATTTTGTTTTAACAATTTTAACTCATAAAATATTTTAAGTAATTTAAACGTTGGGGATAATATAATTACCATAACATGAAATAAGACAAATAAAAGAGTAATTTTTTAAATTTAAAGACATATTTCAGTTATTTTGACGAATATAAATTGTTTTAAGTTTTTTTTCATTTAAGAAAATATTTATTTTTTTTAAATTTCACTAGTATAAATTTTGACATTATTTATTAGATGAATTTTTAAATATATCACAACATAATGGTATAATAAAACATATTCTTATAACATGTCACTATCATTTAAAATCCATATATAAAATTATTTGATTATAGAAATTATAGAAATTATAATTATTATAATATTTTTAATATCATTTAATTGATTCGTTCATTAATGAAGAAATTAGTTCATCATCATTGTGTCGCCATATAGATTAAATATTTCCTTCATAAATATATAAATAAATAAAAATAATTATATGAATATTTTTTATTTCTAAATAATATTTAGAGTTAAAAATATCCCTCTTATTTCTACATATTAAAAAAATTTACGTGTTAAAAACAATAGTGTTGAAAAATTATCATTCCTCGAAATAAAATGATATAAATGTTTTATTTTCATCCAATTGGCTTCCAAAGATTATATTTCATCCCAATGATTATTTTAGGTCGAAAACATATTATCCAATGAAATTATTACAACTTTTGGGGTAATGTATTATATTATTTTTACGCTAAATTGCACGATTTACCCTTAACTATGGTAATAAAAATAATTACTAAAGTCACTATTAATATTTTTCAAAAATTATTTTCATCGTATTATATCATAAATATCATACTGATTAAAACTATTTATATTATGTATTAAATATTCAAAACACATAAGTGGATGAAATTAAATTAAAATTATTTCTGTCAATAGATTGAGAAAACAATTTTTTAAACTAAAAACATTCAAAAGTTCAAAAAGTATTTATATCTAATTTTAAAATAAAATTTATTCTAATGACCTAAATTGTTTTAAATCATGAAAACTTTATTAAATAATAATATTAAACCATTTAAATATAAAATTTTTCATTACAAAAAAGTTTATGAAAAAATAGTTTTCAATTAAAATGCTGTACATTTTCAATATTCATCAAAAAAAATAAAGTTCTCAAAAAATAAAAAAAAAACTCAACCAAAGTAAATTTTGATACCCCAATTATAATTAATAATATTATTTTTCAAATATAATTTATTAATGTAACAAAAACTATATTTAAAAATTTGAGCTCCATCAAAAGGCGTTAAAACTGCCTTTATTAAAAATTACTCCTTTTGCATTATATTTAATTTGTTCATATAGCATGTCAAGTGAACATTAGAGATGAATTTTAAACATTAAATTTAATATTTTATATATATATATATATATCATTAATAGAACCCAACACGTGTGATTTTATTATTTTATAAACACACATATTTCCACATTAATGGTTTTTCAGAAAACCATACCCTTTTATTTTAGAAAATGATTTTATTTTCATTTATAATTAATTAGACAAAAAAATTAATTGTATATAAATGAATAAACCATATTTTCATAATTTATTTAATTCTATTCATACGTAAATTCTAAATTCTAGGATATAATGTTAACATCTAAATAATTATATGTAGTTGTTTGTTAAATCTAAATGTGGTGTATAATGTACGCTATCAAACATATATTTTCCTATAAAAACAACGATGTTATAAACAAGGTGTATAAAAACGTTACTATTACTTTAAATTTTAATGAATAACTATTAAATAAATAAATATATTGGTTTTGTGATAGAAAAAAAATCAATTCCCTAAGGGAGACTTAAACAAAAACAATCCCAAATAATGGTGACATTATGAAATTAATGCCTAACACTTTGGTAACATTTGAATTATAAAATACATGAAAGAAATAACATAAAATAAAATTCCAAAATCCAGGAATAGAAATATATTAATAATATAATTTATAAAATTTGGAATTTTATACACTACACACATGAATATGTGGTTAATATTATGTGTGTCCCATGGAAGAAAATTTTAGACTAGGAAAACTTACCTTAGGTCTGATTTTCTTCAAACATGTTCAATCCTCTTGTATAATAAATATAGGTTTATTATCAATCTATTATAGAACAATATAAATATATTTAATACCATATATCATTTAATTATATATTTTTTCTCCAATTTATATATATTACATTTTTGAAATCAATATTTTGATTAATAATTGTTTCAATTTCATGTATATTTTAATTTGGTAACATGGGTCCTTTTACATTAATAATGGTTTTAGAATATCAATAATTTTAAAAATAATATAAATATCATATATCTTCATTATATATGTTTTAATAATCATCTATTAAAATTTAGATATTGAAAATTGATTACACCATACCTAGAGACGGTAGGTTGTACGTACGTATGAACTCTATTTCTATTTCTCTCAATTGATGAAATGAAATGAAAATAAATATTAATTAATATTTCAATAATAATTGTTAATTTATATATTTATATCAATTTTATTAATTAAATCTATCCATATTACCGTTCATGTATAAATAAAATGAATGGTATTTTGCATCGCCAAGTAGAGGCGATTTTCCATATATATCTTTGAGTGAAATGAAATTTTCCAATAGATTAGAAGGTAAGAAGATATATGTGTTCCTATAATTACATAAGTATTAATACATCAAAAATTTCACATATGTTCATTAATTATAACCCAAATACCTTCTATTTAAAGCGTAACCAAAAACGAATGATATTGTTTCTCAAAGTGGTAGTTCGTCGTACACACGAGAGATGTTATCGTGTCCCCCAGAAAATGAAAAGTAAAAAAATCATATATTATATAATTATATTAGTAGTATTAAATATTCATAAATATTATATTAATAAGATAAAGCTATAAATATATCCACCCTTTAATGGTGGCGATGGAAAAAAAATTAGATCAGTTCGCAAGGTGACAGTCCCCCATACACATGATCGACAATTTTATTTCCTATTTGATGGATGTGGAGATGTATATGAGTTGTTAAATAATAATAATAAAATATATTTTTATATTATATATATTTTTATAGTATGTTATCATGTTTTAAGTTTATTTTAAGTAGTTTTAGTAAGAAATATGACAAATACACACGTTTAAGAATATTACCTCTTCTTCAATGTGCCTCTTTAGAGTTATACCTAAATCATTCATCAAATGGATTAATTATCAAAATAAGGATTTATGTATATTGTTATGTATGTAAGGAAATAATTTTTTATATTATTTTCCAAACCAAAGGTCTTCAATCATGTGAATAAGGGAGTAGATGGGGTGGCCTTTTAAAAGTAGGGGAGAGGAAACACTTGAATGTTTTCAAAACATAGTATGATACCGATTATTTTCTCATTTAAAAATCCTAAAAAATGGGTCATTATAAAACGATAAATGGTATAATATATTAATATTTTAATAAAATGTGTTTTAAAAATGTTTTAGATCCTTTTAAACCCACGGTTTCACCCCTGGTAAACCTATTTTAACTATAACTGTGGTAATTATTTTTTATTATTTTCTTTACTCTTTAGGATAAAATATAATATTGAAAATATTACATAATATAATATATTATGATTCTTAATATGGAATCAATTTTTTCAAATTAAATTCATATAATTTATGAAATTAAATTTAATATAAAACCTGCATACACATCGAAAAACCATTTTCTCAATGAGAAACATTTAAGAGTTTAAAAGTATTTATATTAGAATTAAATGTGAAATTTTTTATAATGATGTAAATTAGTTATTTTTTTACTATAATTGAACTAATTTTACATTTTAAATTTATTTAAAATATAATTTAACCTTGTAAATAATTTTAATGAATTGGTATTTTTAAATAAAAATTAGTACTTTCACTATTCAACAAAAATTTAATATTTTCAGAAAAAATGAAAAAAACTCATCCAAAGTTAAAATTGAAATATATATTTAATAAATAAACTATATTTATCAAATATATTTTCTAAATTTTTTAAAAATTAATTTTAAATTATATTCATAAGTATTGAAAAAAGTGTATTTTATAATAGACAGTTTTTTAAAAAACAAAAAAATCATTAAATTGATTCTTCTTTGATTTATAATCAATATATTGCCACTGAATTTATTTTACACATGGGTAAAACATATAATTTTCATAATTAAGTTTTCCATATTCGTACATAAAAACTTAATTTAATGTTATAATTGTAATATTTAATAATAATATTTCAATAGATGATTTGTTAGGAAGAAATCTCTCAAGGTGACATTGAATCATTTTTGGGTAGATTGTGTATGTTTAAAAAGATTGATTCCTTGTTTAGTTGTGGTATTCTAGAGTTATTATTGAAAATATATTTTTCCAAAGAAACAGTACAAAGGAAAGGATGATCTTAAGGTGGTAGAAAAAGAACAGTTACAAGGTGGCACCATTTTCCACTCTTGGCCAATTTTTTTACCTCAAAATCGAGAAAATAAAGATATGTGTTTTTGGAAATGGAAGATTCGTGAAATATAGATGTTGGTTTTTTAGTTTGAACACAAGTCTTGTTTTTGGATTATAACATCGAAAAAATAGCAATGGTATGAAGCACAAGAGTGTTTCAAAATCTATGTGAAAGACAATGTTGCATAAAAGAGGCTTACACACCCAATGAGATGTAAAATGTGGTTTTTCACACTCAAATAATATATTGGATGATTATTTAGTATATTTTATAAAGGGTTCAGCATTGATAATAAAGAAGATATGACATTCCTCTCCTCCTTTGAAAAGATCTCCACTATGGGGAAATCATATATTTGAATTGCATAAGAATTGTGAGAAAAGGGAGTTGTGTGAAATAATTGGAGTTGTGTGAAAGTTATAGAAGTTTAACACAAATTGGTGTTTTTTGTAAGAATTATTTTTCACATAATAATTGGTTTTGTGCACAAAGCATAATACTTGCGTGCAAGGTTTAGTAAGGGTTGTGGGAAATATTTGAAGTTGCCCAGTACATCTATGGTGAAGTGGTATTCATTGGGTGATGAATGTGGCACATAAATATAGAATCTAAATACAATAGAGGATGAATTAATTGTAGATAATGAAAGGTACAAAAATTATATAAACAACCAGTGGATCTTCTAAATAAGTAGTGCGCACACATCAGGTTAGAGAGTAGTGAACTTTCATTTTGTGATTGGTTATAAACAAGAGGTACAATGAGTCCTCTTCGAACCTTGTAAATAGTAGTTCACTTTTAGTGGATTTGTTATATCAACACACATACTTTGTATTCTCTTTGTATGTATCCCAATGAGGTTGAACCAAGTAAAAATTGATGTGTCTCATGCTTGGTTTAACTTCTGATCATACTTTTCTACGGAAAATAGAGATAATAGAGTTTTGATTAATATCATATTAAGATCAAAGGGGAATTTTCCTTAATCTGTCATATAATGATTCACCCCCAGGTTATATGACCTATTGAACCTAACATTATTGAGTTTCATTTAAACTAGGAATTTCATGTGTCATTTTCTATCTTATAGTGTCAATTTATATAAAAATAAATTTATCATAAATTATATATTTGTTAAATTTTCAACTAACATTGTTGTTCTATAAAATGAATACTATGAAATATGATGTTCCACTTTTAATATAGTTTGTTGTTTCATGTATTACATAAGACATTACTCAATAGTGAACAGTAAAACATATCCCTATTAAAATATATCCTAATTATCTCATGACAGGTGATTTATAATGGTCTATATTTACCCCTTAATAGTCATAACTCTCAAACCTCATTCATCAACATTAAAACAAATTTACATGAATCATTGAACACAAATGTCTAAACACACACCACTAGTTATCATATACATAAACTACTATATATACATTAGTGAATACTATAGTATTCTCTAACTCTATTAGTCATCCTTCTCTAAAAAAATAGTCAGCATGAATCATGTAAAAAATACCTTAATAAACTCAGTATCCTATACTCAGACCACTAGCCACATCTCAATAACATCACTAGTATAAACATTCCCTAGTGACAATAAACAACATAACCCATGGCTCTACAATGAAAAAACTAGCTATGAAACACTGGCCCGACTTCTCATATCTTATTAAACGAACTATTTTACCCAAACATAACTATACATGAAACAAAAAAATTAAACTAGTTCACACTAAATCCTTTATCTATATCTCTACACACCTAATTATCTATATTATCTAGGTGGAACATTCAATAGGGAACTAACAAGTCTACACTAATCTCACTAGTTATTCCACATCAACCCCAATAGTCTAAACTGAATTAAAATTCCTACAATGACCCAACTTGTCATTAACAAGTGACACCAATGGCCAATCACATAACTGTCCAAAATTACCCATATCAATGGATTAGAAACATAGAAAAAACATATAAATATAAAATGATTAATTTACTCATGGTGAATCATTATCCCCCAATAGTGATAGATAACCTATTAGGTACTCCCAAAGGATTGGAATATATATAAATACAAATTTTGGTTAATAGTTTTCAAAACCAATGGTAGTATTACTATTAAAATCATGTTTACTGTATTTATTTTTATTATTATTCAATTGATAAAATGATATTCCAATATAGAGTATGTTGTATATTGTTACTCATTATTTTCCAAGTGATTTGATCACCACATTTAAAAACATTCATATGATTCTTAATTTTCATACATGTATAATCATGGGTTTCAAAGAATAAAATTTTTACATAGTTTTTTTAATATTTTGAGTATAAATGGATATTTTTTCCTTGAATCAACTTGATGAAACTAAAATCACTATAAAAATCAAGAAAATATGTACAAATTGTATAAAATTAAACTGAAGGTAATCTTACACTAAAAATGAATTGGACTAATAACAACATGTTGTAATACCTTAGCCTCATCATCAAGGTATTTGACCTATAGAGTACATTTCATTATGATTACTAAATTGAAATTATTGATATTTTCCCACACACTAAGATTAAATTTTTCAATATTATTATCTTGACTAATAAAAAAACATTTTTAATAATCTATAAAATTATATTATAATTGTAATTAATAACAAGACAGTTTATTGAATAAGAGATATTACGAAATAATAGCTAATTAAGAAAATTTATTTTTACCATTATGTAAAATGGTGAAAATCATTTATATGTTTAAAATAAATTTACAAAATGTTCATAATGGTGAAATTTTCATTCAACAAACCCAGATAAGGGGAGGAATATTAATGTACTTTTAATGATAATGGTGAAATCTTATTTTAAATTTTAATTATCAACCAAAAATGAACTCAGTTATAGAAAATAAGGAATAGGTATAGTGTTTTATGATTATATATGTGACATTATGTGTTATTACAACAAACTAAAATTTTTATGAAGAATAATTTACGAAAGGAAACATGTATATCATAGAAATTATCTTTTTGATAAAAAAATAATAAAAAACATTATTTGTGACGTATTATTGAAAGTAATTATAATCCATCCCATATTGTTTTGGTAGAATTGAAATTTTTGTGGCATGAAAGACATTATTTTTTATATAATGAACTTATCCATCATAATAAGCCATTAAATTTTTTATAATTCCATGAAATAAAAAACATAAATGATTTTTGTTATATAGAAAAGGCATATATTACTAGGGATAAATTCTATCTATAGTAAATAATTTTATTAAACATAAGATAATTAAACATAAAGATAAATTTTTTGTAATCAATTTATTCATCCATAAAAATTTCTAATTAGAATAACTTGATCCATAAAAAAATTGAATGGAAGACTATTTGTGAGAGACCAATCTACCACAAATTTGTATCACTTAAACTATGATTATAAATGGGTTGGTCTAATCCATTCTTCTTTATAAGTCCTTATTTATTTGGATTTTTCCTCTGAAGAATGTTCCTCTTGTCCATACATGTTTCTCAAGATCCAAATTCTTTCATTTTTTCTTCAATCTGATCATATTTCTCTAAACATTTACTTTACAAATTTAATTGATATTTATTTTTTATATAAGTCATTAAATTTTTTACTTACCTATTTTATTGTTATTAGTTTAATTATTTAGTGTTTATATGATAAAATTTATAAAACATTGGAATAATTTAATATAATAATTAATAGTTATTATTTAATTAAAATTGTAGTTAATAAAAGATAATATTATTATAAATCAATATACAATAATTGTCATTTTTCATTACCATATTAATCATTTTTAGTAAATTATTTTGTTTTTAATAGTTTATGTTAATTGTTATTTTAATATAAGAAAATAATAAATTTGTATAATTTAAATAATATAATTTATAATTATTATTTAATTATCATTTTAGTTTATAATGGTTAATATGATTAAATTAATCTTTTTTAATTTCAATAAATGAAAAAACTGAACAAGAAAAATAAATAAATTAAAATTATAAGTACATAATTTATTCAATGTTGAAATAAAATATTAATTTTAATGAAAATTATATTTTTTAAATTAGTTCTATAATATAATGATTTGAAAAATATGTACGATATTTTTATTAATAATTATTTAGAATAAAGTGATAAAAAAACTTTATATTATAAAATTTTAATCTAATACAATACTAATTTATTAAGGATAATGGAAAATAATAAAAAAACATAAAATTAAAAAACATACTTAATAATTGATAAATTAATTTTAAATTATGAAAATTACCTAAATAAAAGTTTATAAATTTATATTAAATATTGAATTATAATAAATTAACAAAATATTATATTAGAAATTAATAACTAATGAATTTAAAAAAAATAATATCGGGATAAAAATAAAAACAAATTATTCAAAATTAATATTTAGTAAGTTTTAAATTTTATAAAACAATATAATAACCTATTAAAATTTATTAACGTAAATAAAATGGTAAAATTGAAAATAAAAATTATAACAAATGAATACTACCTATTTATGAAAAAAAATACTAAAAAATATAATCAATACATCTTATTATGTTTCTATTTTGGTTAATAAGTAAAAATAATATTATGTTTTACTGAAAATAATTTGAAATAAATAAAAATTACTAGAAAAAGTTTTTTTTTATTATTAAAAATTTAATTAAAATATAAAAAAAATATGATAATTTAATAGAAAATTATTTATAAAAATCATATAAATTAATTTATATTTTGTAGTAAAAATTGCTAAAATTATTAACATTAGTATAATGAATAATAATTTTAAAAAATTTATAAATATTAAAAAATTAAATTAATCTACAACAACATGATAAGTAATAGTAAATTATTCTAAATAAGTAAAAATTTGTTTATTATTATTGATATATTTATGTAATAAAATAAAAATATTTTTATTTTTATTTTATTGAGACATGTAATATATTTTTTAAAATGTTAAAGGATAAAATGAGTAAAAAATTTATATACATATTATTATTATTTTAGGAAAAATATGGTTTTAGAAAATAGGCCATAGTTGTTACTATGAGGTCATGATTGGATAAGTAAATGTGAAAATTAACATATTTCTAGTATACCTAATTTCTTTTTAAAGGATATCAAAGCAAATATTTCGTTTTTATCTTAAAATTTATAGTTCTTTTTATGAAGTCATAATTAAGTGTCATTGTATGAAATGTTATCTCAAGAGATTTGAAATAATTAATACCATTGGATTACATCTATTTGTTATTTTTTATTGAGAAGAATAAATTTTTTATTAACATGTTGAATATAATTCAAAGATAAATATGAAGTTTTGGGTTCCTGATACACTATATTTTCAATATCTAATAAGTGAGTCTCACGAAAAAATAATTTCAAGAAATTAAAATTTGGGATAATAATTTGATCTCTAAATTACAACTATTCAAATTTTAGTATTTTTTAAAATCTGTGCTGGTGGTATTATATAATGTATGTCAGATAAGAAATTATAAATCTATTAAAAAATATATGGACCTTAAATTATATTTTGGAATGAATAATTTCTATTTTGGATGAATATTACATTCTATAAAATATTTATTTTCTAAGGGATACAAAATCTCAAAAAAATTTAAAAAACTACTTCTAAAATTTGGTAATGAGTTATCAAAATATATAGGAATGTTATATAGATTATGAGTTATGTTGTTATCATTGTAAAATATGTGTAAAATCCTGGAAAATTATTATTAAAAATATAAAATCAATTCATTTTCTTATAATATTTATTTGGTTTTATCCTATTATATCTACAATATAAAATATTTTTCTCAATCACAATAGGTATTTATTCATTACATAGAATCAATGGATCATTACTACAAATTCAAAAATAAGTTTTATATCTAATGATGATTCATGGAAAAACATATATAAGTTATATATACCTTTTCATTATATCTTTTAATTTTATGTCAAGACATTTGATAGAGAATTTTTATCCTTTTGCTTCTTATTTTATTCAATATTCATACTGGACTATTTTTATAACTCCATATAAATTACCTCCTTTGCTATTGATGAAGGAGAAAAATATCTATTCTTCGTTATAAATTCTTTGACATCAATAAAAGAATATTAATAACTACATAGAACAATAGATTAATGAGGTATATTTTTTATTGTGTCTTGGTGTTATTATATATTATGTTTATAAACACAAAATGCTAAAATGTGGGATGTTTTATTTTTAAAAACTGTTGAAACTATATCATTTGGTATTTCATTTGGATTTACGTTACATGGTATTAAATTTTATCAATTCTCCATTTGTGTTAATAAAAAATATATGGTTATCAGTGGATGAAAAATATATATTTTTTATCTATGATGTGTGATTTCCATTGCTGGATCATCAAATTTGAAGGAATTTAAGAAATTTAATGAATGGAATAATTGAATGATATAGTCATCTAATAGTTCTCTAAGGTATTTAGGCTGACATCATTATCTTTATTTTAACTCATATTAGTTGAAGACCCAATATGAAAATATGATTTCCTTTTATTTTGTTCGGCCCTAAAATCCACTATGAGGTTCCCTAAGAGATCATGAATCATGACCTCTAGCACACCTCCCCAAATTCTAGAGTCTTTAAACTAGATGTGAGGGTCTGTAATGGTAATTTTTTGAGACTATACCCTCTTGATCAGAGTATGGCACATTGTTAAATAATAAATGGACCCAATGGAAGAATATTAAATAAAATGAATTAGAATAATAATCCATCCAGATAGATTAACAGGAAGAAGCTGAATCATAAATAAATAAAGAAGATGTTTATGGTCATGTCATGTTGCAATATAAAACAAGGTATATGAGATATAGTGTAAACATGAATATAAATCATGCAATTTTTTCAAAAAAATGAAAAGTATTTATCCACTATAATCACAATCAATGTATCGGTCCTTAACTCTCACACTCAATACTAGACATGAAAATCATGCATTTGAAGTTAGATGATTCCCTTTATCTACATATTTAAACATGAAGTATTCTTAGGAACCAATGGGTGGAAATCAGGGTGTGATATATAGTCAATGGCCACTACAAATAGTTTTTAGAATATTTCATCCTGTGAATATAAAATAAGCATTGTGCATGTAAATCATAAATACAAGGTAATAAATAAATATATATATTGGAGTAGTTTCCACAATGGATATCCAACTAACACTACCTTCTTTGGCATGATCCAAAAATCTCTAAGCAGAAGAAACCGATATATATATAATATGGCTATATAAAATTTTAGTAGTATATAGGAGTGGATGTATTATTGTGCTTGTTAATAAGGAAATTATCATGTATAGACTAAACACAATAATTTTATCTATCATGGTGGATGAGTATGTTGGATTAAAAAAAATTAATTTGTGTAATTATATGTAAGGAATCCCTATAATTTAATAATGTGGAATCCTAGGACATTCACAGGCGAACCATATTTAGGAACCTGATTATCTTACCCGAATCAAAATAAATACAAATATATGTATGTGTATAATAAAGGATACCCATAAAGGAATCCCTCGTATTAATCTTTATGTGGTGTAAAACATGACCCTCCAAGCTTGTCTTGG
Organism: Viscum album; assembly: GCA_963277665.1. Classification (NCBI taxonomy): domain Eukaryota; kingdom Viridiplantae; phylum Streptophyta; class Magnoliopsida; order Santalales; family Viscaceae; genus Viscum; species Viscum album. The sequence goes on along the minus strand of OY728132.1, from coordinate 2,118,762,244 downwards.
GTATCTCATATAAGAGAATGAGTATCACTTGTGGCATAGTATAAACATTTGTCAACAAATCCCATGCATGGGGACTCCACTAAGGAATCAGAATCACTCATGGGTAGGTGTGGAATTTTCCTGGTGAGTATGTAGAAGTAATTTTATGAATAACCTGGGTATATATACTTATGTAAAGATAATTGTTACCATTTATAATTATGAATCATGTTGATCCCTTATAAGGTAACCTTATGTTGGGACCCATGTATCACACTATTCTAAAAGTGATCAGAGGGTTTTGTTTAGTAATAATTCGCACCATAACCCACATGCATTGTTAAAAATTTGGAAAATTCAAATAATTCAACCAAACCCACCTTTGGCATAAATCATAGGGGCCTAAACACATGGACAATCATTTCTCATTGAAATTATAATTCTATTTCATTTTTTTTCAAGGTAAATCATTTACACTAGTTAACAATAAATAAATATTTACCTAATCGTAAGGCTCTTAACCTTTTAAGATATGAACACCCATAGGGGTTCCTCATGTCAACTTATATGCCTCACAGTGTTAATTCCCATGTATCTAGGGTCCCCTTACCCATAATAATCGAATGATCACATGTTTTCCAAATATATGTCTTGAATAAAAATTTGAATTATTTCTTTTAGATGCATGTAATTGGTGAAATAGTATTTTTCCCATATAAGATGATCTCAAATAACTTTTTTGACCACAATGTTTGTCCATGAATGGGGTTTTTAAAATAGGACATGAGTTTCGTAGAAATCTGGGTCATTAGAATTTTGGCAGAATAATTAATAATTAATAATTATTAAATAAATTATTAAATTATTTGTGAAGCATTGTTGAGTCGTATCTTTTGAAAGGAGAGTTATAATGAGATTTTATCACCACTGCTGTGTCTAGAATAGGAACTTTATCTAATGCAAGGCATAAACATGAGTTGGATGTTGGGGTTGTCCTAGAGCCCCTTTTCTTTTTCTTTTCCCTTTCATCTATTTCATTATTTTTCTTTTCATTTATCTTTTTTTTCTTCTTTAATTATCACAGAAACCACCTACTAATCCTCATTTTCTATGATCTAAGACAGAAAGGGATAGGGAGAGAGAATTACATGGAGGAATAAATAGAGGTTCCACCTCCAAGCCTTCGATGCATTGGTTCGACAGGTGGAAACAGTGGACCGTGAAATCGATTTATGCTATGACAGTTTCTACCTAAAGGTATGCAGTTTTTATGATTTACCACAAAACAACATTAGAATCATTATTATATAAATCTAAGACTATATTATTCTTGTTAATGGCCCCTAGAGGATTTATCTATTGATTTGGGGGTTTAAATGGGGGTTTTGGGAAATCCGAGGGTTTCTCATTCGAGGAAACTTGGTTAGACAATGTTTAGTCTGTGAAGAAATTCCATGTGTTCTTTCCATTCAGGGATGATTATGTTTTAATGAGTACATTCCCAATGTGATGTATACAATTCATGTACTAGTAAATAGTCGTGTGGCCAAGTACCCAGGCATTTCTACCCATGTATGGTTACACGGTCATGTGGAGTACATGACCATACCCCATGTAGGGTGGCATGCTATGTAGATGTACATAGAATGACCAAGTAAATCTATTTTACGGATGAGTGACATGGTCATGTACCCCATGTAGGGTACACAATGTGTACCCATTTTACACGTCGTGTACCTAGGGGTTTTACATGCCCAGGCTGGTCGGATTACACACCCATGTGGAACGATGGGAGTACATGTCATGTATCGAGGTTACACATCCTTTACTACCCCTTTTCAGTCCAATAGGGTTTTTTCTTCCATTTAGACTGGGAGTTGGAATTAGACTCGACAGTAATCCATTCGGAGTTGGTTTCCATATAGATCGTGATGGTCAAACCCATGGAGGGTTCAGAGGACTTCAAATGTGGGTTTTGGGACTTGAATATAATGGAAGTTTTTCCTTTTCCATCTAACATTTTCATTTGTCTCCTGAGAGTGATAATTAGAATTTATGATTGGTTAGGTGTTTGCAGTAACCTAGTTGAGATCATGATCTGTGATAAGCTATGAGCTATCCCCTGTGACCTATGCTTTTGTGGGTGTTCCCCTTGTGAGATGTGATCTTCTGGCCTTTGAGATTGTTATATGATATTCTTCTGAGGATCCCCCCCCTAAGGGATAGATGTGCTTATTCTCTATTAAAGGGAGTACGTTGTAGGATCCATTTACCTCTATATCATTTATAGGATCCTTGTTGTAGGGTGAATCTGTTCTTTATATTTTCAAGGATCCCTGTTGTTGGATGCCTTAGTCTTGCTAATAGTTAAGAGGATCCCCAGAGTATGATTCTATTATTTCTTACTGTTAGAGAATACATGTTTTGGCATTCCTTAGTTTCTTAACATTATTGGATATGGAGTTGGATTCCTCCTTTATCATTGCTACTAATGGTCCCGAGTAGGATGCCTTCCCTTGTGAGTTTTCCCTTGAGGATTCTGAGTAGGATGCCTCCTAATACTTTGTTTGAGGGACCCTGTGGGTTCCTATTGCTTGGTTAACCCTATTTTTTATATTGGTTTTTGGTAGAGATGGTGTTTGGGTGTCACCTAGGACTTGTGCAAACTGATGCACCTGTGAGGCCATGGATAGAGTGTTGGGTTGGGTGTTCATTCCACCCTCACTCATTTTTTATATCTGATGTTTTTTTTGTATGAAATATTTTTTACTATAGGTTCTTTCGGGTAGGTGGTTGTTTAGCCTAATCTGAGGAATCTTTCCCAATTTTTTGGATGCCCGAACATGCTCTCCTAGGATCCTGCTTCTGAGCTATGTTTTGTTATGTTTTACTGGTATATAGAGGTGGTACATGAGAATTGGATATTGAGCCATATGTGTTGATTTGTATTCCTTGAGTGATACTTGGATTCCCCACTGTAGAAATGCCTTATACGGACTCATAGGATAATGATATGTGATGGCGAAGATTACACTCTCCTCGGTCTCTGATAAATGGGTGGGTATACCAATGTCTAATGATGAAATGGTTTACATGAGCATGTATAATCATGTTTAATAATTGAATGGTATGATTTTCCAAATGTTTATACAGATTCCATGGACTACTCTCCTTGAATCAGTAACTTGGTAGCGGACACCTTCGGTTGAGTATGCCCCTTGGGTATTGATTTTTCGGGGTGCCTCGGTCCTTGCAACCACCAGGATATATATTTATTGGGCTTGAGTAGGACATGTGATGTTGACATGATCCTTGGACCCCAACCAATTCCTATATCAAGTTTACTCTATGATACCCATGGGACTCGATGTGAATGCCTTGAATGAGTTTTTTGTATCCACCCCTTTGTGGTAGAGACATCATATATAGATGACTTGGATGAGTTCCTTAGATACGACCCTTCAATATCCACACATGATTATACGGTGTTTCCATGATGGATGTTACACTTTTTTACTTAGTGTATGCTTAAGTGGGTTAGAGTGTTCTTTATAGGATCGACTGTCAGTATACAATATATTTTTTAATGGATTTATCATTGGTATATAGTATGACTATTTTTTATTAGAGGTGAGTACAAGTGAGCCCAGGTATGATGATTATCCCATGTGGTGACATATCTTTCTCATAGACTTTTCAGGCATTGGCCGAAGCATGTATACATCGATTAGGATTACGGGCCCAAGGATTGAATGCTAATGTGGTCTCATGTAATTTATTTACGTACATATTAATATTAATATTTATTTATATGTGTATGTGTATGGGAATATACATGTATATGTATATATATATTGACATATATGGTTGAACTTTCATAGTTTCTAGGAATTATGGACCCGGGGATCGACTGTGGGTCACATTTGGTTTTACTCTCTTTTAGTTGTATTTCAACTACACTGAGCACTTTGATTTTTCATACAATTTTAGTAGCACAGTTACATGTTACATGTTTGGGTGACCTACTAAGATTCACTATCACCCCTACACACTCACCTCATAATACATGTGGACATAATATCTTCGTTTTAGGTTGAGTATGAGTTGCATGGTGGATAGAGATGAGGCCCAATGTAGCATGATCGAGCAGAGCGGCTTGTTTGTTTCTTGATCAGGCTGGTGCAGTTTGACAATGTCTAGAGACCGGTTACATGTTCTGCCTCTAAGTTAGTATCATATCCCTATGAGTTTACTTTCAATTTCATTTTTACTCCTATATATGTATGGTAAGACTAGTGGGCGACCAGTTTTGTATTTTATGACATAGCTATTCGGGCTTTTACAACATTTCATTTATTATTATAGCATGTTCTATTTTAGTTGTTTACTGTTTCCCCTCTCTTTTTACATTCATATGTGTCTGAAGATTAGCTATTTTTTCAATGTATCCTACTTTGGTATGAGATTATAGTCTCTCCAATATCACACCTTATTGCTTTGCTTCTATTTGGAACCCACTGGTGTATGAGGAGGTGGGCTTGAGGCCTTGTATCCCATCGGCTTAGAGAACCAGTTTAGTGTAATCCATATCGAGACGTTACAATGTGGTATCAGAGGTGTTATTTTCCTAGTATTTACTATTCGGGATACAGAAAACATGGGTATTTGGAATATGTTTGAACCTATGATGAGTATCTGAATGGTTCATCAAGAACACTTGTTCATGTTGGAAGTCCTGCATTCTAGGTTATGGGACTGCTGTTTTTATTTGTGATGTTACAGTTGTATATTATTTTCACCTTGAGTGAAGCACATGTTATGTGTGGAAGTTTTGATTAATTGTGTATCTCTAGCTATTGGCCATTGGCATGATGCTGGAGATATATTTTGACTCTTGACCTGCAAAGGAAAGAGGCATATTATGCATTATTTTCTGACATCAGATTCAAATCATGTAGGTCGTCCAGTTTTTTATTTTACTAATGAATGAGGCATTTGTTTATGGTTACATATATATTTCACTCTGATGGGAGTATTTTTGGGTCTATATCGAGTCATTGTTTTGAGGATGATGACTCGATCCTCATGCATGGGAGGTGTAGTGGCCCATTGGTTGGATATGGAATGTGACAACTTTTTGATCAACCCCTTGTTGGGTGTCATTTCTCAAAATTGAGGTTATCTAGTCAGATTGCTGAGTACGATGTTGATAGATACCAATACTTTTCTAATGAACTAGAACTCCAGGAGGGGTGTTTCCATATATGAATACCCTAGGAGTTTCATTTCAGTTTCTCTACTACCTAGGTTGTGTCCTCTAGGGAGTAGTTCCTTCTGAGGATTCTTAGAGAGGATCATGGTCCCTTTTAGGTGTGTTTTCAGTATTTCCATTCATAGTCCATTATGATATTTACTGTCTTTTAGAAGTTTATGATCTTTAGGGATTAGTGGAAGACCTAGAGACCCATTTGACCAAGGGAAACCTAGATGAGGTGATGGGCCATGTTTTTATTGTTCCTTTTTAGTGGTTATCTTAATTTTATTCTCATAATGTTATTAAACCAAGGTAGGTTCTTTTGTTTTCATTATTGCATTGATGATGCCTTCAGTTTTAATGAATCACATAAGGTTCTTGTTTTACAAGATTATTGTGATGGGAATGACTATTCGGGTACTAGGTCTAATCGACTAGTTTTTCTATTTTTTCCAATGTTGTTAGAGTGTGGGTAGACACTCATGACCGGAACGATTCCATGTGTATGGTTTGTGTGATATTGATTCACGCTGGTTAATCATGGTATCATTTGAATCTAAATCAGTGAGTGTTCTGGTGCGAGATAAGGACCAATGTTTCATGAAATTTCATGGTTTTGGACCTCATAAGTTTTGTTGGAATTGCCTCTAAGATATAGGTGACATCATTAAATGTTGGGGTATCGTGATATTGTTAAACCATGGCAGAATCCTGGTCAGGTTTTACAGGATGTGAATATATCTCAGAGAGAGCTGTATATGACTTGGTGGAATCTTAGTGTGCTCTTGGGTAGAGATGATAATGCACTATCTTTATTTGTATATAGTATGATGATAGTGTGTCGGCTCTGTGTCGTACTTCTTTTTTCTTTCTTGATGTTCTTCCCTATTGAGGAAGGGAACCTATTGAGGTTGCCCCCCAGAAGAAGTGTAAGGTAATTCATATGGTAGGGAGTGCACCATTGTCCATTTGAGGGTGTCGACCCATGTTTTGAGTAGAAACATTATTCTTCTCTATTTTACATCAGGCTCATTATATTTTTGAGATAACGATAAGGGTATTTCTATAGTGGGGACTACTAGATCAGTCGTAGTTGAATGTCTTTTGGGAAAAGCTAGTTGTTGATGATATGATATTGGTCCGTGGACATGTCAAATAACTTGGTTGTGTATATTCTCAGGTTGAGACCATGTATGGTGGTCCTCTCACTAGGCTTTTTAGGTACAAGAAGGTTTATGGTAGGCATTTTGTAAGAACCTATGTTTTCAGCACTGAATTTTTGAGCAAAAATTTCAATTTTTTCTTTCAGATGTTTATAAATAGTTAAATGGTACTTTTGACTTATCATATGACCTTAGATAATTATATTTTCCACTCTATTGGTCCTAAAATGTGTTTTATACTCTAGTATATGAGTTTTTTAGGAATAATATTTGTTTGAATTTTGGTGGAATAATTAATATTTAATAATTATTAAATTAAATATTAATTTATTCTTGCAAAATCATCGAGTTTTTTTTTAAATAGAGCATCAAAATTATAATTTTTTCATTGATTTTGAGTCTCTAATTTGGTTTTAATTCTATGTGTGGTATAAACTAGAGTTGGGCACTAGGGCTAGCCCAAGATCCCTTTTCTTTTTTTTCTTTTTCTTCATCTTCTTTCTTTTCATTTTCTTCTCCCTTTTTTCAACCATCCTTCTTGTGGACACCTCCTATGGATACTCCTTCACCATGACCTATTAGTGAAATGGAAAGGGAGATATATTGAGAGAGTGTGATAAATATAGGTTCCCTTGTGAATCCTTCAACAAGTTGGATCGACGTGCAGTGATAGTGGATCGTCAAATCAAGCCTAGCTATGGTGGTTTCCCATAAAGATAGTACATTTTTAATATTTACCAAAAAACCATTTGGATTCGTTTTTTTTAAATATATTACTCTATAATACTTGTTAATATCCCCTAGAGTCTTGATCTATTGATTTTTTTTTGGTTTAGACGGTGGATTTGTGTGAACCAAGGGCTTCCTATTTCAGTAAACTAGATGACACGATTTGTAGTCTAGGGAGACACCCTCTGTGTCTTCTAAATCAAGGAAGAAGAATTTTAAAGGACTAAATTCCATGAATGGGGTATAGATGCAATGTACTAGTACTTGGATGTGTGGTTGAGTACCCATTCATTTCTAACCATGTAGGGGTACCCAGTTGTGTAGAGTACATGGCCAGACCCCTTGTAGGGAAGAACACTATGTAGATATACAAGCCTTCTCTAGGTAAATGGTTAAGACATTTGAGGGAAACATGCATGTACCCCATGTAGGGTACATTCCATGTACCTGAGGATTTTACATGATCAGGCCGGTAGGAGTACACACCCATGTGGTGCACTAGGAGTACACACCGTGTACTGCCCCTTTTCAGCCCTTCGAGAGTTTTTTGTGCCTTTTGGACATATAGTTGGAATTGGAACCAAGATTATTCCATTCGGAGTGTGATTCCATGTAGATCATGATGGTGAAATATGTGGAGCATTAGGAGGAATCCTAATGGGAGTTTTTAGGATTCTATCTAAATGGAGAGTTTTTCCTCCAATTATCATTTTCATTTTTCTCGAGAGAGTGAGTCTTGCAGTGGATGATAGTTTAGATGTTCAGACCAACACAGTTCAGATATTTATATGAAGATAGGTATGAGCTATCTCCCATTACATATTCTTTTGAGGACATTCCCTTTATGATAAGTGACATTCTTGAATATGAGGTCTTGAGACCAGATGCTTCTATGGATCCCCTAATAGATTCCCATTCTTATTAACTGATCTAGGGAGTCCCTTTTAGGATCCCTATAGTTATGTATGATTCTAATTATCCTTATTTTATGATGCCTATGTCTTTATCATTTCATGTATCCATTTGTTGGATGCCTCTATCAAGATGATCAGTTATGGGATCCCCATTTTAGGATGCCTTTATTTTTTTTCCATTAAAGGATCTCCATTGTAGGATGCCTCAGTTTCTTACCATTAGAGGATCCCAAATTGTATTTCTACTTTACCATTACAGTTAAGGATCTATAGTAGGATTCCTTTACTTGTATGTTTTATCTAGAGGATCCTTAGTGGGATTCCCCAGAGTTGTTGGTTTGTTGGACCCAGTGGGTGCCCATTATTTTACCGAACCTGAGTTGTACCTCAGGTATGGGTAGAGATGGAGTTCAAGTGTCACAAAGAACCCTTTCCGAATTGATGTGCATGTGGGGTCACAGATGGAGTGTTGAGTGGGGAATTCAGTCCACCTGACGGGCGTCCCTGTCGTGAGGACGGTCAAGTTTACATTTATAAAGACCCTAAATATAGCATATTGGATAACCTCTGGGTCGATCTCAGGGAAGCAGTGTCGAGAGCCTAAGTGGTCATTCCGAAAATATTTTTTTTTTTTTAACTACTTTGAAAACAAAAATACACACTCCTAAGGAAACACTAATCAGTGCTGAAGAGCATAGTGGATGTGGAACAGTGAACGGACATTGGAGAACAGAGATGGAAAAGTGAAAAAATAAAGATACACATGACAAAACCAAGAAAAGAAGACGCAGACACAACACAAAGCACAGAACTAACAAATGACACGAAGACAAAGAGGAAAAAAGTTAGTGAGAACAAGGCTGATCCCAGGTTAATTCACCCTCTACTCCCTATCCTATATCAGCTTAAGTAATTGATCAACAATTCTCGAATTTTCTCAGTGCATGAACAACGTCTTCAATCACATACCAATCTCGCCTATAAATTGAACACTTGAGCATCGAAGTTCTTCAATACTGAAGAGTTCCTCGGAACTGAAAGGTGACTCACCCAGAAAAGTCATTCTGGAAAGAACTTCTCACAATCCAGAATGATTCCACTAATATCCACACATCGCACAACCAATCTTGATTTTCAGTTTGAGAAATAAAGACAGGAAGGGGAGAAGAAATTAAACAAAAAAGTAGCAAATCGACCTATGCAAGTTCTCTCTCTCGCTTAATCTAACTCACAGGCGCGATCTACCAAGGTGAATAAAAATAACGTCATCGCATTGATGTGTGGATCTCCAGATTGTGTTGGGTTTCGGAAACTGGTTCTAGCCCCGCAAATTAGATCTTCATTTCTAGAGATTTGAGATCACAACGGAAGATGAGAAAGAAGAAATGACACAAACAATTAAACATAACTAACATCACAATTCAATTAACTAAACATGCAACACTACGAGTGTATTTACAGACTCAACATAGAACACCGAAAATAGAGTAGCAGGAGGAAGGATGAAATGGAGGAGCGGTAACACGTCTCCAGGTCGAAGATGAGTTCTATTCTGGTGAAAAGGGTATGTAATGGTGCACGAATGGTGGTGGAGTATCCTCCACCACTGCTAAATGATCCCCCTCGGGTAATCTGCTCTGGCCCTCTGCCTTTTTTTCTAGAGAAGAGTTGTGTGTCCACTTATTTTGAGACAAAAAAAAAAGAAAACAAAACTAAACAGGCAATGTCAATCCATGTGGCGCACTTTCAGTGCTCTCGTCACTAGCTCCTAGTCAACTTCAAGTGAATGCACCTAATTTCCCTACAGCGAACTCGCGAATCTTCTCAAACCTTTTTCTGCTAACTGCTTCTTTTTTTTAATTTCCCCACTTCTATGAGTTTCTCCCCCTGCACGAAACACAAAAAACACATGTGAGTCAAATTAAAATTAACTATTATATTACATATATTATATCTCAACTTAAAATAAATGAAAAAAATCTAAAATTAATGAAAACACTTATATATATAATTTATACTATATAATATTATTATTATTAATATATGTTATCATAAGTATTTTATTTAATTTATATATATATTACTATGATATATATAAAGCTTATATTATATTATTATCAACCCTGTTATTGATAGTATACAATCTATGAAATATATATATTTTATAATATATTAATTTATATTATATGTTATTGTAAATTAAAATGAAAACTAAAAGAATGAAAATAAAAATGTAAAGGGGGGAGGAAGAAATCGGGTATGTTCAACGTGGGGAGAAAGGATGGGATAAAGAAGGAAGGGAGAATGGCCTTAGGGCAGGAGAGGCGGCATGGTGGTGGCTGTGTCTCCAGCAGAAAGGCGCGCAATGGAGTTGGTGGGTCCTCGGGAGAGCTCAGCCAGTGGTGCGGGCAAGGCAGACATGAATTTAGTAGGTATGCGAGGCGAGATGTGGCGGAGCAATGGTGAGGTGCTTCGGTGAAGTGAAGGGGGAGAGGTCAGCTTCGGGTGAGATGATAGAGGCAGTAAGGTAGGTGACCAACTGATGGAAGAGTGTGACGGTTGTGTGAGGTTGGTGGTTCGGGTTAGGGTTTGATACAGTGGGTGGTGTCGGCATGGTCTAGGAAGTGCCGGTGGTCAGAAGGTGGTGCGGAGATGGACTACAGGGGAAATGAGGGTGTGAGGTTGGCTCGCAGCTAATATGGAAGCACGTCGCACAGTGGTGTGTTGAGATTTTCGTGGAGGATGAAGGTGGAGAGAAGGAGATGCGGCTTTCCAGAAGAACATGAGATGCATGAAAACTCATGATGCGACATCTTCACGTAGGTTCATATCTTGGAGAGATTTGGTATTCTTCTTAAAATTTGGATTCTGAGAGTGAAACTTGTTTTCTACTGGGATTATGTTTCGTTGTATCGATGCTTTCTTCAATTTTTTGTTGTGTAAATTGGGTTGCTGCTATGTGAGGTATTGTGAGGGTGCTGGTGTGGAATGGTGGTAGAGGTGCGGTGCGAGGGTGGTGGAAGAAATGAGTATCGGTGAGGATTGAGGAAGGTGTGTATCAGTGGGGAATTGGAGAGGGAGACGTATCCGTGAGGTAAGGAGTATCGGTGATGATTGGTATATCAGTGAGGTTTAGAGGAAAAGGAAAAAGAAAAGGGTGTAAGGGTAGGTGGAGTGGAGGTGTATTGGTGAGAAAATAAGTATTGATGGGGATGGGGTTGGGCTAAGAGGAGGAGTGGTAACGGTGAGGAATATCGGTAAGGAAATGGAGTGGTGGTGAGGTTAAAGCTGCATCAGTGAGGTTTAGTGGGAGAGTAGTAGTGGTGAGGATTGTGTATCGGTGAGGTAGTGAAGGGGGCGGAGGTGTATCAGTAGACATAGTAATGGTGAACTGGAGGGTATCACTGAGGAAATAAAAAAAATGCAAAGCGGTGAGGTGGTAAAGGGACTAGAGGTGAGGTTGGTAACGATGAGGTTTTGTGTATCGGTGAGGAAGGTCACTGATAAGGGCGTGTTAACGTGCGACCAAAAAACATGTGAATCAAACAAAACAAAGAAAATTAAATTCATAAAGTAATTTGATAGAACTAAAATAAGTCAATAAATCAATAAATAAATTAAATTAAATAGAATGGGATAAAAAACTAAAAACACAAAGTTAAGAAAAATAAAATTAAAGAAACTTTATTTAAAATAATGAATTAATTTGTGTCTAACAAATAAACAAACTTAATTAAGGCACAAATTAAAATATTTACAGCAACTTGCTTAAATTATTTAACCAATTAATTAAAGAATTAATTAAATTGAAGAATGACAATATTAAACGAATAAAATTAAATTGTTAAAACTAAATAAATTATTAAAAGACTAAAAACCAAAAAGAGTTATTTATTTACAATATAATGAATAAGGCGTTAATTAATTTAATAAATGAAATAATAAACTAACTAGAATAAAAATAAAATAATAAATAAATAAAATTCTAATTTGAACAACTCATTTAATTTTAGAATTATTTAAAATGACACTAAAACACATTAAAACACATGTTTTAAACTAAAATTGATTATTTTATACAACAAAGTACAAAAACACAACAACTATAAATTATTTAAAAAAACATTTTCATATAAAAATTCAATAAAAAATACAAAAAGGATGTGGAAAAGAGTGTTAAAACACTGCCACATCAAACTCCCCCACACATAAAGCCTTATTTGTCCTCAAATAAATACATTCCTTAGACTTCAAAATAGAAATATAATTTGTGAATTTCATCTCAAAAAGTGCATGTTTAAACTTAAATATCCAGAGGACCAGGACCACACAATGAGTCAGGCCATCCAAAGGTGTTCAAAAATGATGTCCTCCTTTGCTTCAAAATCCCACTGGAAGTCAAGATCTTTACAAACTCATACACTGTCAAGTATGTCATGCCTCTTATATGTATTCATTAATTTCCCTACTTCACCTTCCGGTTCAATTTCTAATTCAAGGAGTGATGAATGGTTAGATGAAGTGGAACTCAAAACCTAACCAATTGCACCTTCCATTCTAACCTTCCCCCAGGTTCCAAAAAAAAGTCCATTAAATTGATCACTGTATTAATTCAACTCAAATGAAAATTAACTATGTCAATTGCTCACTTATTCATCTGGGTTCAAAATTCCCCTCACATTATTGAGTTCATTTTTGACAAGGGTGCTTTATTTTAATTTTTCCCAGCCATATTTCATGTGAAGATCACTGTGCATAGAACTTATTAAGGATGAAATTGGCTTTATTTATTCACAGAAATGAACCTAATGAACCTTGTCTCAGATACTCACCGTGTGATCCCATTTTCCCATTTTACTCCGGTTATAAAGGACTTAATCCAAAATCATTCAAGTTGACTTCCTAAAGTGATTGAATATTATTTTATAAAAAATGTGAGTCCCCTAGGTTCTAGTGAGAACTTCTAGTTACTCAAAGTCATAATCCTCATTCCACAAGACCTATTCTGTCACACTCTCATCCTCAGTTCCTAGAAAGAAATGTTCATAGAGACAGTGAACAATTGCACTCAGAAATCATTCATACTTAATAGTTTCTGACTAAGTGCCACTCTGAACATCCAGCAAACACTTATCTACTAAACAAGACATAATTGAAGAAACAGTGAACCTCCAATGACCATCATGTGATGAAATAATTTGAAATATTTTGAAGGGTTTTGAACCATTTTTTGAAAAAATGAAAAAAAATGACCATTTTAAAACAAACTCAGGATCAAGAAGGGCGAATTCTACATGGCACTAAAATGACCCCTCTCCCCCACACATAAACCCAACATTGTCCCCAATGTTGAATCTCAGGGTAGGAGACAGCTAAAGTTCAAAAAATATGGAAATTTCGGCTTAAAAAGGATATAGAGGGGTATCAATGAAGTTTAAGAATTTTATTTGCAACACAAAAAGTAAATGAAAATAAAAAAACAAAAAAAAACAGAAGAGAGCAACCCCACAAACCATCACCAGAAACCAAGTGCATTTCTATTCCTAAAATGTTCATGCTTTGAATCATTGTGAGCAGACAAAAGATTTTAACAATTTACTTCAAATAGTATAATGTTTAGCAATGATGTGTAGAAGAAACATAATGAAATTGTAAGAAGTGGGTGAAAGCATATTTCACAAATCATCTCAAATTAAATTTTCAACTATGTAGATATTAATAGCTAACACCCAAGCCTAAAACACAGTCCAAGTGTTCCAAAAATCAATCGGAAGACCCCTACACTTAGTTCACATCAGCATGTAATAAAAATTTGAAGAGTAAAACATTGCAACGTAAAACAATACTCCCCTGAATGTGAAACTTCTCAATTTTACAAAAGTCTTCCTTTGAATTCCATGTTTATGAACTCTGGCTGCTCCAGTTGGGCACCTACATGATGAAACAAGTTGACATTAGTGTGCCAGATTTTAAAGCTCAAATAAAAAGAAACCACAGAGTATGAGTAAGGGAGTTTTATCAATTAATAAAGTGAGTTGGCCCCCTGAGACTTGAATGATAGCCACGTGGAATCTACTTCCTTTTTATTGTCCTAAGAAAACAACAATGAAATTTAAAAACAACAAGAAAAATAGAAACTAAAGCAGGAAATGTAAAGGGATAATCCTGGGATAACCCCCAGGGGGTGCTATAGTTTGACTATCCACAGCTGGACAGTCCTTGGATCAACCCCAGTCAGATGGGGGGTTTGGTTTCTTTCTCATGAACCACCAGGTGTGATTCCTTCAAACTTTAGTGTTTTTCCATCTTTGGCGTACACCATGTGCAGCATCAACCACAGTCCCCTCCTTGGCAATGAAGTACTTCATTTTGAATAGTGGAGGGGAGAACAGGATATAGGGGTACTTCTCTACTTATTTTGCTTGAGGTTGTGGGTGCACCAATTGTAATGTTAGAAAACATGGATGTGACTTGTATTCTGGTTCATTCCAATAAAACATTTCCTCTTGGAAAGTAATTAATGTGTCATCATCCACTTCTATTCTAGTGCACAACTCCAAAAATTCATCTTCAACAATAACTCCCACACTAGAAGTTTCATCCAGAATTGGAAGTTCCATAAACTCTTCAGTAGATTCAACCTCAAGTTCCTCACTCTCTAGAAAATCACAAAAGTGAGATATATCTTCAAAACCTATATAGGGAGAAACACAATTAAAATCAGCTTCAATGTAATCCAAGTTGAATAAAAATACATCTTCTTCCATAAAATTGTCAAATCCATTTTTCAGTGATGTTTGTTTCTCTAGGTGAAGGAATAGTGATCCTGGGAGAGGTTCTTGGGTAAGAGCGAGGTAGTCAACCTCCTCCAACCTCTCTTCAAAACGCACCACCTCACTTGATGAATCTTCAAAGGAGAATGATATAATTTCATGTGTTGTCTCCACCTATTGAAGAATTGAAAAATCAATAGAATATTTATAGCATGAAAAATCATTAGAATTGAAATCAGGGAAAAATGATCATCAAAGAAATGCCCAGCATCATGAGTCCTTGCAAGTTCAATCTCCTGCTAGCCCCTGAAAACATCCTCAGAAATTAGTTCTGGAATTTCCAGCTTTGACTCCAGGAAAAGATCCATATCAAATTTGGGAAACTCCAACTTTTTCTTTCTTCTATTTATTTTTTATGCCTTCTCAACTGTTTTCCAGAATTTTGTGCTTCAATGGGAGGTGGTGGTACAACATTGTCTTTTTGGTATCCCTTAACCTTATCCATGGCATGTTGCATCAACTGCATTATCTCATGAGAATAAATTGTCCCCTCATTAGTAAGGTCTCGATGTCGTCTTTCATGCATCCAACATTGAAACTTAGCAACAGCCTCCTCAAGCTCTTGAACTGGGTCAAACCGTGACATTATATTAGATTCGTTCGAGTTTATCATTAGGTCTGTGTGTGTTTTTTTGTTTTTATATGTTTTTTTCAAATAAAATGAAAAAGTTGGTGAAAACAACTGAGACACTCATTGTGTCCCTGGAAATGGTGCCAAAATTTGATGGGGTCCTTGTTGTGTGGACAATCAAGTTTACATTTATAAAGACCCAAGATATAGTACAGTGTCTAACCTCGGGGTCGCTCTCAATGAAGCAGTTTCAAGAGCCTAAGTGGTCATTCCAAAAATCTTTTTGTATTTTTAAATAATTTGAAAACAGAAAAACACACTCCTAAGGAAACACTAATCAGTGCTGAAGAGCACTGTGGATGTGGAACAGTGAACGGAAAAAGGAGAACAGAGATGGAAAAGTGCAAAAAAAAAGATACATGAAAAAACCAAGAAAAGAAGACACAGACACAACACAAAGCACAGAACTAACAAATGACACCAAGACACAGAAGACAAATCTTATTGAGAACAAGGCCGAACCCGGGTTAATTCACCCTATACTCCCTATCCTAGATCAGATTATGTAATTGATCAACAATTCACGAATTCGCTCAGTGCATGACCGAGGTCTCGGATCACATACCAATCTCGCCTATAAATTGAACACTCAAGCATCAAAGTTCTTCAATACTCAATCATTCCTCCGAACTGTAAGGTGAATCACCCAGCAAAGTCATTCTGGAAAGAATTTCTCACAATCCAGAATGATTCCACTAAGATCTTCACATGGCACAACCAATCTTGATTCCCAGTTTGAGAAATCAAGAGAGAAAGGGGAGAATAAATTAAACAAGAAAGTAGCCAATTGTCCTACACAAAGATCTCTCTCTCTCTCTCTTAATCTAACTCACAGGCGTGATCTACCAAGGTGAATAAAAATAACATGATCGCGTTGATGTGTGGATCTCCAGATCGTGTTGGGTTTCATAAACTGGTTATAGCCCTGCAAATTAGATCTCCATTTCTAGAGATTCGAGATCACAACGCGAGATGAGAAAGAAGAAATGACACAAACACTTAAACATAAATAACATCACAATTCAATTAACTAAACATGCAACACTACGAGTGTATTTACAGAATCAACATAGAACACCAAAAACATAGCAGTGGGAGGATGGATGAAATGGAGGAGCGGGAACCCGTCTCCAGGTCGAAGATGAGTTCTAGTCTGTTGAAAAAGGTATGGAATGGTGCGTGAACGGTGGTGGATTCTCCTCCAACACTGCTGAATGATCCCCCTCAGGTACTCTGCTCCGGGCCTCCACCTTTTTTTCTAAAGCGGAGTTGTGAGTCCTCTTATTTTGAGACAAAAAAACTAAACTAAACAGACAGTGTCTATCCATGTGGCGCGCTTTAAGTGCGCTCGTCACTAGCTCCTAGCAAACTTCAAGTGAGTGCATCTAATTACCCTGCAGCGAACTCGCAAATCTTCTCACACCTTTTTCTGTTAATTGCTTCTTTTTTTTAATATCCCTGCTTCTATGAGTAGCTCCCCCCGCACGAAACACAAAAAAAAACACACATGATTCAAATTAAAAAAAAACTATTATATGCCATATATTATATCTCAACATAAAATTAATGAAAACACATATATATATAATTTATACTATATAATATTATTATTACTAATATATGTTATCATATGTATTTTATTTAATTTATACATATATTACAATGATATATATAATGCTTATATTCTTTTATTATCAAACCTGTTATTGATAGTATATAATCTATGAAATATATATATTTTGTAATATATTATTTTATATTATATGTTATTGTAAAATAAAATGAAAACTAAAAGAAATAAAATAAAAATATAAAGGCGGGAGGAAGAAATCGGTTCTGTTTAGCGTGGGTAGAAAGGATGGGAGAAAGGGGGGAGGGAGAACGGGCTTAGGGCAGGAGACGCAGCACGTTGGTGGCAGTGTCGCCGGCGGCAAGGCGTGCAGCAGAGTTGGGGGTCCTTGGGCGAGCTCAGCCAGTGGTGCAGGCAAGGCGGACAGGACTTCAGTGGGTAGGCGAGGCGAGATGCGGCGGAGCAGCGGCGAGGTGCTTCGGCGAAGTGAAGGGGGAGAGGTCGGCTTCGGCCGAGATGATGGAGGCGGAAAGGGAGGTAACCAGTTGATGGAAGAGTGCGGTGGGAGTGTGAGGTGGGTGGTTCAGATTAGGGTTTTGATACAGGGGGTGGTGCCAGCAAGGTCTGAGAAGGGCTAATTTTTTTATCTGGGTTTTTAAAAAATTAAAATTTGATAACAGGGTATAGGGTTCGAATATTTTTTAAAATGGGTCGGGGATGCGTGAACGGCGTTCACGCATCCCGGACCTGGGCGTGATGCGTGAACGCCGTTCACGCATCTTCCCGAGAGAAGAGATGCGTGAACGGCGTTCACGCATCTCACAGAATACCTAAATGATTCATTTTTTCTAACCTAGATCATATGGAAAGGTATTTCACTTAGAGGAAAACATGCAAGGGTAAATAATCTATGTGGAGAAACTCTACTCATATGACTTACAAGGAATTTTTGTATCCTGAAAGAAGTCATATTAAGATAGAAAATAAGTTCAATGTTTTTAAAGATAAAAACGAGTATCAAAAAATGGTGTTTAAAGAACCAAAATCAAATCCCTCGTAATAAGAATCTTGGAAGAGAAGATGAAAAATTTGGAAGAAAAATAATGAGGTTGTACCAGCTATGGAGGAGGGGGAAAATGTATTCCAAATAAAGAGGAAATTCATGGGAAGGAAATATGTGCATAATCCATGAAGCATGTAATAAGAAATAAATCACATCCCATGCTTGGCTTAGAAATAAGAAGAAATAAAGGATGAGAGAAAACTCTCACATTGAATGTTTCCTCTATAGAATACAAGAGGTTCCTCCTTATTCCTTATTATTTTATGTGTTATGAGTTTACTTGAATGGAATTGAAGGAGAAGTATTGTTCATCATGGAGTACATAAATTCCCATGATGAAGAATGAGTTCATCTCTTAAGGAGGATCTTATAAGAGATTTGAGGTATTCCAATCACATTATCTTACATTTTTTCTTAATTATATTCATTAAGGTTGAGTACTTATTTAATGAAAAAATGAGAAAAGGGGGATTTGTTCTTGCACTTGAACTTTCTAATGTGTTTTTTGAAGTGTGTGCAGGATCATGTATTTCTTATCTTAAAATTACTCATCCTGATAATTGAGAATATCTAATTTTAGTATCACATATGAGTATGTGTTATAGGTAGATTATATTATATTGGTTATTTAATTATTTCTTTCTACACTAGGATGGATCATATAGATATAGTGTTTATTAACTAAAGGCTTTGTTCCAAGTATCATGTCATATCATCCCCTTATTTAAAATATATGTGAAGATTTTTTTGAGAAGAAATATGAGTTTAAAATTGTCGAATTATCCTTTTAATTTTATTTTAAATAAGGGGGAGAATAATTGATGTTACCACATATTAACTTTTATGATATGAATGGATATTAACAACAGAAGATAAAGGGGGAGATTGTTGGAAAAAATGGTTGTATGTTTTATCAATATGTCAATATGTGAAGTGGTGGTGCTTGGATAATTTTTATGGATTCATGTTATGTAATTTAATTTCATATTTGGATAATTATGCATGTTTTAAAAATGAGAATTATTTAAGATTATCTTAAATAGAAAAAAATGTGCAATGGAGTTTTCAAAAATGTTCACTAAAGTATGAATGAAGAGGTATATGAAAAAAGTATAAATATATTATTTATATTTTTCATGAAGAATAAGGATTGGTATTTGGAGTGAATATGGAATTTGGTGGAATATTTTATCTAACACATTTTTTTAACTTTATTTAAAAAGGAATCTATCCAACTAGCTAGATAAGGGAATTAGGTGCAGCCACTTTTGAGGTGGGAACTGGAGTTGACTATTGTATGGGAAGAAATGGTAGGAGAGCATGAATTCACATGAGGCACATGGTATTAGAGTGGTGGTTCAATCATGTGCAGTGGAATGGTGTTAGAGAAGACAACATGGGTCGATGCCAGTGAGGATTTTAGAGCGTACCCCAGTAATCACTTCTACCAAGATGAAGGAATGATAAAATAAATAAGGAAGCACTCAACCGAGTGATATTATTATATGGGAAAATGGTGACACAATCATTGTCTCTCCACTAAAAACATGCAGACATTTACACAACAGTTTGATCTAACTTTTTCAAGTTGTCTAATCAGTGAGAACCTTCTTCCCTTTCTCAAGGGTTTTATAGAGCATTGGTTATCTACCATTGATGAGTCACAAAAATCATGGTTGGGAATCCTTGGATAAAACCAAGGACCCTTCCATATTAAGAAGTCCCTGATGAACTTATAATATCCAAGCATGATCCAAGAACAAGTCATGTTCAATATTCATGCATTGTCGTGCATGAAATGAAGGATCCCAAGACTTTTGATGAAATAGAGTCTTCAAATGAAGTAAGATCTAGATTTAATGCCAAGGTACAATCATGATAATATATTCATGAAGTTACAATTTCATTAATATAATTTAAATAATAAAATGAATAGTTCATGTGATGAGAGTAAAAATTTATTCTAAAATGAATATCCTATGTGATGAAATGTGAAACATAAGTATTCGGGTGATTAGAAGATCATATTTTGATGAATCCACGTGAATCAGATTCTTACATGAGTTGTAACATTTATGTGAAGAATGGAGAAGACACGAGCATTGGGTATTTTTGATGAGTTTTTGTATTTTATTATGTAATTAAATATGAGTTACATGTATGAATATAGATAATGATTCATAGAGATAGACACCACATTAAGAAGAAAGAGGGGAACCTTAATCCTTCTAGTATTCTTCATGAGTTGCATGAAACAAAATACCCACAGAAATTAATGGGGCATTCAATATGAGGAAAATATGATACCACTACTGATGAGTATTCATATATAAATGTGTAATTAAATGTGTTATTACTAAACAAATTTAAATAAGGATTTAAATGATTGATTTTAAATCATGTAATAATGATATATTACCCATGAACAATTATTGTTTGTTTTGTGAATAAAGTGTGTATGAAGGTGATGAAGACTCTGTGTTGAATTGAAATATTATTTCTGATAACTCGATACAATAATGTATCAGGTAAATACAGAAAGATGAATTGATGAGTTCTTGAGTATTTGAATATTGAGGAGAATCTAGATTGCACAAAATCTGAAAAGAGTCTTAATATAATAATTTCTAAAATTATTGATAAAGTACACAAGGTAGGAGTGACTAGATTTCTTATAGAGTAAGTCTATTTGAAGAAGAACTTCTTCCTAAATTTGGAAGTAGATGTATCTTTTGGATTATAGAGTAGAATGAATCTCCAATGTATTATGGAGAAAGAGAGTGTATAGTGGATTATTTTTTGTTATAGAGAGGAAAAATGGATTATATGTCATTGTATTAACTTGTGGAGATAGTGAATAATACATGTTGGGGGGTATAACCAATATAGAAATGAGTAGTATTTTCAAAATAACCCTGTAAATAATATTTGATAAAGTCACATAGTGACCCTCAAGGCTATGGAATGAGCATTCTAAGAATTCCCCATATTTCCACAAAAATAATATTTGATAAATGGTTTATTCATGTGCATCACTAATACACCACTCATTATTCCTTAAGATCACTAAATATTCTGATTCTAATTCATACCAAAATAAATCTTTATCCACATTACAGGCTCTTGTGTTCTGACACCAATCATTACTGCTTTCTGTTTATGAACAATAACCATACCATTTGTGGCATTACGATGTATCATTTTCTTCCCTAAACATTTTTTAACTATTTTTTGGACCTATGAACCATAATTTCCCTTTTTTCCATCACTTGTGTGACCTAATTTCCTAATATCATATTAGGAGTCAAGAGTTTCTCTTGATCCTATATTTAATTGTAGGCCAACAAAATCCTCCTAAAGTTCTTCAATACATTTTACTTGGTCTTTTAATATGTTATTCATAAAATAAATAGCCTTGGATTATTATTTAACCTTTATCTTGAACTTATTGAATTTATATGAGTATTATCGAATTTCTAATCATATTATTTATTATACACACATATATATATATATATACATTGGTAGATAATTTGATAACAGTAAGACACTTATTAAAGGTATAATAGAAGTCTAGATAACAGTAATACACATACAAAACGTATCATAAATCAAATGTCAACCTAATCTACGCCTCCGGTGTGGATGCTCCTCTGTCCCATAGTCAGGCGTATACTGGATGCGTCCACGCCGTGTCTGTCTACGTCTGTGCTCTGGCGTACGCTGCGCATCCTCATCGACAGCCACCTCCACATCCTCGTGTGTGACAGATGGTGGATGTGCAGTCTCACCGCCTGTACCCTGGCCTGCATCTAAGGATAGTGGAAGCTGGCTGGAACTCTCACCAATATAGGATGTAGATGGCTGCTCTACTACGGATGACTGCAATAAAACATCGAACTCAATCCAGTCAGCGTCTGTAAGTACCTGTGGCTGTGCCTGAGAAGCTGGAGGAGCATATGACTGGTCATGCTGAACACCCTCCTCCAGTGGAATAATATCATGTGGCTGAGCAAGCTGAGCAGCCTCATCCTGTGGAACAACAGCAGGCTCCGCGGCCTCCGCAGCAGGCTCCGCGGCCTCCGCAGCAGGCTCCGCGGCCTCCACAGCAGGTGGTGGATCAAAGAAAATGCCATGATAAATCTCATCCATCGACGGTAGCATCTGTCGTACAAGGCTGTGAAAATATGCTGGGTCAAAGGCAGCTCTCTCCACTGGATCAGACATATGCAGTAGATGACAAATACGAGCATCCTACGAAAACAAATTCTGTTGTTAACTAATTTGAATAAAAAATATGTTGAACTGTGAAAGAAAGAATGCATACCAAGTCATGGAAGCCCCGTACGTGCCGTGTCAGAAATCTGACGGGAGACCTGATGTACCAGCCTGTATAATCCATCTGATCCATCAAATGAAAGCGTATTGTCCCTACCCCTCGCAACTGGGACTCCCGTCGCCTGTCCCATAATGAAACATATCTCGCATGGTAGCTCCTCCAATCAAAATCTCTCTTCCCTGACATCTTCAGGGAATGCAATGAATCCAACTGACTGGGAGGGTCAGGAACTGGCTGAAGGAATCCAAACTGTCTCATAACCCTATCCGTCTGATGCCACTCGACTATATGAAAATGAATCAGTGGAACCATGCAGGAGCCGATATCAAGCATCACTGTACAGTATGGGGGCAGACTCTGAAGGATAGCATCTGTATATGGCATCCATGTAATCTGAAAGAAAAAATGAATAATCAATTAATAAATGAATAGATTTACAGTAAAGAGTAATGATTTAACAATATAAATAATAATCACTTACATCGTCTGGTCGAATGCTGTCTAGCATAAGTCTGTAGGCGTGAACATCATGTCTGGGAGAATCTGAATGTTGATGCGCCTAACTCCACCTGTAGATAACATTTTTTTTTACATTTCATAAAAGAATTTTATACAAGTAAGTTAGATATTAGAAAGAATTAATAACATACCAACGTCCACGTGGAGCCTCTGCTACAATATCTACAGGTAATGGCGCACGAGCATGTGGAGCTAAACGAGGTATGTGCTCCCATACCCACATCTGTAGAAGAACCATGCATCCTGTGATCTGCATCTTATCGATGCGACATGCGCTGCATAGGGCTCTGTATGTATATGCTAGGCAGGCAGACCCCCAACTATATCGACCTGCCTGGTCCAAATCCTCTAAAAAAGATAGATACATCAGGTGCACAAAAGTAGTAGAGTGGTCAACAAAAAGCGTGCCACCGATCAGCCTCAAAATATATGCCCGTGCAAAGCGCAGCACGGTGACGTCATCAGCATCATCTGGTAAATGTGTGAAGTGCTGGTCTAACCAAGGCATCTGCAATCTACCACCGACGATGGTCCTGCCATCATCCTGGACCTCTATGCCCAGAAGTCTATGAACAAGCTCAGGCAAATCTGATGGAACTCGGCCTGTCAAAGCATGTCCGTCGATAGGGAGGCCCAACATAATAGCCACATCCTGCAATGTAATAGTCATCTCTCCCTCACTGAAATGGAAAGTATGCGACTCTGGTCTCCATCTCTCGACAAGTGCGGCAATGAGCTGATGATCAAGAAACGTGAAGTCACACATCGCTACTCCATAAAATCCAGCTCGACGAAGATGTGGGACAATAGCGGGAGGTGGTGCAGTATGATGGAAATGGTGAGATCTACGTACACTCAAGGGAGCCACAGGACGTCCCTCTAAAAGCAGTCGTGATACATGAGTAGCCTGAGATGTAAGCAATGGAAAACCTGCCATCTGCACTCATGATATCATCGTTACTTAATTTTTAAATTATCCATTAAATAACCATCAACATTATTCCACATTAAAAATTAACAGGAAAAAGTGAAAAATTAATTATTTCTTCTTATTTGTGAAATTATGTTTGTTAATTCATCCATTATCCATTAAATAACCATCAACATTATTCCACATTAAAAATTAACAGGAAAAAGTGAAAAATTAATTATTTCTTCTTATTTGTGAAATTACGTTTGTTAATTTATCCATTATCCATTAAATATCCATTAACATTATTCCACATTAAAAATTAAGAGGAAAAAGTGAAAAATTAATTATTTCTTCTTATTTGTGAAATTACATTTGTTAATTTATCCATTATCCATTAGATAACCATTAACATTATTCCAAATAGATCAAGTTCCTAAGTAACTATAGAAACTTCCACAATAGGTTATTCAACCACAACCTCTTCCTCTTAGTCTTCTACTTCTTCTCATCCTCATCCTCTATTTCTTATTATTCTTCTTCATCATCGACACCAACCACAACCTCTTCCTCTTAGAGCAGGTACACAGACTCGATCATGGATGATGAGATTTGGAACTCTGTCCTGCCACTTGGGGACATCTCTTACGAGTATGTCCTTCTGCGTGGCAGATACTGCATCGTATTCTCCCTCCTCGTTGCTGAGGCCAATCCATCTCATTTCTGATGCGAGTTGACTTCGGTCTTCCTCGAGGCCGCAAACTAGTAGCATGAAGCCAATAATTTTAAAAATGACACACATTGAAAAAATTATAAATGATACCAAAACCGACTTATGAAAACCTGGAAATATCAGGGACAATGGTCGGTTGATCAGCAGGCAATGTGATAGAATGGAAGTCACCAACAGGCATCCAAGCAGCACTATAACAGTTAACCAAAGTGCTCATGTGATACACCGGGTCAACATATGGGTCCCACGATATATTTACCGAAGCGCAAGCAGTAATAACATGTACACATGGATATCTCAATGCCTGAAAGCTGCCACAATCACAGTACATGTTATCCAACATCACGACAAACACTCCACCATTAGTGCATGCACCCTGGTCGTAGCAGTTTCTTACCCGAAAACTCCTCTTTTCCCTGTCAAAGGCTATAACATTGCATCGTGAAGCCTCATTCCGTATCCGGTCAATATCAGTTTGAAAATGCTGAGTAAAAAGCATTCCATTTTCCATCCTCTGGTAGGCCTTTTGGGACCGGTCAACAAAGTAGTGAACACATCTAAAATATGCCTCTTGCACTAACCCTGTGATTGGGAGTTTGCGCACACCCTTGAGGACCCCATTTACGCACTCCACTATATTAGTGGTCATATGCCCATATCTCATGCCACCATCGTATGCTAATGACCATTTTTCCTTTGAAATTTGTACCATATATTCATATACCTCCTCATTAACTGTTCGGATCTATTCAAGACGCCGATCAAACCTTTCTTGTTGGGGTTCATATGCTGAAAGAATAACATAATAATGTATTAAAATGGATAGTAAATTTTGTCAAAAAAAGAAAGTTTAGAAAACCATACCCAATTTGAGGATCGCCTTCTTTATGGCCTCATCTCTAAACTGCTTATGCACATTACTTGCAATATGTCTAATGCAATAACGGTGATAAGCATTCGGCTCAGTCCAAGAAACCCCATCACTACTCACGGCCTCTATAATCGCTCGATGACGATCAGATATCAGACACACGCCCTGTTTCTGCGTGACATGAACACGTACACATGCCAAGAACCAGCTCCAGCATTCAAAATTTTCTTTTTCAACAACAGCAAAAGCAAGTGGCAGAGGAGTGCGATTACCATCCTGTGTGGCAGCAATGAGTAGAACACCTGTATACATTCCATAAAGGAATGTGCCATCTACCTGAATAAATTGTTTACAAAAGTGAAATGCAGCAATGCACGGTCTGAATGCCCAAAAAATCCTCTTGAACTTCACCTTTGACCGATCAACTGGATGATTTTGGGATACATACTCAATAGTGTCCAACTGATAAACAATCTGATTATTGAGAGACATCAATTCCATAAGTTGTGGCAACAACGCATAAGACTCATCCCAATCACCATACACTTTTACAATGGCTTTCTGTTTTGCATTCCAAGCTTTGTTGTATGATACCTTATAGTTATACAACTGTTGAATTCTTTCCTAAATAAGGGCAACAGGAACATCCTGACTTGTTCGTATCATCTCACAAATAACAGTAGATATAAACTCTATATCAAGAGAAGAGTGATCTTGTGCCAAGCTGGGATGCAGACAAGTGTGTGGGCCTTCTAATTTGGTTATCTTCCAACATCCATAACATTTATCAAATACTGCTCTTAATCGAAATTTACATTCTGACCCATATTTTTCACAACGAATGAGATATTTGGTCTTCTTTGACTCATAAACCACAAATGTGAAATGTCGCTCAATGTGGTATTGCTTTATCACATTTTTCATGACCTGTTTACTTTCGAACTCCTGCCCAACATATATGGCATTATCATTTGATGCAGGCATATTCCCTATAATGCCAGGGAATTCAGAAGCTGGTGTAATGACATCCCAATCAAAAGGTTGTTCACGAGACATTCCTCCAACTAAGGAACTCAAAACCGAAGGCTGATTACCACTAACTGGTGGATGTAGTGGATGTCTGTCTCTCAAAGGAACCTCAGAAGGTTCATTTCTAACCACATCATCTCCTGCTGACTCCCCAGATTCTTCTTCCTAAGATAAACTTTCTTGCACTATATCAGCACAGAAAGGGATGTCATCTACATTTCCTTCCAAATTTTGATGATCTTCCTCATTACATTCTTCCACATGAGTCGTATGAGGAGGCAATAAAGAAGACTGTTGTGAAGGACCGACTTCTATAGAGGTCACAAAGCATGGTTCTGTAGTAATCGATTGCACCACATCAATATCAGAAATGACAATAAATAATTCCATCAAACCATTAATACACTGTTGCCTGAATAACTGAGAAGCCTCCATCCAATCCTCATCATCGACTATAGGGTAGTCGCTGTGCCACATTGTTGACGCTCCTTTCGTCACAGAATCTAAAGATCGGAAAAGGGAATATCTGAGCTCAAAGTGATTAATCCTTTGAAGAAACATCAAAAATCGACAAAGGGATGGAAAAGGAGAACATTGCCCATAGGTCGCGCAAGTTCCCTCTTGGTCGCGCAAGTACACTTGCGCGCCGCCTCAACACTTGCGCGACACCTCATGATCGTGCAAGGGACTTGCGCGACATATCTGGTAACCGCCCAGTAACCGCCCGGGGTCTTCTTTTTCCTATAAATAGACCCTGTGGGCCCCCCATTCGAGAGGATCTCTTCCCAGAAACTCGGATCAAAGCTCCCGACGCCCAAGTCTCTTCTCAAAGCTTCCAGAACACTTCTAAGGTAATTTCTTACCTAGAATGGAAGATCTAAAGGGAAGAAGGAAGGCCTAAGTGTTGAAACTTATCAAACACTTGCGCGCCGACTTAATTCCTTCAATATAACTTGCGCGTCCCTCTTCTGGAAAAACCTCAAGAGGATGGGGAAGGGTTTAATAAAGAGTCGCTCAAGTAATTCAACCCTGGTTGAAAATCGCGCAAGTATCCCTTATGTCGCGCAAGTATACTTGCGCGACCAATACTTGCGCGCCGCCGTAGGACTTGCGCGACCTTCAATACTTGCGCGCCCCTATCTTTTTGGGTGCCCATCTTGCCCTTTTTCACCCCTCTTAAGCCATTTTCACCCTTCCTATTCAAGATTCAGTCTTCAAGATACTTTTCAAAGCCATTTATGGCATGATTTCTTGATTTGACATCCTTATCTGAAAGGAATTATGTGAAGTATCTCTCAAAACCTAATGATTTAAACATCTTTATATCACCAAAGATTGAGAGTTCATTCATTCAACCTCATCCTTTAAAATGAGAGAATCCTAACCTGGGTCTCCTTTTCAGGAATAAAGACTCAGTCATAAATCTTGGGCATCTTTCTTAAGAATAAGCCCCAATCAAATCCTTCAATCTTGGGCATCCTCCTCAGGAGTAAGCCCCAAACCTTAATCCCTAACCTGGGTCTCCTTTTCAGGAATAAAGACTCAGTCATAACCTTGGGCTTCCTCTTCAGGAGTAAGCCCCAAGTCCCCTAACCTGGGTCTCCTTTTCAGGAATAAGACTCAGTCATAACCTTGGGCTTCCTTTTCAGGAGTAAGCCCCAAGTCTCTTAAAATTTCTCTTAACCAGTCATAAATTTCCTTTGATTTGGGTTTCCTTTTCAGGAATAAAACCCAATCATAAGTCCCCTCCTAACTTGGGCATCCTCCTTAGGAGTAAACCCCAAGATTAGAGTATTCAAATCTCCATGAAGCACATATAACTTTGTGGACCCTGTTCATGGATTTTCTTCCTAAAAGTAAATCCTAAACCTTCATCTATCTGGGCAGTCATCCATACATAAGCCCCAAACAAAATTCTTATGATTGCATCCTTCATGGCACAATTGTCTAAATTTTACCAATACCTCTTGTTTCTCATACCGAGCATGACTCACGTGAGCTTAGAGTGTAAAAGTAATTATGACATTCATCTTTGAGCCATCAATCATAAAATATCATATCCCATTCCTCGAACTACGTGGGTTCTGATTCCTTTTTTAAAACAAAGGATACGTAGGTAGCCCATTTATGGGTTCGATCCCAACATTGAAATAATCTCTGTCCTTCTGAATGACGATAAACTTCAAGTGCCCCACTGAGTGGCTTTAAAACCAGCCTGGTCATCAAAATGACCAAGAGACTTTTATATAAATGTTTTGAAGGATACCATTGACCAAGAATCTCTAAACAAATATAGATGATTCTATATTGATGAAGAACCTCGAATACATATAAAAGATTCTCTAAATTTCTTGCATATTTAATCATTGATTGTTAAAACTAAAGGAAAGCTCATTTTATACTTGGTAATGTAATAAGGATTCACGAACTTAACTTAAATCTATAAAGAGAGTCCCGGAGTAGACAATAATTCCCCTCAAAAAGGTGTGATGAGTCCGACCTCCCATCCTCTCGACCAATGCAAATTCCCAAGCCTCATTAGCCCACAAGCTAATGAGCGCCTGCCTTTGGAAAGTAGGTCCAAACGGATGTGGAATCATTGGATGTTTCCGGTTCTACGAACAAACCCGTTAGAAACCGATCGGAACGTTTGAATCTCCCGTCCAGGAGGTCATCCCCGGATTCCGCGCGAAACAAAAAATGGTGAACCCGACGTGAATCCTTAACCAAGTTAAAGTGATGTTCTTCTTAGATGTTAGGCCCCTTGGGCCAACAAGGCAATCATTGACATATGATCATCCAAAAGATGCAGTAGCCGGATTCATCTTGATTATGTCTGTTATATGGAACAGGCACTCTTTTTTCAAGATCTTCTACAAAAAATGGCTTTCCTTAAATTCACCCCTGTGAATACTGCTGCTGAGAACACCTCTACTGTGAGGTCTGCTGCCATGAAAACCAATGCTGCTACTCCTGCTGGAACGTCATCCGCTCTGAGGATGACATCACCAACTCGGCGTCTTCAACGCTGTGTTTCAAATGCACTGGTTAAGGAGTACCGTCGTAACGGTACTATCCCAACTCTGGAGGCCGCTCGTCAAGCCCTCCAAGTTAACAATTCTACCTGGTCGTCCGGACAACGGCGACCAGCAATCAAGAAGCAGGCGGTGCTGACTACCGTCTCCAACCGTTTCGGGTCGTTATCCCCGGAACGCAATTTCCATTCACTCCCTTATTCTGAGGAAGTGAATGAGCAGGTCCCGCGGGACCTTAATTCAAAGAGACAGGAGTCCTTCTCAAGGGCTCCCATCAACAATCGCCGCCAGACTCGTGCGGTAGTGCACCCTCAACATGATGAGGGTACCGGCTCCAGGCATTCAGCTCAGGTTCCTCGAACCCGAGCAGGCAAGATGAATCACCAAAGACGGAATCCGGTTAATAATAGGCAGGTTGTCATCCCTGCCATCTCCGGAGAAGTCCACCAACCTAACTTGGTGGCAAATAACGAGCAGGCATACACACCTGTTCGTTTTAATCCCGCTGTCCAGCAGACTCGTCTGGCAGCATCAAGCCGATCCCGCCAGGCAATTCCGGCGGAGTACCATAGGCAGGAACATACACCTGCTTATACATCAGCAGTTAGTCAGCAGGCTCGTCTGACTACATATGATGGATCTCGTCAACCGCGTTTGGCGAAGTGTAATCAGCAGGCACATACACCTGCTGATACTAATCAAGTCTACCAACAGTCTCGCTTGGTAGCACCCGGAGAAGTCAGTCGGAAAGTCCCGACGACAAACAGGAGGCAGACTAAACTCTCTACCTCCACACTTGAGTACTGTCAGGATTCACTGACAGGAAAAGGAGGACAGGAGCAGGCACATACACCTACTCCAAGCCCGGAATGGACGTATATCCCTGTTCCGGCGGCTGAAGTCACCAAACATATTTTGTCAATGGTGAAAGAGCAGAAGCAAATTCCTGCTCATATTCTGGATGCTTGCCAAGATATCATAACAACTTCAGCTTCATCTCAGGGACAGACACATAAATCTATCCCTAGCAGTGGAGTGACACATCAACAATTCACTCCGGAACAGACACACACATCTGTTCCAGTCCAAGAGGGTTGTGGGGCCTACTCCCCCATATCATATGGACAACCAAGTCAGGCACATACATCTGATTTGAGCGATGATCGTCAGCCTAACCTGACCATCTTTCCTGATCAGGCACATACACCTGCTCAGAGCAATCACTTTCGTCATCAAGTGATTTCTAAAGCGAGTAAGAAGGCATCTAAGAAAAAGATCCGCCCAGCACAGTCAGGAGATCAAAGGCCAATCTGTAACAAGGCCTTGCTCGATGCTGGAATTCTTGAAGCCCTCAGACATTTATCTGTCGGAATTCAAGATTCTACTCCCTCAGTTCCCAATAACAGGAACATTAATCCCGAAGGTCTTCAACAGACACTTCCTCATGAAGACTTGCTTCATGAAAATTCGGTCAATCTTGAAGTTTCTTCTTCAGATGAGAACCACAGGAACCCTCTGTGTGGTCAGAAGACCAAGGAGCAAGAGATATCATCTTTTGCTGTAACCCATCATGAAGGTCCTCCTCATGGTGATGAACTTCGCTGCGAAAGTCCTCTCCGCAGTAGTGATTCACATTGTCTCGAAAATTCTTCAGAAGGCAATGTAGTGACGAGAAAGCCCTCCTATCTCGAGGCACTTGCAAACGTAAAACCAGTCATGTCTGAAGTTTTACTATCGGCAGGTGAAACTCTTTCTCCATCAGAAGATAGCTTGGGGTTCAGGTTATTCTCCGAACCTTCCCTAGGTCATTCATCTTCCAGCATGAATAGTGATTCCTCTACCAATCTTGTTGAATCCGATGAAGCAACAAGGAAACACCAACTCTGGTCCAAACAGGTAGAAGAATCTTCATTTAATGATAAAGAGGAAATGCTGAACATGAGGAAAAAACTGGCAAAAGGTGAAGTACCAGTCATGTTTTGGCCTTTGGCTGATTCACAGTATGACATTCCAAAGATGTTGACGGATGATGGAATCCATGATATTCGTCTTAACATATGGAAAACTCTTTGTCAATTAAAGAAGAAGGTATTATCTTACGATGAATATGAAAATCATCTTAAGATAATAGAAGGGTTACAACGCCAGATTGATTTGGCATCTCTATCAGTCTCTCGGTATCCGAAGGCCGAAAAGCAACAGAGAACCCTTCAACGTTCATGCCTTGGCGCGCTGAGAAAATTGCGTCAGTTAATTTCCAATGCTCCATCTAATGTTCATATCAGAGGATGGGGTATTCACGGAGCACTACATTTCACAGTGCTTTCCGGTCAGCAAAACCCGCCGAAAATGGTCTCATGCAATGTTATTGCCCATGGCCGGCCACAGTCAATGGGCTTTGTTCATAATCAAAATCTTGCTCGAGATCAAGCTTCAACTAGTTCCTCTCAAAATCAAGTATATAGAGAACAGGTTGTTGAATTGCTCCTACATCAAGCAGGCGAGAATATTGCGCAAGCCTCTCGTCTGGAGCAAACACGTCATCAAATGACAGAAGTTTCGGAAATCATCCAACGGTCTGTTGAACCAGGTGATAAAAGTGGATACAGGTTAATGCATCCAGCTAATTTCCGAACTAAGATCCGCAAGATCAAGAGAGATTTCAAGAAGATCTCAGACATAGCATGTCAAGAGACACCCCAGCTTGCCAGACTGGGGACTTCTCTAACCCAACCCTCAGAATCAACGAATGGGATTCGAGGAGTTGAGCAGAAGCAACAGGAACACCCCCAGTCCACCGGACTGGGGACTTTTTCAAATCTTCAATCCCTCTCTCAGAGAAAGTCAGTATTCTCTCGATTAGGGAATAAGCCTCAAGAGGAACGAAGAGCCAAGATGTCAGGAGATTCTCTCCAAGTGACGGTTCACAAAGAAATTCCTGAGGGGTCAAGTCAACGGAATGCCATGTCTTATCATGGACATAAAAGGAGACAATATCATAGAAATGCTGATAGAAAGGATTTCATGAAATATGCATCCATTAATGTCATCACTGCCGTTGCTGCTGATTCACCAGATGAGGCTCAATCAGAGGGATCAGATGAAGAGGTTCCTGCTCAAGAAGTTGCGCACACAGACCTAAATGAAGAAGGTGTGCGCACACGTAATCAAAGGCTTACCCAAAATTTGGGTATTCCTTCAAGTAACCCACTTCCCCCTCTCCGAAAAGGATCCAATAAGGGGAAAGGAAAGAATCAGGTTACTTCTCACCCTTCCTCTGAAGGAGGTCAATCGCTCTCATTAGAGCAAAGGCTTGCACAACAGGAGGAAGAAATGAAAGAGTTAAGAAGGTTGAATGCAGAACTACTTCAGAGTAGTCTTCTTCTTAAGAATGCTGAAGTCCGACAGCCGAAGGAATTTGTTGTAACTACTGAGATGGATCAGGAATATCCTCCTTTATCAGTACACCCACAGAGGTCTAATCCTACGGGTCAAACGCAACAACGGTTGGCAGCACTACCATTAGTTGCAGCACCAACCTCCACGGCTGTCCAAGCTCCATTCATTGCACCTACCCAAAACCAAGTTCAACCTGACGTTTCTCAAAAGTTAATAACTACTATTGAGTCATTAACAGCTCGGTTAGAAACTATGGAAGGGAAACGGGCGCAAGTTCAACCTGAAAAGAAAGTTTACCCTGAATGGGTAGATTCAATTTCTCCTCCATCCAGTTTTGGAAACCCTATTTTCCCTACTTTCAATGGATCAGGCGACCCTGAACAACATTTGACGCATTACGTGTCTTGTTGTGATCCTATGATGGGAACTCCAGAACAACAAGAAGCAGTGAAACTCAGATGCTTCGTGCGAACCTTGCAAGGACCAGCTTTTGTCTGGTATACAAGCTTGAAATCCCGGTCAGTCATCGGATGGGAGGATCTTCGTCAAAAATTCCTTCTTCAGTTCAGCTCAACTTTGCCAAAAACGACAGTTTTCGATCTTACAAACTGCAAGCAAAGGGAGAATGAAAGAGTCTCTGATTTCATTGCTCGTTGGAAGGGATTAACGTATTCCTTGAGTTTATCACTCCCTCAGGAGGAATTATTGCCAATCTGTGTGGCAAATTTGCGTGACGAATTACGCACGCCATTGATCCCTGTGAAATACACAGGAGGGTTTCGAGACCTTACTTCAATCGCTCAACAGATTGAAGATTCCCTTATACAGGCTAAGGTTAAATCTCGTGTAATTCCATCAGCTCCAGGAAGAAGAATGGGTAAAGCAGAAACTGCTACAGTTATGCTTAAACAGGCACCTGTACCTATTTCTACTTCAAAACCTTCATCTTCTCGAAGGGCTCCACCTCCTGAACGCCAACAACAAAGGCTGTTTCGTCCAAATGATCAAAAAGATCAACGACGAAAACAATTTGAGGATATGAAGAGTAAAACATACTCTTTCCGAAGTGAGCAAGTTCCTGGTTACTTCATTTCAGCTCTGGAAAATAATTTGGTTCAATTACCAGTGCCGAAGAGACCAAACAAGGAAGGAGATGAAGACCGTCCCAATTATTGTCCCTTTCATCAAATGTTGGGACATCCCATCCAGGAGTGTTTTGTCTTTAAAGACCTCCTACAAAAGATGGTTGACTTGGGACAAGTCAAATTGAAGGGTTCTTCAGCTCATGTAGCGTGTATTACCGCTACAGATCCAGAGGAAGGAGGCGAGTGGCAGGAAGTCAAAAGCAAAACTGCGAAAAAATATGATGATTGGATGGTCAGAAAGACAATCAATCGGACCCATTCCATTTTGCGAACACAATTGAAGAAGCCAATTGTGTCTCCTACAAAAGCTGCAGTAAAGCCTCCATCAAAGGACAAATCCTCAAAAGGGCAGCGTAATTCAAAGAAGAAAGAGGAATCAGAAGAAGATGAGTATGCATCAAAGCCTAAATTGTCTTTGACTCTGGCAGATTTCATGCCATCTACTTCAAAGTCACGGGCACCGTCCCACCAAACGGCACAGCCTAAACAGGCCAACCAGGCAGAGTCTTTATCAGACGAAGAATTGATCTTTGGTTCTGTTAATATGATTCAATTAACAGATTCATATTCCAGTCTTGATGAGCCTGAATTCCCTGTATCAAATAAAGGAACCCGAGGAAGTTTTAGAGGTTCAGGATATAGGGGAAGACGTGGATCTTTCCGAAGCCACTACTCTAATTCTACCCCTGCTAGCACTGTATATGCAGCAGAAACTCGTGGTAGAGCCCTTCATCGAGCTCAAAATGAACAAGCAAGTTCTTCTGCTAATGGCCAACTCAGCTTCGGCACAATTATTTTGGAAGACCGATTAAAGGTTCCATCTTCTTTATCTCAGCAAGCAAATGGATCTAATCAGTCTAAATTTCCAAAACCAAAGATGTTGCCAACTTCAATACAAGATGCATCAGCTTCCAAAGCATCTGCTTCCAAGATACCTGCTAAACCACATATTCCTATTGGGAAACGCAGGCCTCTAGATCAAAAGTATGATATATTGAAACACTTGGCCCAAGTACCAGCCAAATTATCAATTTTGGATGCTTTGAATCTATCAAGAGATCTTCGGGAAGCACTCATCGAAGCTTTGTCAAGTCCTCAAGAGTTTGAAGCTGAGATTGCTGCAGCTGAAATTTATCACATAGAGAATAATCCTGCAGAATGCCATGCAGTGATATCTTTTACTGATAAAGATGAGGATGATGTTGTGCATGGGCACATAAAACCTTTGTACTTATCTGGCAAAGTCAATGGTATAGATGTTCGAAGAGCTTTCATTGACAATGGTTCAGGAGTCAACCTCATGCCCATTCGCACACTTCGTCGATTGGGCCTCACAGAATCTGATTTATCTCCTTCTACCATGATGTTGCAAGGATATGATAAAAATGAACAAGAACCATTGGGAGAAGTTACGCTCAGAACTCAGTTTGGAGATCTTGTTTCCAATTCAGATTTCATGATTGTTGATCAAGACTCAGCTTTCAATATCTTGCTTGGAAGACCCTGGTTACATCAGCATGCAGCTATTCCGTCATCATACCATCAATGTCTCAAATACTGTTTCGATGGTCAAGTTGGAACATTATATGGTGATAAGACCCCGTTCAAAACATGTGAGTCTCAATACATTGAGGCGGAATTTTATCACATGAAGGGAAGAGAAAAATCTACAATGAAGGAAATTACCAAAGTTAATGCTCCATATGGTTTGGAAAAAATTCCAATAAATCCATTTTCACATGTGAGTACAGATTATGTGTTACCTATCAGTCAAATTGACAAAATAGGCCCAAATCAAAATACTCTTATGGAAAGATCCATAATGTCAATTACGGCAATCGAGCCAGACAACATGGGAGAAATTGGTAACTTACCAAGCAATGATGAAAGCATAAGTGGTGACGTTTTCATTTCGTCTGCTGAAATCCAACAAGTCTATACTTCGCTAATTAGGCCAGAAGAAGTTATAGCAACACCAGAGGTGAATGTTGATGTCGATTCTCAATCCATCATCTCCTCTTTATTTCCCAAAGAAGACCCTTGTTCATCAATAGGGACGGAAATGGAAGCTTCTTCTTCAAAATGTGAAAATTTTGACATCTCTTATGATCATGAGAATTTCGTTTTTTCATCTACTTTGCAAGTAGAAACGGAAGATATAACACATGATGAAGAGGAAGAGGAAGATCTTAGAGATGCTCCTCCAGCATTTGAAGAGGGTATCTCTACCACTGTGGATGAACTCAGAGAAGTAAATCTGGGTACAGAGAAAGATCCACGCCCCACTTTAATTAGTGCGGCCATGACCCTTGAAGAACAAGAGATGTATATTTCTTTTCTAAAGCAAAATAAAGATATCTTTGCTTGGAATTATACAGAGATGCCTGGCCTTGATCCTGATGTTGCCACCCATCATTTGGGTTTGCCAAAAGAACATCGAGGATTCAAGCAAGCCGCGAGAAGAACACACCCAACCTATGCTTCCAAAATCGAGGCTGAAGTGGATAAGCTTATCAAAGCTAACTTCGTCAGAGAAGTTCAATATCCCAAGTGGTTGGCTAATATTGTCCCAGTAAAGAAAAAGAATGGACAAATTAGGGTTTGCATCGATTTCAGAGATCTTAATCGGTATTGTCCCAAAGATGATTTTCCAGTTCCGATTACAGAACTCTTAATTGATGCGACGGCTGGCTATGAAGTACTTTCTTTCATGGATGGATATTCTGGATATAATCAGATCCGAATGGCCCCAGAAGATGAGGAATATACAGCCTTCAGAGCTCCTCAAGGTGTGTTTTGTTACCGGGTGATGCCCTTTGGTTTAAAGAATGCAGGTGCAACATATCAACGCGCCATGCATCGTATCTTCAAACCTTTTTTAGGGAAATTTGTTGAATGCTATGTAGATGATTTGGTGGTTAAATCCAAACAACGTTTTGATCACTTGGCTGATTTGAAAATCATATTCCACAAGCTTCGACAACATAATTTGAAGATGAACCCCTTAAAATGTGCTTTTGGGGTAACCTCAGGAAAATTCCTCGGCTTTGTTGTACGCCATCGTGGTATTGAAGTCGATCCTGAGAAGACCAAATCAATCCTTGGTATGTCACCTCCTCAGAATTTGAAAGAATTAAGAGGACTTCAAGGACACTTAGCCTATATTCGGCGTTTCATCGCCAATTTGGCAGGCAAAAGTTTACCTTTTACCAAATTATTGAAGAAAGGAGTCACTTACCAGTGGACTAAAGAATGTCAAGAAGCATTTGATATTCTCAAGAAATACCTCTTAAGTCCACCAGTACTCATGCCACCTGTTGAGGGTAGACCTCTTATCCTCTATGTGACAGCTTTAGAGCGATCATTGGGTGCCTTTCTCGCTCAAAAGAATGATGCTGGGAATGAAAATAGTCTCTACTATCTCAGTAGAACTATGCTTGAAGCAGAAACCCGGTATTCAAGTATTGAAAAATGCTGCCTAGCATTAATCTTTGCAGTTCAGAAACTGAGACACTACCTGCAACATCACGAGGTCCAATTGGTATCTCGTAATAATCCACTCAAATTCATCCTTAGTCGTCCAATGCTTACAGGACGTCTGGCAAGGTGGGCGGTTATTCTACAGCAGTTCGACATTCAATATGTGTCTCAAAAGGCAATTAAGGGCCAAGCTCTGGCTGATTTCCTGGCTGAACACCCTTCAGTGGAAGACACATATTCAGATATCGAACTCCCTGATGAGGAAGTTTTTTCTATTCAAGAGAATCCTCAAACATGGGAAATGTATTTTGATGGTGCTTCTAGAAGTCCAACAGGGAAGAAAATGGAAAATCCTAAATTCAACAAAGTTGGTTTAGGAATTGTGCTCATTTCTCCAGATAAGGCAGTGTTACCTTATTCCTTTTTGTTGTGGGAAGGTGGTACCAATAATGAAGCTGAATACCAAGCTCTCATTGCAGGCTTGGAGTTAGCGCTTCAAGCACAAGTGAATCACTTAAAGGTAAAAGGTGATTCAGACCTGGTAATCAAACAAATCAATGGGGATTATGCCATCAGAAAAGAAGAATTAATCCCTTTGTATGATTACGTCAGAGAGTTAATGTCGGAATTCCCTTCAGAACCGACATTTTCTTATGTCCCAAGATCACAAAATGCTCAAGCTGATGCACTGGCTAATATAGCCACAGCTTTAGCAGATCCAAATCGGGACGAGACAACCATCGGTATTGCCCACCGTCGTGCAATTTCACCTTATGTTCAAGTCAGAACAGAGGAAATTAATGAAATTAGTCCCATTCCTGAACCATATGGTCATACTACAGGATGGATGTCACCTATCAGGGAATACCTTCAAAATGGAACACTTCCACCTGATAGAGCCAAGAGAGAACAAATTCGGCGACGTGTGGTCAATTTTACTCTTTATGATGGTCCAAACCACCTCGAGAAAATTCTCTACAAACGTGGTTTTGATGGAGTTCTCTTCAGATGTATTGATGGTGAAGAGACAATGGCTGTCATAAAAGAAGTGCATGCAGGAGTCTGTGGTGCCCACCAGTCTGGACATAGATTGTCTGATCAAATTCGAAGACTTGGATACTTCTGGCCTTCAATGATACAAGATTGTGTTAATTTCACAAAGAAGTGTCATTCATGCCAAGTATATGCCAATTTCATTCATCAACCTCCAGAGTTGCTTCATACAGCTAAATACTCATGGCCATTTTCCACATGGGGAATGGATGTGGTGGGACCTTACCCTTCAGCTACGGCCAAGCAGTTTAAGTACATTCTTACTGCTACTGATTTCTTTTCCAAATGGGCAGAGGCAGTACCTCTCAAAGAAGTCAGTTCTAAATGCATTGTTAGCTTCATCAAGTCTAACATCATTACTAGATTTGGTGTCCCTCATACCATATTGACAGACAACGGCACCAACTTCTGCTCTTCTGAGGTAAAGAGATTGTATCAAGAATACAACATTAAGTCCAACCATTCATCTCGATATCATGCAGCGGCTAATGGCCAGATAGAGGCCTTCAACAAGACTCTTTCAAATATACTGCAAAAGATGGTGGATAAAGATAAGAGGTCATGGCCTGATAAACTCTATCATGCTTTATGGGCTTATCGGACTACCACTCGCAATGCAACGCGGTCTACTCCATATTCATTGGTATATGGAACAGAAGCAGTCTTGCCAATTGAAGTCCAATTGCCCTCACTCAGAATAGCCATTTGTGATCAGTTATCAACAGATGAGCAATCCCAAAAGCGGATGAATGAATTGGAACAGTTAGATGAGAAAAGATTGTGCACTTTGCACCACTTGGAAATCTATCAGAATCGAATAGCACGAGCTTTTAACAAAAAGGTTCGTCTTCGTTCATTCATTCAGGGAGAATTGGTATTGGTTCTCAGAACACCAATGATACCAGGAAAGAAACCTCCCAAGCTTGAACCAAAATGGGAAGGACCTTATTCAGTACATAAGGTCTACTCCAATGGAGCGTATTCTCTGATTTCAATGGATGGAGAACACATCACGACTCCAACTAATGCCAGATTTCTGAAGAAGTATTTTGTATAAACACAAAATATTGTTCCCAAAACCAAGACTCTTACATTTGGTTTATACAGCAATGGTCCAGTATGACCTTAAACTACAACTACGTCCAGCATGACGATAAACTGTATGGTCCGTGCATATGACCTTAAACTATTCGCACTTATGTCCCTGCAACATGACACTAAACTGTGCAGCACCAATAGTCCTAACTGCAAGACTTTAAACTGCATAGTCCCTGATTTTGTCCTACATGACAATAAACCGTATAGAAGTTCCTATATTTTGTCCGAGATGACATTAAACTATATTTTGTCCTAGCGACATGACATTAAACTGTGTGGCACTTTCATCGTCCAGCATGACGTTAAACTGTGTTAAGTCCCTTATTGTCCTACATGACACTAAACTGTATTCTGTCCGAGATGACATTAAACTATATTGTGTCCTAACAACATGACATTAAACTGTGTGGCACTTCCAACGTCCAGCATGACGATAAACTGTAAAAAGATCAGAACTGATATCCTCATATTGATTCACCTTAGTCTTAGCTACATGACTTTAAACTGTACAGCATCAGTTCGTCCTTTCTATATGACGCTAAAACTATACAGCAATGGTCCAGTATGACTTTAAACTGCAACTTCGTCCCACACGACATTAAACTGTGAAAAAGTTCCATAAACAGTCCAGCATGACCTTAAAACTGCATCATTCCTGGTCCATGTATACGACCATAAACTATTTGCAAATATGTCCAGCAAGACGTTAAACTGTGACGTCCTAACTACATGACGCTAAACTGTATAAAAGTCCCTCACGTCCGGAAAGACGTTAAACTATATAATCATCAAAAGTCCAGCATGACATTAAAACTGCACAATCCCCCTTTCGTCCAATATGACGTTAAACTGTATTGTCCCCATCGTCCTAACTACATGACGCTAAACTGTACAGAAAATCCTTGATATGTCCTACATGATATTAAACTGTGCATCGTTAAGGTTGTTATTTCCTCTTGTTTCTCACACCGAGTATGACTCACGTGAGCTTAGAGCAAACATCAACCATAACACTCCCTTTGGGCCACTAACCATGTGTAAGTCCCAACAACATTTTTTTTTTATTTATTAGATCATTATCCACAAGAACAATTTGATCATTAATTCATTCTTTAATTGAACTACACAGACTTTGATCCTTGCCCTCCAGGCTGGGTATGTAGGCAACCTCCCAAAGGTTCAAGCCCAAAAACAATCTCTTCACATTGGTTCACCACAATCTCATATGATGATGATTTGTGAAACCACCCTTGGAATCAATATCTTTACATTGATTCACTTTCGTCCTTGTTATATGACGTTAAACTATACAACACTTTTGTCCAGTACGACAATAAACTACAATATTCTTTGATTTCCTCATTTGAGAAGGAACCATTATTAAACATTGATTCTTTTTCAATCATGGTTTTCATTTTCAAAAAGACTACGTACATACATGGTAATGCCTAAACTTTTTATATTAGGTTAAAACCATCATTGCACTAAAGTCCCTTTTCACCCTTCACATGTACGAACCAAATTTGTACAAAGGGTAGTTTCTAGAACTACGTGGACTTGATTCCCATCTTTATGGGATACGTAGGAACATTCGAGTGTCCCTCGAATCCAGTCCCAAGTCTTTTGGGCCTAACCCCAAATTTCACTTTCAGTCCCTTGGCTGAAAAGTCCTCATGAAAACACACACTGTGCATTCATTATTATGGTCCGAATTCTATGACCCCAAAAACTAAGATCACTCATCCTTTCGTCCTGCACGACGTTAAACTGCATTTCAAGAACTACGTATGGCTTGATTCTCATTCTTATGAGATACGTAGTGAAGTCCAAGTTTCAATTCAGGACCCAGCCACAACATGATTATGGTTTTCATTGACCTATGTATCTCTATATACATTGGAAAATACCCATCTTTATGTATTATAATCCTAACCTTAAATATTTTCAGATCTTCATAACCCTTTTCATGACTTATGATCACAAAAATGTCAAACTTCTGAGAATTCTTTTGCCTGACTATGCAGCACGTGCCCATAGGTGGCCTTGCATAAACAGTCCACATAACAGACTTGTCATCCAAGAGATGCTATTTATTTGACCATGCAGCCAATGCCCATAGGTGGCCCTGCATGTTTTCAACCCCCTAACGGGTTTGTTAAATAATAGTAACTTCATTCTTGGGAAGAATGCCTCTTTTGTCCTTATTTGTCTTAAACGACAGTATGTAGGGATCCGCAAAAAATAGCCATCCTTAACGTATTTGTCCCATATCCTTTTTCATGATCTGAAAGTATTCAAGTCTATGGTTTATTCTTCTTCCCTACGTTTGGGTCAGACCTTCGTAGGAGTGATATTCATCCAGTTCTTCGATATTCTTGTTTGAAAATATCTTCTCCATATTCAAGTACCTCTTTCCATATAACAAACTCTATGCTTTAGAAAATTTGAATCTCCATAAACTTTCACTGGCTTTTAGCACTAGGAAAGTAAATTTCTGAGAGTTCTTTTGCCTAACTATGCAGCACGTGCCCATAGGTGGCCTTGCATAAACAGTCCACATAACAGACTTGTCAGCCAAAAGATGCTATTTTATTTGACTATGCAGCCAATGCCCATAGGTGGCCCTGCATATTTCAACCCCCTAACGGGTTTTGTTAAATAATAGTAACTTCATTCTTGGAAACTACTTCTTCTAATGCTATTTAGCTCTTTTTCATATCATTCCTCAGATTCAAATATTCTTAAGTCATAGTTTACATATTTTCTCTCATACTTGAGTATGGTAATTTGTTTTCAGATAAATTATCAAGGAATTGAATCCATTTTAATCCATTTTTCGGTCAAAGCTATTTCGACCTTAAACATTAGCCCCTTTATGTCCGGCTTGCATGACTTTAAACTGCCCGCACAAAAGACAGAGGAACTCTGAATAAAAGTCAAGTTCCAGCTCACTAAATATACATTTTTTTTGTATGATTTAGGTAATATTGAGCAGTTAAAAGATTCAAAGTTTTGTAGGGTTATTTGTAATAATCCTAGTAAAAATCAAACTATGCTTACTAAGCCCATTGGCTTAAGTAAATTTGAAGCAGGTAATAGAAGAATGCAAGCACAAATGATTGAAGACGAAAGTGTTTTTCATTGATACACAAGAGTTAGAAGGACATCCACAGATTGGAATCTCTTCTCTTTTTTAAGAAATTACAGGAGATTGTCAACAAAAGTCTTCATTTGATGTATAGCATCCTGAGCCTTATCAACAGTTGCTTGAAGCTCGTGCACTTGACCAGCTTCACTCTTTTCAGCTTGCTGAAGTGCCTTCTTAGCATCTGCAATGGCTTTCATGCAATTTACATGAGTTTCATCCAATGATTCATTAAGCTGATCAAGTTCCCCAGTAACAGCATCTAACTGTTGCTGGAGTTGCACCTGCTGGACGACCTTTTCTTTGATTTTTTGTTTCAGATCCTTCATCTTGACAACATAATCAGCTTCAGCCTGGGATATCGCAGCCTCAAATTCGCCTAAGTTGACTGACGATTTCACTCTGGTCAAATCTTCGCGACTTGTCTGCATTTGCTCCCTCCTGAAGATAATCTGTTTCACTGTAGCATGGATCTTTTCATACCCAAAACCACCAAGTCCCATTATAACAAATTGGGATGACAATCGGGAAATTTTTGATGGTAGCTCTTCTAAGGGCACCCCCGATATGATGTTCCATATATTGTTCCACGCCTTACGTCGTGAAAAGCTGAACGCTTTGAGCATCTCTGGATCTGATTCAACATCTTCGTCAGAAGGGGGTATGTAATCTGGAATTAACATGCTTAAAGAAGTGCCTCGTTCTGCTCTTTCCCCTCTGACTTGGGCTTCTTCACTTTCAAATCCCATTGGGGCAGAGGCTGAAGCCTCATCTCCGGATCTAGCCATTACAGTTGATGACCCTACATGATCAATTGAAAGATTTTAGTTGAATCTTAAAGAATAACAAAAGAATGGATTGTCTTGCAAATAAAGTACAATCACAAATATTGTTATCCCTTACCCAATGGTGGTTCAGCAACATGAGAAGACTTCTCCCCATCTTTCCCGGTTTCAACAGGATTTTCAAAATGGGTCTCAGGAGAGTTTATTGGATTTAGCTCCACTTGAGCTAATGTTTCTGCAATGATAGGGTTGACATCAGTGTCCACACCCTCTTCAGGCATTGGCAGTTCAGCAGCTTCTACGGAAGAAACTGCATATTATTTTACATCATGATTAGAAATATTTTTCTTTTAAAAGAAAAATTTGGGCGAAGGGTAACACTCACGCCCAAGGTCTTCTAAATCACATGACAATCTAGCATGATCATAAAATTCTTCAAAAGTCATTCCTTGATTCATCATTTCATCCAATGATACTTCAGAATCTTGGTTAGTCTCACCAGTGGGAGCATTTGCTATGTCTTCTTGCTGACTTATGTCCTGCAACCCCTGACCCTGGACATCATCTTCAGTAGTAGGAGGGATACTGGGAATGGATGGCAGCTCTTCTCCAGGAGCTACCAAGTCAGCTTGAGTTTGTGGTTGTTCTACAGCACCCTCCACGGCCTTTGAAGAAGGATCAGTCCCTTCCCTCAAGGGGGAAATTGAAGAAGCCCCTGCAATCCTCAGAAATATGAGTAACCATATGATTATGGGTATAAACTCATGATTGTTCGAAGGACTTACCACTGCTAATGAAACGTTTAGCTAAGGATTTCCTCCTTCGTTGCCTTGGCTTCTTTTGCTTTTTTGGAGTTTCAGCTGTCTCCTTTATTGGCACTTGGATTGGCGAATGAAAGGCTATGTCCAGTGCCTCATTCATGGCCTGCTGGCCTGGAGATATCTCGCCTGGTTCGCGAGGAGAATCAGCAGCAGCCCCAACAGCGGTACCACCAGGGCTATATTGTGGCGAAGGAACCCCGGTCCCTTTCTTTGCAAGCTGCAAGATGAAGAAAATAACTTTCTTAAGAA
The DNA here is from genome assembly GCA_963277665.1 of Viscum album. Taxonomy (NCBI): domain Eukaryota; kingdom Viridiplantae; phylum Streptophyta; class Magnoliopsida; order Santalales; family Viscaceae; genus Viscum; species Viscum album. The sequence goes on along the minus strand of OY728132.1, from coordinate 2,118,717,497 downwards.
ACAAAGCTTCAACTGAAATCAAGTTGCAAATAAGGAAAGAAAACTTACATCTTCAGGAGCCACGTACTCTTGCCACTCCTCATCTCCAGAACCACCAGCCCCCTTAGTGGTGCCACGATCAATCATTTCCTTCACCCGCCTGGTGATAGGAGTTGAATTATCGGTGGCATATATGAGCATTTCCAGCTCTCTGATGTAAGCCCGCACTTCATTGGGGTTATCTCCGTATTGAAGGTCTTTTGAGGCTAGAAGATATCCTATCCCAGGAAGTTGTAGACCCTCAGACAAATCCAGCCAGGCGGTTTCAGTATCACAGTATAAGCTCTGCCATAGCTGAACAGCCTCTGGTCTTAGATATAAAGGCTGTGAGGAAGGTCCTACAATTTTTGATTTTAATTTCTTCCCAACTCCTGCAACTACAGATAGAGAATAAGAAAGTGAGACTTATTACTTTATAAAGTATCAGTGATTGAAGTTATTACAATCAAATAACTCACCAGGAGCTGATGGAGTGGGTCTTTTGACTCTGGCCGGAGGATTATATCGGGCACGAAACCGCTTTGTTGCCGGTTGTGCCTCATCATCCCCATCATGATAATCCGAGGAATCAGTTCTAGAGGAGGAGTCTGTTGAACCTATTTCAGGAGGAGAAGCAGCACCTTCATGAGGAAGAGTTTCTTTCTCTACAGTCCTCTTCCTCTTTCCCACTTGATATACAGGGTGATTCAATATCCCTTTAGGGTATGATGCTATCCAGTGTTCGGCATAAAAAGTAGTCAGATAATGTGCCGCTTTTTCAACTGGTAGATCAAATACTGCTCCAGTCTTCTCTCTTGACGTCAGCAACCATAGTTGTCGAGCAACCATCGGATGTTGCTCTAACCTGACGTGTACTGGAGGGGATACAACAATCTGTTGTAAACATTTGAATTGGCGTGCAAATCTATATGGAGCATAGGCCTCGCATATGATTTCTCCATCAACCCTGGCTACTAATACGCCATCTCTGCAAGCTAGCATGTATGCCCTCAAATCCAAAGGGGCTTTCCCATCATCAACAAACCGCCCAGATGGCGGACTTCCATAAGGAAAGAAGTTGAATTCCTTATACATGCTTAGTCTTACTTTTATGTCATAACCATTGACATCTAATGGAGCAATTCCAGAGAATGCTTGCACTGACGGTCTGAAGGAGCTTCCAGGAATTTGTAACCCATTCTGTACATTGTAAGTCCTGAAGTGAGTGGCAATCCATCCCCACAAAACCTGGAATGGTCCCACTATTCTTAAAGGAGATTTACCCTGGAAGACATGAAGTAAACTCCTGTGAATCTTTGCTAAAATGGGGGTAGCTAACCCAACCATTTTTCCCTCAGCTAACTTAGCCGCAATGACGAAGGTCCCTGGCCTAACGCCTCCCTTCGAATCTCTGACCGGCAAGAGGTAAATACTGAGCCACATTGCCAAGAAACCCGCCAGACGAGTTTTCTTTGGAATTCTTTGATTCACTTCATAGCCCCATTTTTCAAACTCTCCTGCTTCTAGAGTTGGCCAGAATGTGCCAGGAGCTCCTCTCTTCTCAGGTTTTGGGCAAGTGGTAGGACGTCTGGGCCGGGTATCCTTGGATTTCTTTTTCTTGGATCCTTTTTCCTTTGGCTCCATCCCTTTCTTCTCAGTAAGAAACACCTTCATCCATTCTTCCGGATGGATATCTTTTCTGAAATGAGTTAATGAGGTCTCTGAACTCTTGAGCTTATGAAAGATTTTGAATAATTCTCGAGCCAAAACAGGAGTCTTCTCTGGATCATTCCAAGTCACCTTGGGAGGAATGAATTCATCATACATATCGCCCAAGATTGGAGCTCCTGAAATCTTGTGGACATCCCACAAACTGATACCTACTTCTCCATGAGTCAAGTGGAAAGAATTAGTCGCTGGACTCCAGTGACTGAGTATCTCTGGCACGAAGATATCATGTCTGTAAATATATGTCTGCCCAACCCAAACAGCTTCATATATTGCAGCTCTCTTCAGATCCTCAATAAACTCTGCGCAAGTCTGTCGCACCCAGTATGCCCACATCCAAGTTGGCTTCACACCTCCCCCAGGGCGGAAATCCCAACTTTTCTTCCAGCCTTTGGACTGATCCATCTGAGCATCTCGGAAGATTGAAGGATGGCAATGTGGTTGAAGCTCAGGTGTATGTTTTTTCAGATCTGGTGTGCAAGGGCTATGATGCATCACATACGCCTTCTCTACTGTTCCAGCAGTTTGAAATACTCCTCCGCCTGAGATATTTGCTGAAGCAAAATTGGTATAATTCTGAAACCAAGAAAATGGAAGATAATTCTTTACTTCTGGAATAATGACTTCTTGCAGATGACCATGACCATACAAAGGTAGATAAGTGCAGTGAGGAAAGTCGTGATGATATTTCTTCAGATACTTAGCCAAATCTGGAAGAGTGCTGTTTTTGACAGTATAGTAATCAGGGCCAATGATATTCATCATATCATCTATCCGCTTGCTAGCCAGTTCATCAAGGAATCCAGGTCTAAGAGCCATTGAATCTGCACAGGAGTTGAATAAATTAAACTCTTAAATGGGTTTTAATTTTTCATAAAATTTGTGAGAAAATCTAAAAAAAATGGCTAAGGCATTAAGGCGCGCAAGTATGGAGATGTCGCGCAAGTGGTACATATGTCGCGCAAGTATTTGTCGCGCAAGTGTTTGCCGCGCAAGCCTTATTACCTTGAGAGTAGCGCGGCAGCGAGGAAACAGCCAAAATAAGAGACTTGCGCGGCGACAAAGACTTGCGCGGCGAGAGCTCGAGAGAATTCGGGGTCGGATACCATTTACGGCCGGAAGCAGCATATTTATAGGCCAGGAGGCCTACCTGCGCGCCATACCATAGGGTTTAAGGCCTGCGCGACGCAGACTTGCGCGCCTCCCTCTGCACCGACTGGAGACTTGCGCGCCGCCCTTTTCCTTTAGAGGGATTCGATTTCCTCAGAGTCAAATCCTCATTTTTTTTCCGGATCCAACTCTGAGGGGGGACTTTTGTTGACGCTCCTTTCGTCACAGAATCTAAAGATCGGAAAAGGGAATATCTGAGCTCAAAGTGATTAATCCTTTGAAGAAACATCAAAAATCGACAAAGGGATGGAAAAGGAGAACATTGCCCATAGGTCGCGCAAGTTCCCTCTTGGTCGCGCAAGTACACTTGCGCGCCGCCTCAACACTTGCGCGACACCTCATGATCGTGCAAGGGACTTGCGCGACATATCTGGTAACCGCCCAGTAACCGCCCGGGGTCTTCTTTTTCCTATAAATAGACCCTGTGGGCCCCCCATTCGAGAGGATCTCTTCCCAGAAACTCGGATCAAAGCTCCCGACGCCCAAGTCTCTTCTCAAAGCTTCCAGAACACTTCTAAGGTAATTTCTTACCTAGAATGGAAGATCTAAAGGGAAGAAGGAAGGCCTAAGTGTTGAAACTTATCAAACACTTGCGCGCCGACTTAATTCCTTCAATATAACTTGCGCGTCCCTCTTCTGGAAAAACCTCAAGAGGATGGGGAAGGGTTTAATAAAGAGTCGCTCAAGTAATTCAACCCTGGTTGAAAATCGCGCAAGTATCCCTTATGTCGCGCAAGTATACTTGCGCGACCAATACTTGCGCGCCGCCGTAGGACTTGCGCGACCTTCAATACTTGCGCGCCCCTATCTTTTTGGGTGCCCATCTTGCCCTTTTTCACCCCTCTTAAGCCATTTTCACCCTTCCTATTCAAGATTCAGTCTTCAAGATACTTTTCAAAGCCATTTATGGCATGATTTCTTGATTTGACATCCTTATCTGAAAGGAATTATGTGAAGTATCTCTCAAAACCTAATGATTTAAACATCTTTATATCACCAAAGATTGAGAGTTCATTCATTCAACCTCATCCTTTAAAATGAGAGAATCCTAACCTGGGTCTCCTTTTCAGGAATAAAGACTCAGTCATAAATCTTGGGCATCTTTCTTAAGAATAAGCCCCAATCAAATCCTTCAATCTTGGGCATCCTCCTCAGGAGTAAGCCCCAAACCTTAATCCCTAACCTGGGTCTCCTTTTCAGGAATAAAGACTCAGTCATAACCTTGGGCTTCCTCTTCAGGAGTAAGCCCCAAGTCCCCTAACCTGGGTCTCCTTTTCAGGAATAAGACTCAGTCATAACCTTGGGCTTCCTTTTCAGGAGTAAGCCCCAAGTCTCTTAAAATTTCTCTTAACCAGTCATAAATTTCCTTTGATTTGGGTTTCCTTTTCAGGAATAAAACCCAATCATAAGTCCCCTCCTAACTTGGGCATCCTCCTTAGGAGTAAACCCCAAGATTAGAGTATTCAAATCTCCATGAAGCACATATAACTTTGTGGACCCTGTTCATGGATTTTCTTCCTAAAAGTAAATCCTAAACCTTCATCTATCTGGGCAGTCATCCATACATAAGCCCCAAACAAAATTCTTATGATTGCATCCTTCATGGCACAATTGTCTAAATTTTACCAATACCTCTTGTTTCTCATACCGAGCATGACTCACGTGAGCTTAGAGTGTAAAAGTAATTATGACATTCATCTTTGAGCCATCAATCATAAAATATCATATCCCATTCCTCGAACTACGTGGGTTCTGATTCCTTTTTTAAAACAAAGGATACGTAGGTAGCCCATTTATGGGTTCGATCCCAACATTGAAATAATCTCTGTCCTTCTGAATGACGATAAACTTCAAGTGCCCCACTGAGTGGCTTTAAAACCAGCCTGGTCATCAAAATGACCAAGAGACTTTTATATAAATGTTTTGAAGGATACCATTGACCAAGAATCTCTAAACAAATATAGATGATTCTATATTGATGAAGAACCTCGAATACATATAAAAGATTCTCTAAATTTCTTGCATATTTAATCATTGATTGTTAAAACTAAAGGAAAGCTCATTTTATACTTGGTAATGTAATAAGGATTCACGAACTTAACTTAAATCTATAAAGAGAGTCCCGGAGTAGACAATAATTCCCCTCAAAAAGGTGTGATGAGTCCGACCTCCCATCCTCTCGACCAATGCAAATTCCCAAGCCTCATTAGCCCACAAGCTAATGAGCGCCTGCCTTTGGAAAGTAGGTCCAAACGGATGTGGAATCATTGGATGTTTCCGGTTCTACGAACAAACCCGTTAGAAACCGATCGGAACGTTTGAATCTCCCGTCCAGGAGGTCATCCCCGGATTCCGCGCGAAACACACATACGCTCAGGATATTGAAGATGTCGGTATCTAATTGAAGTGATTGCTTGTCCTGCACTCAATTTTAACCGACTATGAATCTTATTACGAACTGCATCCAATGTCATACAACCATGGAGATTTACCACTTTGACAGGTGGCACACTGTAGCTAAAACCCTTCTCGGTACAAATTACCTCACCGTTGAAATATATTTGAGCAGACATAATTACCTATTAAAAAAAATTTAAAAATATTATACACTACATTAAAATTTTAAATTATTTAATTTGGTTTTGAATAATTTATTATCTTGAGACTTTTTTATGTATTGATTTACCACTGTTAAGGTATAGTGACTGTGATTTTAGCACAAAAGCAAATTTAATATAATGTTTCATAAAGTTTTATTACTTATGAATATATAATCATGACTTGATCTTGAGACTTGCGATTAGTTTATCATTAACTGATAAACTAACCACAATTTATATGAGTAAACTCCTGTCTCTATTATCAAATATTGCAGCAACCGCCAATATCCTGTCAAATAGCAACGCCTCCTCTCAAATGAGTTCTCAAATGCCTCTTCGTCGACACCTCTTCGGGGATGCCTCTTCGTCGACACCTCTTTGGGGCGTCAGTCTTTTAATTACAAATTTACTCACATGCATGTGAGAGGGTCTAGGGGTATGAAATACATAAATTAATTTAAACGGACACGCAGGTCCTTACACTTACTGAGAGATGACTCGCAGGTCATCAATACCGAAAAAATGCAATTATTACAAATTGAATAACAACATACACAAAATAAATCATACAATTTCAATTATGCATGGTCGGTCATCTCAAGATCAGTCATCACTCATACCGTGTTTTTTTGGTATATTTATTATATTATCCGTATTATATAAAATCTATATTAAATACTACACCTCTTTTACAAAAATTTAACTTCATGTGTATATATATATATATATATTTATTAAAAACATTAAATAAATTTTATTATAACTGATCTAATTGAGATTTACATAATAAACACTTTTGTTATTTTAAATTTTATGAAATTGTAATGTTTTTTGGGCATTCTTCTACTTTTCAGAATATAAGTAAATATATTTTATACTTTATTGATTAAAAATATTATTACTAGTAAATAAAAGTAATTTAATTTACATTTACATCAAAACCATCCATTAAAATAAATTTCTCCAACATAAATTACTTTTTCTAAACATTAAAAATTTTAGACATAACATAAAACATTCAATATTTAGACAACAGACATTCAAAAAATTAAATCATACGAACATTCAACATCAAGAAAATTAAATCATACAAAACATTTCATGCATAACATATGAAATAAATAAATCATACACACAATTAAACATACAAATGAAATAAATAAATACAATTAAACATACAAATGAAATAAATAAATATAATTAAACATACAAATGAAATAAATAAACACAAATAAACAATTAAATTATTAAATATAAATTTTACCTCAATAAAAGCAGCAAATATTTGTTGAGAAAGAATTTCTGCAGAGCTTCGCAACGAAAATCAGAGGAGAACAATGGGTATTGGGGGGGGACCCCTCCTTTTATAATTTTTCTCGGCCGGATGCGTGAACGCCGTTCACGCATCCTTCAGCTCGTCCGCGAAGGATGCGTGAACGGCGTTCACGCTTCCTTCTCCGCGGAGAGAAGTGTGAACGCCGTTCACGCATCTTTTCCCGCGCAAGGATGCGTGAACGGCGTTCACGCTTCCTTTAGCTGGTCAGCAAAGGACGCGTGAACGCCGTTCACGCATTACCGTCGGGGTCCGGGATGCGTGAACGCCGTTCACGCATCCTTCCGCGGCGAAGGATGCGTGAACGGCGTTCACGCATCCTGGACCCAATTTTAAAATTATCCGAACCCCAACCCCTTTTATCATATTTTAAATTTTTTAAAAACCAGAAAAAAAAATCTGCCTCTGAGAAGTGTTGTTGGTCGGAAGGTGGTGCGGAGATGGACTGCAGGGGAAACGATGGTGTGATGCCGGCTCGCAGCTGAGATGGATGCACATTGCATAGTGGTGTGTTGAGATTTTCATGGAGGATGAAGGTGGAGAGAAGGATATGCGGCTTTCCCGAAGAACATGAGATGCATGCGAACTCATGATGCGGCATGTTCAGGTAGGTTTAGATCTTGGAGAGATTTGGGTTTCTTCTAAAAATCTGGATTCCGAGATTGAAACTTTTTTTCTGCTGTGATTATGTTTCGTTGTATCTATGCATTCTTCAATTTGTTGTTGTGTCAATTGGGTTGTTGTTGTGTGAGGTATTGTGCGGGTTCTGGTGTGGAACAGTGGCAGAGGTGCGATGCGAGGGTGGTGGAAGAAATGAGTATTGGTTAGGATTGAGGCGGGGGTGTATCGGTGAGGAAATTGGAGAGGGAGACGTATATGTGAGGTAAGGAGTATCGGTGAGGATTGGTATATTGGTGAGGTTTTGAGGAAAAGGGAAAAAAATGGTGTAAGGGTAGGTGGAGTGGAGGTGTATCAGTGAGAAAATAGGTATCGGTGAGGATGAGGTTGGGCTAACAGTAGGAGTGGTAACAGTGAGGAATATCGGTGAGGAAATGGAGTAGCAGTGAGGTTAAAGCTATATCGGTGAGGTTTAGCGACAGAGAAGTAGCGGTGAGGATTGTGTACTGGTGAGGTAGTGAAGGGGCAGAGGTGTATCAGTAGACTTAGTAATGGTGAACTGGATGGTATCACTGAGGAAATAAAAAAAATGGAACTAGCGGTGAGGTTGGTAACTGTGAGTTTTTGTGTATCGGTGAGGAAGTTCACCAATAAGGGCGGGTTAACATGAAACCGCAACACCTGTGAATCAAACAAAACAAACAAAATTTAATTAATAAAATAATTTAATAAAACTAAAAAAAATAAATCATTTAAAAAATTAAATTAAATAGAATGGAATTAAATACTAAAAACAAAAAGTTAAGAAAAATAAAATTAATGAAACTTTATTTAAAAGAATGAATTAATTTATGTCTAACAAATTAACAAACATAATTAAGGCACAAATTAAAATATTTACAACAACTTGCTTAAATTATTTAACCAATAAATTAAAGAATTAATTAAATTGAATAATGACAATATTAAACGAATAAAATTAAATTGTTAAAACTAATTAAACTATTAAAAGACTAAAACCAAAAAGAGTTATTTATTTACAATTTAAAGAATAAGGCGTTAATTAATTTAATAAATGAATTAATAAACTAACTAGAAAATAAAATAAAATAATAAATAAATAAAAGTCTAATTCGCACGACTCATTTAATTTTAGAATTATTTAAAATGACACTAAAACACATTAAAACACATGTTTTAAACTAAAATTGATTATTTTACACAGAAAAGTACAAAAACACAACAATTATCCATTATTTAAAAAAACATTTTATATAAAAAAATTCAATAAAAATACAAAAAGGATGTGGCAAAGAGTGTTAAAACACTGCCGTATCACCACCCTCAATCATTTTTTATATCTGACATGGTTTTGCTGATACAACAGGGTTTACAAGAGGTTTATTATATTTAGTGGCTATTGAGCCTAACGTGAGGCATATTTCTTGATTACTGAGATTCCCGAACATGATCCCCTAGGATTTACCTTCTCAACCATGTTTTCTTATGTTTTACTGATACACAGTGGTGGTACCTGAGACTTAGAAGATGAGCCTTATGTGTTGATTTGGACACCTTGAGTGATACATGGATTCCCTATTGTAGGAATTCCTTGGATATAATCATAGCTAGTGATATGTGATAGGGATGATTACACTCTCCTCGGTCTATGAGGACTGGTTGGGTATACCCATTCCTAACTATGAAATGGTTTAAAACAGTTGGTATACTCATGTGTAATGAATGAATAGTATGATTGCTTTAATTGTTTGACAGATGCCATGGCCTACTCTCTATGGATATGGAATACAGAAGTGGATGGCTTGAGTTGAGTATTCCCCATGCGTCTGGATTCCATGGGATGCCTCAGGATGTGATACCATGTGGATATATCATTCTTGGGCTCATATATTATATGTGCAGTCGACATGATCTTATGTCCCCAACCAGTTCCCTGACTGAGTTTCCACTAGGACTCACATGGGACTCGATGTTGATGCCTTGGATGAGTTCCTTGGACTCAGCCCTTCATGGTCTAGAATTAATATATGGATTCCATGGATGGGTTCCTTGGATCCTACCATTCATGGTATACACTTGAATATATGACATGGCCATGATGGATGTTACAGTTGATTACTCAGCATAGGCTGAAGTGGGATACTATAATCCTTATAGGATTGACTGCTGGTATACAATATTCATCTCTACAAGATTGATCGTCGGTATATAATATCCTTGTTGGTTAGTGTAGGTGAGTACGAGTGACCCTAGGTTGTATGCATATCTTTTGTGGTGACTTATCTTACATAGAGACTTTCCTAGTGTTGGATGAACTAGGTATACATTGATCGGTTGTACAGTCCCAAGGATCAACTGCTGATGTGGTTTCATGTTATTTATTCTTGTACTAATGAATATTCATATTTTTGTACTTCTATATATGTATGGGGCTATACATGTATACATATATAGATCTGGACATCGATGGTGGAACTTGCCTAGTTGGAATGGATTACGGACCATGGGATCAATTGTGACATCACATTAGGTTTTACTACCATTTAGTTTTGTTTTAGCTAGGCTGAGAACATTTTTTCTTTATACACTTTTAACAGCACAATTATAATTTTCTTATTGGAGTAGCCTACTAAGATTATTTCTCAACCCTACAAGTGCAACTTAGTGTACGAGTAGACCTTATGTCTGTTTTTTTTTTGAGAACATGTTTCATGGTGGTTAGGGATGAGACCTGATATAGCATGATCGACTGGAGCTTCACTTATAGTTCTTTACTGGGCTACTGTAGTTCAACTGTGACTAGATACAAGGTATGTGGTCTGGCTAAGAGTTAGTAGTTTAGAATTTTCCTTTCACTTTTAGTTTCTTTTGTACTACCGTATCTGTATGGTCGACTCAGTGGATGACCAGTTATGTATTGTCTAACATAGATGTCCAGGCTTTTACAAAATTTCATTTGTTATTAGAGCATATTCTATTTCATTTATTTACTGCTTCTACACTTGGTTTACCTTCTAATGTGTATTATACATAGCTATTTTTCTGATATTTCTTACCCTGGTATGAGGGAATAGTCTCCCCACTATCACACCCTAGGACCTCATTGCTAGTCAGTAGCCTCTAGCATATGGTGAGGCAGGATTGAGGCATTTTAACCCACCACCACAGAGCACCAATTTAGTGGCAATAGGGTCGATAGGTTATAATAAAAACCATTAATTTAATCAATTAGTCATTTATGAGTCATTTCCATAGAATTCTATTGTGTGGTGCATGGTTGTATAATAAAATGAAATTATACATTGAGGGAATGAAATGGAACACTTACCTTATACCTATGTTACTCTCCTCATCCAGTATCGTCCCTTGTATTGAGCTAAAAAGGGAGAAATATGAACAATAGACATAGACCCTACAAATCGGGAATATTGGATCACACTCATTTAGCTGAAAAGTGTGTAGGATAAACTATGTAAGAAGAGAAGTGGATCGATGAGCTTTCTATTTTAGATAAAAGACACCCTATGTATAAGAAAATGGATCTCTAATAGAGGAGATCCATTGGAACCTATGTGCAGAATGAGAAGGAGCTATCACATATTACTCCTTCTATGGGGGTGTAATAAAATATGTTTCCCTATCAATAATAATTGGTTCTTCTCCATTTTAAAAATCATCCTCATATTTTATATGGTGTGCAAATGAATTAAATGTTTTCTAATTCATGGGTCCTTTTCCCAGGGAAAAACTAATTAAACTATGTTTAAATGCATTACAAATCATGAAATGCTTGAGTTTTCTCTCCCATGGAATGACCAATTAACTGTAGACAAGGGTTCTACCCAACCAATTTTTTATTCTATATTATAATTAAAATTTTTGTATCTATAATACTCAACATGTGTTTAGACTACAAACTGTCCTAAAAACTTTCTGGAATATCTATTTTAGAAAACCTGATGGGATAATGTTCTTAGTCACCAGAATCTATGAAATAAATGAACTCAATAAGGAAATGAATGAAATTTAAACGAAATGTACCTCACTAAATATATTAGACACTACAACATCCCCTCAATAAAACAAATTGTCCTTGATTTTACCTTCCAAGGGTGGGAAAAGTGTCATCTAATAAATGATTCGACCACTGATCATGTACATCAACCTTTCTCTCCCATGACTCATCATGTACATGGATGTTTTTCCATAGCACCTATACTAGAGTAACCAACGTTCCTCAGAGAGACTACATGATCTAATAAACAATACATATCATATTCTACCCAGTGGACACATCTACCTATAGCTCAATATTTTCATGATCAAACAAATCAGATGGGTAATAATGACAATGGAAAAGGGGAAGTACATGGAGGATGTTGTGGGCAGAACAATACTTATAAGGTAATGGAAACTAACAGGCTACCTACAAAAATCCCTCCATGACCTCAAAAGACCCAACATAATGAAGACATAGGTTTCCCTATCTACAAATCTATCTATGAACTAATCTTAGTAAAACTAGAATAATTCCATGATTTCAACCTCACACTCTAGTGGTGTGCAGAAATGATTATTACAAGACTTATTCCAAGAGTGATCTATAGAAATATGGTTCTAAATTAGTTTTACTTCCTTTATAGTATCCTAAAAAATATGAATACAATGTTTTTCAACTACACCTACCTCTATCCAATACATGGGTGAAGGGAATTATCTATGAATAGGGCCTCATATAGAGCCATATGAATTGTTTCCTGAAAGTAGTTTTCATAGAAAAACTCAAATGTGAGGTATATAGTTTTCCCATGAACCTATATAATCACGTATACATTCTCAGATCATGTACACCAATAATGGTATCATATGATCAAACATTCCATCGGTTTGAGGTTGATATGTTGCACTCAAGAGAAGATGTGATCCTAGTTCTTTCTTTAACAACTGCTAGAAAAACGAAAAAATAAAAGCATATCAATATGATACAAAATAATAGGGAACACCAGATGGAATAAAATCTCGCAAATATAAATTCTTACAAGATCCTCAAATGAGAAGCTCAATCTGATTGCTATGAAGTGTTTGACTTTGGTCAAATTTTCAACGATATCCTTACTACATCACTTAATTGAGGGGATCTCATAATACACACCCTAAAATCCTTAGTGACTTCATTCCACATCCACTCAGTAATGGACATAGGTTGAAAATTTCCAATAGATCATTGGTGCTTAGCCTTCACCTACTAACTATTGGATCACTCAATAGTAAAATCTTCAATTTTCCTCTTCATACTGTGCCACCAATGATTTTGACATATGTATTGTTATATCTTGGTAATACCATGGTGAAAATCCCAGATAGAGGCTTGATATTATGTCCTATGTACCACATGTTAGTTATAAGGCACCCAGATATTCTCAACAAAGTGCAAGATCTCATTTTTTTCAACAACCCATCCAGAAAGTGGGTCTCTACCATAGAAAATTTCCCTCAGGATTTTGGTCTTAGGATAAACTAGAGTTATCATCTCCACCCACTCTAGTTGGGAGTATGTCAGTAATAAAATCTCCAGAATAAGTTTCCAATGAAACTTCCAAATCCCTATGTGCATCTCAGAAAATAGGACCATTAAATTCAACTCATTACTAGCCTCCTAAACATCCTATGTTTGATTCATTTAGATCAGAGAATCATCTATTTAATTTCTTTTCCCATGCCTATAAGCAAGTCATTATCGAAATACTATAGATAATATACCAACATGTGCTACCTGATATTCATGTCATGTTACATGGAAATGTATTTGATACTTTTGTGATCTGTGTAAAAAATGACTGATCAACCGGTAGATTACTATGAAAAAAATTCAAGTCATGAATAAAGTATGCTAGATAAAGGGTTTTCTTAAGGTAATTTCACTCGAGAGGTATTATATAGAAGGATATATATGCTACATCATGATATCCCTTCATTATAAGTTCTCCTAGCATGGTTCATGATGCCTCACAAAAACTGCATAGGTTCTACCTAGCACTAGAATAATCATGATCAATAATGGATTAAGTCTCCATTCAGTCTTCTAAAAGGTTGTCTTATAGGATTCATAACATGATAAAATCACACCATTTTTTATCAAGATAGTAAGAGTCTCTTCTTTGTGTGATAATTATTGAATGAAACACTTATAATAACCAACTAACCCCAAGAAACTGTATATGTCAATTTCATTATTGAGCTTCACCTAAGAAACTACAATCATCACCATATTTTGATCAATTGATAATCCTTCTTCTAAAATTATATGACCCATGATGTGAACCTTATCATCCCAAATGTTTCATTTAGTGATCTTTGAAAATATCTTCCACACTCACTATGTTTTCAAAATTATTTTAATATGGTTTTCATGGTCATGTCGAGTATAATAATGCAAAAATATTTCATCCAAAAATGCAGACATAAAAAATAATTATATGGGTTGAAATTATGAGTCATCAGACCCAAAAAAAACCATCGTATTCACAAATCCAAAAGACATAACCAAATACTCATTCAAGTTTTATCTACTTCAGAATTTTTTATGCAGTATGTCTAATGGTACCACATAAACCTGATGGTAGGATGACTTTAAATTGATCCTAGAGAAGAAATTCACTCCTTGGAGTTGGTCGGATAGCTTTTCTATACTTGGTACTAGATACTGGTTATTTACCAAAAATAGGTTCATAAAATGGTAATACATGCATAGACTAAGGATATCATCCACCATCTTATCAAAAAGGATTTGTGAACCCCATGGTGATGTAATAGGTCATGTAAAACCCATTTCGTCTAATTCATCTAAATAGTTATTGATTTCTTGATTATCTATAGGTTCCATCATGTAATTCTGAAAGTGCTCCAGTGCCACTCCTAGCACTAGCTCGATGGTGAACCCCAATTCTCTCATTAGATGTAATTCAGAGAATTCATCTGAGTATACATACATAAAATGATCCACCACATGAGGGAATTTCATAAGCCACATTCCTCAATTAATCACAAAAAGACTATCCATATGGGATGTCACTCTACCAAAAACATGATTCTTGGGTCCCTCTCAACTCACATGGACATCTCATACACCCTTATAAATGAAAACACCACCCTAGGGTGATGTAAAGGACACCCTTTTGCGATATCAATTATGATGGGCATGGAATAGAATAATCAGTCCATCATGATAATGAAGTAAATATTATTCATTTGAAGAAAAATGAAATTCCCGAAGAATTTTTTCTCACCTATCTCAATGGTTCACTAATTTCATGGTTTCACTCCCTATAAAAAATCCCTTAACAGTTTTTCAAGAGTCATCACGCCTCATAAGTACTCCATCTCTATGCCCAAACATTACACAATCTCCATGTATATTATAGAGTGAAAATAAATTATTTAAATTTTTTTAGAAACTAAGGTAGAGGCTACTAGTATAGTACATAATACTATATAAGGACGCTGACTTTGCACCATAGGTGTAGGATCCATTGTATAGATTTGGCTTAATCTGTAGCCCTAAGGTGAAACTTGACTAACCATGATAGGTATGCTCTGCTAGAACTAAACCTCTATTGAGTGACTACATCAGCTACAACCACACCTTGGACTAATAAATAATTAGTAGACTATATAAAAACCTAAATTAGAGATAGTAATCTTTTACCTGAATGTGGTGCCGGTATAGATACTGTATGACTAGAAATTTGATGGAATGTTTGAAATAAATGACAATGGTAACCCATCCTACCACAAGCTCGACACTCGATTGGGTTCCTCTTAAACTAGGTCTTAATATAGTATACCCTACCACACCAATGGCACACCAAATTTTTATCATTAAATGTCATCTATCTAGTTCTTCCCCCACAAGAAATATCAAAATGATATTTCCTTCCAGTAGACCAAATGTGTCCCTGTTTTGATTCTAAACAACCCTAGATATAATATTTATATTCCCTTAGGTTCCACATAGTGTTAATGGTGGGGTTAACTATCTCTTAAATGTTTGTTATATAGAAAACATTAACATATGATTTAATGGAGTATGCAATCCCATTCTTGAATATTCTTGTAGTAATCATCTCATCTCCAGTCAGTGTCTATGTAAAATGGAGATTCTCACTAAAATGAGCTAAATAATCAACCACTAACATAGAACCCTACATAAGGTCGATAAACTCTATGAACTATTCCATTATCACTCCTAGTGAAATTTTGTAGTCATAGAAGGCTATATGGATTTTCAACCAAACCATATGTTGATGTTTATCATCCTTAGGGATGACATACCACTAATACTTAATGGATTCATGGAGCATATAGTAACACCATGTCATAAAGATTCCTATATATACCATATAAGTCAAAATATTCTATCTCAAAATAAAACATTGAATCCTATTGGAAGATCAATAGAAGGATCCCCATGTGGTACTATAGGAGGTAATTTTGGTGGTTCAAGGCCCACCACCTCTAGAGCATGATTTTCACCACGGTCCTGGTAAACTACTTGAGGAATTCAGGGTGGCATATCTCTAAAATTCCAAAATGTACACCTAATATAAGATATAATAGTAGAAAGTTTCAATGATAAAATAATATGTTAGTTATATATCACTCCAATAATGAGTCTCACCTCTCTAAATACTCCTAAAGATAGCAATATTTGGTAAGAATGATCACATTGGGCCATAAAAGACACAGACTACTTCCCACTACTAATGTCAGTTCAGGGGAAAGGTATCATATCACACTATATAAGATTTGGTATATAGGGTTTTAATTGAAATGTATATATTAAAAATCCATTTAATTTTCTATTGGAAACCCAATTCATCAATAAAACATGATTTAAATTTTCAATTTATTATAGTTCATAAATATTTCTGTGCACAGAGATATAACGGTCCAGTTAGATGTATCACCATTCCCAATTTATAAAGGCCCATATAGTTTATAAATTGACATTATTATATAAAGTAACTATTACCTATGATTTGGGTCTAGTATTAGGATATAACAGTTCATGAATAATTATTTTTTAAAATTAAAAACCATTCAAAATTTATATAATTACATGATTTATAAATTAAAATTGGCAATTATGTATTCAAATCAACTAACATTTCAGTTCATAAAAGCAATGGTTCAATGATAAAACATGGAATAACTAGTTAATTAAGTATCCATCATCAATACAAATGGGGAAAACTATTTATATTTATTAAGGAACTTTAATTGATCCTATTATTCTATAACTGTAAAAAATGTTAGCATATTTCCAAATATAATAATCAAAGAAGTCATAAAAAACATAGGAAATACTAATAATGTATATAGTAAGTAGTTGTGGCATGGAGAAATGCATGAAATGTGAATTCTGAGGTTTTTAATATGATGAATGATATGATACATCCTTCCCATACCATTCAAAGAAAAAAAATCAATAATAATAATAATATCAATAATGATAATGTCACATATCACGTGCATCACCAAGCTTTGAAAATAGTTTAATAGTAACATACAGAAACAAAAACAAAAATATCCAATTCTATGTAATTTGTGTTTCCCCTATATGTGGGTCATCTAATCCTAGGTAAAAGAACATTTAATGATTTTGATACACTATTGTTTCCCATCTAATACCCAAACAGTAATAAAAAAGTAAAAAAGTGGCTCTGATGCCACTTTATAGTGTCCCTCTCTAAAAACCACTAAGTTGTTCCTGAGAGGGAGCTACATGACCAATGTGTACCGCCCTGAATGCTTAAGGTTGGAAACTAGTAGTGATGGGCTATAATGGTAATTATATGAGACTATACCCTCGTTATTAAAGAAATCCACTATAATAAATAATAAAGTGAACTAAAAAATCGGTAATAAATAAGAAGATTAAGAATAATAATTCATATATATATATATATAGGCAGAAGATGAATAATAAATATACAATTAATCCAATAATGGTCATGTCATTTAGATATGTAAAATGAGGTACACATGTTACATGTAAAGAAAACACATACCACATGCTAATCAAAATTTCAAAAAAAGTGTTAACACAAACTTTACTAGAATGACAAGAATAGGCTCAGTCCCCTACTAACATACTCCATACTAGTGATTAAAATCAACTATTGGATGTTGGATTATTCCCTTCATATACATATTAAATAATGAATTCTTCTTAGTTACCAAATTTTTCCATACCAGGGTGTGCGATAAACTAAGTATGGAACCACTAACATTGTCCAGAACATTTAAACATGTTCATCTAAATTGAGGATTGTGAAAGTACATAATAAATGAAAATAAATAAATAAATAAATACATCTAAATAGTTTCCTCAAGGGATAACAAACAAAAAATACCTTCTTTAGAATGATCTAGATATCTCTGAACATAAGGTTCCAATAAAGGTATAATATGGGTATATAAATGTTCTCAAACTTATAAGAAATGATGAATAATTCTCCCTATTTTTTTAAAAAAGCATTATGTATGGACTGAAACCAAGAATGTTATTTGGCTTGGTGGATTCCACTATGGGTATATGAAATGGGAATTTACATAAATATATATAAGGATTTTATATAATTTAATAAAACATAATCCTAGGCTCATTCAAGGATAAAAATATATAGGGTAACAAGTATCACACTAAGATCCCTATAAGTACCCAACACTATTTGATAACATCCTAGTAAATCCATAAAGGAATCCCAAGTATCACTATTTGTGTTGTGTAAAGCATGAACCTCTGAACCAATCCCAGGTATCTCAGGTAGGTGACTGAGTATCACTCATCGCATGGTATAACAATCTTTCCTCTAAGCCCATCCATGGGGACTCCCCTAGGGAATGGGTATCGCTCACAAGCAGGTGAGTAATCCCCTTAATGATCTAATCCACGGTATTATATGAAGAACCCAAGTATCATTCATAGTGTAATTATAATCATTCCAATATATAACTAAGAATCATGATTATACCTTCAATGGAATCCTTATGTTGAGACCCTTTAATCACCATTGGCTTAAAGTGAGAGGAAGATCAAGGTTAGTACTAACTCATACCATAACCCCCAATTAATTTTAACAACTTTTCAATTCATTTAATTTAATAATTCCAATTATGGAAGAAATCATTAGGTCATAAACACATGGACTATAAATTCTGTTTGGAAATTCGCATTATATTTCATTTATTATAAGGAAAATCGTACACCCAAGTCAATAAGAAGTTCTTAATTACCAAATCATACGAATCATAAGCCTTTAAAGAGGGGTACACCCATAGGTGTGGCTCATGTTGACGTAGACACCTCACAATCTCAAATCATGGGTAGCTAGGGTCCCGTTACACATAATAATAACATGTAATGTAATTAATTTACCATTTATGTTGAATTAATAGAAAATTACAATCCATGAAACATTGTCCATTAAAAAAATAAAACTAGACTTTGAGGTAAATAATTCGACCATGTACCATAAGAATGTAGTACTCTCTACCTCAAGTATTGGTCATTGAATCAAGCTAGAATGGGATAATTCATAAGAACAATCATTGTCCTTCCAAATAAGGTATGTTATATCACACCAAAATAGTGTAAAAATATAAAGATAAATGATGAAGTGAAGGAATGTGATCAAGAATCATTGTAGATCCATCACACATGATAGTGAATAAAAAAGATCTCAGATGGAGGAGATCTGGTGGAGCCTAGGTGGTGTATGAGGAGGATCTCTTGTGCAACACTCCTTTTGTGCAAGAGAATCAAAGAAGAAGCTACATAAATAATAAGCGGTTCTTCCAATTTTATTAAAAAACACCACATTATTTTCATGGTGTGTAAATGAATTATAATTCTTGTAATGCTTGGTCCTCTCCCCCAGTAAAGAATTAATTACACATCGTCTAATGATCATGTTTTTTATTACCCGTAAAATAAAAATTCATGAAATTCCATTGAAATAGATAGACCATTTCAAGTAATGTTTTAAAAATATAACTATTGTTTTATAATACATGTCAGGTATTTTTCCTCTAGCTAGCCTCTAACCATTCCACATCTTCCATTCCATAACAACCCACCAAACTATGGTAAATGTCACTTGAATCTAAGATAAATGATGAAATCCACAAGGATCTGAGAGAAATTAAAAAGGAAACATAAATCACTGAAAATACGAGATGTTACATGTAATGATTTAACACAGGTTACCCTTAAAATTAGTGCCCAACCCAATATGTCATTTACCTAAAGGGTGTTCCTGATCCCCATAGGCCGACAACAACCACCTGGGCATTGATCAAAAAACTAGATGGGACGATTTTTCCTGACATTTAAAAACACATTAAATATATATACACAATAAAAATAAAGAAACCAGTTAATACTAATAAATATATTCCCTAACAGTAAGAAGACTATAGAAACAGAAAACTCAAGAAGAAGCTAAAACTCCAACAAACAAGTCCAACTACAAAGGAACAAAATGAAATAGCCACTCCAAGTGATGGAATGGATGAATTCCCACCATATCACAACCAGCTACCTATCCCAGATCACATGTAACCTCACCACCTCTAGGTGGTGTCTTTCCTTTACCTTCAATGGATGACATACAAAAGTCTATGCACCCCCGAAGTTGTGGTAAGGGTGCGAGAAAACAGGATTAGTGGGATCCCACCTAGGTGATCCATAACTAGTTTTTGTATAAAAACTCCTATAACCTCATTTAAAATTAAATCATGGCATTATAAACATTAAAATTGTTTTATAGAAAACCTGGTAATCAATACCTTTAATCATAGTTCTAAAAAAACAAAGGTATATAAATTTCAAATAATATTTTTCCATATAATGTTTCACAAGAATAAAAATGAATATCAAGGCTTAAAAAGTACAATTACATGTAATACAAAAACAATAGTAGCAGCATAAGAATCAGAACACCATGGAATACAAAATTTTAGGTAGCAGTCTAGTCATACCCCTTAATCTATGAACAACGCATTGTGGTACCTGAAGAAACTGATCTACACACTAAGACCATGTAGACACCCAATAATGTGAAAATCAAACATCATATACATACCTAATACTAATAATATACACTTTATGACAAGCACAACACCCTAGAAATTGAACCCACACAATAGACGATGTCTTAAAGCAAACCCATCCACCTAGTACCCAAGGTAACCCATGTTCTCATTTTTATAATAATTTCAATGATTCGAAAATCATTTCAAAACACATTTCACAAAACTATTTTCAATTTTTTGAAAATACCCTTTTTTCCATTTACAAACAATTAGGGAATAATGATTTTTCTTTAAAAACTCCTTTCAACACACAAAAATGAATAATGAAAATTCCTTATAAAAATATACTTATCATGTAAGAACTACAAGGTTCATCAATATAGGCTAGAGATGGAAATTCCCACATCGAATATTGGGTCTCACATGACTAAAATAGAATCCACCATCAACGAAAACCAAATGATGTATATGAAGTCCATATAATCAAATTGAAGAGTCATAGGATTGATTCCATTGAGAGATAGGGTTAGAAGAGAAGATGAAACCCCACATACATCAAGGATGAATTCACATATCACCACAACCAACAATGGAATGACCACTTGAACGAGACCACCCAATGGATCTAGAATAAATTGATAGAAAACACTAACATAGACCAACTGATCTAATAACACATCCTAAAGGAACTACTGCAATCAAGGACAATGAAGAAGATAAAATGTCACTTACTTGGAGAGATGCACCACAACCACAAAAAAAGATTTAACACTAATTAAATCATTCTAAAATGATCAAATTCTCCCAAAATAGCTGAGGAATTGACATGGGACGAGATAATACGATTTTGGAGAAGAAATAGAAACAAAATTGTCTCATGAATATTTTAAAAAATTATATGTGTGTTTACATGATGAGTATCCCAGTTACATGATGTTTAACAGTCAAAGTCTCACATACGCTAGAAAAAAAATCGGCTCAGATTAAAATACATAAATTAAAACATTCACGATGTTGAAACATAAATTTGTGGAGTGTAACCTTTCACATAATGGATCCTTTCATGACTTGCATCCAGTAACTCTTACACATCATTTAACCCAGTTACATGGGATGAAATCCTTCTACAACCTAAAGAAAAATCCAATTAAAGATAAGATTCCAAAAAATCTCTGAATTCCCCAATATAGGTTTCTTCCTAACTCCTTCTATGACCTATACAGAGAATATGAAAAGAAAAACCACAATAAGGTTAAATACATACAAGAGAGATTGGAAACAAGATTTTATATACTCCCCACCATAAAGGCCTTCCATCGCAATGATGTGATGTGGAAGATGTTATCCCATGAAAAAGATAAGGCCACTACTCTTTCATCATCAACTCGCATTTCCAAGTATCAAGAGACTATGATTGTTGTTTCCATAGTACTATGACCAAGAGGATCAACTTCTCAAGCCAGAATTTCACTTGAGAGTCAATAATCTGAACTAGCTTCTCCAAAATAAAAACATCCGGGTCTAACTCAATTTACACCCAACACAAAAGGTGACCGGGATCAGGATGGTACATCCTAAGCTGAGATATGTGGAAAACATAATGAATACCTATAAAATGAGCTAGAAATTATAATTGATAAGAAACCTATCCAAGCTGCTCAGTGAACTTGAATTGTGAAACATTTCTCATAGCCACCTTTATCTATTTTCCAAGTTGACAGTGACCCAATAGAGGAGAAACTTTCATGGAAACACATTTACTAAAAGGACACTCCATAGGAAAAAACATTCAATTTGTATATAAGTTTTTTGACTTTGGGGTATAACAATACATCTATGTACCACATGAATCTTATTTGATGTCTTTTGGACCAAATTTGGTCCAACTAAAGCTACTTATCCCACCTCTACTGAACAAAGTGGTCATATTCACAAGAGACCATACAATACCTATGCAGAAGCCATTATTATTTACGACTGATAAATTTTGTTATAAAAAACACAACCAGTCCCATATGGTTATCCCAAGATCCACCTATGTCCAAGAAAAAGTTGTGTAGCATAACTTCTAGGACCTGGATTACATGCTTCATCTGACAATCTGTCTGTGGATGGTAAGTTGTTCTTAACATGACCTGATTTTACATTACCTATTTGATATTCCTCTAGAACCTTGATATAAACCTAGGTTTCTTTATGAAACAAATTCAAAAGGACTCCCATGTTACCTCAGAATATCCTTCTCATATATATTACTTGACCGTTGACTTTAGTGGCATCCTTAGTCGGAATGAAATGAGAAAATGTCATCAACCGATCAACAACCACCCAAATATCATTTTACCCATAGAGATTCCATGGTAATAAAACAAAAAAATTACGTGGATAACTCATCCAATTTCAGGATCATTACTGGAAGATATAGAAGCAAACTAGAGGGTTTCATGTGCACTGTCGTTATCAAATAGTAGGTGTAACAATGGGAAAAATAATATGCAATGTCATGATTTATACTTGGCCACCAAAATCATCATCTCATGTAATAATATATATTTAGTGTACATTTATGTATGGACCCAAAATATTTATATAAATTAAACAAGACTAAACTCTTCCTGGATACTAGGGAAACAACCTGCTTCCGAAAACAGAGTATACCCTTTAAAGATAAACACTAACCAGAAATGGTATCCCCACCATAAAATATTTCTTGAACATTACTAAAATAAAAATTTTGATGGAGACTCTGCAAGAATTATACCAAGAAAGATGATGATAACTTACCACTAGTTATAACAATACCTAAAACATCCTCTTAGGAATCCAGGTGGAACTGAGAAAAAATCCATTTGATTTTCCACTCATCCTTCGAATATAGAATAGTTTACAGTGGTACATTACTATTAAGAGCATCTCTAATGACATTCCCATTTCCTGGGGTGTAGTAAATATCAATGTTAAACATCTAAAGGGATTCTAACCATCATCTCTATCTATGATTTAATTAATTCTGAGAAAATATGTAACTCAAAATATTTTGATAAAAGAAGACTGTGAATATATCCCCCAAAAGATAGTTCCGAAGATATTTAAGCACATGTATTTCTAAAAGAAGCTTTAAATCATGAGTTGGGTAATTCATCCCATGTGGACAGAGCTTTAGAGATTCATAAGCTACAACATTGTCACCTTTCATAAACATGGATCCCAAACCAGCACTATAAGCATCAAAAAATAACATGTTCCCATTACTGAGATCAAGTAAGATCATAAAAGGAGTCGATGTTGGAAGTCATTTCAGTTCAATAAAATATGGTTGACACTTTGCATCCCAGGTGGATTTCTCTACTTTCCTAGTACGTGTAGTCAAAGGTGACTCCAGCATAGAGAAATCCACAACAAACTTCCTTAGTATCCAACAAGTCCAAGGAAACATGGAATTTAAAATACATTTTATGTTTCCTTCCATGATGAAACAACGTTCACCTTCTTCAAGTAAACTAATAATCCATGATCAGATATTTTTTCCCTATGAAAATAATTTATTTAATAAAAAAAATACATTTTAAAATTGTTCAATGCAAATGATGGCTTCCCATAATTTAAAAAACCAAACATAGATGGTGATCATGATCATTCTTAGATTTTGAATAGACTATAATATCATCCATGAAGACTACCAAAAATGTGTCACAATATTGATGGAATATTTTATTCATCAAATCCATAAAAGATTACGAGCATTAGTCAATCCATAAGGCATAAAAATATATTTATAATGGCCATAACTACTCCTATAAGTTTTCTTTGGTACATCAAACTCCTGAACCTAGAGCTGATGATTATTAGATCAAAGAAATATCTTTGAGAGACACATTTCCCTCTTTAACTGAAGAAACAAATAATGCACACGATTCAATGGATATTTATTCTTAACCATTAACTGGTTCAACTTTAAATAGTTCACAAACAACCGAAGTGAATCATCTACTTTCTTTGAAAAGAGAATAGGGGATTCCCAAGGAGAAACACTGGGGAGAATGAAACCATTTTCTATCATGCCATACATCTGAGTTTTTAGAACTTTTAGCTCCCCTGGTGCCATAAGATAAAGGGGTATCGATAGCATCTATGTATCTGGCACCAGATTAACTATATAATATACCACTCTCTCTATAGGAAGACTAGAAAATCCATCAATGAAAATGTCAGGAAAGTATCAAATGATAATAGGAAGATAAAAAATAGGAGAAATTTCATAAATATCAAATGTAATAGAAGACAAAAAAACTCTTGCTCTCTGGGATAGAAGTCCCTTCACGTCCTAATCCCGGATCCCACTCCCCTTGAACCAGATGAGAGATCCCATCGAATATATGAAACAAAAAATGTTGATGATAAAAATAATCCTCATCTCAATGAGAAACAAGATAATCCATACTGATGATGACATCAAACAAATCAAGATCAAGAAGGACAAAATAACAGACAAACTCTATATCATTTATCTTTAATGAACAAGAAGGACACAAAACCCCCTAATATCTCTTCATTGTAAGGGCTATCAGTAACTCTTTTATAAAGAAAATAGGTTCTGTTGGATGTTTAATCGTATTAAAAAACATGCAGATATAAACGATTGAGAGGAACCAATATAGAATAATGTAATTTCCAATGAAGTTAAAATAAGAATATTAGCTCTAACTTTTGTTAGACCTATATTGGATCATTCTTGACACTTATCTATAGTGTGAATGTTCTTTACTCCTGAGGCATGTGGCTAGAGTGTTATAGACTTTAATGTTTCTGACAACACCACAGTATCCTTTGGAGCTAACAAACCCAGACCCTAGTGAGGTGTAGTCATAGACTAATAGAAGTTTTTTATATCAACAAAACTTCCATAAATATTGCATGTCTTCAAGGGAATAAGACCAAAACGTCTAGTATGTCTGACCCTACAACACATATTGAAATTCAGAGGCACACAACTAGCTGTAGATGATGGTACATATGAAGATCATGGCTGAGACCCACCAATATTACTTCAGCAATGATCTGATCACTTCTTCTTCTTCCCATGCATACCACTGATTCTTTCACTATATGTAAGAGAATATTTGGGAATACAAACCTTTCCTTCCTTATCTATCTATGTACCCATAGATCTATTCACCATATCTACATAGTTAGAAATTTTCAACCTCAATACATAAAATCTGATAACTTGTTTCTAACCATGCATGTAGTCATGAGCCTTCAAATATCAATTCTTCACCACATTCGGAGAAAACAGATGAGATCAGTAAACCAATTGGTGTATGACAACATTGGATTCTCACCATATTTCAAATATTGGAATTTATAAAGACTTTAATAACATCAGTGACTCAAGACAGAACTACTAGAAGAATAGGGTTTTGAAAACCATCTAATACAGGTCTACATGTCTGCATTCCTGGACTATAAAATCCCATAATTTCATTACAGAACTCGTGAGAATGAACATTTTACACATTACCCTAATATTCTCAGGTGTCTCCAGGATGTAAAATATTTTATTGATCATATACATCCATTCTTCTACCTCTTGAGGATCATTTTTTCTTTAATGGATGATTAATTCTCATGTAATAATTCCAATTATCAATATCTATCTCTTGTAGATCCAGGTTTCACCATAACAAAAATATTTTGAACCTTGGAATTTTTTTATAAATTATAAAACCTACCTGTATAATAGTTCTGATGTGATTCTGATCATCTAGTGGATGTATTTTTGGAGTTTCAGCAACAACCTTTTGAGGAACTCGTGGAAGATGTCTCAGAGGCATACTGCTGCACAAAAAAAGAAGGAATGATAATACAATAGAGTAAATATCATCTTAAGATTAAAAACCCATTATCAGAAACATAGAATTAAAACAAAATCCCACACTATAGATAGATATCCCAAATTCCCATGGTAACTTGAGTATCGTCCTAAAAAGTGTTGGCTAAGAAATTATCACAACATAACTCTCAAGTATTGACAATCCTACCTCCAATCTAATAGATATCCCAAGATAATGACTCTTGAGTAAAGACCACATTTGATAAAAAATTGTAATGAATCAACACAGGATACCCTCAAAACTGGCACCCGACCCAACGCTTCACATACCCAAAGGGCGTTCCCGATCCCTACGGGCTAGCGATATATACCCATTACTTGATCACAAAACCAGAGGGAATGATTTCTCCCAACCAATATAAACACAATATATATTAATACACAAGGAAAATAACTAAATAGAGGAATACTAATAAATTTATTCCATTACTGTAAGAAGATATCTCGAACAAACATCAATAGAAGTGGGTAAAACTCTTAAATACAAGTCCTACTCCAAAGGACCAATAAAAATTTCTACTCCAAGTGATGGGATGGATATAATCACACCATATCACCACAAGCTAACCAACCCAGCTAACATGAAACCTCATTGACTCACTTAAACATGTGTCCATTCCCTATAATGGAAGATATACAAAGGCCTATGCACCACTGAAGAGGTGAAAAAGGTGTGAGCTAACATGATCAGTAGGATCCCACCCATGTGTTCCATAACCAGTCTCATTAAAAACTTGTATGTGATCATTTTAAATTAAAAAATGGAATGATAACTAGTAAAAAATTTATATAGAAAACATGGTAAACATTTCCATTTTTTCACAATTATAAAAAAGACGGTATATCAATTTCAAGGAACATTTTTTCATATCATCTTTCAGAAGAATAAAAAACATATAAAGACTAAAATAGTACAAAGATACGAAATAATAAACAAGAGTAGCTGCATAGGCATCACAACACCATAAAATATATAAGGTCAGGTAGTAGACTACTCATGTCCATTAATTATGACTAGTGAAATGTGGCACCTGATGCCAATGATCTAAACTCTAGGACCTTAGGAGAAACCCTAGAAAGTAAAAATCCAATATCATATACCTACCTAGAGGCAATAATATACACTCTAGGACAATAGAAACACCCCTAAAGGTTAACATCCATAATGGATTATGTCCCTAAGCTAAACCTCCCACATAGTACCCAAGGTGACCCATGTTCTCATTTTCACAATAATTTTAATGTTCCAAAAATCATTTCAAAAACATTTCAAATAACCATTTTCAGTGCTTTGATATGCACTTTTTCTTTCCATTTACCAAAAATTAGGGAAAACCCATTTTTCATTTAAAACACTTTTCAACACACAAAAATCAATCTTAAAAATTGCTTTAATTAATCTATTTTTAAATTTTGAAGAATAAGGTTTAGCAACAAAGGATAGAGATGAAACCACCAACCTCAAAACTAATGTCACACATGCACGTAATGGAATCCACCAACAAAAAATCCCATCTATTTCTATAAGGGTAATTGATTCTAATACACGGGTCTTAGTATAGATTTAATTGAGAAACACAGTTGGTAGAGAGGAGGAAACACCAAATACTTCAATAATGAATGCCCACTTCCCCACAACCAACAAAGGAACGACCAAAAGAATTACATCACACAATGGATATAAAAGAGGACGGGAGAAAAGAAAAAAAAAATAGACCAACAGATCAGACAATTCAACCCAAAGTCACTATTATGATCAAAGACAATGAAGAAGAATAAATATCACTTACCCAGAGAGACGCACCACAACCTTATCGAAGATCAAACACCGATAAAATCATTCTAGAATGAATAAAGACTCCCAAAGTCACAAGGGAATTACTTTGGGTCAAGATAGAAAGAGTTTGGGAATGGAACTGAATGAGTAGACACAATCCTATTTGAAAAAACAATACATGGGCCATAACACGATGTGTAACCCGGTTACACGACATGTAACCAACAAAGCCCCACATACGGCATAAAACCCATCTCCTCAAATTAAAAAAAAACAATTTAAAAAAGTCATGATGTGAAATATCTCTTCACAAAGTGTAACATTTCATAGTGTGAATTATTTATTTAATTGCATCCAGCAACACTTACATGTAATGTTACCATGTTACATGGTGTGAAATCTTCACACAACATGCCGAAAAATCCAGATAAAGTTAAAGGCCTGAAAAATATTTGAATTCAAAATTATAGGTATGCTCCCAATTCCTTCTTGACCTTATACAGATAAAAAGAACCAAAAATCAATGAGTTGATTAAGGACGCACATGATATATTGGAAATATTTTGTTATATTATACAATTATTTTACTCATAAATTGATAACAAATGTATTTATTTTGATGTTCTGGGTTGGTATGATTTTCTAGTTTTTCACTATCTGGATGTAATTTATATTCAGAATAATTAGTCCGATAACATATTTAAAATTATTTTAGACACATCTGTAATATTTAAGAACACTATATTGTGATATTTTGATCATGAAAAAGTTTCTTGGAACCATGAGAATGTGGTATTTTAAAGTGACATATCATATCATTTAAATGTTACAAAATTAAAAATTGAACTTTAAAAATAATTTTATTTAATATTCCATCAATGTTTTTAAAATATTAGGTTAAATTATTTCTATTCTCGTAAGGAATCTAATTGTTTCGAAAATGGTCATATTTTTGTGTTTAAAGTCATGAGTGCCATGTCATAATGGAATGAATTGTTCCTATTATCCTTAAAGTGTCATTAAATCCATCAATTTGGGTAGTGATGATAATAATATTATATTTATGAGGTAATTGGTCCAAGAATGACATATAAGGATACATTGAATATTATAAATGATTATATTTGTGTATGTTTATGTATATTAGAGAAAATATTTCTATTGAAATTTATTAATACAAAAAAACCTATAAGGTTACATTTAAAAAATAATAGAAAACATAGTGTGTTGATACACTTCCAATGGATAAAATAATTTTTTAGATGAATTTAAAAAATGAATAAGAATTTATGTAAAAACACATTATTTTGAAGGAAAATAAAAGAAACATAATTTTAGGAGGAAATATATAATAACATGTATTGTCATTTAAAATTTTAATAATCCTTAAGACATAATCAAAGAGGTCAAAATGAGGGAAATATTGATGATGATATAGAAAACTAGTTATCAATATTTAATCAACATATTATTTGATTTTTTGATGATTAAATTGAATCCTATCATTTGATAAATAAAATAATGTTTATAGATATATTTTACCCAATTTTGTTGATAATTAACAATTGACAAAGTAAATTCAACTAATACATAATTATATTTTTTAGTTACTAAAAAATATATTATTATTATTTATTATATAGTTTATATGATGATCATATTAAATGATTAATAAATAATATTAACCCTATTGGTGCTGGAAAATGTTTGTATCCCAATAATATTATTATAAAGACTAATGATTGATATGAATTGGGAAATTGAATTCAACCTTATAATAATTTTACATTTGAAACATCCTTGTTCTTTTTGATTCATTTTATATTTATTATTAATAACATAAATATTTTAATAATATTGAATTAAATGTTTATGAAAAAATATATTTTTATAGTGGTTCAAAGCTATAGTTAACTCCCCCAAGTCCACCCCAACAACACCCAATGTAGGTATGGTTATTTTTATTTAGATTTATTTATTAAGAATCCCATAAATAATTATAATGAACTTACACTTCATGCTGAATGTTATAATATAATTTATTAGGATCTCAATCATAAGTATTAACCTCATCCTCACATCCAAACATAGTAAAATAAGTTTAAACTTATATAAAATTATAATTAGTGGTGAATTTGAATACTATTTAGATCACAAATGTATCTCTCGTTAAATAATTGATTAAACCCTGTCTAAGAAGTATTTGTGTCTTCAATGTTTGCATCTGAATATGTCTGCAGTTGTACCTAGATCATCAGTACAATACAGATAGTAGAAAAAGTACATCTTTTTTATCCGACTTTTCAATCACACAAAACATATAGAATGGGTTTTCATGCTAAAAGAAATAATAATTTTCAAATTAATAGTAATATGTATGTTACTGTAAAATTAGCAATCATTCAAATGGTCAGAATGTCTAATTCATCTGTAAATGTGAATATTTTGTTTTTTATATTAATATTATTTCATAATAGAATATATATATATATATATAGTGAAAAAACCAATTCATGGTCTCATATATGAAAATATGAATCCATATAGTAGTTTCAAACTATATTTTTATTAATAAATTATCAATTTAAACATTACCGAACTCATTGTCAAAGTAATACCATTTATGAAAAAATAATTCCATATAATGAAATATTTTTCTATAGAGTGGAATTAATTTAGTCTTCCATTAAATTTACTATAATTTTAATTTTTAATAATCTTGTAAAATCCCTAAAAATGAATTTTTACTCTATACATAAAATTTTTACAAAAATAAATATTATTCACAGTATTTTATTCTAATTAGAAAAAAAAGAATACTTTTAATCAATACATAATATATTTTCTAAAACATTAATGCTTTCAATTTAATGTTTAATTTATTTCATTCAAAATTTATTATCACAAGATAATATGTTTGTTTTTACACTAAGTGAAAAACGTACAATGTAAGGATTCTCTAACTTCACCTAAATACATATTTTTTGTCTATATAAATTATTACATAATTTTCCAACATTTTATTTGGAATAAAAAATAAAACACATAATTAATAAAATATATATACATTTTTATTCATAATATTAATTCTATTTTAAAATATATTTCATGTCAGAAATCTTTTCAAACTACATATGAAATTTAATTTTTAAAAAATTGAAAACATAATCAATATAAAACATACATCAAGTGTCCACTAAATATATAACATATAATAATCAATATATAAAATTATTCTAGTAATTCCATTAACTCAAGATATGATAATCACAAACTAATAATTCATTATTAAAAAAACAATATATAATTTTAATAAATTTCATAAATTAACATAAATTATATTAATTAGTAAAAAATAAAGGATTTTTTGAAATGATAAAATATAGAATATATGAGGGTATAATGATATTAAATAACTCTCTTGAAATATCCCCTTGTAATGATTCCTAATATAGTAAAATTAAAATATAAATTTTAGAGAATAATTAATTATCAAACTGAATTCAGATATAGGAATAAAAAAATTATCCTAATATAATTTTGTGATTTCGCATTAATTTACATCATTTTTAATAAATAATTGAGTATTATATAATAGGTTATTACTGATATATATTGAAAAGTGAAATGAAAAACTCTTGGAATATGATAATAAAGAGAATAGAAATCTACAAGTGACTTGTATTAAGAATAAAAAACTAAAATTCATCATTAAATTAAAAAAATAATAAAGAACCAAATATACATAAAAAGATAATCAATTGTATTTAGGGGAAAAATAATGATTATAATATGATTATTTAGGGTTTTTATTTTCCTGATGGATTATGATTTCTGAAGAAAAAAATAGTTTTAGATAGGAAAAAGCAATGTTGGTAACTTGATGTTCCAATACCTTGAGGCTAGCCACTGATTATTCTTATAGAAATCTAAATATTAACTTTAATATAAGATCATTTTGGTAAAATAATTATAAATTCATGATAGATTTTTTATGGTTCCCATCTTAAATTATATCTCATTACCATAGATAATTATAATTATCTATATATATCAAACATGATGTGATTTTTAAGGTCAGGAAATATTTTAAAACAAGGATTCCAATGTGGTAATGTTTTCACATAAAACCCTTCAAGACTCATTCATATTAGCTCATAAAATTTGTTTCCTAGTGATATTTATCTTGTAATAACATATTTTGTGATATGTGTAACACCCCAATATTCCACGATATGTTTCCCTTTGAGTAATGAAATAGTTTTCATTGTACGCAATTTCGAGATTTTAACACATCACGACTAATCAAACAAGTCGTTATGAATAATAATACCCACTTCTTAAAACTTTATAAATTTTATCTTTCAGAATGGACTTCATTTTGGGATTTGTAATATCAAAATTAGCTTATGGTGAATTTTTCTTATTTTTCTGAAAACATTCAATTTTTGATGAATAGTGAAAAACACGGAGTTATGGTTTAAAATTGACTTTTTATTTGAATAATTAATTATATTATTTAAAATTAATTTTTATCAAAATAGATACATAATACCTATATATGTTCAACTTAATTCATTGAAGTCATTTTATAATAAGTTTAGATATATAAAATTTTATTTAACTTTTTACCGTCTTTTACCCACCTCCTATGAGAATTTGAAAACTTTCATAAAACGTAATTTTACTACTTCTGTGAGTTGAATTTAAAAAATACTAGAGACACGTTTAATATCAGTAATTAAAATGTGGTTCAATAATATAAAAATAATTTTTGATGAATATTAACTTTTTTACTTTTATTTACCACCGTTAAAAGAAAATAGGGTAATTAAGGGTAAAATTGATACCATAATTACCCTAACACAATTCCTAATTCAGTTGGATAAAAAAACATAGGAATAAAATCTGAACCTCTTTGGTCCACTTGGATTTTATTAAGACATTTATTATTATTTTATTTAAAGAAGAGTTAGAAGATTTAAATTCAATGTTAATTATTAAACCACTTTTAATATAGGGTTACACACAATATAAATTCAACTATAAATATTAATTATAAAGATAAAATGATTTCCTACATAATTATAATTTATTAATAATTTTTAGAAATTAAATAATTAATTTTTTTATGACACAATGACGATGCAGTAATTACCTTATTAATGAATGATTAAAATAATTGATATTATCAATATCCAAATAAATCTAATTTGAGACTTTTAATGAAATAAACGAATTTGATAGGTTAAAATGACATGTTAGGTTTGATTAAATTAATTTTTTTTCAAAGTAATAATTTTTTTCTGAATTAAAAAAAACAAAATACCAAATAGTGTCAAAATTGACATAAAAGAGATTTTAAAACAAATATTATTTTATTAATTGATATTCTATAGCTAAAAATATAAGGTTCAGCCAAAGGGATTAAATAGTATTTTATATGTCATTAATGAAACACTTTAGGTTCTCTTGGAAGTTTATAGTAAGTTTATTAACCATATAATATAAAAATACAAACAGACATGGTAAATGTCATACTTTTTAACTAAAGGTTAAATCTAAAAGATAAGGTTAATATAGTGACCCAAACCTGTCTAAAACCTATTGGATGAGTGGTTTTTGACCCATACCCAAATTATCCTTGAAATAAATTATTTTGGAGCCATTATAAACCGAAAATGAGTTTATTATAAAATAATATTTCAATATTTTCATAAGGTGCCCCTAATCCCTCTTATAAAAGGGAACTTCACCTTCTCTCAAAATCACACCTTCAAAGAAATTTTTATCAGCCAAACTTTACCCAAATATCCTCTAAAATGACATCCCTGAATCCTAGAGGCATTACTTTAGTCAGAAATCCAACTTAAGGATCCCTTTTGATCAAATCAAATGGAAGAACCCGAAGAATTGGTAAATATTTCATCACATCTTTCAAGTTTTTTTTCTTCCACTTCTTCTTTCTTTGTTGTTTCCATTATAAAATAATAACTCTAATATCTTATATATACTGTGATGTTATTATAAAAATTTTACAACCATATTCATTATTCTATCCATCCTATAAATGAAAAAGTCACCATACGTGCATACGTAAGGTTTATCGTCTCCACATTGTGGTGTAGTTTATTATTCAAATACTTCGTCATTTGTTTGGGTATAATAATGAGTATAAATGATTTAAATAATAAATATAGCATGATAATTATTCTGTATATTTGATATACCGTCCCATTATATATGATTTTAATTTCAAAAGAATGATATTGTCGCTTGTTCGTACGTACGAATTGTCGTCTCCATGAACGTGATGAGATTCATTCCCCATCGTATCCATTCAAGACTAATTTTCATTTGATGATTAAAAACAATGTTTAAAGACTTAATATCATTATTAATATGAATAAGATACATCCTATACATAACAAACATTACTTACATAACCAATCATATACAGGAATATGAATCAGTTAACACCTGAAACGATGATACTACTGAAATATCATTAACAAATAAATATTAGAAGATCATATATGATATCATATATATGTATAGAGTTCTTGTATAATTTAATAAAAATGATTTAAATATTATACTTAAGGTTAACATAGCCTCAACCAATGAAAATTACAAGATAAGATCTAATTTCACAATCTCTTTATTATCCGAGGCTATTTTTACGTAAGTATCTACTAGGACCTCTTTATCATCCACATCCATGTTTCTTAAAAATGTATTCAATTTTTTTACTATTTTCTATAATATGGGTTAATATTATTTATACCCTTGTTTTAATTTTTATAAAATGGTTTGAAAGGAATATTTCTGTCGTTTTCCAAACAAGGTAACTTATAACCTTTTCAACAAAATTAAGGTAAGAATGTTTTTTAACTTATACGATGGGTGCGGCTATTTTCCACCATTATGACATCGTCTAAGCTTCCCTTACAATATTATAATAATATTTTTGAAATATTTGTTTTCTATTATAATTATATGACTTTTAAATGATTTCAAAATAGAAAAATATATTTCTCTAAAAAATGTTTTGACTTCATCTATCTCAACATCCTCTAATGTATTTTAAGCTTATTTGAAGTTGATTTATTATGATACAAAACATCCATATCGTATTGATGGTTTTGTGATATGTTTGACTATGGATGTGTTATTTTTACACCATTCATGGTTTATGGATAAGTTTTTGACATTTTTTATGCTAGTTTTCATAAGAATGTTTATGGTACGTTTAAACCTTTTTCATATCAGGAATGAATTAGACTTAGTAAGTGATGGGTGGAGCCTGCTATATCTACTTGATGAATCGGTAGGTATCATGTGACAAACTAGTGTCTTGGCACAAGGAATTGACAAAATCTTATTTGTAGTCTTGGCATAAGGCCTTGACTATGTGGTTATGAAGTCTGGCATTGTGCATTCCATCATTATGAAAGTGGCTATTGATATTGCGTGTGATTATTCGACTAGTATAATATCCATGTGAATAAGTAAATGGAATTATTTGATTATATATTTTCCATATTATTCTGAAGTTCAAGTTTAAAAGGATTTTGTTCTAGTCTAACATTTCCTTAACTGTTTATTTGTATTTATGAAAGTTTTTGTTATATTGTTCTCCTTACTAAGCATCTGAGATCACCCCTTTCTATGTCTTATTTTTCCAAGGATGTGAAGAAGTATATTATGACTGACCTGCAGGGATATTCTAAGGGATATAAGTGTAGACTATGGAGACTATGTTGTGTTAGTTTTTCATTTTATAATGTAATGTAAAAATTATTAATGAACTAGTATTTCCAAGGCTACTAAACTAATTGGTCTTTAAAGACGTGATCTTTTGTGATCATGCCAATGTTATGTAATAAAGCACCGACTCTAGCTAACTAGGGTCGGGGAATTACTGTAGGAATTAGTGTAAGTTTATTAAAAACCTTGGAAGCTAGATTAAGAAAAACTCTGATTAAATAACATTAACCTAAGATAGACTTTGAGGATTAGTATAGAAGAAAATACTAGAATTTTGGAACTATAGAAATTTTGTGAGTTTTCCAAGAAATACATCCATGTATAGATACGAGCATGTAGAGGTGGATCTGGCACAAATGTACCTAGGGGTAAAAACTGAAAACACCACTTTGATATAGACTCGAATGGGAACTGGTGCACAACAACGAGCCTTGCTGCACTCTTGGTTACGACACTCCCTAGGGATATGATTAGCATAATTATCATTTTCTTTAAAAATTATTATGAAGGGTTTATGAGTATATACATCCTCAAAGAAAACATTTTTAGAATTATGGATTATATCCATAAACTTTTCAATTTATGTTAACATTTTTACAAGTTTGGAATTATGTATTGTGATTCATAAATTCATATAGTGTATGACATTATTTAGAAATGGAGCCTAGTGGAAGGAATGGAAACTGTATCAATGCATGTAATCCATATAGGAATTTCCCTCCTACACAAGATAATTATAGTATATCTAGGGATCCAACTGGTGTAGATCAGCTTATCAACATACTGGGACAACTCACTCA
Source organism: Viscum album (assembly GCA_963277665.1). Classification (NCBI taxonomy): domain Eukaryota; kingdom Viridiplantae; phylum Streptophyta; class Magnoliopsida; order Santalales; family Viscaceae; genus Viscum; species Viscum album. The sequence goes on along the minus strand of OY728132.1, from coordinate 2,118,680,671 downwards.
TGTTATGAATAATAACCTTACCCGTATGGAGTACCCTGATCCACAGCGTGGAGGATCAATGTTTGACTGATTCAAGAGGAAACAACCACCAACATTCAATGGGACTACAAAATCCATTTGTAGCCAAGCTATTGATAAGTAACTTAGTTAAAATATTCCAAGATTTGGGGAGTAGCGAAGGGGAAAAAGTTTTCATGGAAGTTTATCACCTCACATGAGATGCAGATCAATGGTGTTCATTGATTCAAAACACAACAGAAGATGATGAACTATCAAATATGGAATAGAGAGAGTTTGAAGAGACTTTCTTAGAAAAATATTTTCCTCGTGACCATCAAGCGGATATGGAAAAGAAATTTTTGAGTATGAGACAAACGGAGGATGAGAATGTCGCAAAAATATGAGGCTAACTTTACAAGGTTTGAAAGGAATGCTGCAGATTATATATGAAACCCAAGAAGTAAGATTGGTCATTTCGTTGATGGGTTAAAGTCACTTATTTGTTAAGAATTAGTATCAAAATCCTTCAAATCGTACGAAGATATTGTATCATGTCCTATTAAGATAGAAAAAGCAAATGAGCCTCAGCCTAGTTGGTGAGGTATCCTTAAGTGCATCCATAAGACCCAGGTTCAAAACTAGGTAGAGGCATATTTTCGGGTACTGTAGTAGGAAATGCAACAACACTGTAGCAGTACAATACACTATGTGGGTACTGTAGCAGAATTGTACACTGTACAGGTATTGTAGTAGAACTGCACATTGTACGGTACTGTAGAAGGCACTGTAGCAGGTAATGTTCGGTACTGTAGCAGATGGAACTATTCAACTTGGACCACCAGTTTGGGATTGGAGTCCTTAAGGCTTTAAGGACACCTTGGCCTTCGGGTCAGTAAGGATTTTGGGACACCTTTAAGGCCCTTGGGCCACCTCAAGGCCTTTGGGCCACATGTTGGTGCCCCAGACACACTATAAAAAATGAGCAGCCCCAGAAGATGATTCAGAGCAGGTGCACCTACCAGAGTAGAACCAAATGGATTGTTAGAATGAGAGGGTATGGCTATGTCATCGGTACCAGCCTCATCTTGCATGGGAATCCAAGCCAGACGACCATGCAATGTTGGAGAGATACTATCATGATGCAGATGCTGGGGAGAGGAAGTTCCTTGTAGATATTCTGGTTGAATTCTCTAAGACTTTCGGGTCATGTAATATCCTAAGCCTACAGGCCTTATAATATCTGAGTCTACAGGCCTTGTAAGGGTTCCCCCTCATCCCTTGAAAGTGGGGTTATCAAAAACCTATAAAGATGAAGGCCTTCGGGCCATTCAGGCTATTAAGACAGAAAAGTAATTCTCAATATCTTACGACTATATAGAAAAGAAAGAGAAGAAGAGATCTGTTGATCATTCTAGAAATGAAAACAAGGGGAAGAAAGAAAAAGTTTAATATCCATCTTGCGGTAAATGTGGAAAGAAACACCCTGGTAATTGCCTGAAAATAATGGTATTCTGTTACAAGTGTTGTAAGAAGGCCACCAAGCTTGTGATTGCAAGGGGAAGAAAGAGGTTTTCAATGTTTAATGACACAATTGTAGAGAAAGGGGGAATTATTCAAATTAATGTCATAAGTGCCAAGGAAACTTACCTCAGAAAAGGCCAAGGGATCAACACCAAGCTTATACTATCACTAATGCTGAGTTAGAAGCTCCAACAGACATCGTGGAAGGTAGTTTAATGGTTTCCTCATGTTTAGAAAATGCTTTATTTGATTTTGGATCATTGCATTGTTTCATATCTTCCCAGTTTGCTAAGAAAATTAGGTATTTTTAATTTGTCTTTACAAGGTAGTTGTTCGTAAAAACACCTAAGGAGATTATCATTGCAACAATGTTTTGTGAATCAGTTCCCATTAGGGAATATAAATGTTCTTTATCTATTGATCTCATCATCATACCCATGATTGAATTTGATATAATCCTTGTTATGGATTGGATTTCGGACCATGATGCAAATATTTATTTTAAGAAGAAGGATGTTGTAATTCTCGATGATGATAAAGAGTACCTTATCTTTTGATAAGAAACGTCATCACATAATTCTTATCTAGATCCACCCCTAGTATCTCAACTAAATTCAATTATTGGGGAGAAAGAGAATGAAATAACTGTGGGTGAGGAAAGGAATTTTCAAATAGAGGATGTACCAATTGTGCAAGAATATGTTGATGTGTTTCTAGAAGATCTACCTGGACATCCTCCAAAATTATAAATTGAGTTTTCTATTGATTTAATTCCTAGTTCATGTCTCATATTGAAGACCCCTAATTGAATTTCCAATGTGGAATTAGAGTAACTAAAGAAAAAACTAGAGGAATTTAGTAATAAGGGATTTATTCACCCTAGTGTTTCTCAATGCGACGCCCCTATTCTTTTTGCTAAGAAGAAAGACAGATCTATGAGGTAGAACATTGACTACATTGAAATAAATGATATAACAATAATGAACTAGTATCTCATACCTTGCATTGATGATTTATTCTACCAACTACTTGGAACTCAATATTTTTAAAATATTTAACTTCGATCTGGGTATCATCAGTTGTGTGTGAAGAAGGAAGAAATTATGAAAACATCATTTCGAACTAGGTACAATCATTATGAGTTTATTGTAATTCCTTTTGGGTTGAGTAATGCACCCTCTCTCTTCATGGATCTAATGAATAGAGTTTTCAGGGAATATATTTATGACTTGGTAGTGGTATTTATTGATGATATCTTGATATACTACAAAAGCTACGAAGATCATGAAAATCACTTGCGCATTATTCTAAAGACTCTACGAAGAATTGAATTATATGGGAAATTTAGAAAGTGTGAATTCTAGCTTTAGGAGATTTCTTTTCTTGGACATATTGTCTCTAAGGATGGAATCTCTGTTGATCCTTCAAAGACCAATGTATTCCTGGAATGGCCAGCACCGACCAGTATAACTAAGGTACACAGTTCTATTGGTTTAGCAGGTTATTATTGATGTTTCATCCAGAATTTTTCCCGGTTATCTAACCCATTAACAAAGCTCATACATAAAGGGGATAAATTAGTTTGGACAAAAGAGTGTGAAGAATGTTTTGAATAACTGAAGAGAAGATTAGTCAATGCTCTTATCTTGACACTACCATTGGGGAATAATGGGTTTGTTTTTTATAGTTATTCTCCAAAGAATATACTTGAATGTTTCCTTGTGAAGAATGATAGAGTGATTACCTTTGAATCATGAAAGCTAAAAAATGAAGAGAAAAACTATCCTACTCACGATCTTGAGTTAGCAGCTGTAATCATTGCTCTGAAAATATGGAGACACTATCTCAATGGTAAAAATGTGATATTGATACAGATCAGAAGATTTTGAAGTATATTTTCTCACAAAAATAACTCAACATGAGGCAAAGGAGATGGATTGAACTACTAAAGTATTATTATTGCACAATACAGTACCACCCTGGGAAGGCAAATAAGGTGGAAGATGCTTTGAGTACAAAGGATCATTGAGTTTTGAACAAGATGATAATTGAAAGGGATCCTATTTATATGGATCTAGTAATGATAGATATGGGAATAACCATGGAAGGTCAAACATCAATTATTTTCAAATGGTTTCCAAACCATCCTTTCAAGAAAGGATAAACAGTTCTCAGACTAATGATGAGGAGTTTCAAAAGAAAATTAATGTTGTTAAGGATGAGAGATTGAGTGACTTCATATATGAAGATGGGATTTTGAAATTTGGGAAGAGACTTTGTGTTCCCGATTTACATGATATAAAAAGGGAATTGTTGGATGATGCCCATAGCTCCAATTTCTATATACACCTTGGCAGCACAAAGGTGTATAGATATTTGATGGTACATTTTTTGTGGGACACCATGAAGAGGGAGATTACTGATTTTGTGTCAAGATGTATGGTTTGTCAACAAGTGAAAGCTTGAAGGAAACATCTTGGAAGAGTAATGAAACCACTTCCCATACCTGAGTGGTAATGGGATAATATTACAATGGACTTTGTCATGGGGCTACCAAATACTCCTATAAGGAATGATTCCATATGGGTCATTGTTGATTGTCTTACCAAGTCAACACATTTTCTTGCTATAAGAGAAGATTTAACACATGAAGGTCTAGAAATACTATATTAATGAAGTTGTAAGACTTCATGGAGTACCCTTATCGATTGTTTCTAATCGAGATCCATGTTTTACATCAAGATTCTGGAAATTTTTTCAGAAATCCATGGATACTGAACTTCGTTTGAGCACTTCTTACCTCCATCAATATGATGGAAAATCAGAATGGAGTATTAAAACCATAGAATACGTGTTAATATCTTGCACACTTGACTTTCAAGGTATGTGGGATCAATATTTACCTCTGGTAGAATTTTCTTATAACAATAGCTTCTATTCAAGTATTTAGATAGCACCATATGAAGTGTTATATGGAAAGAGATGTCGCACACCAACTTTTTGGGATGATGTTGGTGAAATAAAACTTGTAGTACTAGAACTTGTTGAGGAAAATATGGAAAAGGTGATGGTTATCCAAACCCACATCAAAGCAGCACAAAGTAGGAAGAAGAACTATGCCGATAACCAAAGGAAGGATTTGGAATTTCAAGTAGGAGATCATGTTTTCTTGTAGGTATCTCCATGGAAGGGAGTTATACAATTCGGTAAGAAGGGTAAATTGAGTCCCAGGTACATTAGACCATTCAAAATTATAGAACAAATTGGGGTTGTAGCATATTATTTGGCAATGCCACCATGTCTCTACAAAGTTCACGATGTGTTCCACATATCATTGTTGAAAAAATACAGGCCTAACCCAACACATGAACTCACCTATTAGGAAATTGAACTGGAACCAGATCTGTCCTATTGTGAAGATCCTGTCAAAATTCTAGATACCAGAGAAAAGGTTCTGGAAAACCAGACGACTCGTCTGGTAAAATTTCTATGGAGAAACCATAAGATGGAAGAGGCAATGTGGGAACCCGAGGAACTAATGATGAAGAACCACCCAAATCATTTTATGCAATATTATTCTAGAAATTCCGAGGAATAAATTATTTGAATGAGGGAATAATGTAACACCCCATGCTTCCATGGTACGTTTCCCTTTGAATAATGCCATAGCTTGCATTGTACGCAACTTCGATATTTTAACACACCGTGACCATTCAAACTAGCCTTTATGAATAGAAATACCCCCTTTATAAAATTTTACAAATTTTATCTTTCAAAATGGACTTCATTTTTGGATTCATAATAATGAATTTAGCTTAGGGTGTTTTTTTTATTTTTTTGAAAACTTTCAATTTTTTATGAATAGTGAAAAATACTGAGTTATTATTTAAAATAGAATTTTTATTTAAAAAATTATTTATTTTATTTAATTTTATTTTAGGTAAAAATAGATACATAATACCTATATATTTTCAACGTAATTCATTGAATTCATTTTATAATAAATTTAGATATATTGAATTTTATTGATCTTTTTACCGCCTTTTACCCACCTCCTAAAAGAATTTGAAAATTTGCATAAAACTTAATTTTACCACTACAATGAGTTAAATTTAAAAAATCACAGAAACATAGTTAATATCAGTGACTAAATATTGGTTCAATAAGAAGGAAAAAAAATTGGTGAATAGTAACTTTTTACTTTTATTTACCACTGTTAATAGTAAATAGGGTAATTAAGGGTAAAAATGATATCATAATTACCCTAACACATGTCCTAAAACTATTTAATAAGTATAATTCGACCAAAAACAACCTTAGGAATAAAATATGAACCTTTTCGGTCCACTTGGATTAGATTAGGACATTTATTGTTATTTTATTTAAAGAAGACTTAAAAGAGTTAAATTCAAGGTTTAATAACTAAACCATTTTTAATATAGGGTAACACACAATAAAAAGTATACTATAAATATTCATTAGAAATATTAAAATATTTCTTACATAACATATATTTATCTATAATTTTTAAACATTAAATAATTAAATTTATTTATGATCCAATGAGGATATAGTAATTACCTTATTAACGAATGATTAAAATAATTGATATTATAAATATCCAAATAAATATAATTTTATTCTTTTAATAAATTAAACTAATTTTTAAGGATAATATGACATGTTAGGGTTGATTAAATGATTTTTTTTGAAGTAATAATGCTGTTATAAATTGAACAAAAACAAATTACAAAATAGTGTCAAAATTGACATAAAAGTGTTTTTAAACAAATATTATATTATTAATTGATATTCTATTCCTAAAAATCTAAGGTGCCACCAAAGGGATTAATTAATATTATATATGTCATTAATGAAACACTTGAGGTTCAATTGGATGTTTATAGTAAGTTTATTAACCATATAATTTAAAAATACAAAGAGACCAAATAAATGTCAAACTATTTAGCTAAGAGTTATATCTGAAAGATAAGGATAATATAGTGACTAAAACCTATCTAAATCCTATTTTTTAGAGGTTTTCAAACCATACCCACATTATACTAGAAATGAATCATTTTGGATCCATTATAAACCAAAAATGTTATTATTATAAAACAATATTTCAATATTTTCCTAAGGTGCCCCTCACCCCTCTTATAAAAGGAACATCACCATATCTCATATTCACACCTTCATAGCCATTTTACTTGGCCAAAGCCTACCCAAATATCCTCTTAACTATAATCCATTCATCCTAGATGCGTTCCTTTAATAAGAAAGCCAACTTAAATATCCCTTTTGATCAAATCAAAAATAAGTACCTAAAGAAGAGGTAAATATTTCATCACCTCTTTCAAGTTATTTTCTTCTTCCACTTCTTCTTTATTTGTTGTTTCTATTATAAAATAATAACTCTAATATCATATATATTCTGTGATGTTATGATAAAATTTTTATAACCATATTTATTATTCTATCTATCCTATAAATGACAAAGTCACCATAAGTGCGTACGTACGGATTACCGTCTCCACGTCGTGGTGTAGTTTTTTATTCAAATAGTTCAACATTTGGATGGGTATAATAATGAGTATAAATGATGTAAATAATAAATATAACATGATAATTATTCATTATATATGATATAACATCCAATTATATTTGATTTTAATATCAAAAGAATGATATTGTCACTCGTGCGTACGTACGGATTGCAGCCTCCACGAACGCGATGAGATTCATTCCTCATCGTATCCATTCAAGACTAATTTTTATTTTATGAATAAAAATAATTTTTAAAAACTTAATATCATTCTGAATATGAATAAGATACATCCTATCCATAAGAAACATTACTTATGTAACAAATCAAATAAAGGAAAATGATTCACTTAACACCTAAAACAATGATACTACTGAAATATCATTAACAAGTAAATATTTGAAGATCATATATGATATTATATTTATGTATATAGTTCTTGTATAATTTAATAAAAATTATTTAAAAATTATACAGGATTTTAACATATCCTCAACCAAGTAAAAGTACAAGGTAAGGGTTAATATCAAAATCTCATTATTATCTGAGGTTGTTTTTACCTAAGTATCTACTAGGACGTCTTTATCATCAACATCCATGTTTCTTAAAAATGGATTCCAAAACATTTTTACTAATTACAAGACTATGGGTTAAATTCATTTATTCCCTTTTTTTTACTTTTTTAAAAAATTATTTGAAATGAATCTTTCTATCGTTTTCCAAACAAGGTACCTTATGAACTTTTCGTCAAAATTATGGTAAACTTGTTTTTAAATTCTACGGCAGGTGCGACTATTTTCTGCCGTTATAACATCGTCAAAACTTCCCTTATAAGTTTATAAGAATATTTTCAAAATAAATGTTTTATTTTATAATTATATTAATTTTAAATTATTTCTAAATAGAAAGATATATTTCTCTAAAAAGAGATTTGATTTCATCTATGTCAACATCCTTTGATGGATTTCAAGATTATTTAAAGTTGATTTATTATGATACAAAACATCTATATTTTTTTGAATGTTTTGTGATATTTTTTACTATGGATGTGTTATTTTTACACCATTCATGGTTTATGGATAAAGTATTGACATTTTTTGTGCTAGTTTTAATACGAATGTTTATGTTATGTTTAAACCTTTTCATATGAGGAATGCATTGGACTTAGTAAGTGACAGGTGGAGCCTGCTAAAGCTCATTGAGGCATTGTTAGGTATCATGAGACAAACTAGTGTCTTGGAACAAGGCCTTGGAAAAATATTATTTGTAGTCTTGGAACAATGTCTTGACTATGTGGTTATAATGTCTGGAATTACGCATTCCATCATTAGGAAAGTGGCTATTGATATTGCATGTGATTATTCGACTAGTAGAATATCTATGTGAATAAGTAAATGGAATTATTTGATTTTATCTTTGCCATATTATGTAGAAGTTCATGTTTAAAAGGCCTTTGTTCTAATCTTACATTGCCTTAAATGTTTATGCTTATTTCTGAAAGTATCTGCTATATTGTTATCCTTACTGAGCATATGAGATCACCCCTTTCTATGTTTTATTTTTCAAAGGATGCGAAGAAGTACATTATGACTAACCTACAGGGATAGTCTAAGGGATATGAGTGTGGTCTACGGAGACTTTGTTGTTGTAGTTTTTCATTTTATAATGTAATGTAAAACTTATGAATGTATCTAGTATTTCCAAGGTTACTAAACTAATTGGTCTTTCAAGACTTGATCTTTTGTGGTCAAGTCAATGTTATGTAATAACGCACCAACTCTGTGTATCTTGGGTTAGGGAGTTATAATATGGATAAGTATGATACCAAATCCTAATATCAAAATAATATATGTTTATCTACATAACATGAATATCATATATCTATCAATGTCAACAAAAAAGTGATCTAGTATATTTTCCCATTTATTATTATATTTTTTCAAAAGATCACCCATTGGTTTTTCATAAATTATAGAGATATTATAAAACAGGACCATCCTTAATTTTTTAACATATTGCCTCCAAATTTAATCTTATATCGATATGAACTAATAATTTTAGTAAAAAATTTCTTTAATAAAGAAAAAGAGACATAAAGTATTTGAGGTGTATAAATAATTATAGCTATCTTGATAGAAAGTTTTCTACATATAGAAATATTGATTATTTTTTTAGTAACCTCTAACTTATCTGAATCAATTTTATATTATTATTTAGATTATTCATAGTAATATGAATAATGATAATCAAAATTCCCCAAAATAGTTTATTATCTAGCTACTAGATATTTAATATTTGAATTGAATATAGCTTCCTATTGTTTTAAATTATTTTCATTCAATGAGTCTCTATGATTTGAAATTAATGTCTTCATTAATGATGAGAATATAAATCCATACACTATAGAAAACTCAATCAAGAAATTAATGACACCATTTATATAAAATTGATCCTTTTAATTTTTTGGATGACTTTATGTTGATACATTTCAAAAACTATATTAGATCCTTTAGTCAATTTTTTTAAATAAATTGAGTTCTTCTATCCTTACTTATTAATATTATTTGATCAATAATTTCATAAAATATCAACATATTAACAGATTAAAAGTGTCAAGTGTTATTTTAAAAAAATTTCTCATTAACTATAGGGAAGTGAGTAAATAAAATAAGAGTATCTATTAGTTCATTAATTGACATTAATTTTTATTTAATATACTCTAAAACTACTATTTTAACTGAACATGTTTTCCTTTCATAATGAAGCATGATCTTTCATCATTTCTATATGCTCAATTCTATGTGATTTATAAATTCCTATCTTAATCTAAGGATAATTTTTTGTTAGTTCTCTTGATCCTTCAATAAAACATAAAAATCATGAAAAACTATTATTGAAACAATTTTGAGTTAAAATTATTAGACTATGATTTTATATTATAATTTTCTTCACAAATTTTAATTTATTCTTTATATTACTTTAAAACTAATATAAAATTAGTATTTCACCTTGAAATAGATGAAATTTTGAGAAAATATAAGTTATGATGTGATTTATATTTTAATCAAAGACGTTTTAATATTCCTTTATAATTGCTGATTAAATTTCATTATCAAATACTAGTTAATTTATTATTAAAAATAAAATCTCATTCTGAATATCTTTTCTCTTATTTTCTTCATCCCTTAAATGTTCATTCCCTTTTGAATCTTTATACAGACCAATATTATCTATATATGCAGTAGGTATTTCTACATGGACTTATTCAATAGTTTCGTACACTCTCTTATCATTTTCAAGAGTATCTACCAAGAAATAATATTCACCATAATCTTCTCTAGCTATAGATATTGATTAATAATTTATCTCAAAATATTATAAGGTTAAAATACATCATTATTTCTTCCTTCCTTAGATGATGTTTCTTCATGTGTAGCTATAAAACACATGCCAAAAGATTCAAACTAAATGTTCTAAATATTGGATTGATTGTATCCATTAGTAGTGGAAGGGATTAATTTTCTTCTTTGAATTATTTTTATCATTCTACTATTAAAACAATTTCCTTTACATTATGTTGTTTCTATACAAATACACAAAAAAATTAATCAATATTCATCAATAATTTATCATCCATTGTGTTTTTATAATGAATAATAATGAATTATAACTCATTCAAATCAACATTATTCTTCTCGAACATATGGGTTAGTTTTATTCCATAAGGATTTAAATTAAATTTCTTCCTTCATTGATTATAATAGATAATTTATAAAATAATGTAAATTGTAAAATTAATTTTATACACATTAAATAGTAGATATAACTAATATATATAATGGAATATTACTATCTCAAACTCTCAATCCCAGTAGACAGTTTTAATTTGAAAAAACATTGATATAATATTTTTTTTCGTTTTTAAATGATTTTGTGACATCTTTTAAATATTTAGAATCCAAAATAAGAAAAAACATGGTATCCATATGACTAATGTTATTAGTATTAAAAAAATTTGTCTGAACAAGAAATTCCCTTTACGTGGAATATAAAATAAAACACAATTTAATCAAATTTATAATAAATATACATTATATGTTTCTATATTGTAATCAAATCTTATGAAATTTTAAACTAGAATAGAGAACTATCCAAATTTACTTGACATATTTTTTAAAAACTAATTTAGTTTTTTTAGATCATTCAAATTTAATAATTTATGAATACTATTATTTTAATATGTAGATTCTTTATATTAACTTAGGGAAAATCAACATATTTACCACCTGAAACACTTATCTAGGAGGTATTAATTAATTATCTATGGATTAATATTGATGGAAAATTATTGATCCTCTATGAATTTATCATTATCAAATATGGGTTTGTGGTTCATGTTATAGTTTATATAATCGAGAGGGATGTTACATGGATTTAATTTGGATTTAATTTATTCTATAAAAATTATTAAATTCTTGGAAAAAATATTAAAAAAGGAAACCAAATCATTACATGACTAGACATAGATAGGTAAAAAAAGAATAATAAAAATCAAAGATAAAAATATTATGAAGATTTTAAAATATATTACATTTCATAGAGTAAATTGTATTTATTAGAAGAAAAAAAATACCATATTAAAATTAAATATTAGGTATGAATAAATTATATCACCTATTATGAAATTATATTATATAAAGTTTTTAGGCTTAAAAGTAAGAATCAAATAACACTACAAAAAAGATATAACTAATAATGAATATATAAAATTGAATAACCACAATAATAACACAAAAAGATAATAAAAACTAAAATCATTTATCTTAAATAAAACCAACTCCCACCAAAAAATTTCCATATGATATTCTACAAGGAAATTTTAAAAATACATGTGGATTGGTGTTTAATATAAATATATTAATGTGAAATACAACCTTTATGAAAAGGATATGTCAATAAAGGATTCCTTATGTCATTATTATTGGCCTTCAAATAGATTATTTTATTTTTTAAAGCACTGATTATAGATTTTTTACAATAGATGACTTCAATATGTCCAAAATATAAAAAAAATATTTTAATTTATTATTTATCCATAAATTTTTTGAACAATTACAATAAGTTGTAACATATTCCACTTCATTAGTAGATAAATTAATAAAATGGTTTTTATTAGTAGTTCATGAAACCTATGATTATCCCAAAAGATTCATGTTCCAACATTATTCTTCATATCTAATTTATAACCCCCTCATTTGAAATAATAATATGAAATTAAATCAAATATATTGGTTTTGTGAAATATAGAAGAAAATATAGGTGTCCATTTAGATACCTTAAAATACTTCAGGAATATTTTAGATAATATTAGCTTCAAAATTCATGAAATATTTTTTAGAGAAATATAAAAATGTATTATATCAATTCTACTTCTAATTGGATATTAAAATCATTGAATTATTCATATATAAAACTTACTATCTTGTTTCACATAGGGTTTCATTTGGATATATTTTTTATCTAGTTTAAAAATGAACAATAATTATATTAATGAAAACAAACTAATAGATATAGTATGTGGTTATCCTAGGGTCCAAGCCGTTGGGTTGGATTTTATAAAATACCTAGGAAAAATGAATAAATGAGTAAAAAGAAAAATAATGTTCGAACATTAATCAAAGAATCACATTCCAATAATAATATATCTATTTTCATAAACTAGTAAAATTGAAAACAAAATTAATTACAACATTTTTATTCATAATTAGGTCTATAAAATTCCCATATACTAGATAATAACTCTATATCACATAATATTCCCTTTTACCATTGTCAAGTACATTAGTTTGTTAAGAATAGAGGTGAACCAAATTTATAATTAATTGTGGAAACTTGATCCCATTTAATGGTAATGGATGAGTAAAGGTATCTAGTTAATGCATCAAGGAAAACACTCTCAATAAATAAAAAATTATCGCACAATAATAATTAAAAGACATATACGAATGAAGTAAAATATGTGTGAAAAAATTGAAAAAATCGTAATAATAAAACATTCATTATAAAATATCCCCCATAAATGCATTATTGTAATTTAAAAAGTCAACCACTCATGGTTTTCATGATATTGTGTACAAATAATGAATTCATGACCCATGAAGTTACTTCTTTAGGCCCATAGTTAGTCTCTTTACACTTATCTGAATCCTCAACTTGTAGTTAGAAATTTATAGTCACCATTATTTATAGGTAGAATCTCCCCTGATGTTTTTACATTAATATTAAATTATATAAATCATGTAATGAATGAATCAAAACTACCAAATCAATATAAATTATTTTGGACGTCTCGAATGATCATATCCTTAAAATCACCATTTCAAAATTCCACAACACAAAGATACACATTTTGGTGTTAAACAACTACCTCTTCCTTTATAATTTCCTAGATATTGCACAAATTCATGCACTTAATCCATAATATAAAATTGAAATCTATTGGTAAAACCATATCTTTATTACATTAATGGTTTTTGCACAACAATGAATATAGACACAAAGGAATATTAATCTATTTTAATTTAAATATTACCATCTGTGCTACTTATCTTCTTCACCTTAAGAAAGAATGTAGTATGAGTGGAAACCACAATCATATAAATACCCCTTCATTATAATAACTATCACATCAATGAAATTCATGAATCATAGTTAATACCTTCTTAGGTAGATCATTTATATATATCTAGATACATTTCTTCATTATCACATTCATGACATCACACCTATGTGTTTTGAAAAATAATATATGGTATCTCAACATTAGATCTTTGAAAATGCCTGGAATAATTATATGAAAGTACCTTTAGTTGTGTTGTGAATGTTCCTCTTGAATCCAGTTCCACTTTTAGAATCTCTTATATATCATTAAAAATAGACAGCCTGACCTGAAGTAATCTCTTGAGACATGATCACCTACCTTCCAAATTTAAAAAAGGATTTTTCCTTATTAAATACACTACCACCTGTATTTAAGAATATAAATTCACTAATATTATCCCAATAAACTTATGATATCATAAAAAACAAAAGTCATGTTGTGATATAAGCAGTTAATACATAATTTTTCTTCCACATCTGTTCATTCAATATTCCCATATTGATGTGGGGTATTACTTCATTTGAAGTAGTATCTTCATTATCATATGATATAAGTGTCTTAATAATATAACCAAATCCCATATAATATTTCATTATGAAAAATTCATGTGCATCATGAACCCTAATATCTTGATAAAGGGCATTGAGATGACATCACTTCAACTTTGTGAACATGCTTATATTAAGGTGAACAGTTTAACACATTTCACACATCATAGAATATTTTTATACAAAAAATAAACTTATTTATAATACCAAACACTCTAAGACTTATTATTATATTCTTTTCTACCTTCCCATACCATTCTTATAATGCCAGAGTATTTTAAAAGAAAACTATGTTCAATAGCTTAAAAAAAGGAAACATCGATATTTATTGAACCTAGATATATTAGGTTATAGTTAAAACCGAGATGTTGAATTGGATATTATGTATAGTATTAGACATATTATGAAATATATATAAATAAAATATTCAATAAAAATGTATTGATAATTTTTTTGGAAATAATTATTAATTTTTTTAATTTTATTTTCATTTTTAAAAATATGGTTTCATCAAAAATGGGTTTTACTGATTTTTGTGAGTGAATATAATAAATAATTTATAATAGATAGAGATATTTAACTAGATAAAAATTATTTCATTTTCAAAAACATTATATCGAAGTTATCTTATGGTGATGTTTTTTATTTTTTTAAAAATATGGATTTTTCCTTAAATAGTGAAAATAATGATTTTTATAAAACTCTCAATTATTTTCATTGAAAATTACCATTATTATTTGAAGTTTATTATAGATTAAAATAATTATCTTTTAGTTGTAAATAATAATATTTTTTACATGGGATTCAACTTTATACTTGATTTTGGTATTTTCTCATTTTTTGGATTAAAAAAACATTTTTGTAAAAACTATTTTTCATTGTGTTTTAAAAATATATATTAAACATAATAAATTTAATTCATAAGAGATTGATTTAAATTAATGGAATTAATTTCCTGAATTGTAAATTCAATTTGTACTTGGATGATTTTTTATATTTTTCCAAAAAATTTACATTTTTCGGAATTGTTAAAAGATACATAATTAATAATTAGTGTATCATTTATAATATCACCAAGAAATTTATTTGTTATAAAAATTATTATAATTATGAACAAAATAATATATTATAGTATAAAAAAATATCATACAAAAATAATTCAAAACATATATATAATAATGTTTTTCAAGGTAAATAAAAAACTAATTTTCAGTGTCGGTGTACTACTTGTACATCCCTGGAGAAGTTAAATTTGGTGCCCTAAAGATAATTTTTTAGAAGGAAGAAATATTTTCTAAAATATTTTAATAAATATGAATTAATATATATGATATTTTTTGACATATATGAATTGTTTAGTCATAAATCAAGTATCTCATTATTGACGCTTCCCAAATGGGCATTGAAAATTCTCGAATTGATTAAATACTCAAAGCATGACTATTATTTTCTCTGAAAAAATGAAGAACAATCAAAACTAAATAAATATATAGAGGATTTATCACGTGATTCATTTAACCCCTAGGAGGATAAATGATTGCATGACCCTAGGAAATACATTTGAGTTAATCATACGCTTCTTAGTATCTGTGAATGATCACATGAAGTTCCATTGTTGATTCCCCTGGAACATACAAACCCCTGTGAAAAAGACTTCCTATTCTTAAGAAGGATTCCAAAAAATCATGGATGATCATTAAAAGGAAACCTGATAATCTCCTTCGATCGTATGATATATCATGTAACAGATTCCAGTTATTCACCCAAAGCCCCTTGTAAAATAATGATTAAAAGATGGGAAATGTGGAAAACTATCTCAAAGGTAAGATATGTTAATTTTCATGTGAAGGGGTTATTCACCTCCTATGATCAATGGTAACCTTGTGAATGAATTATTCCAACCCATCTTCATATCATAAAGACCCTTCAACATGCCATCTTGGTCTCACGAATGGCCTAAGACAAGCCAAATTTACCTTGCAAAGGGCCACAAACAAGTATCACTTTATTATGTGAAAACCACATTGAAAAGTGTCCTAATCTTGCAAAGAATCCTAGATATGTAGGTCTGATCTGGACAAGGATATTTGACATGTCAACATAATCTTATGAAAGACCTTTGATAATCCAATGGTCCAATAAATATGGAGATGATGGAGTGTTCTCATGATTTTTATTCATCACATGACACCACCCATATCAAGATCATGAGATGCTTGTGATGTGGTACTCTATCCACTAACTCAATCCCATATTTGTGATATTCATATTGTGAAAGGAAATGTACATACAGGGAACTGAGACCTATAAATTCATCCCACTCAATGCACCAAATCACAAATATATATACTAGGAATTCCCACTGAATAATAGATTGGACATCTTAGAGAAGAAACTCACACCATCAGATGAGTCTTTCACCTGGTAAAATTATGGGAAATGAATTGAGGATTGTATAGAATGTACATGTTCTTCTTGTGACCACTATATTAATCATGTGTTGGAATTTTAGCGTGCTGATCAGATTATTAAATGGAGGATTCTATATGTTTTCTTGGTCACATTAAACCTCAACATGTTAATGGTTTCCAAACAATGAATAATATATTGAGTATAGTATAAAAATATGGAATAAATACGTGAATACGAATACTCTGATTTTCATAAGAATTAATCATGTGCTTCACATGAGCAATACAGATCAAGTAGCAACACCCGAACATGTCGAAAAAGACATTTAATTTCCCATATAATGTCATCCAAGCTACACGATATCCTTCATATATATCATTTAAGTCCTAGGAATTTCTCCAGGCATGTGGGAATGTTTTGTGATTTCTTATAGACATTTGAACCAAGTCATGTGGAGTACACTAGACACACCAAAAATATCATGAGATATCCTTTTGACATGTAATCCTTGATCACATGACACCCTTGGATATGTCTGCATTGATCAAGTGAAGACCATCTAGCATGTCAGTCGAGTCATAAGATCGACATCCTGACATTTCAGAAATGATCATAAATATATCTTCAATATGTCTACATAAATCATTATAATCTACTTATATATGTTAACCTTTTCAAATGGTGGTTCTCTAAAAAGTCAGCTAGGTCAGGCATCTGATACTTCAGACATCTCCACTATACATCCTCAAACATGTCAGACAGCCATCTAGGACATGTCCAATAGACATCCCTAAAATTAAAACCATGTCCGGAAGAAGTACCCGATAATAATATTTTGTGAGGAAGTCACCCAAGGATATAAACACCTTTCCCAGTATATAGAATTTGACATTACTTAAATTTAACTACAAAGAATCTGATTAATGTTCAAGAAAGATACATAGGACACCTTCCTAATATCCATGTTCAAATGGGAATCCATCAAGCTATAATCCCCATAGATTACTGGTCCTCAATGTAACAATAATTTCTTCTAGTCTAATCACTTTTCCCAACCCAATAGGGGGTAGAGGGGTAATCAATATTTGAGAACTATGATTCTATTCCATGCAAGATATGTAGGAATCCTTTATAAGGCCCGAGATCCAATGGGAATCCAATATAGCATAAGTCCCTCCAAACATGAAATATTCCTAAATCATGGCATTAGATTCTCCCATATGAATTCCATCCTTTCTCATCCATTAGAACAGGAGAAATGGGATCATACATGAAAATATATTTATGTTTAATCCCCATCAAATACCTTAAGTACCTCAAACCCATTAGTGTGTTAGGGACTAGCTGAACTATGATGACTTTGATTCCTATCTGAATAGGATATGAATGATTACTTCCTAATTCATGATCTCTATATCAAACACCCCATAAGGGAAACCTAGTTCATAAGTCTAGTACCCAAATATAGTTATTCTGATATATCAATGTCCCTTGTTTCTCACATCGAGCATGACTCATGTGGGCTTAGGTATTTGCAATGATCATATCACTCACATTAAAAATTTCACCCCAGATTTGGAAGACATTGTGTAATCCCCATTCAATGGCACAAATAAATTTCCCCCATACAAGGGAAAGCAACCTAGTGTAAGCCCTACGGGAATTACCCTATTGGTAAACCATAGGGGAGTAACCCTTATGGTCCTTAGTTATTTTTCACCGCTCGTCCTTATATATAAGGAAGATCATATTACAATGACTATAATTCCAATTATATAAAAGATATATTAGACAATATCCAAGTGCTTGAGCTCTATACATGGTGCCTAAGTTACCTCGTATATATATTTTATAAATTACATTAAATAAACCAATTAAATGAACCATGTTTTATTTCATTCTCATTATACACATGATATTTAAGACACCTTTTGAAGGTTAAATACCATCCTTGAAACCCCAATAAAATATCATAATGGCTATATATTCCAGTGTTCCTTATAACAAGGCTTCAAAATAAAGGAATATACCCACTTTGACGAAAAGACCTGAGTTAAAAAGATAACATCAGATACTTACATATGGTCTAACTAATAGAACCCTATTTTCATAGAGACGGATCTAAGACCTGATCATTTTGATAGGGTGACGTGTCACGTATCAGGATAATAAAGAGATTCATAAACATATTTGAAATGTATATAAGAGTCACATAGTATGTAATAATTCCCCATCCCCAAAAAGGTGTGATGATATAAACTTATATTCCTATCAACTAATATGATCTCATAAGAACCATTGGATCTTAAATACCAAATGATCTCCTACCTTTTGAAAGTGGTGTATGTCTAATTATAGTTATGGGAACCATTGAGAGTTTCTATAAAATATTAAAATGGAAAACCTAATGTGAATGATTTTGAAACAAATAAACCCCCAAAATAAATCGTTGCACATGTAGAAATGAAGGGGTACCCATTGGGGAATCATGTAAAGAAGGAAAAACTAAATCATTATAGACATTGGGTGTCATGTCTCATGATCCCTAGGGAAACCATATATCTACCAAATTTTGAGGGAAACTAACAAGGTGTACCCAATTTGAATTTCTGAAACAATAAAATTTGTATTTTAACAATGCAAAATGCTATTTTTTGCATCTACTACAAGGAATAAAATTATATGACTGACTTGATAACCTTCATAAATAGAGTTCCCGTGAAATAAGTCCATTTTAATTGTGACATGTCCACCTGATAAAAATAGTCAAACCAAGAATATTAAATAATGGTTATGTCAACCGTGTTTAGATAATCAAGTATGGTTCCTAATTGTGACAATTCACTAATCAGTGACCTCATTCCTTATTTTATTTTTTATTATAGAAACAGATCTAAAAAACAAATTAACTTGATATTATGTCTTCATCAAGATAATTTTATAGAACCTCAGACATGGTAGTGACCTCTACAGGTCTCAAAACAACCTCACCTACCCGGAACTTTCAAATTTGGGTGGAAAATGATATATATTTGGAAAATTATCAAAATGGTATGATCCCGACTATCTAGGATACATGTAATGGTGTATAGATTCTAGATTTAACAAGTTTTTCTCATTTAGGGAATGACGTAGTGAAACGAGTGGAACCTATTTCCACTACCAATCACTTTGGAAGCTTATCATAGGATTGTGGAAATCAAACCCTTCCATATCCTATGAATGTGAATAAATGATTATACTATGGATATATTCCTGGTTATGAGCTTCTAAATATGCATCCTTTAAAATATAATCATCAAAATCAACCCATATGTTCCCTTAGGTCACTTGTTTATGGAACCATATGGGAAATTTACAACTTGTAAAATAAGGAAAATTTACCAAGTATGTCAAATAGGGTGCATAAATACATGGATAAGAAGGATTTGGATCATATATACACAACCAATGGTGATTCAATTTGGTGTATTCTAGTGGTATCCAATTGAAAGGATTATATACCAACTCACTCAAGACAAATATGAATTCATATTAATGAAACAAGCACATGGAAGGCACATATCATATCCCCTGTGAATGAAACACATCAACATATTCAGATGGATCATGGAGGATATGAGTTTTCTTATATCCTTAATTTAATAAAAGATGTCATAAAATATATTTTTTTCACTAAAAATGTGATGGCCTACATTCATGTATGTACTTTTCTAAAGTGTCAATACATTGTAGAAATAGCTGATGTGCATTTCCAGTATCTTCTGGAACTAGTAAAGATACATAGACATGAACATATTCCTACCCCAATATAAATAGAATCACATTTCTATGATGAGTAAAAACAGTTGGATACTCCTAAGAATTTTAAAATTCATGATCCAATGTAGGGGGATTATGAGTATATTCCGATAGGGGATGAGGAACATGAAAAATAAAAATCCCTATTCTGAATTGAACTCACAATGTTTTTTTGGAACATTTATCATGAAAGGTACACAATCATGTTGAAAAGGATTGGTGGTATACATTAAACGAATAATAATGGGCTCATATCTATGTTCCAACCAAGGATTACTAACTCTGTTTTTCACTTGCCTTAGGGAGAGATCATATTCTTATAGAAATATACTAGTGGCATATTGCAAAGGCATAAGACTGGGATCATATCCCCACTTCAGCCGACGGTGTTTGGGAAAACAATTAAATCACCCCATGGTAGGTTCATATCCCTACTAATAGAGCTACTCAGCATATTCCAACTAGTTATGGAAGCTGTTATCATATCCATTCATCAAATGAAGAATGACTGAACCAATATCCTTTAGAGCCTATATATGAGTAGGCTCGTATCCATTCATCCATTTCGAAGGATCATTGGAATATTCAATCTGTGAATTCATATTTTCACCTAGATGATATATTATATTTATATTGGATAGACCCGAATATTCTGAAAACCAACCACATGAAGGCTCATATTCCTACAGATAATAATGAAGATCACCGGAATACTCTAACATCTTCTTGGTATTGGTCACGTATTCCCACAACACCATATGGTTATCCATAAATTTTGACATCCATCATGAATGAGTCTCATATACCAATTTATACCAAATATGCAGGTTGATATATACCATCTATCATGAAAAATGAGTCCCATATCCCTAATATTCTCAATTGAAATGACCTTGAGAATTCATATTTACAACACCTAAATGGCCCATAGAATCTTCAAATGAATCATAAGAAAATCATTACCTTGATATTCCTCTTCATGGTAGTGAAAATATGGATTGGATGGACACTACTCATTATATATACTATTGAAAACCTCCTCATGATAATATCTCTATTGGAAAATGAAATTATACCCCTCACTAGAAATATTTGTATAGAGAGGTGATCAAAACATAAACACCATATTATAGAGAGGCACTCAAAAATTCTGAGATATACAATATATAGTACCCCCATTAACTTTCAGAAACACTTCACCACAATCAATAGGAGACCTTGAGAAATGAAATCTTTGGTTTGACCAGGTAGGGGCTTTATAATTTGATGAAGAATAGATTTAAATGGATTCATTGACAATTGTTTTTCTAGAAACTACCCCTCAGCCATGTTTTTAAATGTCTCCACTTCTGATTAGAAGATCCCAAATGAGATAGAGATGGAGTTCATGACCTACCTACATCAAAATATATGGGAAAATCATATATCTATGGATAAAATCCTCTTATATCTTAGATATGTGGGTCTCCATTATACAATAAATACACTCTATTATACATTGTACATATACACATTATCTATATCCCATAACAAATGGATGGAAGATCATGAAAAAAAACCTATGTAGTGTTTTTCTCCATATCATAACCACTCATCATCGACTAATTTAAAAATCCCTATTTGATGAATATATCTGAGGATATGGAATGTATGAATCATTTCACTTAATAATTTCATTGGTCTAAAAAATCCTCCTATATATAGTATTCTGTAATGTCATGTCCATAGTATAAATCATAGAACAGGGTAACACATAATCCATTTGGTCAATACAAGTGAATACCCCCACTTTAACGATGAAATTACATAAATAAATATATGTATATGAATTCAAAAATATTCCTAAGATGGCCCCCTTTAAGAAATTGGAAATAATTTTAGGCATGGAATTCAATGTTCTGACTGACTTGAAAATATCACGTATTAAATGACTCCTATCATGTAATTACATTATACGTAGATTATAAACAATTAAAATTACATTAAGTCAAATGGATCATAATAGAATCATCCATATAAGATGACCTTAGTAAAACCAATCCCAGAAGGTTGTGGAAAAATTTTACATTCACCTCCACCCAGAAGGTCATAAAACCTTGTGCGGATTCATGAAATATATGTTTCAACTTCTAATGAACACCATCACATAAGTATGGTGGTATTTTAATCATAAGATCAATTACTATGTTATTCACACCCTTAGAGGGTACTGGTGTAATAAACATTGCTTCTAGATCAATTACATCCCATAGGTATGGGGGAATATATATCTCAATTTGCATCTCAAGGTCTAGGAAATCCTCAACTAGAATCCTGAAATCATCAACTACATGGTCCAAAAGTGCCAATAAAAACCCTATATTGGACCTATCCCATGGGGATGGGGGAATGTTTTTAATTATTATCATCCTAGAAGGAATTAGACTTCTCTAGGTTGGGAAGAAAATATCAATGGTCAGAAACCAACCCATTCTTCCCAATATGAGATAATTGTTTTAAATTTAGGTCTCATTCAGCAAACATGACTAGAAATTCCATGAAGGTCACTACTCAAAGACCAATACAAGGGGAATGTAATGGTAATGCAATAAAAAATAATGTAATTCATTAGAATTATTGGTCTAATATGGAATGTGGTTAGAGAAATTACCTTGATACAACCCTCAATGGAGTAGTAAAAAATTTATTATCACCCTATTGTGTTGAGAGTAATAGGATAACCAAAATTTCATGATACATAATTGAATTTATTCACCACAAAAACCAAATGTTGTGGATCATGGTTAAAATTTAGAGGTATTAAATACAGAAGCAATGCCTCGAGATGGGGCTAATCTTTATGAACAGTCTAATATTGCATGTATATGGAATCAGAGGATAATCCAAAACCTAGAACCTTATAATAATGAATTATCACCCCTAGGATGAAACACCATCAAGGGTAAATGAAAAAAATATGTATATAACCCACACAACACCAATATGAGTCAAAATCCCTTCCATGGATAAACGAGCCACACAATATGAGAATGAGATTAAATATCTCATACAAATAAATGTATAGATACTCAAGGGTAACATATCTATTGAGTTCCATCTTTATATAGATGTGATTTTACCTCCACACACATATCGAGGGAAATATAATATCCTTGAAAGAGTGAAATCAGAGTGTCAGGATAGCACTATTTCATGGAAGCCAATATTTATACATGAAGATGATAAGGATTATCATGAATTTGATCCATTAAGAAGATATTAAATCCCCAATTAAGTAGATCATTTTTTCCTATGAGATGTTGAGAATCATTGGTATATGGAAATAGGTCCATAACAACAACACCAACTCAATCTCTATAGAGGGGAAGAAGACTAGACATAGGATCCACCTACACATCTCAATTTCATCGAATCCCAAGGTTCTTGAATGGAATCCATAGATGAGTGTAATGAAACCTTGTATCCTAAGAAGAATCCATTCCCAAATTGGTGGATTACACTTTTCCCCCACCCAATTAACAAAAAAACTACCTTCTAAACCATTAACGGTGCGGGAGATATAGTACAATATCACATGATGTTTGTTTCTGGTTGATTTCTATTGATAGGCCCTTGAGACTGGTAGGAGGATACCCAGATGATTTATTTCTTAAAAAATATGGTGGGTATTATATTTTTTTGGTACAACAACCTTCTAGAAATATCCATTGTGGAATATAAAGACCTTCATCACTAATTCCTTTATCAATTCATATCCACACAAAGAAAAAAGAAAATTTACGACCTCAAACCTATAGAAAATGATAAAATGAGAACGTTTCTAACATCATTTCTATATGGAAGGTTTTAAACTATTTACTAAGCATACCTCTCTCAATATAGAAAATTATAAAACTCTATACTAAAAATATTCAATATGAGAGGAAAACGCCATTGTTTGCGATGATGTATATAGGACGATTTCTTGAATTTGTATAAATGGAGAAATTTCTAGAAGAAATCATTTAGAATACCCAAGAAAAATATTGGAATATTCACAAAACCTTGGTAAAATGTATGGGTAAGGTAGAAAATACCATTTTTATAGTAAATCTATAAGTTTATGGGTAGTCCCTAAATCGTCTGGTTCCTCCTGCTATGTGGTAGTATCAACAAAATCAACCTTGAACTGATGAAAAATGTGATTCGGGTATCCCATGATTCTAGGAATAGATTAATAAAGTGTAATAATTAAAAAAATGAGAATTCCCCTATTTATTTCCTTCCATCCATAGAAAATAACAAACTCAGTACACTGTATACCAAAAAACCCCACTGAGGTCAACCTCGTTAATTGTCAAAACTACTTGCCTTTCTATAGGAGGTCGGGTCACACCATCTAGGATTGTATCATAATCAAATATTTTTATCCAAATAATTATTGATTCTAGCTAAGTGATGTTGGATAATTACATAGCACATGTAACTTGTATATTTGTCACCCAACTAGAAAAATAGGGTGACTATAAAGAGGTTCTGTGTAGGAGTGGACTAATGATTGATAACTGGATGAAACTAACGATAGTTAATTGGGATCATTATATCTAGAGAAAATATCTTTTAAAAATAGAAATGGTATCATCACCTAGGGAGGTGACATTGAATACACCTCCTATAGGTGGACATAATTTTCAGACATAGAAATAGATAATAAGAGAAATCATATCTAGCTACCGCATAAGCTCTGAAACTACAAAATTCCATTAATTAAAATTCTATATAATGGTAATCGCACCTAAAAATGAAATATTCAGTAGATGAAGAACTAATATATTATTCTCTTATTGTAGTTCATTTATAAGATCCCTTTAATGATGAAAAATATACCTCCTAGTTTTACTTCTCCATAGGTATTCAGTGTTCTAGAGGTCGATGACTTTGGACCTAAGGATAATGGGGATGGTGTGGGCATGGTTAAACCCAATATTTTGGTTAAATACCTATAGAGGACATATATGAATATGATACCCATGGAGAGGACTCTAGTAAGCCCAATAGATACATGAAGGTCCCTCAAAGACCTCTACTTATCATCTAAGCCTATTCATATTACACAATCGACTAGAAGGGGTTCAATTATATGATGAATCCAGGAAAAGGGGAAGGTCAACATTACATAAACCATTAGAATAAGATATTCATTCAACCTATATATAATAAACAATTTCATCCACCTCAAATAAAATAAATTATATGCTTCATAATATAGAGAAACTCCCCCTTGTAAAGTGAATAATTTTGTCACAAAAGTATGAAATTCTGAAACAATATGTGGTTTTATCACCCAAAATATCAATCCTATATTCTCTACATCATTCAAAAGAACTCAGATAGTCACTCATCAAATCAATTCAGATAACACATGAGGTTAGGAAATAATTCCTTATAGCCAAGGTGTGTCATGTGAAGATTATTCCATCATTATTATATGTCTCCATCTTGTTCACATAATAGGTTCAGGAAGAATTTATCCATGTATATATCATACCCATATATGTTTTAGAAAAACTCAACACTATCAAAATCAAAATATATTTGATTGAAAATGGTTCTAGGATAAGTCTCATCCTGACTCAGATCCTCCATTTTTTTGATATATTAAGGGGGTTTTATCACATAAAAATATAATCCTTCAAGGATGTGATAAGAGTGAGAAAATACATCTCCTGAGGATCTAGATTAGGACTCAGTTTGAAGATATCTCATCTAATGATGAGTTCATATTTATCTATTAAGACAAAAAAATATAAAATTTTTCTTGGAAGACCATGGCTTCACAACCACATGGTGATACCTTTATGATTTAATCAATGTTTTAAAAACACAATCAATGGGAAGGTCAGTATACTTCTTAGTGATAGCTCCCCCTTCGAGTCCTATAAATCCATATTTTTGGAGGAATGTTTTTACCAATGGGTAGGGAAACAAACAATAGTTGATGGTGGTATGAATGATTTATCCCATAATGGCTTGGGAACTACCCCATAAAATCCATGGATTGTGCTTTAATATGATTTTGTGTTACCCATAAAACCTAGTTGACGTAGTATAATTAATCACCAGGTATTTGGGATCCTCCCACCCCACATGAAATAACATGAGGAAATAATCATCTCTAGTATCTCTCTATGATGACTTTGGATGTTTAAAATGATAACGTATCTTCCAATAGACTCTCTTACCTAAACAACAATAGAAATTATCTTGAATTACCTACCATGATTGAATATTACTCCGTATATATATAGATATAAGAGGAGGACGATTACCACAAGAATGACTCTCACATAGTCGTTGAGGGAATCTCTATCAATATTGATGAGTTCAATCAGGGAAATCTAGGAGGAGAACTATACCCATCACTATGAGGATTAGGGACACAATTCCTCTCAAGGAGAAAAATATGTATATTTATTTCTAATAAAACATTGATATGTGTTCTCTTTGAATTATATAGACATTCAGGGGATAGACCCCAATGTGGCTACACATCACCTAGGCTTACATGATAACCATATTTGTTTTAATAATTAATCCATAAAAATTCACCCACCAATAATATTAATATTGTATTTGAATTTGACTAATTAATTAAATTCAAATTTTCTTGGGAAGTAAAATACTTAAAATGTCTTTCTAACATTATCCCCATCATGAAATAGAATGGGAAGAAGAAGGTATAAATTAATTTATGGGACCTAAATCAACACTTCTTGAATGATGATTTTCCCATTACTGATCACATATATTTTGATCAATGTACCTTCTAGATTACAAGACATTTCCCTCATGAATTTGTATTCATGGTATAATTAGATATTGATGTCCTTGAATATGGGGGAAGCCACTGCATTTAGAGAATCTCAAAGGATCTTTTTCTATCAGTTCATGTCTTTTGGGGTAAAGCATATTGAAACTACATATGTACATATAATGATTCATATATTTAGACCCTTATTGGGATGAATAGAATAATTCTTTATAACATCAATGTAAACACACCCAAGATCATAAAATTTTATTTTGAAAGTTTAAATGTCGTAGTTTTAATCTGAATCTACTGAACTGTACTTTATGATTAGCATCGAGGAAATTCTATGGAATTGTGGTACACCAAAATGTAATATAGTTCAACATAGAAAAGTATAGTTAAATCCTAGAAATTTTAGATTATCATAATGAAAAAACATATGGGGATCTAATGTAACCTCTCATAAATTCAGTGTTTCATAGATAACCAGGATAAAAAATCTCTCTCATTCTTGTTGTTACTGAAAAATGGAGTCATCTACTAATGGGATAAAGACTATCAAGAATAATCTGATTATTTCATGTAGTACTAGTTTCACCCAACCATCATGATGCCTTTGGTATAAGTAAATCTATTTATCTTATATGTGTATGCTATAGATCAATTACTAAGTGATCTACTAGAAACAAAAGTGATGTAGGAAATGAAAATAGTTTCTGTTACCTCAGTATAATGATGCTAGGAATTTAGAACTAGTATTCTGATGTCGAGAATAACTATCACTAACTTATCATAATAGTGAAAACATTGTGACATAATATGGAGTGTAATGAAATCTAATTGGTCTTTCTTACTAAACATATCAATTATATCTATGTACAATCTATGATAACTGAGTTTTTTGGACCGATGGGTGGTTATTATACCATATATGAAATCATGTTCATGTCACATAATGTATTTAAAGGTAAGGTCCTAGGTGCTTTCCTTGTGGTACATTCCACCCCGGAATGCACACCAGTGGAATTTGAACATCTAGGTATAGATGATTTCTATTCCCATTTCTGTCCTTAAATATGGGAGTTGTATTTTTATGGTTCTTCTCGAAGTCTTATTGGAAATATGATATAAAACTAGAAAGTCAAATGATTTTTTTCTGGAGATTGAATTTTTTCACTAAAAAACAAAAAATTTCCCTATTCCTTATATTCCTAAGGATACATTAATAATTATTCATAATAAAAATCACACATTTCTATCATGGAGCTATCATTATAGAAACAAATATAATACTTAATCATTAAAGGGGATTCAGATCTATTGATCAGACCGATCAATAGTGATTATTTCATCATAGAGTAATAATTGGGACCTATCATCAAATATGTAAAAGTAATAATGGGAGAGGACCATTTTAAACAAACATTACATCATTTCAATTGATAACAAAATACTAGTACCAATTCACTAGCTAATGTAGACATATTTCTAGATAACCTCGATTTGGATGAAGTGATCTTCCACATCACACACTAATGGATAGTCTCATCAGTTGTCATCAATGACATGGAGTAAATCATTCATGTCAGCATTATTCTAGAGGATAATTACCCAATATCAAGCCATAGATTTACAGAGTCTATAATTAACTACTTAAAAATGTTAATATTTTGATAGATCGTGATTAATGGGAAAATAAAATAAATATGAGTAATAATATTTAACCTTCAGGATATGCAAAATGAGAAAAATTCCCTTTATAAATGATTTCGTGATTTAATACTCCTAAGATTCATAGAAGAATTATATATTCCATCTCTAATTAAATAAGTCCATATGGTCTCCTCTGGCACTACTCAGTATAGGGCTTGAGTCACACAAAATAATGTGACTTGATTACTACTGGAAAACTATGATAAAAGACTATGTGAAACTCACCATGAAATGTAATTCATGAATTTTTTTTAAAAAAATCATCTATTAACCCCAAAAATTATTGCAAAATGCCAGATATTCATGGTTGTTTTCTAAATGTAGAGTGGATATTGTGGGACCATATCCCCCAACCACATCTAACCAGTTTGAGTGCATCATTATTGATATTAACATCTTATCTAAACTGGATAAGGAAATACCCATCAAAGATGTCCGGATAAACAATATCATTCAATTTAAAAATTCCCATATTATCACAATGATCATAGTCTCTCAAAAAAAATTTATATACAATGACACTAACATTTGTTTTGTAAAATTGAATACATTTTACCAGTAGTACACCACTAAATCGATCAATTAATCCAGCTATCATGTAGTGGTAAATGGAAAAATGCATACATTCTATAAGAAATTGTCATATACACTTCATAAAATAGTTATAAAGGACACAAATTCTTATCTATACAAGATCCTTCATGCTTTCTAGGACTGTCATACCACCCTGCACACTTCTATGAATGAATCTTCATATTCATTAGTATGCAAAACTAATGTAGTGATTCCCATAAAATAAAAGTTTCCCTCAATTTTTATATCTATACATGGAAAACACTTGATTGAAGATAAATCTCAAAATAAGATGATTGATCAAGAAAAAATTAATAAGAAGTGGTTGTATACACTTCACCACCTCGAAGTTCATCAATATGAAATCACACTAGCCTTAAATAAAAACATTTTCCTCTATTAATTCTCTTAAGGAGAAATGTCATTGGGTCTTAGAACCTCAATGATACCATGAAAGAAACCTATAGATCTAGAACCAAAATGTGAATAGACTTATATAATACATAAGTTATATTCCAATGGATCACATTCATTGGCCACAATTGATGGGGAATGCGTCCCCCCCACAAATTTAGGTTTCATAAAAAGGTTCTTTTCATAGAATAACTAGAAAATATATGACCTTATGGCATGGTGTTAAATGATAATAAAACATTATTGGGAGTGAGTCTTTAAATGTGAAAACTTCTATGGTCCCAATCATATCACATAAAACTACAAGACATGATTTTTCACAGCATTATGACACTAAACTATATAGAGATGTCTTTATCACAAAACCCTAAATGTCATGACTCCTTTTGCTGCACTCATGAGACATTAAACTATACAAAATAAAATTTAGGACATGAATATAAAATAAAGTCTTACTCTATGTACTACACATAGGATTTCTTGAGAAACTATATTAGGAAGCATCGTATCAAATACATGGGATTCCACTCATGAGATTATTTCATGAATGCATAGATAATTTTTTTTTGGTTCTTGATGCCATATTTTTCATGCTCGGTAACCTTCATCCTTACAACATGATGTTAAATTCCCAGTTTTCAAGAAATTTGTATGTCTACACTCTCATTATAATGAGGCACATATACATTCATATGTCATTTATCTTGGAAAACCAACTTCATGATAAAACTTCTCATGTACTTTATTTTAATTTCCATTGTGTGGTGAGAGAAACCATTACCATTCCTTGGTTCAAACACAGTTCATAGCTCATCTGGGCATAGTAATTTTTATAAGTGATTCCCCATGTGATAAAGGGTTGTAATTTCCTTATAGGACTAGCATGGTGCTATATGAGAGACCTTAAAAGGATACACAAATTTCCTTACAACATGATGTTAAAATACTTGGTCAAATTATCTTACATGATATAAACTATATTATAATATGGAACCTTCCTAGGAGGACCAAAATATTTTCAATTGGTCTCCTACAAAACCTTAAAATGAGAACTATGTGTGGATTAATTCCTTCAATCACAGGATACATAGTGAGGCCCAAATATCAAATCATTGGTTTTGTCGCAATAATAAATAGGAAAAAATCACAATATGATTATGGGTCAGACCTAATTGGAGAGTTTCTCATTTAATTACTATATGTGTCATGATTATTTATATCCCGGGATATGTAGCGACACCTAGATCACTAATAATAGGTTGAGACACAAAAAACACTTGGAAAATTCCCCACTATGTATATGGGATAGACCTATATGGAGTTTCTACCATTCTAAAACTATATGTGTCCTAACTCCTTTAAAAAGATGATATGTAGTGACACCTGAATCTCTAATCATGGGTACATCTAGAACAATTAAAGTGAAAAATTCCTCCTTCTGTGTGTATGGGTTAGACCTGTATGGAGATTTTCTCATTCAAAAACTATGCATGGATTACTTCCAGCCATCATATTCATAGTGACACCCAAATCCCCAATCATGGGTCTATCTATAATAATAAATGGGGACCCCCCCCAATGCGAATGTGATAGTCCTGTATAAAGAGTTTTGATTTCAAGAACTACATGTCGCTTGATTCCTTGAATAATAGGATATGTAGTGACACCCATATTATGATTCCAAGGTCCAACCACAAAAATAAATTGGGAAATCCCCCCCCCCCCAATATGTATGGTTCAGACCATCATTAAGGGGTTTCCATTCAAGAACTCTATGTGGATTTACTCCTTCCATCACACAAAATATAGTGCAACATGGATATCCAATCATATGTCTAGATGAAATATATGGAATGATAAAAAAATCACCCCCTATATATGGGTTGAACCCATATAGGGAACTATCTATGAACTATGTGTGGATTGATTATGTCTATTGCAGGATACATAACAACACTTGTATGCTTAATTTCAGCCCCATCCATGGGGTTCCGTCATTCCAAGTCATATCCCATGCATATAAGTTAAATATTTGTAGTGTTATTTCCATAATGGATATAATTATTGAATAATTATTCCCATAAAATATACACAGGGGAACAGTTGGGTACCAAGATATAGAAGTATCATTTACCTCTATTTAAAGAGGACTAAGTCATAAGAACTCACCCTACCAACACATCAGTCTAGTCTACATATAGATTTCATAAAAAAAAGATAATTTCTTGAAATAATGGACCCAATATATGGATACCCATCAATGAAGCTATGAATGGATGAAAGGTGCATCCTTTATCTAGATTCCCTCAAACGAGTTCTTTGTATAGCCATGGATATCATTCAAAATTTCACATTGGTTCCTACATCTTTAACACATGATGTAAAACTTCAAGGAATATATACTTATCAAAATGCTAATATAATAAACAATAGATATGTCCCAAATACATTAGATTAAATATTTTAGACCATCTCCTATCATTATTCCTTATTAAATAAGCTGAATATCCTAGAACTAGAAAACTAGATTACATGGTTCTCTCCTTGTCATTTATGCACCTAAAGCCACAAACCACAGACAATTTCTTGAGTGTCTTAGAGCATTGTGAACCTTTCATATCCCATGTAAAAGGATACCTGTCTTCAAGGGACCCTTTTTTTATTATACAATTCTGCTGCTATTTCCTTTATATGATCTCCAAACCAACAACCAAATGTGTCATTACATTGAAAAATGGTCTTTTTGATCATTTTTAACCTTGAAGTATATATATATTAATTCAACAATTTAGTGTTTTTTGTTTCATCCTCGACATGATTTACCTATATAATTAATCATGACTCAGGAACCTTGATATATTCTATAAAATAGTTTTCATTTAACACTCAAATATATGTTGGTTTACCATAAACACTAGGTATTATAATTATGTTGTTAAGTTACATTCCCCTCATACAAGTTCCACGTTCCTCATGAACATCAACCACAATAAATTTTTTCAATGTTGAACACACTTAAGAATTATACATTTATTATACAAATTGTAGGACCCCTAAAATCTAGTGGAAGAGACATTAAGCTTGTTAGGATAAAATCTCACAAAGGAAGGCCAGATAAAAAATCATGAATCATGTCATTTTCGGGACCACTATAGTCCATTTAATTTCTAAAATCCTGTGATTGAGGTGTTCTGAGATGTCATGGTGTCTTATCCCAAACACTTTTCAAAATTTCCAAAATGTTTCACGGAATGGTGTCACTTCCTTTACCAAATATCTAATCTATTTCATGAAACTGGCCATGAAATGGTGTGACATCCTTTCCAAAATTTCCAAAATATTTCATTAAACTATGTCACAAAATAGTTTCACTACCTAATCTAAATTTCTCAACAGTTTCATGACACTGTGTCATGAAATGATGTCACTTCCTTTGACAAATTTCCATATTGTTTCATGATAATTTATCATGAAATGGGGTCACGCCCTTTTCCAAATTTTCAAAAAAATTCATGAAAATGTTTCATGAAATGATGGTATTGAATTCATGGAACATAAATTTTAGTATAGAAATTTTGGCACTAAAATGGTGGCACTAAAACTGTAGTATAGAAATGTTGGCATAGAAATGGTAGCACAGAAATGGTAGCACAAAAATAGTGGCACAGAATTGGTAGCATATAAATGGTGTCACAAAAAAGGTAGCATAAAAATTTTAGCACAGAAACGGTGGCATATAAATGGTAGCACAAAAATTGTAGCACCGAAATGGTGGCATTGAAACTGTGTCATGAACTGTGTTTCCAGAACTATTTCATTACCTTTGTCAAATTTCCAGATTTTCCAGATTTCCCAGATTTTCCTTTTTAACATCTTTATTTGACATTAAATGATTTAAATGCCATATTTAAGTGGGTTTGAATCCATTTCAAGGTCGGTAAATTATTTCATTGTTTTTTTTGAAAATCCAGAAGCTTTTAATTGGTCAAACTACGTTATTTAATGTGGTCAACTTTTAATTAAAAATCCATCCCATCTAAAGCCATTACTCCATTAAATATTCAAAATAGATGATATATATTCCTCTAATGTTCTTCCTTCTTGTTCCCTAGTGCGATATTCTATATCCTTTCCATTATTCCCATATGAGATGTGTAATCAAAACTTCCTCCTTGGATTGGTTCCCCATTATGTTCTTCCTACTAAAAGAACAACCACTGTTTTGGTGTTACGAAGCAGTATCAATCAATCATATATATATGTTATGATCTACAGACATTATTTCGGGTTCCTCTCCTTGTATTTATCCTTTCCCTATTATGGCATAAAATTTCCATGTTCCTAATGTAGTTTTCATGGGTGTTTCTTGGTGTGGTGGTGTCTCTATATCCTTCAGTGGATGTAGTCCTCCAGGAGAGGTGATCGTGATCTGTTTTATTGGGCTGTTCTCATGAAAAGAGCTTCGGAAACCATTTGAGTTAAGAGATTCATGGATTATCTATTATATTTATGTGCATTAGTAGAGTTAGCCTATTTTAACCCATTGGATCACAATATAATTGACATTAAAAATATTTCACCTCGATGAATAAATTGGTATCTATCATATGTTATTGCCTCTTGTTTTTTTAGATAGTGTGATATATATGCTTTCCTTGTTTAAGATTTCATTCTTGATGGAAGTTGGTAAATAACATAATATAGTATTAATTGTAATTATTTTTCAAACAAAAAAAGGCATGTAAATGAATCTGGTTGTTGTCGTTGTAAATTGATGATAATAAAATTGTTGTAGTAAGCATGTTTAATTAATTTGTGATAACAATGGTAGCTTGATTTTTGGGTTACCCATAGTTGTAACCTACTAATAATGAATCGGTTAATTCAATATGTATTAACATTTTGATTTTTTGATAAAAGATAATGCCTTTTAGGGTTATGTGTTTCTATCTTTCTAGTACTGTTGAGTGCCTTCTGCTTTAGAGCTATGACAGCTCGTTGAGTGTGAAGGAAGAATACCTTGTTTAGGTCCAGGAGTCGAGTTACATTATTATATCAAACTTCTTGTGAATTTTTATGATCCCAGATGGACTTTGTTAGATGTGGGTACAGGGAGGCCTAGTGGTTGTGTTAGCATTTGATGCATATAGTGGTGAAATGAATCGTTTTATGCAT
Organism: Viscum album; assembly: GCA_963277665.1. Taxonomy (NCBI): domain Eukaryota; kingdom Viridiplantae; phylum Streptophyta; class Magnoliopsida; order Santalales; family Viscaceae; genus Viscum; species Viscum album. The sequence goes on along the minus strand of OY728132.1, from coordinate 2,118,645,518 downwards.
GTGGGTGTCGAGGAGGACACTGGAGATTATGAAATGGGTTGGATGTAAATGTATTATTCTTGTTGAATCTTCTTGAATTTTTATCTTATTTAATTTCCATATAGATCAAGGAAGCTAGTCTTTCTTACCCTTTTTCCAAATGGAGAAAAGATGTGTGTGGTATGTCACTTTCTTTTCGTGTTTATCTTCACAATGGAGGATGGGTCTACACTCCTGCTATAGGTGGGAAATACTTGAAGGGTTCTTTATCTACTCACCTTGTTGATCCCCTTATGTTTAGTAGAATAGAATTTTTTTCAAAAATTCCAGTTAATATTTGAATGTAAAAAAATTATATTAATAAATGATTGAATAAATGATGTTAATCCATCAGGTTGGAGCTAGCTATGACGCATTACAGAGGCAGTGTTTCTGAGAAGTTTTGGACTTGGTTTTGTTATGCTTATAGGGCTTGAAATTATGGTGAAATCCTAATTAAATGTAATGTGGAATTAATAATGTTTAATTAATAGTTTAAGAATTAATTAACATAAAGTTAAACAGAAAAAATAATGGATAATGTAATCTAATATTTCTCTTTAAATGGTTTTATATTTATGGAATACCTAGTCTTATTAGTAGTATCCATGAGTCTAATAGATGATAGCTACAATTGAGTATATGACTAGGTTATGCCCATTGTGTGGTTGTGTGCTATATTATATTTTGTACTTTTTGTGTGTCTATACACTACTCCACCCAGTCATTTAATGAAAATGACACCCTTGGGATCCTCATCTTTGGGGGGTGTTTTCCTTTACATTCTGGTGGTGGGATGGGTGGATGAATACCCCCTTTGTCCCAAAACTCTTATCTTGGTAGCTACTTGTGTAGGTAGGCACACTAGTTAGTTTTTTCCCATATATGTGTGTAGAGGGATGTAATGGATTTTGGTTATTCACACACTTATATTCTAGATATTGTTTCCCATGGACTATTATAGGTGTAACCTGTATAGTATGTGATGTCTTGAGGATTCTTACTCATTGTATGGGTTGTAATGGATTGAGGTATAATTCTTGATGTATGATCCATGTTATGAATGTTTTGGTTTCTCTCTAAAACCACCTAGTTAATTTGGTTACATAGACATGGTGGTTGTGCTAAAAGAGGTCCATGTTGTGGTGCTTCACCCACGTGTCTGTGGGCAAGCCTTTTTTGAGAGAGATGCTTAGGTTGTGTGATGTTGGGGAAAATCAGAAAACTAGTTGGAAAGAAGTAGCGGGGTACCCTTGATATTCCTTATTCTATTATATACTATTGTATGTGATACTTGGTGAGAGTTCCCATGGTGAGGATGTGTTAATAGTATAAAAGTTTTGGTGATGAGTTATTTTCACGTATTGTTCAATGTGCTTTAGCAAGTTGTCATTACATTCTCAAGAGAGGATCTGGGTAGGATCCAATAGAGTAAACTTTTATACTCATTGTACATATATATAAACTATTTTTAAGTTCATTTGGAGTAGGTTGGAAATCAGGTAGTTTAGTACCATCTTGGAGTTGCAGAAGCTGTTCGGGGTTCGTGGTCATTGTTGGTTTTTAATTTCCAATGGTACATGCCATTTTTCCTTTTATTCATATTAGTGTTTCATGAAATTAAATATGTGTATTTGGGATTTATTTTATATTACATTCTGAGGTGGATTTTGTTGGTTTATTTCTTATCTCTCTTTTGAATGCGTTCTTTTAGAGAGTAATGCCTACCATTTGTGTGTTTATAATACCCTTAGTTATAATCACCATCCTGAGGCCTATTGGAGAAGGGACTTGGGGTCCCTATCTCCCTTCTCAAATTTATGGCCTAGGAGGGGTAAACATTGTGGGGAGATGGTTGTGATAGAGTGTTATTAGAAGTCTGGTTGAGGGATAGGATGGAGTTCAGATTTAGGTACATGTGAGCTTGTATGGGATGGTAGGGAAACAGTGTCAGTCATTTTTGGAATATGATGTAAACACAGGAGATCAGATGAGACATACGTGTTTAGAGCCCCCTATTATATGATGCATGTACCATTATGTTTGTAGTGGATAATAAATGAGGTGATACTTTTTTTAGGGTAGGGACCTAGGAATGGATCATTCATAATTCTTCCATGTTCTTGTGTTTGAGTGGGTAGACCATGGGATAGGATAACATAAAATGAATAAAAGAAAACAATTAATTAATTAATGTTGATTCTTCCATTTTCTAGTTTTAGGATATCCAAATATTTGTTATTTTGAATGTATGGCTCTAGGTCGATATCCTCGTCAGGTTCGCACAAAATATGTCCAACAGGCTACACCATCATATACATATGGGGTAGTGGTAGACGGCGATGACACTTGTAGAAGGACACTATGAGAGTTCAGCGGTAGAGTCTGTAGATGTAAGAGAGCCTCATTTCAGATACAATCATTGAAGATTGGTTTGAGGAGGTTAAGATAGCCTTTAGTTTGATCCATGATCAGAAGAAGCACAACATGTCTGTGGTTTTTATGATGTTGCATGGGGTAGTGAAGTAGTGGTGGTTCTTGTTCCTCAGGGATTGCGAAGAGTCAATGATCTCATGGGAGGTGTTCTGTGACAAGATAATAGTTGAGTTTCTCTCTTCTAACATGAAGTATTCCATTCAGAAAGAGCTTCATAACCATTGATAAGGGGTTATCCAATGTGCGAGTGTTTGGAATTCATTTCAAGATCCTTTTATGGTATGATTCGAACCTGTTTCTATATGATGAGGCTAGGGCGAGGCATTTCTAGGAGGTTTTTCCTTCAGATATCCAGTTCCATGTCTCCCCATTTATGCTAAAGATATATCTTGAGGTGCTAGTGAGGGTAGAGGTCATTGAGTGGAAATTATCTAGAATTGGGCTTTTATAAGAGAGGAGACATGAATATTCCTCACGAAGTAGGGCTGTGGTCTGGGTTTCCCAGTTTTTAGGGAAGAAGAGTTTTCATTCAATATGGGGTATATCCTAGCCCTTGGTAGCTTGTTTCAATAGTGGTGGCATCTCTCATGTATACGCCAATGGATCAGGTGATTTTTTTCTTATGGTGGTTGTGGTCATCAGCATCGAGGGTACACGGCCTTTTAGAGCAGTCAGCGTGCGTTCAATGTTCCTCTCTAGGTCTATCAATTTAGGCAGTTCCAGTCGAGGATGCAACAACAGGTTATACCAACATTGGATCAGCATAGATCATATGGGACAGGAAGAGGAAATCCATGTGATGCTCCCCATGTTCATTGAGAAAATCTCATTCATGGTGGTGGTGGTCATCATGGTTAGAGAGGTCATGGAGTAGGTAGGGGTCAGCTTCATGATTTTTGGTTTTCAGTGCCAGGTGTGCCAGATGTCGCTTGAGGTACCCTTTTCTTTTTTTTCATACTTGGGTTTGTGCCTTGTTTGATTTAGGTGGGATTCAATCATTTATATCACCTTATCTTGTCCATTATTTGGGACTTTAGGTAGAGAGGATTCCAGTTCCGTTGGCATTGACTAAGCCAGTTGGAGGTTGAACTGACTTTTTTGAAGTATTTAGAGGATTTGAGCTAGTGATGGGGAAGAACCACTCCTAGGGAGATTTTAAAATGTTTATGGATATAATAATATTATGTCATTCTCAACATGTATTGGTTGTATTTGGTGTAGGATATCATGGATTTCTTCAAGAGGTAGGTGGTGTTCTTCGATGATGATGGAGAGGCAATAGTGTTTGTTGGTGAGAGAGACTCTCAGATGGGTCAGAGGGGTATTTCATAATTTCTATCCTTGATGGAATATCTGATTCTAGGTTCATCGGAGGTTCAACAGTTGGCATTTCCTAGTGTCATAGAAGAGTACCCTGATGTCTTCCCAGAAGAGGTTATAGAATTAACCACTCGACGAGAGATCAAGTTTGGGATTAAGCTACAGGAAATAGCATCTATTATATCTATTTCTCCATATAAGAAGGCCCCTTATGGGTTATGGTATCTTTATATACAGATCAATAGTCTATTATAGAGAAGTTTTATTCGGATGAGGGGTCAATGTGCGATGCACCGGTTTTGTTCAGGAAGAAGGCAGACAACAGTTTGTGGTTGTGTATTGATTATCTTCACTTAAACAAAGTGATAGTTAAGAATCACTATCCAATTCAATGGATTGATGATTTATTCAATCAACAAAAGGTTGAAATTTGGTTGTCGAATATCAACTTGCAGTTAAGATATCATCAGATTCACGTGAAAGAAGAGGATATCCCAAAGATTTATTTCTGTTGTCATCATGGGAATTACAGGTTTTTTGTAATGTCATTCGGTGTGACGAATGCTCTAGGTGTGTTCATGTGATTGATGGATGTTGTGTTTTGTGAGTTATTGAATAAGTTCAAGATAGTTTTCATCGATGAAATCATTGTGAACTCAATGTCTATGGAGGAGCATGCCAAGCATCTTCATGCCATTTTAGGATTTCTTCATCAACGTTAGCTATTTGGGACGTTCTTAATGTGTTAGTTTTGGGCTCGAGAAGTCCATTTCATGGGGAATTTTTTATCTTAGTAAGGGCATATGTGGATCCGTTGAAGATAGAAGTAGTTGTGTCATGGTAATCCCCTAAGACAGTGGAAGAGGTGTGAATTTTACATGGTCTCACGGGCTATTATAGGAGGTTCTTACCTAATTTCTCTCAGTTATTAACTCCTATGATAGCATTGACCATGAAGGATTGGGCATTCGTATGGACTGATCAGTGTCAAGCAGCTTTCGAGAGTCGGATGGATAAGTTGGTCAGTGCATCCGTTATTTTTTTACCAGCAGAGGGAGTTTAGTTTGATGTATTCTGTGTTTATTCACATCTAGGATTAGGCTATGTTCTAATGAAGTAGAGATTAGTTGTTTCTTATGGGTCTCTACAGTTGCAACCCCATGAACCTATCTATGAAACCCATTATCTTGTGTCGGCAGTAGTGGTGTTTTCTTTGAAGTTGTGGAGACATTACCTAATTAGATAGCACTTTTTGGTTTTCACCAATCATAAGAGATTGAGGTATGTTTTCTCCCAGCATGACTTGAACTTGTATTAGAAATGGTGGAGGGAGTTCTTATTAGAATACAACTTCGAAATATCATATACACTTGTAAAGGGGAATGTTAAACCTAATTTTCTATAAAAGAAGTCACATAGTAATGCAGTGCATGAATCTGGAGATTCCTAGAGAGTAATGGAAGAATGTTAATCATTTCATCTGGATATGAGAGAAGACAGGGGAAGAGGGTTACTTTTCCAAATGACAGTGCAATAATCTATGGTGCAGCAAGTATTAGAGTCTCAATTGGGGGATCTTTAGGTGGTGGTTTGGAGAGACCGAGTTGAGTGTAGTGAGGACCCTGATGGTTGGTCTGAGGATGAACAACACTAGGTGTTGTATCCAGGAATGATTTTCATTCATTTTTCGATGTGTGAGACAATTAATAGAGAGATAAAAAGTTCACCTTGAGTGGTGCATCTTAGTGTGACAAAGATTTACAGAGCATTGAGAAGTCATTTTCGGTGGCATGGGATGAAGCATGTAGTTGCGGTGTTTGTGTCTCCATGTTTGGTCTTCCAGAAGGTGACGATCAAGCTCTATGTTCCTGGTGGTTTTCTCTAGCCATTAGATATACCTTAAAGGAGTTGGTAGGACATATTTATAAACTTTGTTATTGGTTTACCTCTATCTCAAGGAGTCTATGACGTTATATGGTTGGTAGTGAATCATTTGACGAAATCAGCACACTTCATAGTAGTCACAGAATCGAGATCAGTGGAATTTTTTTTGAGGTAGTATCCAGAGGTGGTTGTGAGACTTCATGGAGTCCCAAGGAATATCATTTCTAATCGAGATCCTAGTTTTACCTCAATGGTGTAGAAAGGTATCCAACAAGCTTTGGGTTCTCAGTTATTCCTTAGTACTGTTGTCATCCATAGATGGAATGTCAGATAGAGAGGACCATCCAAAATCCTGATGACAGGTTTCACTCTTGTTTCATGGATTTTGGAGGTTCCTGGATGAGGTACTTATCCTTGGTGGAGTTCACTTACAGAAATATTTTTCTCTCCACTATCGGTATGGCACTATTTGAATCCTTGTATGGATGACATGTCTATTCTTCATTATGACAGAATATGGTTGGAGAGTCAACAATTTTCAGACATGAACAAGTACATAATACAATAGAGATGGTTCATGTGATTCATGAGACGATAAAGGTAATGTTGGATTGTCAGAAATTCTATCCCAATCATAGGAGGAGACCTTTGGAGTTTGATTTTGGGGATTATATGTTTCAAAAGGTGAATCCCCATTGTGGTATGTGAAGGTATTTTTGTGAGATTAATCATTCTCCCCAATTTTTTGGTCCTTTTGAGGTGTTAGATGGTGTTGGAGACTTCGTGTATCGGGAAGAAATTCCCCTACAGATGAGACGAATAAATGATTTTTTTCTTTTTCTTGTAGTTTTTTCTTTATTTCCATGATTAATCTCACATAATCTATTGGGGAGAGACCAATATTGATGATTATGAAAACTCAGAGGAACATCTTTTAGATATCCAGGCCTGTAAGGAGAAGGTGTTGTGTTAGTGTGATATCCCCTTGGTCTATGTCTTATGGAGACACCATGGTGTGGAGGACAGTACGTGGGAATGTGAGTAATAGATACATGATCAGTACCACATGTTTTTTAATCTTTAACTTTTTTTAATGATGTTTGGTTCATGTTTGAAGACCATTCATGGTTTTGATATGTCTTTCTACTATTGCATGTGGCTTTCTCTCTTTTCAAAGGTATCTCCCCAAAGATAGTGTTAAGGATCTTGTTGGGGTTGTCGTATGGTTTCATGTGTTCCTTTTTGAAGTGGTTGATATCCTTTGGTGGAGAGAACCTTGATATGTATCTTGAAGGGTGGTTGTTCAGACCCTATTTACTTTTTCATATCTAGGATGGTTTTTGATTCTCAAGGATGCTAATGTTTTTAAGGGTGTATGATGTAATGGCCCTGACCTCTCTGGTCCCTTCCTTTACATAAATATGTTGTTTGAGGTCTTCTGGGAGTTCAAGGTGACTTATCCCCAACACACTTCCAAATTTCCAAATTGTTTCATGAAATAGTGTCACAAAATAGTTTTACTTCCTTTTCTAAATTTCCCAACTGTTTCATCAAACTGTGTCACAAAATGGTGTCACTTAATTTTCCCAAATTTTTAAAATTTTTCATGAAACTGTGTCACGAAACGGTGTCACTTCCTTTTCCAAATTTCCAAAATGTTTCAAGAAAATTTTCCATGAAATGGTATCACATCCATTTCCAAATTTCTAATATGTTTCATGAAGCTGTCTCAAGAAATGGTGTCACTTCCATTTACTAATTTCCAAACGGCTTCACGAGACTATGTCAAGAAATGGTGTAACATACATTGCAAAATTTTCAAACTATTTCATGAAACTATGTCATTAAATAGTTTCATAGAAATAGTATACCAGAAACATTATCTTAAAAATGGTGGCACATAAATGGTAACACAAAAATGGTGGAAGGTAAATGGTAGCACAAAAATGGTCTCACAGAAATAGTGGCATAGAAACGGTAGCACATAAACGGTGGCACAAATATGGTAGCACATAAATTTTAGCACAGAAACAGTGATATAGAAATGGTAGCACCAAAATTGTTGCATAGAAATAGTTGCACCAAAACCATGTCATGAACAATGTTTCTATAACGATTTTACTTTTTCAAATTTCCATTTTTTTCCAGTTTTCCCAGTTTTCCATTTTGACTTATTTATTTAATGTAAAATCATTTAAATTCTATATTTAAGTAGGTTTAAATCCGTTTTAGGGTCTAAAAATCATATAATTTATTTTCATAGTAATTTGGATGATTTTAATTGGAAAAACAACATGGTTTAATGTGATCCTCTTTTAATGAAAAATCCAGTGCATCTTAAACAGTTGATCTATTAAATCATCAATAAGGATGAGATATCTTCCTCCCCTGTTCTTCCTTCTTAATCCATGGTGCAAGATGCTCTAAGCATTCCTTTTTTCCCATAGGATTCATGCAATCAAACTTTAGTCCTTGGATTGGTTCCCCTTGAAGTTCATCTTACTGTAAGTGCACCCACTGTTTTGGTGTATCCAAGAAGTATCAATTAGTCTTACATGTAATGTATGGTCTAATTTTGTTATTTTTTGGTTGATCACCTTTTACTTCTCATTGATCTGTTATTTCAGGTGATCTCTATGTTCCAAATGGATTTCTCTTGGATATTGGCTAGTGTGGTGGTGTCTCTGCATCATCGGGTGGATTTATCCCTCCAAGAGAGGTAATCATGATATATTTGGTTAGAATGTTCTCGTGTAAAGATCATCGGAAACCTTTTGATGTATGGGAATCATGGATTCTCAATTATATTTACATGTAGTATTACATTTTTTCTATTTTATCCAGCCTAATCATAATGGAATTGACATAAAATTTCATGAATCAGATAAATAAATTGGAAAAGATCTTATGTTATTGCATTTGGTTTTTCTAGATAGTGATATATATATGGTTTCATTGTTTAGAATTTTTTTCATGGCAGAAATTGATAATGAAAATAAACCAGTATTAACTGTAATTATTATTCAAAGATAAAGAGGTATGTAAATTAATCTGGTTGTTGTTGTTTTAAATTTATTATAATCAAATTGATGTAGTAAGCATGTTTAATTAATTTTTGATACCTATGATAGCTTTCTATTTGGGTTACCCATAATTAGAACCTACTAATAATGAATAGGTTATTCCAATATGGATTAAAGAACCAATTTTTTGATAAAATATAAGACCTTGTAGGGTTTTGAGTTACCCTATTTCTTGTAAGGTCGAATGCCTTCTATTTTGGATCCATGAGATCTATTTGCATGTGAAGGTAAAATGACTTGTTTAGGTCCAAGATCCTAGTTGTTTTGTTATTTCTTGTTGCTTCTGATGTGTTATGAGCTTGGATGGATATTGTGAGATGTGGTGGTAGGTAGGCCCTATATTTTTTGCAGCAATTGATGCTTAGAGTGGTGATATACATCAGTTAATGCATGTGGATGTCAGGGAGGAAACTATAGATGATGAAACATGTTGGATGCTTTTTGATTCGTGTTGATTATTTATTTATGTTAATTTCCACACTTCTCAAGGAATATATTATTGCATACCCTCCTTCCAAAAGGGATGAAGAGTCATTTGGTATTCCATGGAATTTCTGTGTTTAGCTTCTCGAAGGAATATTGGTCTACACACCTACTATAGGTGGAAAAGACTTCACGAGTAGTTCATCTACTCACCATGTTGACCCCCTTGTATTTAGTAACATAGAATTTTTTTATAGAATTATTAGAAATATGGGGTAGTAATAATTATTTTAGTAATTGATTGAATAAATGATGTCAACCCATGGGGTTAGAGATTTTTGGGATGCAATGCCAAGGTAATATTTCTGAGAAGTTGTAAATAAGGTTTTTCTATGCCTAAAGGTCAATAAACTTTTGTGTGATGCTAATGAAATGTAACGTAGAATTAATAACGGTTAATTAATGGTTAATGAATTAATTAATGTAATGTTCAAATGATATAAAATGTTATAATTTAATATAATGTATCTCTTTAAATGGTTGTGTGCTTATAGGATACCTATTCTTATCAGTGGAAACCAAGATTCCCAGAGACATTATCTGTAGTTGAGTCCATGACTGTGTTATTTCCTTAGTGTGGTTGTGAGATATAGTATATTCTGTACCTTTTGTGTTTCTATACACTAATCCACCCCATCAGTTAGGGAAACTAACACCCCAGGTATTCTGAGACTAGAGGGGTGTTTTCCCCAACATTCTTGTGGGAGGATGGATGGAAGACTACCCCCTTTGTCCCTACTCTCTTCTCAAGGAAGTTACTTGTACCGGTAGGCACATAAGTTAGTTTTTTCCCATATATGTGCGTAAAGTGATGTAATGGATTCATATTATTAACACACATATATTATGTATATATGTTCTATTTGAATACAATATGTGTAACATGTATATGTTGTGATGGATTGAGGATCTTTACACGGTGTATTAGATGTAATGGCTTGAGGTATAATGCCCAACGAATGATACACATTATGCAAGCTATGCTTTATCCCATAAACTACCTTGTTACTTTGGTTACATAGACATAGTGGTTGTGTTTCACAAGTTTCATGTGGTGTTTATTCTCTTAGTTGTCCGTAGGCAAGAATTTTTTGAGAGAGATTCTTAGGACGTGCGACGTTGGGGCAAAGAGGAAAACTTGTGGGGAAGTGGTAGTGGGGAACCCTTTATATTAATTATTATATTATATACTCTTGATACTATACTTGGTGATAGTATCCATGTTGCGGATGGGAATATAGTATACCCATTTAGGTGATGAGTTAGTTTCACTTTTTGTTCAATGTGCTTTAGCATGGTTTCTTTACATTTTCATGAGAAGTTTCAGGGAGGATCCTACTGAGTATATGGTTATACTCCCCATACATATATAAAAAAAATTCATTTCACTTGGAGAAATTTGTAGATTAGGATGGTTTCTACTAGCTTGGGGTTGCAGGAGCTGTTTGGGCTTCATGGTCGCTATAGTTTTTACTTCTATTTTGTACTTGTAGTTTTCCCTTTCAGTTGTTATAGTTGTTCGTGAAATTACATATGTGTACATGGGATTTATTTTATATTTCACTCTGATTTGGAGTTGGTTTGTGTCTTTCTTATCCCTCTCTTTCGCATGCATTCTCTTATAGGAAAATTCCTCCCATTTTTGTGTTTACTATACCCTCGATGATAGTCACCAACCCGGGGCCTATTGAAGGTGGTACTCAGGGGTCACTATCTCCCTTCTCACATTGCCAGACTAGGAGGGGTAAAAATTTTGGTGAATGGGGTGTGAATATCATCTCACTAAATTCTTCATATCTAGTGTTTTTGAACATGTTGAATAATAAATAATCAAGGAATAAAGATCATATGGACCAATTTCTAGCCTTAGTAAAAGTTGAGATATGTTTTTTGGCCCCCTGGTCATGGGAAAAGTTAGGGTAATGATTTTTCACACCTCCTCACCATGATATTATGTTCACTTGGTGATGAAAAATATTTTAGGGTGATAAAAACCTTATAAAATATTTCATTTTACAAATACCACCTTAATGTATTTGATATCTGAGATGACACAAATTGTTCCATGAGTTGATATATTTATTTTGGAACCTCAAGGAACATGATCTCTATTTTACCTAGTTCTTTCATGTAGAATACTAGTGATATGGACTAGTTAAACCAAATATACATTTGGTCCCAAAAAGTAATCCATTAAATCTAGGAGTTATTTCATATCCTTGTGGAACATTACAAGACTCTTCCATTACTAATGGTTGACGTGTACCAATAACTTCCCACTTCTAGTTAACTCTAATATTCCTTGAGCATGATTAATAGTTCTTATAACTATATTATTTACACAGATTCAAAATCTACCATGATATGTCATTTAATATTCTTCTATTTATCAAATATAGAATGTAACATTCCATTTCTAATCCTTTTTATGGCTAACAAAATGTAACTCGAATCCACAAGGAATAAGATTCAATCCTCCCAACATAAATCTATACTACCATTGGGTGCCAAACCACACATTGGATATATTTCCCTCCATTTCCAACATCATTTTCTAGATGTTTGAGTTTTCAAAAATCCTTCTTGGTCCTAAGAATGGAGTTGTAACATCTCTACATTAACATGCACATAATTTATGTATGTCCATGCATATAGGCCTCTAACCCACAAACTAGAGGCATCTCCTCATTCCACTCATGAGATTAAAAAACACTCTAGAGGAACTCAACACCTTATGGGCTTTTAGGTAATCTCCATTATGTGTTCCCCATTCCATTAATCATTTAAAGACCTATAAGAAAGGATCTCAAATGCACCACATCTCAAGTCCTGGAAGTATGAATTTAAACTGTATAAAATTATACATTCTTACTACATGTCATTAAACTGAATGAAATAAATTCATACCATATGATGTTAATCATCATTTAAGACATCCTTTTTGTATGACATTAAATTCCACATAGAACATTTATTTAATTACAGTACACTACTTTTGAGAATATGGGCTGAGCTAAAAGATCCAAAATTATAAAACACCAATATTATACATTGCAATCCCTTAAAAACAAAATTTAAAGGTAAATAATGTTTTCCATGTTCAATCTCTAAAATGGGAACCCTAGGAAGAAGTTGAGTATCAACCCTTTAGAAATTAACTTTGTGTGATCTAGTAAATATTGATCACTCTTATAATTGAAAATTTATAAAACTTTTCACATTGAAAACCCATAAATAGAATCTAGAGAAAAATTAATGTCAAATCTAGCTAAACATTCTCCATTTATATATCAATAAAAAGTTAGTGAAAAAATAGATACAAAGGATGTATGGATAATTACTCATACCTAAAAAAAATGAATCTATTCACTATAAGTCCACTATCTTATGCATAAATTAGGTAACTCTCTATGAAATGCAAACTGATGAGGAATTATTTATCATTAAAATAAATATAAATGTTACCTATATTAACCTTAAATCAGATTATTTTTATTTAGTATGAATCCAATTATAATTAGGGTCATTTTTACATCTTCCAAATGATCACTGAAAAATATATAATATAATAAATATTGAAAGCAAGGGTATTATTTACTCAGAAATACATAATAAAGAGAAACATGGATATATAAATATTAGGTAGATTGATCATGTAAATCATTCCAATTCTAGGAGGACATGCGATCACTTTACCATATAAAGGACATATAAATGAATCTTTCACTTAACATGATATATAGATGATCATGCAAAGAACCTTTGGTGAATCCACCTGATTATAAAAACACCTATGAAAATCCCTCTTGTTATTCTGAAGTCTTAAGGAAAAGTAAAAATGATCATGTGAAGGCTGCCCAATGGGATCCTTCTATCATGTGACATATCAAGTGCCAGATTCCTTGAAATAACTTGAAGTACCTAATAAAATAAGAAACCTAATCTGGAAAGTGTGGAATACTATTTTGAATAGAAGATATAATAATTTTCATGAAATGTTTTTATACACCTCGTGTGATCACTATTGATCACATGATATCCTCTGAAAATCCATCTTGGTCTCATGAAGGCCCTTTGATAGTACAATATAGTCTCACAAATTTCCTATGATAGTACGACTTGAACTAGTGAAGGTCCTTGAAGAAGTCTCCTTTGATCATTTAAAATCCTCTTTGAAATGAATTCTTATCTTTCTAGGAAATATTTATATAGAAACCTAATCTTGAGAAGGATATTTGACATGTAAACAATATTTGGATAAATCCCTTTGAATTTCTATTGATCTAAAAAATGTGTAGATGATAGAGTGTTCTCATGGTGGTTGATTATCATGAGATGCTATGGATGGACCATGAAATGATCATATGAATAGCATGATATGATACTCCCTCCAACGAATCAAGCCCATATATCAGATATATATGTCACAAAAAGTTCATTAATCCTAGGTATAAAGGCCTATAAATCCCCCCCACACAACAAAGCACAACACATAGATCCAAATGAGGCATGCCCATGGAAGCACATAGTAGACTTCTATAAGTTGAAATCCATGAAATTTCAAGAGTCTTCCACCAGGTAAAACCCATGGGAATGACTTAAGGATAATGTTTCATGTATATGTGCTTCACATGATCGCCATATTGATCATGTGAAAGACTTAGGGTGTGCCAACCATATTATGAAAAAGAAGCTTCTACATGTCAAATTGGTCATAGGAAACTACAACAATATAATTCTTAAATAACATTAAGGAATAATTTCAATAATTGATTAAAAAATAGAATACTTATGTGAAATAGAATATATTGATTTTCATGTGAAAACATCATGTCCTACACATGGCCTATCTAAATCATGTGACAACACCCCAACATGTCAACCCATACTTGAGAAGTGCTCTGGGAATTTCATCCTAGCCCCATGAGATCCACTAGACATGTAATCCACGTATTCAAAAATCATATTAACATGTTGTCTTTGTATTGTGAAGTCTGGTAGAAATATCATCTGAATTATGTGAAGTACTCCAGACTTATAGGCCTGATCATGTAAAAGCCTTCCACCATGCCAAACATTATGACACGACACCCTTGGAAGTGTCTACATTGTTTACATGGAAATCCTATATCATGTTAGCTGATTGCTGCAACAATCCTATAGACATTTCATCCATGATTATGTGGAACCCTTGTACATATCAGATTCATTATTGGGAATCCCCTTAGACATGTCTATCTTGTCTCACGATAGCCCTCATACAAGACAACTAGATCATGTGATGGTCACTTCATAAATTTCCCCCAAACATCCTTGCACTTGTTAGGAAGACAACCATGACAATTCCAACACACATCCATGACATTTCAACCATTTTAAGAAGACATCTTCTAAATGTAATTTATTACCATAAGACACTCTATAGAATGATAACCTTTACCATTGGACACACATGGGAATGCCCCGAATTGAACTAAAAGGACTCTGATTCCTATCCAAAAAAGGATACGTATAACACATTCCTAAGGCCTAAGTTCCAATGAGAATTCATCTTGGTGTAAGCCCTTAACCTTCCTAGACCTTAGCGACAAAAATAATTTCTTCTACTATAATCACTTATCCCAACCCGTCACTGATTTAAGGCATAACTGAACTATAATAAAATTGATTCCTATCTAAATAATTTTTGTAGGATTCCTCCTTAAGTCTTGAGAACAAATTTGAATCCAAAATGGTGTATATCTCCCCATACCACAAATATTCTTAAGTAATGGGAATAGATTATCCCATATGTACTCTATCCTTCCACTTCCATCGATATATGAAATTTGGGCTCAAACATCGGGATCCTTATTTTTGTACGCCCTGGTCATTCCCTCAAGTAACTCAAACCCAAGAGTGGGTTAGGGAAGAACTAAGAAATGAGCTATTTTATTCCAATCTGAATAGGAAATTTTGGATTCCTTCCTAATGGAGGATCTCCATATCAAACACCCAATATGTGATACCCAAATCATGAGTCCCATGCCTTTATATAGTGATTCTAATAGCTTAATGTCCATTTTTCTCACACGGATCAAGACTTACATGATATTAGGAATTTTTAATGATCATATCACACAATTAATAAATTTCCCTCATACAGGGAAACCTTAATGATTATCTTCATTCAAGGGAATGAAATAGTTCACCCCATCTAAAAGAATCCACTTCAGTATAAATATTGAGATCATTACCATATGGGAAACCCCCAAGGAAATAAAACTCATATAAATTAATTAAATATCACCACCCTTGAGTTGGTTAAGGGAGGATGAAACTATGGTGACTCTGATTCATGTTATTAGTAGTTAATATATGAATCATTCCTATGCATCGAGGTATATAACTGGTGAAAATGTTCCCACATATATATCCTCTCTTCATGAAGGTAAACTGTAGATCTTAAACAAACTAAGTGGGTTTTGATTACTGATATAAAAATGAAACATATGACACCTCATGAAGCATAAATCACATCCTATAAACACAATTTTTTTCCTAGATGGAAGTATACTCCAGAGTTCCTAGTTATATGGCATCATAATATAGATAGAAACCCATTTCTAAGAAACTATGAGAAATAGAAAGAGAACCCATAATACATACACATGGCCTCATTAATATTACCATATTTTCACATTAAAGTATTCAAAACCTGATCATTTTTAGGGAAACCAGTCCCATATTGTGATTTAAAAGACATTCACAAACATAGAAATAATCAATTAGAGAGTCTTGAATTATGCAATAATCCCCCCCTAAGGGTGTGATGAGCCTGACCACACATCCTCTCGAAAAAGGAAAGATCATAAGTACTATTGGGTATAAAACAATAAATTATCACCTACCTTTGGAAAGAATTTATGTACCTTATTATGTATGTGGGAACATATGGTTTTTCGATAAAATATTAAAATGATAAACCCTATATTAATGATTGGGAAAATATGAACCCCCCATAAAAAATCCTCAGATAAGTAATAATTATGGGTAACTCGTTATGTAAAAGTGAATTGAATGAATAAATGAATAATTATATGTTTTGGGAATCAAGTATCATATACCTTAGTTAAACCATATATCCTTCATCATTCTATTGAAACACTCAACCAATTTCATGTGCAATGCATGTGCAATCCTAGAAAATTCAAAATAACATATTAAATATGTTTTCATGAAAACGATATGAGTAAATATACATATTTAAGGAATGTAATGGGTTTTTATGATCTAAATTTTCTTATTTTAATGATTTTAGGTTATTTTTTAGAATTAGTGAAGAAATAATTACCTTAAAAACTCATGCAATGTTAGAATAGTTCTTATGCAACCAATAGAAAAATCGTGTGAATGATTTTGAAAAATCTAAAATTTATAATGCTAGGTTACTTATAGATTCCATGGAATTTAATTATAAATATAACATACAGGGGATTTTTTAATGGTTTATATCAAAATTTTATTTTTATCCAAATGGCTACAATGTCAAATTAATTTTTTTTTTTCTAAAAGTGATATTAATGAAATTTTATATAAACAATTACTAAACAATTCAATATTAATAAAAATATTATAATAATCCATTCTAATGGAATATTTTTAAAAAAATCAACCATGGTATATTTATGGATCAATATTCCTTTAATAGTAAATTTCTAGACCACTAAATTGTAAAAAACATTTTCATCTCATTTATCATCAAATGGGTTAAAGGGAATGAAAACAAAGTGATATCCATGAAAAAATTACAAAATATGCCCCAATTGTTTATGAGATTGTTTTGACTCATAATCATCCTAGGTTAAAAATATTTAAATTTTTTTGCCCCATGTATTTGAATATTAATTTATATTAATTTAGTACTTTAATTAATTTAAAGAGCGCCCCTCCCCTCACTTATAAAAGGGAAGCACATATCCTCTCTTTAACACGCATTTTTAGCACTTTAGATTGTCCAAAACCTATATAAATACCCTTATAACATATCTAACCACATTATAGGGTTAAATTTTTCATAATACCAACATTATTGGGATTAAATTTAAATGATAATGAGGTTTTCCCCATACTAGGTATAACTTTTAAATAGATGTTTTAGTTGTATTTATTATTATACATCCTTAAAATATTATTCAACCACACCAAAATAATTACATCAGTGTATTCTATAAATTTTTATGCTATTATGTTAATGTGAAAATATATATATCCATCTCAAATTCCATCAAATGGGATATAAAACTATATTTCATGTGTATGGAGGACTATAACCCCACAATCATGAGTAATTCATTTTCCATCACCACAACTCATGAATTTTTATAATGATGGATATAATTTAAATATATCATATTTTGGAAATAATTATAATTATTTAAAAATAAAATAATATTTAACATCATCCTTTTTTCCTAGAAAAATGGAAATCTTACTCATGCATACATATGACATAACATCTCCATGATTTTTCTGTATCTAATTTTTCATAACCATATTTCTTGGTTGTTTTTAAAATTATAGTTAAAATATAAAAATATAAAAAAAACATCATTATTAGTTAATGGATAAATGAAGACTTTGACAACATTCAACATACTGAAGTCATTTTGGACATACAATCCAAATATTGTCAAAACATCTTTCATGAATTTAAATGATTATATAATTCAATATTAAAAGTTAATAAATAAAATAAAATGAACAATAAAATTGAAAATTTTTATTGATATTGTAAATAATTTATAAAATTTTTTTATTCTAGAAGATAAATGAAATACATGATTAGTCGGACTCAATGTAAGGGACACTTCAACTTGAAATCTCATCTTAAATGTTTTAATTATTTATTTTCTTAATATTTTAATTCGATTTCCATATTATGAAAAATATTTGTTTGTGGTATTTATATAGATATAAATGAACAATAAATAACACTTTATATAAATTTTTAATTTATTTTTAATGTTTTGAAAATGAATATTTTTATATATTTTATATATAATCTTATATATAACATTACAAGAGGGAAAATGAATTTTCTATTTTATCATATATGTCATCAAAGACTTTTGATAGTGATGTAATTATTAGTTTATGTTTTCATTCATTGACATGATTACGTGATTTCTTCAATTAAAACCCTTCTTACTTTTTTGAGTATTTTTTCCAATGAGTTTTTAAAAGTAAAAGTTATTTTGATATTTGGAAATGTTATGCTTATAGATTAAATAGATTTTTTAAATGGGTTTAAGATGAAAAGAAAAAATATGAAAATGTTTTATTTATGATATAGAAATTGATAATTAAATTTGATTATGTATGATCTTATTACAGCTTATATGATGGGTGAAACTAATAAAACTTTAAGATGGGTGAGCCTAACACAACTTATATAATAGTTGATCCCAAAATAACTTATATGATATGTGAGCCATATATAGCTCTCTAATGAATTAGGTAATTTTCCTTTACAATAAATAAAATAAATATGGAGTTGACCAATGTGGTTCGTTTTATGGATTTTATTGGGATCTAGTTATTTCTTACACTTTTTATGAATATTTTTATCTTGGATTCCTAAAATGGGATATATTTCATTAATGTTTTTTAATGTGTATTCTTTAAAAAAATTCTTCTTTCGATGTGGATTTCATTTATTTTATACACTAAAAGAATAAAATGGAAAACGTAAATATTTTATGGGTTTCTATGTTTTTTATGGGACTAACATATATTTAAATTTTATAACCTATACCATGATTTTGTTATAATCTCAAATTAAAAAAATATCAACACTTAAGGATGATTTGAAATTTCATTAAATTTAGAGTTATAGATATGGAAGTTACTTTCTATTATGTAAAGAGTATATTTTGGTGGAAATGGATGAAATATTGAAGTGTCCACTTTGAATGATTTTGTCCTTATTTTCCAAAAATATAAATATAAAAGGACATTGGATAAGTAACATATCTAGTATTTTAGATTGATGATACATTTATTATGGATAAAATGGGGTCAAATTTATCTATGTTAAATCAAAAAACGTAAATATTATTTTTTAGCACTGGATCTGGGAGTGTGAGTTTGGGATGTTATAGTTGGTTTCAGAGTAGTTTTTAGAATAAATTGTATGCAGGAATGTGTTTCTATGATTTTATCTATAGTGTTAGGGTTACCGTTAAGAAATTTATTAGTATATTTTTTATTAAAGGAATTGATAAAACTTTTGAGATATTCTGTTATATAATTTTATAGTGGAATTATTTTGGAAAATGATTAATATATTTTAGAGAATGTTTGACCATGGAATAAACATTTTTGGTACGAGGCTTTACGATTGATTGATTTTATATAGATAAAATGGTATGTTTACATTGGAAGAATATATGACCAAATCATTCTAATCATTAGGTTTCAATTCTAGTTACGAATATTTTTTAAATTTTAGGAATATTTATTTATTCAATGAATTATGTTTAAATTTGGGTATTATTGATATGGATTTGGATTTTAGTATTGAATTTCATCAGATAATGGGTTATTCAGATTGGATATGATCTTACCTTGTACTCACTAGTTTGTTTTTTGTTTAATTATAATGATATTAGGGATAAAATATTATCTTTTTATGGATATTATGATCTATTATATGTTTATTTAAGTTCTATAGTAATTAAAAATTCATCTTGAATACTCATCATTTGATGTAGCAGATATGATTGTGGTTGAAATTTATTAACATACAGAATTATACCTTTCATGTATGTATATTTCCTTATTTTATTAGTATATATGGTATAGTAATGCCTCAAATCTATTAAAATGATATTGAAATAAAAAAACTTATCCAATTACATTTAATTATTAAGAATCAATTTTTTTTATTAAAACCTCATTTATTTATGTTTTTGTGGTCATTAACATTATCGTAATTATTCAATTTATTTTGATCAACTTTATCTATCACTATATATTATTATTTTGATATTAATTATTTTCTCTATGTCTATATTTTTACTTCCTGTTATTTTTCTCCTATTTGGAAAGATATATATTTATTATTCTTGATAACCTTGATATTTCATTTTCCATATTTCCAAGAAAATGTTTTTTTAATACATCTTAATATTTATGTTTTTAATATAGTAATTATAAAAATTTAAAACCCTCTATTAATAAGAGTATGTTCATATTTTTAGTACATAATTAATTAATGGGTGAGAATATATCACACTAGTATTTTATTTAATACTATGTTCAATAGAATATACAACACACGACACCAACAATAAATTAACCATAATATATTATGTTTCATATATAACAAATTCATTGAATTGATGGCTATAAATAGTATTAAATACTTCGTGAAATATATATAAATTCCATGATAAATAAAAATTTGTTTATTAATTCTATATAAATAAGCACATAATTTTTTGTAAGGACATATAATTATATAAAATTATGTTTTCTTTAGAAATGGTGTTTCTTGTGTTTTTTAAGAAAATATTATAATTAATTTATTCCAATTAGATAAAATTCATCTCAGAAAAAAAATATTTTCTGAAATCATCATACCAAAATTATTTTATGGTGATATTTTTTGATTTTTCAGAAAATATTGATTCTTCAGTCAATATTCAACAATACATATTTTTTTGTAGAACTAAGATTTCATTTCATTGAAAAGTACCATTTTTTAATGAATTTAATATTCAATTAAAATATTTATACCTTATTGATAAATAATCTAATTAATTACATATTAATTGTCTTTATAATTGATTTTGGTATAAGTGCATTTTTTAACTTAAAAACACATTTTTCTAAAAACAGATTTCATTGCATTTTACAGATTCATATAAAAAGTAAATTTCATAACTAATAAAATTTTAATTTTAAGAATTTTTTTATTTTTTATATTCATAAATTAAAATATATCCTATGATGAAATGTTCATACTATTTTGAATAAGTGAAATTCTTACTAAATAGTAAAAAATATAGTTTTTTGATATGTGATATCATATAGGATATTTTTGAGTTGTAAATATGATATAATAACTTGTTAACATTATTGAATTAAAAATTTATTATTTTATATTAAAAATATAATACAAAAAAACATTAAAAAATATAAATTAAAATCTATTTCATGATAAATATGAAAATATTATTCAGTGATGACGTAGTGATTACATGATATTGGAAAAGTAATATTTGATATCCTAAAGACATTGATTGAAAATGAAGAATTATTTTTCTTGAATTGGTTAATATATATGAATTATTATTTATTGCATTAAGAATATATATATATATATATATATATATATATATATATATGAATTTTTTATTTATACAACAACTGACTTATCTAAATGTTTGTGAAATTCTTTGACAAGGTTAAAAAAGTAAAAAAAACATTTTATTTAAGTCTTCATGACATGGATTTCAGAAAATATAAATAACTAAATAATATATAAAATTATAATGAACCATAATAACATATTAGATGATGGTATTTTATTTTTATTTTTTATTTCTGAAATTATGATCTTATATTCTTACGCAATTGTAGTATAGGTCTTGACAACGAGTAGAAAAATATAGCGATTTCAAAAACTATAAAAGTAGTATTCTTGGGGTGAGTTATAATATTACAAAAATTATATAGATTAATATAACATATTATAGATGTGTTAAATTTTTATATTTGAATTAAATTGTTATCATGGTGTCATTAATTTCAAATTAAATAAATAGTTCCAAAAATGAAATTAATGATATTTTAGAATTAATAATATTTTTTAAATAATGAAAATTTCAAAAAACTGATCTTCATACAAGTGAATGATATATTGTGGAAAATATGATCAATGGTTCATTTATGGGTCAGTTTTTCTTTTATTACATCTAAATTGACCAATAAAAAGTAAAAAACATTATTATCTTCATAGTCATCGAAATGGATAACAGGGGGGGTTAAGATAATGTGATCACGGTGAAAACATTAAATATTCTTGTAAAAAATATTTTAGAGGATTTAAAATAATAATAATTTTATAATATAAATATATCATCTTAGTCCGTATTTTACATGAAAATTAATTTATATTAATTTACTACGCTAAGTAATTCCAATAGTTTCACTCTCCACACTTATAAACTAAATCTTATAATCCTTTATTCCTAGAATCTTTTAATCACTATATCTTTAACAAAACCAACAAAAATACGTTCCTAGTATCCCTAACTATGTACTTGAGGTCTTATTTTGGAAAAAATATAATACAAAGGGGGATTAAAGTGTAATGAAAAAGTGGTTATCTAAATAATATATATATATTTTAAACAAATGTTTTAGTTTTATTTATTCTTTTACATATTTCAAATATTATTAATCCATTATAAAATAATAACATTATTATGTTACATATAATTATATTTTATTTTGTTAATGGAATAATATATATCCATATCAAATTCAAACAAATGAGAAATGATACTATCCTTTGGTTTTAATGTAGGCTACTAACTCACAAACTGGGGTAGTTTATTTTCCATCGTGACCTCTCATAGATATTTATAATGATATATGTATTTTATAAATATGATATTCATTAAAAAATTAATATTATAGAAATAAAAAAATAATTCATACCTTACATCATTCATGATTATTGAAAAATGGAAATGTTAATCATGCATACATATGGTCTACTATCTTCATGATTGTAACATAAACCATTTTTCTTAACTATCATTAATCAATGTCTTTAAAACAATAATTAATTTTTAAAAATTATTATTATCTCTTGATTATTATTATTTAGATAGTGAATTAAGGACCTATTTTATCGTGGTTAACCTACCAAAATCATTTTGTAAATAGGAGTGGAATATCATCAAAATGATAGATATAAACTTAAATTAACATGTACTTGAATATAACGTGGCATTAAATAAAATAAATGTAATAATAAAAATAAAAAATGTTCTTAATAATGTAATAAAATTAATACAATTTTTTTATTCAGGAATATAAGGTATTTTTTTGATGATTCAGACTTGATATAAGGGAGACATTAACATAAGACCACATTTTAAATGTATTAATGATAAATTTTAAAAGGTTTATTCTTCCATATACATATTAATAAATATATTTTTTGGATGTATTAATTTGGATTTAATTAAATTATGAAAGATTTTTTTTCCCTTTTTTGAATTTATTTCAAATTAATCAAAAGGAATCATTTAAACATATTTTATATAAAATATTTTGCCTTTTTTTATAGATGACAAAATGAAGGTACTACTTTTTCATATAAGTGTTATGGAATTTTCATGACGAGATTAACATTATTTTATGTATTCCTTACTTCATAATATTAAATTTCTTATTCAAAAAAAAACCCCTCTTAAAATTTATATGGGAATTTTATTTTTGAATATTGGTCATTAAATGGGATTGGTATTTTGATATTAAAAAATGTTTTATATATAGAATAAAATGATTTTTTCAAGGTTTTAAGATGAAATGGGGCCTTAATAAAATGTTTTGAATAAGATATGGTACTTGAGAATTAAAAGTGGTGAATGGTGAGACTAATACAACTTATAAGATGGGAGACCACAATACAACATGTACAGAGGATGATCTCAATACAGCTTATATGACTAGTGAGACTGATATGTCTTATGTGGTGGGTGATCCTAATATGGATCTCTAATGCATTGGGTAATTTTCCTTATCCAAAAAAGAATGAAAGATGCAGATAATCATATAGGTTTCTGTTATGTATTTAACTGGGCTCAAGTTATTTTTGATAGGGTTTAGGAATATGATCTTCTATTTTTTTAAAAGGGGTTCAATTTGAATGCAATAGGATTTAAAGAATTTTATTAAGAGAGAAAAATAGTTTTCTATATTGATATGATTTGTTTTATATTCTCAATGAATAACATATAATGTGTTAATATTTTATGTGTTTCTATTTTTTTACTTGAAAAATAGGTTTCATAATTTTATGTCTCTTACTAATATTTTTTTATTCTACCCATGTTTTAAAATGATTGTTCACAAGGACTTAGGATGAAGAAAATCTTAATAAAGTTGGATTTTGAAATATCGATGTTTCTTTGAATGTATTAATGAACATCTTTGGTAGAAAATGCATAATGTATAGAAATTTCCACATTAATGATTTTTTATTAATTCCCTGTAATTTTAAACCTACATTGTCCTTTAGTATGTAAGTGATCCAATATTTAATTTTTATGTTATATGTTTGATATGGATAGAATTGGGTCATGTTTACTGGTATCAAATATAGAAATGTGAAGATTATATTTTTAACACTTGATCTCAGAGTATGAGTTTGGGATGTTGTGACGCCTTTTTTTCCTCATCTAATAATCACAGTCATATATAAGACTTTCTTTCACTCTCACTAGTGCAGGCCCTTTCTAGGTGCCTCCTAGCTTACCCTTAACACCCATGTTTGGTCCCAAAATTGGTATTTTCGACCACTATAAGCTTCCTTGATTACACACTAGTTCTAGGTTGGGGTTTTCCTATTTTATGCTCCTTGAAATATCGTTTTCCTGAAAAAAAGTATTTTTAACTCAAGACATTAACTCCATTTTAATCATTTTTTCCAATGTACCATATAAATATTTCTAGTAAATTCAATAAAAAAGAAGAAAAAATTATGGTAAAATAACTTATTCTTCTATAAAATCAATAAATACAAATGTATGCGTTATGTATAGCTATCAAATCACCCAACATTGAAACTCTTATCATTCATCCGAAAATATCTAAATTATCCGAAAAAGAACCCATCCTAGAAATTTTGAAACCCCTTAATAAATAAAATTATATATTTATCAATAAAAATTTAACTTCCACAAATCTCCCAATATATATCAAATTAATTAATTAATTTTTAGTTAAAATAATTAACCATCCATTTGACTCCCACTATTGAAATTATCAATCTCTTCCAAACATCCATTCAAATTTCTCCATTCATTATTAGAATTTATTTCACTTTGTGATGTAACTTACATGAATATTGAATATCATCACTCAATGTGTATTATAAATGTTGTTATGTACATACATCAAGATCATGAATCCTATGAATATGATCATAAATAATTTCAAATATAAACCATATAGTGAAAATATCCATATTAATCATTTTTACATAAATTAAAGGATAAAATGAATAGGAGTTTTAGTGTTGTTTAGTAATTTTTTTGAAAAAAAAATTGATGCACAAAATAGGGGGTTCAACTAAAAAGAATAATACATGATATAAAATATGAATATATAAACCTCCTTATAAATATATGATTTCACCCAAAAATATCCATCACAAGTCAAGGATATTAAATTACATGAATAAGTTTAATGAAAATAAATATGAACTGATGATATTTTTTCAATATTGTTTCTCGAGTGATATTTTTTTCAACAAAGAGTTTTTTAATTTATTTTATTTTATTTTATTTATAGGGTATATAGTAAATCATAGGGAAAATAAATTAATAAAAATTTATACAAATATAATTAAAATAACTCATATATCATTTTCAAATAAAAAATATCCCCTTCACACGATGAAACAAATTTTTCTACAATAATTATTTCATTGTAATCTATAAAAAAATACATAGAGTAAGGTGATAATGATATAATAGGATTTTAATATAGCTTTTCCATCACAACCACCCTTAGATAATATGAGGTTAAGATAATAGTTAAACATTACTATAGGTATTAAAGGAATATAAGGCCTCCTATTAAAAAAATGAATCAATCGTATTCATGTGACTTTGATCATTCAGAGCTTAGACAAGATATTAATGAATGATAATTCTTTTTACATGTTTTATGTATCTAAAAATAATATTGAATAAGAAAGGATATTGAAAGAGTGGATTAAGACCTACTCAGAATGTTGAAACATGAAAAATTAAATAATCACTCATCTAATGAAAACTAATATCAAATCACAAAACATAAACAATAAGAAATCAATGATAACTCATGTGATATAAATTTCATATATATAAATAAACCAATATATTTAAATCTTTATTCCTTAAATTAATACCCTCATGCTTATATCTACTCACTCATCCGTTATATTACTCATTAAATCCTATAATAAATGATATCTAAAATATAGAATGATCAGATTCTAATATAAATTTTTAACATAGAAGAAAATTTAAAAAAAAATTATGTGTGGAATATAAATTCCATTGAAGCTTATATATAATTTGAAAAAAAATGTATGCAATTAATATAAATAAAGAAATGAAAACAATTATTGACTTTCAAATTTATTAATTTCCACTTTCATTTAAAATCTAACACAGTTTCCCTTATACCATAATTTATTTATAGGGACCTATAAAAATTAAATATCTATGAAATCCGAATATCATTATCTATAGAACAAAATATATTATTTATAATTAAACTGAAATCCTAAAATAAATTATAGAAACAATACTAAATATTAATTCCCCTGAAAACATAAAATCAAAGGTTGACTCTCAAATAGAATTTTATATAGTCTTCTCATTATATATTACTTCTTCCACTCAATTAATAGAAGTTTGGGAAGAACATACCGAATGTAAATAAATGAATAAAAAATCACTAGATAAAACCATATAGATAGGTCATCCTACCTTTATAGATATATTATTTGATATTCCTTGAGTTAGTAATTTCTATGGTTCTATTGGCTCAATAGACTAGTGCTTAATTATTCTAACAGATCAAATTTTAGATCTTGTTCTAATAAAACCATTTGTCCATCCTTGAACATTATTGGTGTAATAATTATTAAAAATTCTCACTATTTTCTAGTAGCATGTTTTGTCCTTATTTTCCACCATTTCAGGTTTGTATTTCTTCTCCATAGAAGATACTTCCATTATCTCATCAGTAATATACATCCAGTAATTCCATATTCATATACTCGTATAAATATTCCTCTTTATCATTGAAATTCTTAATTAACTAATATATATTAAATTTCACATACACACCCCTAACCTAGAGGGAAAACTATCCATATTAATCCTTATTCAGTCCCATTCATATTTCTTGAAGCGTTCTTCTTAGAATGATGGATATATTCTCTTATTCAATATCACATTGAGGAAGTTTATTAGAAAATTAAAACATTCCACTTTAAATAAAATGTATTTAATAAATTCTTTAATATAAATTCATATAGTGTATGAAAACTAAAGATAAAGTATTACGTAATTCATCTTATCCAATATCATTCCACTAAAATTTCAATATGAATGGATACTCAAAATATATTTTATATATAATTTTTATTATAAAAACACATAAGATCCTATATAAATAGAAATTTAAAAACAATGTGGTTCTGGTTTCTTATTAAGTAGGATCCTTGAAACAAAGGATGAGAGTTTTCCCATGACTATATAGTAAAAATACAATCCAGCTTCCTTTTGATTAATACAAAATATTTCATAAAATATATATACATAACAATGTTCTCCAAACCTATATCATGTTGGTTTCATGATAGGATTCAAATAGGGATTGATCTGCAACTACCCCATGCCCGTAAATATAGGATAAGGGGAGGAAATAGGCACCGAAAAAATATCCTAATTGGTAATCCTTCTCTTATTGTACCTGTATTCACACACCTAACCTTCTCTATGAAAAATTTCAGAGGAATAATAATAAAAATATACAAAAAATTGAATGTAAACCAAACATGAAAACCCTCTTGGGTGTATAATAGTATGGTTGTTTAAACAGAAAATTAAAAGGGGAAAAATACACACCCAACTAGAAAGATGTCCTAAAGTGAAAAAAATGGAATGTAAATGTTCCAAGGGAGGCCATATCCTGATCTCTAATTTCCAACCACCATATACTGTCCAATGAACCATATATTCCTAGGCGTCTCTGAAAATTCCACTAACATATCAATCGTATGCATTAGAGATGACATGTGTGGATAAAGACCATACCGCGGTTGGTATATGCCAATCAAGTAGGACACCTCAAAAGTTTAATGGGGATTAGTAAGATTCACAATAGGAATAGACAGATAGTAGACCGCTAAACCCAAATCAAGAGAGTAAACATGATTCAATATCATGGATATAGACATATATTTTCTCAATCTGAAGAAACCCAAAACAAGGGATAAGGTGTGTCTCTATATCACAGCCCATCCCCTAAAAAAGTGTGTCGTCAATTTGAGACGCCCATCAATGATGCCCAACATCATACGTGTCTTCCAAAAAAATACCCAAGTAATGACAAACCTCACCACTATGCCTCATAGTCAAGGGGAATAATCTATAGGTAGAGGTCCCATGACCTTCTAAAATAGTATGGTTCCACTTAATAGATATATAGAGGACCCACAGCATGCGCAGGAGGATGTTTCCACACTGTTGATGGAAGAACAATTCCTTTATCCTATAAGTGGGTTAAACTCAAGTAATTGGTAGAGCACTCATGACTAGCCTAGCTAGAGGGTAATAATCTAGAAGTATAGGACCCTCAATCTGAATCTACAGGTCGGTTCTACATGGATAGTAGATATAGAACCCATGCCCAACCTAATGGTAGGGTCCCACTCTAGTAATCAAGGACCCATTCCTTGAATCTACAAGATGGTTTCACTCTAGTAGTTGATCGAGGACCCATGCACTAGATAGAAGGATGGTGACACTCAAAGAGATGTTAAAAGACCCATGATCAACCCAGCTGGAGGGTTCCACTTGATTGATAGTTAGGGTACCCATTCCCAATTCTAGTTGGAGGGTTCCACTCTAGATTCCAATTGTTATCTTAAGTGATCTGTGTCATCATTCAGAATCTATTAAATTATAATCACTCTTGGATCTCATTTTATCATATATCAAAAGTCACTATGGAGGCCAAAATCATTTTCATCATGGAAAAATACATATGATAGGCTACTCATGGTCCAAAATCTATGTCTGAACAAAGACGATATGACAGGTTCAATTTACCTCAAAATGAGTTAATGGGTACACTATGTGTGATTTGACCCACACGTTGAGTGGTCCCACTCCATCGCCTGGATGTGTCCAATTATGTACATGGATCCTTTCCCTTATAACCATATGTGTCATGTAGAGTGCCTACATAGAGTATTTGAGCATCCAATGGTCCTGTATAAGCTATCAGTCCATGTCCTTGTACTATTCCCATGTCAATATACTTTGGAAGACAACATTTTCCGTTACACGAGGTTGCACCCATGTATCTAGTTGTGCCCATGTGCTTTCATACATGGCATGTTCTTGGACGTTCCCATAATTATGTACTCCTAGAGTACATGTTGGGTATCCATAAAAAGGTCACATCACATGTGGGGATCCCACATGGAATGTGATACTTACAATTCTAAAAAACTATCAGTGTCATAGCAATGGCCCAATACGCCGGGTGTTTTTCAGACTTCATGTTGTATAGTTGGGATTTCTTCTACAAAGATAGATATAGTCTCCATGTTCTAGATCTGGTTTTTCTTAATTTTGATCTAACCTCATCACCTCCAAAAATCATTGGATCTGTCTTCATTCATCATTTCCACTCACCCTATGCCAAGAAATAGGCATCCATTCTCCATGGTGGTTTGCTGCTCAACTCGTGCACCTCTATTCATCTCCTTCTCATTATCGCATCTCTAATCCTTGAAAACTGAACCCTTTATAAAAAATTAATATCGAAATCCATCCTTTATATTATATCCATTCATTTGATGTGAAGCCAATATAAACCCAGGATTTCTATCGGGTTTGTTCCCGCTCAGATATGTAAAATCGTAACCCCATGGTCCAACAATGACTAACATGAAGAATCTATCAGAGAAATGAACACTAAAAAGGGTTTAAAAATAATTTTCCACTATTTATTGCCCTTTGGATAAAATTAGAAGATCCAATGTTGGAAAACAATTGAATACTAAAATAAATTTCATTATTCAGGCATATGAAATTGTCTACAATTGGCATAGACCAATGAAAGTGATGGATCGTTAATAAAAATTTTATTAAATGAGGTGAAATCCAAAAATGAAGAATCATAAACAGATATTGGATCATTCAAAATAAAATAATTTGGTCTCTAATTATTGAGAGGGGTTTTTTATTTGCTTCAATTTGATCTTCTTTGATCTGGAATATCATCATTGAATGACGTTGATTCATCAATGGAGGATGAAGAACATCTCTCGATCCTCCTAGGGTTTATTTGGATAAACCGGGACGATATTCCATATTAGTTAATTTAAAGTAGAAGAAAAATTAGTTTATTTCATATATTAATTAAATTAATTACTTAATTAACCAATTAAACACACCACAAATGGTCATGATATCTGAACTCCCCATGCTGATATATTTTAGGTCATGCCTAGGTTAAACATCTTGTTTTGGACTCATCTATAGAATCATATTTATGATTTGATATTATATTTAAGAGTTATCCCATTTTCATTATGAAAATAATTGCGCAAAAAATAAAATATATTTATTGTTTTTAAAAAAATAATTTGGGGCACACCATGAAAAAATCACCTTCCATCTCAGCCCCTAGCTCTAGAAATATATATAATTTTTTTTGAGACTTATAAATAAAAAATTAGGTCTCTAACCCATTCCTTATTTCAATATTTTCATCCCCAAAAAACAAAAACAAAACAAATAATCTTTGGATACAGATCTTGCATCTGGTTCTCCCGCTCCTAGGATCTCTCATGCATTTTCTCATACTACCACAACACATGAACCTAGGGGTTGGTCTGACCAATAAGGGTCCTCTCTTACCAATCCTTGATCGCCACTAGGTGAACCAAAAAAGTGGATCCATCCTTAACCTCTGTATCTCCTCATTAAATTATGTGTTTTTCATCATACACATATATATTTAGCTGTGATATGTGAATGATTTTTTGAAATCACTCCAACTATAGGGGAGGGTAAGGTAGTAAGAAACCTCTGTAACCCTCAGCATGATTTTGAATGGCCTGATAAACCATTGGGATATATTTTCTCCCTATATAAATCTCTTCAATACTCATCATGGGGAGTCTCTCTAGAAACAATTTACTCGCTCCTATTAATCCATGGAATAACGACTGTGATCATTGTCATATTGTTTTCCATCTCTAAGATGTCCTCATCCGCTCACAGATGAAATTGGCCTTCTTCATCATTATATACACAAAATATAGACCTAAAAAATATTCCTCTCCAATATCTATCAATAATAAGGATGACCGGAATGGTATTATATAGGTCGCATTAAAAGGATCCATTCCTATAATATAGTGGTGTCTTTTGTTGTATACAAACTACACCCAATGCAAGTGACCTTACCAACTCCGGACGAAGTCTAACATGTATGTCGTTAGTATATCCTCCAAAACAAGGATAGTGCACTTAGTATTCCCATAATTATAAGGGTGAAAGGTTATAATCATACATAAATGGGTCCTAAACTAATCCTTCAAGCCTCTCCACAGGGGTTAAATAAACCACACATCATGATTGGAGAGAACAGTTGAGGGAATCCCATGAAGGTGACCAATATACTGAACATACATCTACCCTAAACTCTCCACCAAGATCTCCTCCCAAATAGAATGGAAGTTTTCCATAATTTTAAGCTGGTCATCTATCACCCATATGGAATTGTGTCCCTTCTCCATCCAAGGAAGTCTGATAAAAAAGTCTAAGGATATACCATCCCACATCTACTATAGGATATCAAGGCGATGAAATAAACTTATCAGAACCAGGTGCTTAGAATTCACATACTGACAAGTGAGTCACTATGAGACAATCTAGGAAAAATTATATCTCATGTAGAACCACTAAAACTTCCATTTAAGGACTATATACATCTTTACTACACTAGTATGTTCAACTAATGGAGTTGTGTGCAACTCTCACATCACCTCCTCACCCGTGATGAATGGGACCACCGTCCATCCCTTGAAAAGGATGACATCATTCCTAATTTCAAAATATCCCTAGAGTGTATCCCCTACATATATTTGGTCATGTAAGACCTCACTATCAATGTATCCTAGTTGGGACCCTCTCAAATGTATGTGAAGTGGACAAGTCAACACCATTGACTAAAGAAAATCTACACACTCCTGCTCAACAAGGGTTAGCTACAAGGAATCCAAATTCACATAAACCTCCTTATCCATGTGAGCCTAGTAATTTATTCTAATTTAATACTCTACCACATTTACCTTCACTATGGTATAGAGAATCTCGTTGCCATGGTCTTACAAGAACATCAACCAGTGTTGTTGTATCAGGATCATGTTCCTCTATATGAAGACATACCTAATACTTTGATTGTCCGAGTAAACCACAAAGTTCTCTCCCATAAGTTATTTCTTTCACATACATAGTTATAAGACTACATCATACATATCTAGGTTTTGATTCAATTAGTTCTCCTCATGGGGTCTCAAATTCTTCAACTCGTACTACCTACCTCAATATCAATACACATCTACGACCATCTCTTCAGGAATCACAATACACTACATACCTCACACCCTCCTCTAGTAGTCTCAATATAGGATCACTCCACATCTTCATCCTCAAATCCATGAATACCATCTCCATCTATATAGTCCAGGTAGAAGGTGATCGTTTACATGTTAGGGTGGTAAAAGGGTTTGAAATCCATAATTATTCCACAAATCTTCGATAGTACGCCTCCAACCAAAGAAAACTATGAATCTATGACACACTCTTAGGGGGGGTCCCAAGAAATAAATAAATTGATATTCGATGGGTACACAAATAAACCATGCTAAAAAATTTTGTGCCCTAGGAAGTGAAACTCATGATTCTAGAATTGTCACTACAAGATATTACCATAACATTGGTGATCATTAAGAAAATATACAACCATTCTCAATTTCTTGTTATGCTCCTCCTCTGATGTAGATAAGATAAAGATGTGGTCAATTAAAACAATCACAATGTCATTCAAGTATGACTAGAATATTTGTTTCATCAAAGACATGAACAAATAGGGGAATTTTTTCACACTAAAGAGAATCACTATGAAGTCATAGTGTCTGTAGCGACATCGGAATGCCAGCTTTAAAATATCATCCTTCCATATTCACAACTAGAGGTAGTCAGAACTAAGATTGATCTTCCAAAACCATATCATGCCTCACAACTAGCCAAAGAGGCTGTCAATCCTCAATAATGGGCACTTTTTATTTGTCTTGGCCTTGTTCAAGAGATGATAATATATGCAATGTTTCAAGCCCATGCTCAACTTTTTCACAAAAAACCATGGATGTGAACAGTTTGACACATTGGGTCTGATAAAACCATTCTCTCAAAGGTCCTCCAATAGAAACCAAAACTCCCAATGTTTTCTAGGGACCATCTGATATGATATAAAGGTTATCTAAAATGTCAAGGGATTCAAATTGATAGAAAAATCCATCTCTCACCTTAAAGGTAGTCCCAAAAGATCCTCAAGGAAGAAATCCATATAATACTAAACAACTAAAAGAATATAGATTAATTAATAGCATATTTCCCCAAGGATTATACATTAATGAAAATGGGGGATGTGGTATAGTCCCCATCTTGTAGAACTCACTCATCCTTCCTTGAGATCTATCTCATCCATAAAAGATAATCTCATCCCATGAGTGTGAATACATTTGTATCATCTGAGGTGATAATCAATATTGGATCATACCATGAAAACCCAATCCATTAACAATATTACATAAAAAGGATCCATTATGATGACCAAAAGGTCCCATGTAAAATTTTCTCTAAAAAATATATTGCTCACATTGATAACAGTTAAATGATATAGGAGAAACATTACCTATAAAAACCTCAAGAAAATGATACTGGGTTAGAACAACAACTTGGTGCTCTTTCTCTCAAACATGGATTAAATAGATGAAGGAAGGACTCACACATGTTTCTACTAATACTATAGAAATATAACACTAAGAAAATATTGTAAAACATGTCATATCATGTGTCATGGGGTCATAATCCTCTGTAGAATACTATTGTTTTCAATCATGACAACCATATCCTTATGCCTAACGTGGGATGGAGGGTGTGGTGGTGGAAGGATATCATAACAGCATACACTTCCCACTACTCCTGCTCCTAGGGATCCAAATTTTCATCTTCCAGCTCTGCCCCCTGAGGGGCCTCCCTCCCATCTCATGGCAGATCCCTGATAATGGTGCTACCTCTTTCGTGTGAGCCCATAAGCTGTCATCATTCACTCTTTAGCACATCTAGTCGGGTAGTCACATGCCATGTGACCTAACCCATCCCAATTATAAGTACACCCCTCATGAGGCATATATGGTCATCTAATAATCCCTTAACCAAGTTCCCAAGCCTAATCCAATGAAGACTTACTACATTCTGATCATGTCGAATAGTATCTATTAGCTACTGTAGATGAATCATCCCTCTGATGCCCACTATCTACTCTTTCTTCCTAGAATAACTCTAATAGAAATATATATGTAACTAGTACCCTCCCCATCAACCCTCCATAAGGGGGAATGCACAAGGTCACCATACATGGTTCTATCTGTGAAGTCTTTGGTCAATCTTCTGTGCTTGGAAGTATATGTCATGGTTCATGTAAAGGGAGTATTGTGTAAGTTATGTGAACCAAGATTAATTCTCATCCACTTTCATCACACCCTTCTATAACTCTAGAAGATTCTGGATCCAAAATGAATACAAAAAAGAAGGGGCAGTGCTACTCATGGAAAAAAATAAAAGATATTATGCCATGATAGTGTCGACTCCCTCTGCATCTGGGTAATAGAACTCCACCATTTCCCACCTAGTCCATAGAAAGGGATATCTTCACCATAGTTATCTAATATATTGAAGGTGAGATAAGACTTTAAACATGAACCACCGACTATAGACAGTCATCCAATACATTGGAATTTGGATTTTCGTAGAGCCTCAAAAGCCTCTAGCACTAAAAACCACACATTGAGATAATCTTACATGCATCCTCATCCTTTCCTATTGGTATGATCATCTAATCAATAGGTGGGGGTGATGAAACCTATCCACATGGAGGAAGGATCTTACAGGAAAGACCCTAAACTAAGGCCACACCACTCATCAGATTTTCATCATGATCCAGAACTAGTATCATGGCTAGTTTTCATCTTGGAGGAATCCTAAAAATTGAATCAATATGTACCATGGCATGCTGATCATACATATACACTCTGGGGATATTAATTAAGATGGATAGTCAAAGAATATATCCATTATTATTAATGTTTCATTGGTTCATACAACCAATTTATCCGTATTCTGGGTCTAAAAGAATGTAGTCAAGGTCTTGGTTTATAGATACATCATCCTCTCATAGCTTCAATGGGTTCCCTATCCTGAGAGCCGCATCAAGACTCATTTACAGTGTTTCCCTAAATCTCAACCAAATACTTATAAGGGGACTACTCCAAACACCATTCCAAGGATCAAAACACCTATGATAACATTCTATCATTACCTAACCCAAAGGAGGATCAACCCGCAACTACCCCATGCCAGATTCCAAAGGTCATGGGTGGAATAAAAGCACCAAAGGAAATATCATAAATAGAATCTTGTTTCCTAATGTACATATATGAACACACCCAACCACAGAAATGAAGATGTAGATTAGAATAAAAAATGTAATATCATGAATCTAAACCAAGCATGGAAAGCCATTAGGTTGTATAAGAGTACAAAAGTTTAAAAATAAAATTAAAATAGGAAAAATGAAAACCCAAACAGAAAGATGCCTCAACCTAAAAAAATGGAATGTAAAAGTGTCGAGAGAGCCCAACTACTGACCTCCAAACACCAATAATTATACATATTATAATACACCAGGTATCCCTATGCTTCATTAAAAACAATGTTGACCTATCTGTCATCAAAATAAGACATGACACATGTAGAAGAATCCCATACAAGAGTGAGTATATACATACCCATTACGATGCTCTGAAAGCTGAAGGTGGGAACATTCTGAGACATAATAAGAATAGATATATAGTATATATATTATGTAAGAATCTAACATTTTTTTGGATATTTATCTACCTTTTTTTAGACATTATTTTTTCCTTATTTTGATAATATTTATTTATGCTTTATCTTGGATGGGTGTGGGTGAAAATTATATTTTTTTAGGGAAATGGGAAGTGCAAGGTTGGTTCACGGTTTTATGAAAACCATGCACCCATTCCAGCAAATCGTGAACCCTTATTATAGTGGTGTTTAAAAATTTGGTGCATAGTTTAATAAATTGTGATCCCTATTTGAAGAAATCTTGTGACACCTCTAGTTGAGGTGAAATATTAGAGATAACAGTTAGGGGAAACTGTGTTCCCCGTATATGAAATTGGGTGCACATAAATTAAATACTAAAAAAATATTATTAAAATCCCATACACCACTCTATTATTTTATACTCACCCCAACTAGAACCTATAGTCATTCCTATGAATCTCAGAGGCTGATAGATTGATTATAACCCCTCCAGACCTATATTAATTACAATTAGAGTGTAAAATTATCATATCTCCACCTCTATGGGTATATATTTTCTTTTAATTTAATTATATATTTATGTCCTTCTTATAATTTAAAAAAAAAGTGGTATGATTGTCCTCTATTGGATCTATATCTTGATCTATGATTATAAGAGCGTGATTAATTTTATCTAGGATCTTGATTTTGGATCTAGATCATGTTATTCATCATGGGTTTAACCTATCTAATTTAAATTGGGTGTATCTATTAGCAATAATTCATCATCAAAAATGAGGTATGTGGTTGAAATTCCAATCCCATTATCATGGTTTAATTACTTATGAGCAGTTTTGGTATTTTAAATTACTGTGATTGGTAAATTTCAATGATAATTGAATAAAATACTATTAATTTACAAGTGTTAATGATTTAGGTTAATTGTGGAAATTGAATGGTGGAATTATAAAAATTAGTTGTAAATTACTTAGTGTGATATTGGGACTGAGTAAATGAATGTGAAATTTGATTAATTGATTGATAAATTAATTAATGAGATGTGTATATTGTAAAATTTATTGGAATAATTAATTGTTGAAATGATTATTGGTATATGGAGATTATGAATTAGATTATTTAATTTTTGAATTAATTAATGGGAATTGTTGGTAATATGACATTGATTGAACTGGATTAATTACTTATTTGATTAACTAATGTATGTTTGATTGTGAAATGTGATAATAAGGTTACTATTTGTTAACCTTGAATGATATGATATATGTGATATATGTGAAATTTTGATAATCATGTCTAGGACATGGTCTACTTATTCCAAATCCAATAGGGATAAATGGTTTGATAAACATGTGTGGGACATGGTATAATGCTTCCAAATTCCATAGTGATAAATTA
Source organism: Viscum album (assembly GCA_963277665.1). Lineage (NCBI taxonomy): Eukaryota > Viridiplantae > Streptophyta > Magnoliopsida > Santalales > Viscaceae > Viscum > Viscum album. The sequence goes on along the minus strand of OY728132.1, from coordinate 2,118,607,684 downwards.
TTTGATAAATGTGTGTGGGAGATAATCAGATTCTTCCAAACCCAGAGTGATAAATCACATGATAAATGAGTGTGGGATGTGGACTGCTACTTCCATGGCCCATGGTATCCTAGTAATGGGGATGTATACCCAAATTGTTGTCTTTGGACCATGCTTCCAATATTCTTTATTGTAAGTTAAAATGAAATTAATAATGAAAGAGCACTAGTTGTAATGAAATTTTAATTTAATATGTTGTATGGTACCTACTCTACAATAATCTAGAGAAGGTATTTGGAGTTCATGTGTCCTTGGGAACCTGGGGGTTATGTGGGAAACAAATAGTAATTGAATCAAGGTAAAATGGTTACTTTATTTATTTTATTTATTCTTTATTCAACTATAAACACTATTTTTTTTTGTATATTGTTTTAGATACCATTGATGGTGCCATACTGATTTGTACTCACAACATACTCAGTCTTCTAGATTGGTACCCTAATAGATATCAAGGATTAAGTATATGTTATAGTAAAGGGACCTATGTTATATTTCTAGGTCGGGATGTAGTATAGATGAGGGAACTAGATGTGGTTCAAGAAATATTTGGGAATTTTTAGTGTCTATTTATTTTTGGTATTGCATATTGATACATTGCATAAATTTTTATGACATATCTATTGTTTTATTGGATATTTTATTTTCTATTTTTTTCATCATGTGATATTGGTAATATTTTAATTATGGTTATATCTATCATTTGTTTTTTACTTCTTTTACATTATTTTGATACTTTGATAAAGAGGGTATAGTCTCCCAATGATCAATATTGGACCCCTGGTACTATTCGATAGCCTCTAGAATGTGTGGAGGCATGCCTGAGGCAATATAGAGAACTGGATCATGGCACTATTGTGTGGTACACAGTTCAAGATGTTACAAAGTGATATCAGAGGTGGTTTCTTTTATTTTCTTATGAATTACTATTTGGGAATGTTAGAAAGGGGAATAATATGTCTTAAGCCTTAGTTAATATCTTGGGTATGGGAGTATCTAACCCACGTACAGGGGTAAAATCCAAGTACCCATGGTGGGATTATTGTGATCGATGTGTGTTGTTATAGTTGATACTATTTCACCTTGAGTGATGCACTTGTTGTGTGATGTGATTATTGTCTCTGATTTTTTCTAATATTTGACTCATGGAATAGAATGTAATGAGAGTTGATTATTCCTACATCATTCTTGGAAATCATGATTATTTTTTGGAATGCATATTTTTAGGCATGAACAGTAACACATGATTTGGGTTAGTGCTAAAATTTTAAAAAACTTATCAGGATGTGTAATTGAAATGGAAATGGGTTCCTAATGTGTAATTGAAATAAGATAAAATTATATAATATATTTACATGGGTGTCTAATGTGAAACCTTAATAATGAGAAAGTTTTTAACCTTTAATAAACATGACCTTGACATTGGATGATTGAGGACAGTGATAGAGCCTCTGTTTTTACCATGTGAAGAGATTTTGGGAAATGAATTGTTTGGGTTATTGTGAATCTATCTTACATAAATGTGTAATAGTTATGTAATGTGCCCTAGGATGCGTGTTTTTAATTCTATAGATACAAATCTCTAATGATTCTTGTTGATAGGATGATAGGTGGACATGGCTGGGGATGCTCCTCTAGTTGCGTAACATGCAGCACTAATAGTGCTGGGAGAGGAAATCATAGAGTGGATCCAAGAGATCTTTCCTCAATTTATGAAACTCAGAGAATGAGACCTAGGGTGGGTTGTGAAATGAATTTCTAATATGATGTATTATTTCTAGATGTATCACCCTTCTACATTCATGAAATACTGTAGACCTATGGTAGCTGTATTTTAGTTTGAGACTATCCAGACAATACATGACCTCTTAAAGACTCTTACTGATAAGTGATTCAAATTAGATTCGTACATGTTACGCGGTCTGGAAAAGAGATGGTGGGACTTCCAAACTTAAGATGGGAAGCTGGGGACTATGGAATGGAATTACCTTCCAGAGAATTTCATAGAGTATATTTATCCCAATATACATACATATGAGAGATAGGCTAAGTTCATGTGGTTTACTTTGGGGTGTTTGTCTATGATGAACTATGATAGATGCTTTAATAATTGGTAGTTACCCACTCCATCATTGTTAAGAGATAATTATACTATAGAGAAGTTATTTTAGGATGTAATTAAATGTGAAATTAAGCCCCAGGTAAATATCATTATCTTGAAGGTGATTTCAGAAGTGTTGAATCAAGTACTCATATATGAGGGGAACCTGAATGAGCCTTATGGTGGGGGATAGGTGGTTTGTTCTTGATGGTTAGGTGGTATAAATGATGAGAGAATAATATATCAGTATGATATTTTCAACAAGGGTAATATTAATAAGAGTATATTAGGGGAATGGTCAGTTTCACAGAAACCTTTCCTATATGATCTGTGAAAAATATGGTATTTTGGGACACTTTGGGAGGTAGTACCTCTAACCACCATTATATTACCGAGGTTGTGGTAGGATGTTACATCTATAGAGGTTATATATGAACCCATGATAAATGGGTAGTGATAGAGAAGCTATACAGAATTAGATTGTGGTAATGGGGTATTCTACACCTTAGCAATCTATAATTTGGATTTCTAATGGTTGTGGTGGTAGAGGTAGTTAGTGTGGATCTTTTAGGAAAATGGGACCATATCAGAAGAGTTTTGTAACTCATGGTACATAGACTACATCATATGGAATAGGGGAAAGAAATTTCCATGACATTCATCTGTCACATTAGATAGTGAGGTTGGTCTATCAATGGTAATTGGTTCTATTCATGTATCTTCTATTCTAGAATGTTTCTTATTTGATATTGATGCCTCACATTCCATTATTTCAACACAAATTATTATTTTTTTGATCCTTTTGGTAGAGATCATGAGTGGGTATTTGATGATAGATAAACCATTGGGAGTACATTCAAGATTCATCTATTTTTGGAAAGGGTGTTCTCTTGAGGTTGGGGAGTATTGTTTTTTATGGGATATTTATATTATTGACATGCCCAGATTTGACCTAATTTTGTTTTTGTATCGGTTAGTAGCATAATTATCCCACATTCATGGATATCATATGAGGGTGATATTTATATCTCTTATTGTTAACAATTATTTTCAAAAAGTAGAGTGGGATATCGAGATCAGCTGTGTAAGGACAATTCATCAATAATTGGGGGTTCTCTTTGCCATTATGCTAGTTTGTTGTTGGATGATGAGGGTGTAATATTGGATTTATTTATAACTATAATGAATACATCTTATGATATTATTCATAAATACTTATTAGGTTTCCCATCTAAGAGAGATTTTGAATTTAATATTGAACTCATGTTGGGGTTGCTCCAGTTTTCCTTCCACCATATACAATGTAAACAACAGAGATTCAAGAGATTAAGACTCAGCTAGAAGTATTTATGGATAAATGTTTTACCCATCCAACTACTTAACCTTGGGTTCCTCTTGTTTTTTTTCAAATACGGATGAAATGAGATTATGTTTGTGTGTTTATTACTGGAAGTTAAATTAGACGATTGCGAGAAAACAGTTACCTCTTCCACGTATCAATGATCTTTTTTACCAGTTGAGAGGATATTCTGTCCTCTCAAATATTTACTTGAGATTTTGGTATCATAAACTGAGGGTTAGACCTTATGCTATACCTAGGACATCTTTTAGAAGCAGGTACAAGATATATGAGTTCTTCAGGATTCCATTTTGGCGAAAGAATTCACCAGAAGTGTTTATTTCCTTGATGAAAGCAATCTTCCATCCATACCTATATCAGTTTTTTGGTTCTACTTATGGATGAAATATTGTTGAACTCAATGACTTGTGATGATCATGTAAAAAACTTAACATCATCATAAGAACACTAAAGGATCATTAGTTATACTATAGTCTATAAAAGTGTCAATTTTCGATTGATGGGGTCCACTTCATGGGCCACTTCATTTCAGATGTAGGTGTGTCTGTGGACCCAAATAAGGTTCAGGTAGTTATTTAATGGGAGGATTCCAAGATTTTTTTTTGATATTTGTATCTTTATAGGGTTATCTATATATTATTAAATATTTTTCCAGGGATTTTTCTATTTGGAAGAAACAATTTTGGGCTTGAGAAAAAAGGGTGTAAATTTTGGATTTTCATAAACATGTGATAATTCCATCTATGAGTTGAAAAATATTTGGACCTCAACACCGATATTGATCCTACCCAGGCTTGGTGAGTATTATATATAGTGTTTTGTGATGCTTCTAGGATCAGTCTTAGAGAAGTGTTTATGTAGAGAGATAGATTTTTGGAGTACGTTCCTTGGTAGTTGATGCCAGACAGACAAAATTACCTTATATAGGACCTTAAATTATCAATATTCATTTATGATTTGATGTGGTGGTGTAATTATCTACTGGGTGGAAATTTTATTATGTATATATATATCACATTATCTTATGTTATATATTTTTTAAAATGATACTTGAATCTACTATAGTGGAGATGGGTTGATAATATACAGTCAATTTAATTGGACCTGGAATATATGTCCTATAACGAAAATAGTGTTTATAATGAATTGAGATGGAAGATCATACTTAGAAAGATCAAGAGTGCAATAAATATTAAAATATGATGACCTTACTTGCTGATATGCATGTTGTGCTTCAAAAGATCATAGAGCATATTACTCTTGTATTAGTTCCAGTGGAGTCTACAATTTTCAGTCAGATCATGGAAAGGAATTATTATGATATCAAATTTTTTTTATGAGAGAAATACTTGAAGGTGTATAGTCACCTTCATAGTGAGACATAAATTAGTATGGGATCATCTATTCAAATAATAATTTTTTGTGACAATGAGTACTCATGAAGAGTTTATGTGGAAACTTCATGCCTCAAAGTGGGAAGTTGATCCAAGTGTGACCAAAATGTAATGTGACATGTGATGAGGATTTTGGTGGCCAGGCTTGAAAAAAAGAGGTAGTAGGGTTTGTGACATAATACTAAACCTATCAACTAGTGATGTGTGATCATCAAAGACCTCATTGTTCACTACATTTATTTCCCATTCTATAATGGAAGTGGGATGAAATTACCATGGATTTTGTGGTGGGTCTCCCAAGGAAACCTTGGAAGAATGAAACTGTTTTTGTGGTTTTGGACCATTTAATGAAATTAGTGCCTTTCATGCTAGTATGGGAACCCTCCTTAGTAGATAAGATTAGAGGTTTATTCATTTGAGAGTTAGTCCATTTGTATGTGGTGCCACAAAGCATTTTTTTCAAAATGGGAATCATGTTTTACTTCACTCATCTCATGGTCTTGTATATGGTGCTTGGTACACAAGTCATACTGATTACAGATTTTCACCCACATCTATATGGGAAATAAAATCTTACGATATTGGTGATATATGATATTTTTACAATGTGTGTCATGGAAATTGTTTGTTATTGTGAGAAGCACCTCTTTTAGAGGATTTCACCTATAACAACAGTTATTAGGAAACTATTTAGATGGAACTATATGAGTAACCTTATAGTATTCCTTGAAGATTTTTTATATGATGGATGGAGATAGTTGAGTTAGAGATATTGTAAAAGATTATCATGTTGGAGACATTGGAGTTAGTTCAGTTTATTGGGAAACATATGGATATAGATTTGAATTGGATGAAGTCATATGCTGATTGATGTTGAAAACCCCTATATTTTTCAGAGGGTGATTGTATATTCCATTAAATGCCACATATATTGGGTGACCTTAGGATATGGAGGTAGGGAAAATATAATATCAGTTTGTTATACCATTTGAGGTTGTGGTGAGAATCAGACTGGTGGCTTACCAATTGGCTCTTCCACAAATATGCAGTTCTATGCTTCATGTTTTTCTTATGTCACAACATTGGTGACATTACCATGACCCTTATCATCTGATTGATATAGATGATGTTGATATTTATACTGATGATTCCTTTGAAGACCAATAGATACATGTGATGGATCACAATGATAAAGTTGTTCAGGCAAAGACCTTACTGATAGTTTTTGTATTGTACTGACATGTGTGTGTGCAGGAGGAAACATGAGAGATAGAAGCTGATATGTAGGCTCAATTGCATGATATTTTTTACTCAAAATATTAGAGATTCTTGGGATTAAAACTCAAGTATGACCTATTAAAATTTGGGGAGATTTTATGAACCTAAACATTTCAATAGATGTATCAATATTTTTTTAGGTATTCTTTTTTCCTTATGTTGAGTATGTTTTGTTTGGGTCTTATCTTTGTTTTGTTTGGGTGAAAATTTGTTGATTTTTATGGTAATGGGTTAGTTATTTGTTGGCACAAGGTTTTCCAAAACCATGCACCTATCCTAGAAAAATATGCACACTTGAGATAGTTGGGTTTTCAAAAATGGAACACAGTTTGACAAACCATGCATCCTCTATGGAGAAATCATGTGACACCCTAATGTGAGGCACATAGTTAGGGAAACTATGCACCCTGTATAGAAAATTGTGCATGCAGAAATTAAATCCCCCAAAAATTAGTTTTAAATTTCAATCCCCCCGGTATTATTCTCTAATCATCAATACTCAAATATAAACTCAATCGTACGAATTTCAATGTCTTACAGATGGATTCCAAGCCCTCCTAACCTTTGTTTATTACAATTCAAGGACTAGATTTTTAGATCTATACCTATCCATCTATGTATTTCCTTCATATTTAGATCTCTTTTTCCTATCTTATGCCCTAATAAAATATGGTTGTTTTTCATCTATTGGTTCTATATATAGATCTAGGATTTACTTGATCTTGATTAATTTGATATTCGATCTCATTTTCTCATCTTATTTATCATGGGTTTGATCAAATTAGGTATATCCTTTAGAAACCCTTTGTTGTCCAAATTGATGCAGGTGGTCGGAATTCAAATACCATAGATATGATTTAATTACACATATAAAATTTTGGTAATTCCAATTTCCCTGATTGGGATATTTGATTAATAATTGAATTCATTTTTGATAGTTTTATGTGTTAATGATTTTGGTTTATTGGGGAAATTGAATGGTGGAATTGAATTATTTAATTGGTCAATTAATAAATGGGGTATTGGGATTGTGGAATTTAATTCGAAATTATATTAATTGATTCTAAATTAATTAATGAGATATTGTTATTGTGAAATTTATGTTAATAATAAATTGTTGAATTAATTATTGGGATATATAGATTTTGAATTTGATTAATTAATTCAGGAATTAATTAATATGAATTTTTGTGATTATTCAATTGATTGAAATTAATAATTAATTTTTGAATTAATAAATGGATGATTTTAATGTGAAATAACATAATTGGGTTACTTTTTTATCCTTGATTGATGTTATATATGTGATATATGTGTGATTATGATATTCATGAGTGGGAAATGGTCTACTGCTTCTAAATACCATAGTGATAAATTGTTTGATAAACATGTGTGGGACATTGTTTGCAAATTCCAAATCCCATAGCGATAAACTGTTTGATAAACATGTGTGGGATATGGTCTTCAATTTTAGAATCCCATACTGAGAATTTTTTTGATAAATGAGTGTGGGACATGGACAACTTTTTCAAAGGATCATGGGGTCCTAGGCATGGAGACCTATACCCAGACTATTATCAATGGACCATGGTTCCAATTTTCCCTATTATAAATTGAAATGAAATGGACAATGAAATCCCGTTTGTTATAATAATTTGTGAACATAATTTGTGATATGGTTCAAACTCTGGAATGGGCCGAGGATGGTATTGAGAGTTTGGGAGTCACCAGGAATAGGGGGGTTATATGGTTAAATTAAGTGTAACTAAATAAAAGTAATTTTTTTAATTTATTTATTTTATTTATTCATTATAAAACTACATAGACTATTTTTACTAGATGTTTTTTTAGATTCTATTTTTGGTGGTCTACTAAGTTCTACTCACACCCTACTCGAGAAACCCGATTGGTACTCGAACAGATTTAATGGTAATAGTATAGGTTAAGGGAAAGTTCCCTATGTTAGATGGATGATTCGGGATGGATCATGAATGAAGGAACTAAATGTGGTTATAGAAATGCTTCAGAGATGTCGGTGAAATTATTGATTTTGGGTTTTGTATATTGACACTTGAAACATATTTGAATGATAAATCTTATATTTAGTTTGGATATTTTATTTCCTATTTTGGTTATCATGTGATATTGATATTATTCTGGTTATGGTTATATTTATTGGTTTCATTTATTTCTTTTCCACTATTTTACTACTTTGATAAAGATGGTATAGTATCCTCATGAATGATATTGAACCCTCACTAATAGTCAGCATCCTCTAGCATACGAGGAGGCATGCTTGAGGTCATATAGTGAACGTGCTCAGGGCACTAGTGTGTGGAACCTGAGTTAAAATGTTACCGCTCAACCCAAAGCATGAGAGTAAATATGACCCATCAGCATGGATACAGATATATATTCCCAAATAAAAGAAACACAAAATGAGATAGAAGGGGTATTTCCATCTCACATTCTAGCTCAGGAAAAAAGAATGGAATCTATTCCATAAGTCCATCAATGATGCCCATTATCCCATTCAAATTACTAGTAGACAAAATTGATGTTGAACCACACCTCACCAATATTTTTCATATTTTAGGAGACAAATAACATGCTATAGGACCCATTCCATAGAAAAATGACAGGGTTTCACTTAGTAGATAACTAGATGACCCAAGCCCTACCTAGGTGGAGGGTTCCACTCTGATGGTCGATGACCCACACCATAATCCTACATGGGGGTGCCACTCAAATAATTGGAATATGAATCATGACCATCCCACTTGGAGGGTTACACTATAGTATTTGAGGAACAATTTTGTAACCCTATAATAGGGTGTCCCTCAGCTAGATGATAGATTAACCATGTTCATCCCGGCTAGAGTGTTCCACTCGAGTAGACGAGGTCCCATGACCTAACTCTGCGGGAGGGTGCCACTCTAGTATCCAGTCAAGGATGAATGAACTAACCATCAGGAGGGTTCCACTCAAATAGAATATATAGGAACCATGCCCTGATATAGGGAGTCTTAAACTCAACGAATAGGTAGAGTACCCATGACTTATCCTTGTAAGTGGGTTCCACTCTCTACTCCTCTAACAATCATGTGTGATCACTGTCATTGTTGAGTAACACTTAAATAAGCATCACACCCAAAAAAATCATGCATCGTATCTAAAAATACACTACAGAGGCCACCATCACCTTCTATAAAGGAAAAATACTCATGAAAGGTCACTCATGTGCCAAAATCCTAGTATAAATAAACAAGATATGATGTTTTGAAGTCCCATAAAAATGAGTCAATGGATGCATGGTGTGTGAGGGGACCCATAATATGTGTGATCCAACTCTATATATGGGATTTGTCCCATCATATACATAGATCACTTCCCATGTATCCATACATGGTTTATAGAGTGTCAATAAGTTGTTTCCAAACCACCCGAGTTCCTTTTTGTGTTGTGTACCTGTGTCTGTGTAATTTTCATATGTTTTTGTAGATTCAACCATAGTGTGTACCTCCACACAAGGTTCCTATTGTTTCCATATCCATGCATGTGTACTTTGGTGCATGTAATCTGTCTAGCCTTTCCCATACCCATTTATTCTTAGAGTACATACCGGGAAGCTAGAAGAAGGTCACACTGTGTGTGGGGATCCCACACAACATGTGATGCTTATAATTCCGTGAAACCCTAGACACCATATCCAAGGCCCTACACATCTTGTTTCCTTAGATAACATAGGATGTAGTTAAGATTTTCTCCCAGAAGTTAGATCTGGTGTCCATGTTCACGATCTGGTATCTCTTCTGTTGGATCCCACCATATCTCCTTCCAAAAATAGTTGACCTATCTCTTTTCATCATTTGTGTCCATATGAATGTTGTAAATCAACATCCATTCCCAAGGTGGTTCATCGCTCAATCCATGTGACTTTATTCATATCTCACTCAGTTTTGAATCTAAAATACATGAAAACCACACCATTTATTCCACAATTCATCCCCTAACTAGTCCTTGATTCCCTATCTATTCATCTCATGCACAACCATCACAAATATGGAGGGTTTGATCTGGCTCGGTCCCACCCTATAATGTCGAATCACAACCCCAAGGTCTAAATATGACTAAATTGAATAATTTTAATGGGACAGGCACAAGAAAAAGTGCTTAACAATAGTTTTCCATGATATATGAGAAAAATAACACAATTCAGAGATCTAGGGTTAAAAAAGAGTTCAATAGTCAATTTAATTTCAATAAACATGAGAATTCAATTTTCTACAATTGGTGAAAATCAATGAATGGAATTGATCATGCATATCAATTTATTCAAATGAGGGAATAAATTAAGATTTATTCCTTAATATTGGATATTTCATCATCGAATTACTTTCCCACAAAAAATTGAGATGGTTCATTATATTCATTGTTCTTTAATCATCTTCAATTTGGGGTATCATCATCATCAGAAAATGATTCTTCAACGAAGGAGGAAAAATGGATCTATACCCTTTAATGTATTATTTGGATAAACCTATGGTATTAACCAATTAGGTCTATTTAACATCCAAACCAAAATATTTTTCTTAGAAGATTAATTATATTAATTACTTAATTGACCAACTAAAGACAAAACCAATGGTCATGAAATCTAAACTCCTCACGCCAACCTATTTTAGGTCACACCTAGAGTGAACATTCCTTTATAGACTCAAAAATTGTCTTAGATTTTTAATATAATATTACTTATAATATTTATCATATTTTCTCTAAGAAGCATCACCTGTGTAATAAAAATATTTTTAATATATTTATAAAGTTAAATATTGGCACACTTGTCCACAAAATCATATGTCATCTCAACACCTACCTCTAAAAATGTTCATAGAAATATTTTAACGTCTTAAAGAAAATATGGGGTCACTGTTGAGGGATAAAAATATAATTTTCTTCCACATATTAAAAAATACCCTTTTTATTCTTTAATATCCTCTCTATCTGTCAAATATGATAAAGGATGTAGTGTATTTTATTGTTTTTTATTATTATTATATTTCTTCTATTAAATATTATTTGTCTTTATACTTTCTCTTTTCCCTTCCTTTTCATTCATGTTCTCCAAATTTTTACTTTTGACATCCGGAATTCATCCATATTTTTTCCACTTCTCATAGTGATGGATATCAATTATCCCTATGGCTTGACCTCTATATCAACTAATGGAATTCCTTATAGCCACTCCATGGGTTAGTTTGTAATTTATTCAACTTGGACATCAAAATTTATCATGGAATACATTTAACCACATTTATCAACCATAATATTATTGATAAAATATTTGTTTATTTTAAAAATGTTGAAAAGTTTACCTATAATGATGAAAATATGATTTTCAGAGAACTGACATATTACTTTTGGAACCTGATTCTCTGGGCAGCATCCATTGATTTTTCTATTTTTTCATTACCTATGATAATTATTTTAGTGGATTTAATTAGCATAATTCACATGACCAATGTTCATATAATAGAGTAATTCATGAACATTATTGCATATATCTTCGTCAAAAGGCCTCAATTTATGTATTCATCCATATATTGTTTTCTAGCATGTGAAATCCATGATTTTTATACCATTTTTATACCATGGAATTTTATTTATCGATATATCATATATTAAGTCATTTCTTTATTTAGGTAGCTTTATCATAGAGTGACCCTCCAAATGTGAAAAAAATTATCTATCAATGTATCTGAGATAAACCATTATAAAAAATTTAGATTAACCGAAATTTTTTTAAAATTTGGGGGATATATTTATAATATATCCTGGAACATAATCCATTCATTCTATAAATATCCATTATAAAATTGTTTGAAATTTAAAATTAGGAAGTGAATATTCATTAATTTTGTGGGAGGAAAGAATAAATATTCAAAATTTATTATTCACTCATTCCATGTTTTAATGTAATGTTTCTCTATGATTTAAATCCACTCACATTCATTATTTTTATTGAAATATACAGTATCATAAATCTTACCATTTTATTCCAAAAATTAATTTATTTATAATTATTTTAGAGTTCTGGAACACTCATAAGATGTGTGTTTAGATATTAATGTATAATCCTAGTTAACAAAATTGCATTCAATATATTTTGAATGATAAAAGCATTTTTATATAATTGATTAACTACAATTGATGGTACTATGATTCCTAGTTGGACCCACACACTTTGAGGTTGTTCGTACTCCATCAATGTTTGTTTCTTAATTCTTCTATGTATGAATGACATTTTTATTCATATTATTATTTTACTACGACCATTTTTGGACTTCTCTCTAAATATCAATCTCATTTCCAAATTTTGATTATAATAAATAGGTTCTCTTAATATTCCCCTAGTGGAGTAATCATTAATAATATGGGTCATCATGAAATCATAGCATAAGAAAACTAAATGTTATAAAGAAAATAATAAATTAAATGACTGAATAAAAAATATTAAATAACATTAATTTCCTTAAAAATCCATACTCAACAATGGTGTAAAAAAGATCACTCATAGGGTGACATTTATAACTATGAGTTATCTAGTTAATAAATTTATCACAATACTCTTACAAAATATTATATAACCATTCTATTATGTGGGATTTCGGATTTCAAACCCCATTAGTTGAATTTTTAAACACATAGGAAAACTAGGAGTGAATTGGAAGAAAGAAGGTGAAATTGAATCATTAATCAGATAATACAATGAATATTATATATAGGTTCATGAACTAGTGAATAATAAAAGATAGTGGGACACTATAACTAACATTGAAATTAGGTATAATAATTCCATTGGTCTGGTTAATCACTCCTTATTGTTGGTCCATGAAATTTATAGAATAAAACACTATATGAGGGGGTTAATTGTAATTAAAATATTTTCTTCCTAAATAATTATCAAATCTATGTGAAATAAAAAGATTTGATATACGCATAAAATATTCTTAGTATTATAAAAATATGTGTTGAAGTAATAAAACAATCATTATTTTATAACTCTTGGTAAATGTAATAAATAAATTAAAAAATTAAATTTTATTAATTTTTTCCAATATAGAAAAAAGAATTATGAAAACCAAAATAAAAAAACAGAGTACGGATTTTTAAATGATGTACTCATTAAAGGGTATTATAAATATCATTATTTTTACTCAATGATCATGTGGAATCTTATTCTTTTTTCAAGGTATCCTTGAATTCAAACATTTCTATATTTTTTAATTCCCAAAACATATGAATTCCTCAATAATAAAATCATTTGTTTGATGAAATCAATAAACCAAACACAACATTCTACCTTTCTAGGAATCCCTTGATCATCTTTAATAGTAATTCCCTTCTTCCACAAGATGAATACATGGCACTATATTACAAAATAGGAATATCTAAACATAAACATTAAAAACACAATATTTATATATGGAAACAAAAATATATTTTGTAATTATAACACACAAATTTATTCACTTTGTATAATAATAAAAAACCCGGATTACATAAATAGGAATCCCACAATGAAACAATCAGTTGCATGAATTAATGATATTAGCATAAAATATTTATAATGAATTTTTGTAAAATTATCCTATTACTCTAATAAAGAATATATTTATAAGTAAACCATAATTGTTTAAAATACATAATCATTGGGTTCAATCATAACAAAATTGGTAGTATCTTCATCATTTGTTAATGAACTCATTGTCCTGAAATATCTACGGATGAAGTTATACTGCACTGCAAAAGTACTCTTATAACCCTAATTCAATCATTTAAGTTAGCAGTTTTTCATAAAACATCAATCCATCAGTATATAAAAATTCCTAAAATCATTATATTTTCATAAATTCTAGATTAATCATTAGTTTTCAAAAACATATATTATCAATATTTTTTTAATATTTTTTTCCATAATTCTTAAATGGTAAAATAACAAATAAAAGATAAATTTAATACTAAATTTTGTGTATTATAAATTTAAAAATTAAAGAATAAGTTAATATTTTACTAAAAAATATATCGTGTTTGAAAATAAAAAAAATAAGAATTAATAATTAAGAGTTTCAGAATTTTTAATAGAAATAAATAATGAATTAAGAATTCCAATAATATATATGCATAGTAAATACCAATTCCTATAATAATAATACCCCTAAAAATAATGAATATGTATCCCCTTTTGAAAACAAAATTTTATTTCTCCCAATTTTGAATAAAATTTAGAAAACACTATCCCACATTGGAATAAAATATTTCATAAATTATATCCTTATTTTTTCAATAAAATTTCATCATTTTTATTTTTATAAATAAAGCACAACATATATGAAAAAACTAAGAAATATCACATCAAAATATGAGTTAAATTCTGATGAAAAATATTGTATAATTATATACACTCTAAAATAGAAAACCTTTTACATACTTTTTAGATATCAATATTCACTCATCAAAGGAATTTAAATTGTAAGAAAAAGGTAATTCAGAAATTCTAAAATGAATTGTTAAAAACATTTTCTCAACATTAAATAAATTATATAAATTTGAGAGGTAATCACAAATGGGAAAAATATTTCAGACAGAATTAATTGAAAAATAAATAATTCTTAATGGATTTTTCATTCATATGTTTTATATTTTTATGTATTCTCGGTGTTCTACCAACATCACCTCTTAAATCATGAACTTCAAGTCTAATTCAAAAAACTTCCCTTATTGTGATTTCATTTTCTTACTCGGCTCAACCAACTAGACTTCTTGAGAACCTATCCTCCAAATTATTTAATCATATGAAACCATTATAAAGCTTAGCTCAATTATATAGTTATTCTAGGAAATAATAATCTTTATAATTATATTTTAGATATTAAAATCACATCGATCTTATACCCTTTTTCATCCATAACGTTTTATATATTTTTTGACTTTTTGCAAAGGATTTCATAGTTTTCCTAAAAAGTATCACTTCTATCATAAATTTAATTTATATCATTTTCCTATGACATAAAATATTTTGAATGGTATCTCAACATCTAATCTTGAAGTATTTAGTCCACTTTAATGAACTTTATCCTTCCCAGGATATAGTAATCCAACTCTATCAAATCACATTGCTCTTTGGAATCATTAAAGATATTTATCTCCCCTAAATAAAACTATATCATCCCTTAATGTTATCAAAATATCAGTTTCATTTTCAATTTCTATAGTAGAAATAATTAAATTATCGGATTTTCGGTCAATTATTTGAGTTCAAAGAATGAAAAAAATATTTTGACTATAATATTTTTCCTTCTTTTGATTATTTTATATAACAACTACCATTATATATTTCAGATAGTATTGTAGATATATATATTTCTCCCTAGTAAACTCCTATAACATAATAGATTCATCAAATCTCTTAATTCCTACTTCATTTTAATTATTTTTAGCTTTTCATAAGAATTTTATTTTCCCAAATATGTTTTAGATAATGATGATATATAAGATTTTTTTTCCACTAATGAACATGATTTTTTTTAGAAAAAATCTTCTGAATTGATGAATTCAATACTACCAATGTATGAATAAATTATTAAACATGTGAATCATCAATATTTACATCGAAATTGTAATTCTATAATATTATTTTAGTATCTATTTATTATTTAAAAACATCTATGAGGGAAAATTTTCATCATCAGTTGAAATAATATGTTCATAAATATTATTATAATAGTGAAATTTTAATGGGATAATTTCCTAAAAGATTACTTCTTTATAATTTTTATCTGTTTTTCCAACTATCTGGATGGATGAATGGAGAGGGGATGAATTATCTAGAACATTTTTCATCCATTTCCCTTTTACGTTAAATTAATTTTCTTCAATAGATACTCCTCTTCAATATATTCTCGAATATTAATACATGGTAGAATAGTTTTTAAAATATGATATTTCTTCATATTCATGGAATAATGTTTCTTTATTTTATACTCTACCATATTTCAATTTAAAACTTCTATTTGAGTCTTATAATATTGTTTTACTAATTAAGAAAAATTGTTCCAAAAACTCATTCCTCATTCATTTTCTTGGATCATTCTCTTTTCCCCATTAAGAAATTATAGTAAGTATCAAATATCCTCCAGAAATCTCTACAAATTCATTTTAGTGGATGTTTCTTCTATTAAACATCATCTTCTGTAGTTTTCATCTTCAAATTATATGGTGAATTTTTATTAGATAGAAAAAAATGTATTTCACTTTTTATCCATATCAACCTTATTGGTTTTTTTCATCAGTAAAAAATTATATAGATATCTTCTCGATAAAATTATGCTCATTAAAATCATAAATCCTTCACATACAACTTATTTTATTATCATTAAATGTGTTTTACTTAACCTTGTTAACGATTTTTATTTTTCACATTACCCCCTTTTAAAAGATTAATATAAACTCTATTTTAAAATAATTTTCACTAAATGATCATTTTTTTAATAATATATTACGGATATCATGAATATAAGTCTACACAAACATTTAGAGCTTTTGAATATAGAAATTTATAAGAAAATATAATTGGTATATGTCAAGTATTTTAATAGTAACCTTGTATCCTTTCCTCAAAAGTAATAATGATCAAACCCATTGGAACACAATACATATATCTAGTGGCTCATTCCAAATTTTATGAACATATACTATAGAAAAAACATACTATCCACAATATAGGATTTTGAAAAGGAGGTTTTTTATTAATTTATCATACATAAATAGATATTCTTGATATAAAAAAATTCCCAACAACCATACATACCATTTAATGGATGAAGTAAAATTACTTTCCAAATGAACAAAATTTACCTACAATAATCCATTAATAAATGAAAATATTAAGGTTTAATAATAATATCCTATTATAATTTCAAAAAAATCATACTATTTTTAGGCAGAACTAACTATTTATAACCATGAATCACAATTACATCCTTTAGAATAAAAAATTCATAAAGGTTTGGTTCAATCCAAATTACCCTGATAATTACTATTTTTTTATGTTCTCTAGATGATTACATTGCACAATAATTTATAAATCTTGAATAGATAAGAAACATATTTGTAGTGAATGCACCTAAACAAAATTTGTTCCACATGTGTATATAGGTGTTAGAAAACATTTATGATAACTGTTAAAATGAATTGATTTTTATTTTTCAAATGGTTAAATATTCTTCTCGTAGAAGAATTTGAAATCATTTTTTTCATTAATAAAATTAATTAAATTTTTAAAAATCATTTCCTTCCCACTCTAAAATTAGAATCTTGATTTCTTTATACACTAAAAGATATTAAAATTCAATCACTGAAATAATCATCAATAACCCAATTAATTATTGAATTATAGTTATAATTATTTAGAATATATCTACCATTAAATATGATTGATCTTCTTCTTTTGAGGATGGTTATTGGAAAATCATTTCATAATGTTTATATGTTCTCTAGAATTTTAAACTAAATGTTTTTGACATTTTACAATAAAATCTCCATAAATAGAGATAATTAATGATATATATAAAAAAAACCCAAAAAATCCACATAGGATATGTAATATAAAAGGGTACTACAATAAAATTTAAAATAATTACTAGGACTTAGTCATGGGAATTCAACTATAAAATCATACTGATTAAATCTATTTACTAATTAATTTCATGTTAGATAGATCTTTTTGAGTCCATCAATGATAGAAAATAGAACCTTATTCACATATATTTTCATATAGTTATAGTGATCATAAGAATAAATATATTTCAATATAAAATCATTTGATCTTCCAAATGAAAGGAAGTAATAATTTGAAATATTATTCTCTATTTTCTTATACATTGGAACATAGTAAAAATTGTTTCTTTATTTCTTAAAAAAATATTTAGACTGTAGATTGAAATTCTAGTTGTCTAACTACCATGTTTCAATGTAGTCTTCTTTGAAAGAATCAATTACCCATAAATCTTCCAAAACATTTTTATATAATTACTAATTATGGTTAACAACTTATTTTAAATTTCATCCTCATACATCAACTTTACAACTTAATATTTATCTTGATTAAAAGTAAAATTGGTTAACATTTATTTAGAGTTTATTTTCTTCCTATCATTTGACATTGGATCCTTTATCAGTGAAATGAATATTCATTATAGGACACTTAAACACATCTACATGAATAATAATCTTATCTTTACACTTTATAACCTAAGTAGTATTTTCATAAAATCTTTTAATATATTGTATGTTCATTGAAGAGTTTTATTTTTTAGATTAACATACATCTTTAAATGAACTTGGTACATGTATTCTCATTTAGTTACATATTCCTTAATTTAATCGTAGGTTTCATGAATATTGTTACCATCACCTAAAAAATATAAAATATCACCTTCCATGTCTTCCTAATAAGAAAAAAACATTTTAAATATAATGTTAAATTCATAAGTGATTCAGTAGTTTATCTGTAACACCCTAACCCCAGAAGCCCGGAGCTAGAGCATTATTTTAATACAATGGCATGATTACAAGGAATCATGTCCCGAAGGACCGATCAGTTTAGTAGTCTTGGAAAATAGATTACATAATGAACGCTACATTACACATTCAAACATAAAACACAACATAAATAATCCCTTGAGAACTCCATTATTCCCCAACCTTAACCATTCATATAAAAAATAATACAATTCTAGGAATACTGGAAAAAAAATATAAGAAAGGGGTGAGCTCAAATACTCAGTTAGGGTAAATAATTTAGCAGAAGCTATAATAATTTAAGGGAAGATGTATAGTAAAAACAACATCCATTCAAACATAAACTTGAACATAATATAAAGAAAAAAATCAAACAATACCATATAAACATGCACATAGATATTCTACTAGTCCAATAATCTAATGTAATAATTAATTTCATAATTAGTGATTGCCTAATGTTGGACATCATTTCCAAATAGTCCTGACCTTGTGCCAAGACTACAAATAATGTTTTTTTCAAGGCCTTGTGCTAAGAAACTAGTTTGTCTCATGAGACCTATCGATGCATCGAGGGGATGTAGGAGGCCCCACCCATCACTTACTAAGGCCACTTCATTCCTCATATGAAAATGTTGGAACATAACATAAACATTTGTATTAAAAATAGCATACGAAATGTCATTACTTCAACCATAAACCATAAAGGGTATAAAAATAGCACATCCATAGTCAAACATATCATAACTCATTCTATAGAATATGTAATATTTTATTATAATAAATCCGCCTTAGTCAAGAATAATATCCAATAAATAATGTTGACATAGTTGAAAATTATTAGTAAAACTTTTTGAGAGGAATACCCATTTGAGTGAAATCATGTAAAAGTAAAAAATTTATAAAATAATTCATTTAAAATAGATTTTTTTATCAAAGTGTCACAAAACACTTTGAAACATTTTAAAGGAATTAACATTTTAAAACAATCATATTCAAATAAATAAATTTTTTAATCCATTTTAAAAACATGGACATTAATGAGAAATATTTTGAAGAATAAATATTTTAAACACTTAAAATGATGTTTTAGTTAATGATAACCTTAAAAGAATCATTTTTTAATTTATTTTATGAAACATGGACATGGATACTAAATATTTCCGAGAAAATACTTACACATAAACAATCTCACATAATAATGAGATTGAGGTATTAACCCATACCTTGAAATTTCCTTTGGATAAGGGTATGATTAAACACTTGTATAATGACCATAATATGTTATTAAATTTTACTATAACCATATTCATATTTATTATATCATACATTATTTATTTATGACTTTATACTACATATTCAACAATTATTTCCATGTTAAATTAACATTTTCAGTAATAATATCTTTCTTTGTCGTATGTGTTTTAACTTGTTATTCTTGATGGTATCATTTATATCACGATTTAAATACTTCAATAATATAAAACATGATTTATATAATATATATTTAGATTATAGATATGTATAATATTTATATATATGAAATGGAAAACACTATTTATGGAGATGGTAGGTCTTTTGTACGCATAAATGTTGTTTCTGTTTTCATATCATATTGAATCAAAGTAAGTGAATAAGATATATGTTAGTACACACAAATACATACACACACTCACATACACACACATATATATATCTAGTAGTATTTTTAATTCATATATTACATACTTATTAATAATATATATTTTTATAATCATCGCTGAATGGTGAACCAGTAAATGAATCTAATTGCGCCGTGGAGACGGTAAGCCATACGTACAAACGAGTGACGATATAATTTCCGTAATGATTAAAATATGTGGAATTAGATTTTATATTAATTTTAAAGAGAAATTAGCATTTTATTTTCTTTATTTATATACATATTAGTCATCATTATATCCATCCAAATAACATAGTGTTGAATAATAAATTACACCACGGCGTGGAGACAGTAAGCCGTACGTACACACACATGGTGACACTATCATTAATAAGATGTATAGAATAATGATTATAGTTGTCCTATATTTCTAATAATATAACAATATGTAGAAGGAAATAAATTTATTTTTTGGTATTGAAATAACAAATAAATAGAAAGTGGAAGAACATAATAACATTGAAAGAGTTGATAAAATAATTACCTCTTCTTTGGGTGTTTTCTTTTGACTTGAACAAAAGGGATTCATAGGTTGGCCTTATGCTCAAGGGAAGGTCCCTAGGTTAATGTGAGGGGAGTTGGGAGAATATTTGGGTTGTTTTTGGCTGAGTAAAATGGCCTCTGAGGTGTGATAATGAGAGAAGGGGAAGTACCCTTTTATAAGAGAGGTGAGGGTCACTTTTGGAAAAGTTTGAAATATTTTTTTATTATAAAATAATTTTCTATTTATAATGGCTCCAAATTTATTTATTTCGAATCTAAGGTAGGTATGGGTCGAAATACTCTCAACCAATAGGTTTTAGGAAAGTTTAGATCACCATATCGACCTTATCTATTAGATTTAATTCTTATTTAAATAGCTTAACTTTTACCATATCTTCTTGTATTATAATAATAAATGGATTATAAACATACTATATGAATCCAAGAGAACCCAAACTAGTTCAATATTTATATATATAACCTTTTATATGTCCTTTTTCTGATACATAGAATTTTAGAAATATTATATGATCTAATAGTATAGTATTTGTTTAAAAAATTCATTTATGTCAATTTTGACACTACTTAGTATTTCATTTTTTTGAAAGTCATAAAAATCGTATTTCATTGAACAAATTTCATTGAACCAACTCTAAAATGTCGTATCAACTTCAAAAATTATTGGAATTCATCATGGGTCTAAATTTACATTTATTTGAATATTTATAATATCAATTATTTTAATCTTGCATTAATAAGGTAATTATTGCATCATCATTGTGTCATAAAAAAGTAATTATATAATGTATTAAAATTATAAATAAAATACGATGATATATGAAATTTTTTTACATTTCTAATGAATATTTATAGTTGAAATTATCTTATGTATAACACTATATTAAAAAATGATTAGTTATTATCATCTGAATTTAACACATTTAACTCTTCTTTATCTAAAAAAATAATACATGTCCTATTCTAATCCAAGTAAACCAAAAGGATCATATTTAATTCCTAAGGTTTGTTTTGTTCAAAATAAACTTATCCAATAGAATTAGGACATGTGTTTGGGTAATTATAATATCATTTTTGCCTTTAATTACCATATTTACTTTTAACCGTGGTAAATGAAAGCCAAAAGTTACTATTCACCAAAAATTATTTTCATCATATTGAACCACATTTTACTGAATGATGTCAATTGGGTCTCTTGTATTTTTGAAATTCAATTCACAGAAGTAGTAAAATTTTGTTTTATGAAAATTTGCAAAATGCCCCTAGAAGGTGGGTAAAAGACGTTAAAAAGATCAATAAAACTTTATACGTCTAATTTTATTATAAAATGACTCTGATGAACTAAACTGATCTTATATAGGTAGTATATATTTATTTTTACTTAATATAAAAATAAATAAAATAAAAAATTATTTAAATAAAAAGTCAGTTTTAAACAATAACGTAGTGTTTTTCACTATTCATCAAAATTGAAAGTTTTCAGAAAAATACCAAAAATTCACCCTAAGATAAATTTGGTATTCCAAATTCAAAAATTAAGTATATTTTACAAAATTAAAAACATATATGTTTCGTTAATTAATTTAAAATTAATTCCCGGTGTCAAAACCAAAAAGCGGGTTTTTAAAAATTAAAAACTATCAAAAGATTGACATGTGTTTATGTCAAATTTAAATGTGAAATTAGTTATAAAGAAATAAATTGTATTAAATAAAAAAATATAATCTAATTATACTTAAAACCCATTAAATTTATAATTTAACACTATAAATTATTTCGATTAAAAATTTTGTTTTCAATTAAAATTTAGTATTTTTCACAATTCATGAAAATATGAAAGTTAATAGAAAAGTACAAAAAAATGATCCAAAATAAATTTTTTTCTCCCACTTCTAAATAATAATTTAATTTTATTAAATTGAATATATAAAAGTTTCACATATTGGTTTTAAAAAGGGTTCTCCACTAAAGAGTGGTAAAATTGAATTTTTTTGAAAAAAAACATCTTTTATCTGAAAAAAATGAATTTGTTCTTATATTATGTCTAAGAAACACATAATATGGATTCTAAAATTATATGGAGAACATAAAATTCAAAATTATGTTTATGCTTTTAATAACTTCATTTTGAACGGATGGTTTGGTAAGTTGTGTTGTGCTCGAACTCGGTGTTGCGTGTAACGCAAGTTACTGATTTTTTTTGAAGAGGTTACATACTATTAAATATTGGTGTGTTACATTATCCTATAATTAAATAAATTTCATACTATCAAATTGAAATTTTTCTTCAGAAATAAAAGGATAAAAATAGAAAAATACTTTTGTGGAAAACCCACATTGAAAATTGGGTTAATAAAATTTAGTCTTAATAAGACCGAAATGGAAATGAAAAAGTCACCACCAAATTATGATCTCGATTTGAAGAAAATTGGTGGAAATTAGAGACACATATTTGGATGGAAACATAAATAATTATAGGGATTAATTGGGGTCATGAATCACAAACAAGTGTAAAATTAAGGGCCTCAAATCCATCAATCTGTGATGATTTAAAATATCTTTGGTTCAACAAAACATAATGTATTAGGATAAAAAAATTTTGGTTTTAAGATCCATTTCCTAATTTTTAAGAATTAATTTATTCATATAATAAGAGGAAAGAAATATACTTGACATGTATACTTTCATCCTTCAAGTAATTCCTACCACAAACTCATCTTTCACTCCACAAGATAATAGAATTCAAAAATATTCTATTTATCCTAATCATATAGGGTTCCAAAAATAATGTATTTATAATTAATTTATATGATTATTTAAAACAAATACATTATACAAGACATGACATCATGTAGGCCAGTGGTAGATGATGCACCCTTGTCGCCCTTCAGTTGAAGGTTCAAGTCTCGCGACCTTTCTGGACGCGACAGGTTTTCACCCGACCTTTGTGTTGTCATTTTTATAACAATCAAAAAATAATCATAAGAAATTAATTAACCATAAAAATAGTATCCTATGTCAAAATTAATATAATACAACATTTAGACATATCTAAAATACATATATCCAAACTCACAGTGAAAAATTTATAAGGAAGGTAAACTGAATGAAGATCTTTTTTTCCACATAAAAACATGTGAAAACCTTCATCATGTATTATTTTAAAACATCATAACACCCTAAATTACCATAAAACATTATTTATTACATTCATGCTCCCTTATTATTTATAGAATACTGGATATACTCCTTATATCCAAAAATAATGTAAACTTTAATAATAATGGAATAAACAAACAATAAATTAGTTTCAAAGTAATCATGAATATCGAATATAATTTAACCAAATCAATCATATCTTATTCCAAAATAACTACCTCAGTATCAGAACCAAATTAAGGTTTATCTTTCCATCAACCACATATTTTCAAAAAAATTTAAATTGATATTGATTCACTTTTCTTAAAACCATATAATCTCAAATCCTAAATGAAATAGTACTTCAGTACAATACTTATTTATTTCTACAATTTATATAACCAATACATCATTGATACAACACTAAAATGAAATAATTCTATAATAACAAAATAAGAGCACTAGTCATTCCTCTTCATCTATGGTAGTATCATAACTTGATTATTATCCAATAGCATCATTTGGGGAAAACTCTGATGATTTGGACATTGATCCGCGTAGTGTCCCAACTCATTTTATATAATCATTGTACATTTGAAACCTTCTTCTTACCCTTAAAATCACGTACTTGGTGTCCTTTTCTCTACACATATAATAAACTCCCATTCCCTTCAAGAATTTACCAAAGAGATTCTTTCCACATTTATGACATATGGAAAAATCCTTCTTTCCCCTCTTCCCTTTATCCGTCTTTCTCTCTACCATCCTTTTATATTATGCCTTCTCTTCAAAGCCATATGACTCAAAAAAAATTACTTATCTTATTAACCCATGATACTATTTCCTCATATGATGAGAATATATGGGGGATTATTTCCCTTCTAAATATTGGCATAATACCATGAAATACACGATCCTTCTTACTCTTTGGATCATGCATATTACTGGAGTTCACATTCCTTCTACTGGGCACCATTTCTATACATTGACATAAACTAGGTTATTTTATGAATCACAATGCATAATTCAAAACATGTAAAATACCTAATGTAAATTGAAAAGTTTATGCATATAATCTGTGACCATAAATTTTTTTTCATTGAATAAGTATTTACTCTTAAAAACATCATAATGGGTTGTAAAGAAAATATGAATTATCCTAAGCATATCCCATGGGAGTTTCATAACCAAGAGTGCAGCAAGGCCAGTTGTCATGTACCAGGATACCCCAGATCAAGCCCGAAACTCCTTGTTAGTGTTTTCACACCTATTCACATCTATCCCAGAGCCGCCTCTACCTGTTCGTACCCAGAAAATGATATATTTCTTGTAAAATACAAAAAAATATACATTACCAAAATTCTATGAAGTTCTTATATACTTATCCTCAAAGTCTATCTTAGGGTAATGTTCTCTAATCAATGTTTTTCTAAATCTAGTTTTCAAGGATTGTACTGAACTTCCTCTGATACCAACTGCAATGCCCCGACCCCAAAATCCCGAAGCTGGTGCATTATTTTAATAAATTAGCATGATTACAAGTAATCAAGTCCTGAAGGGCTGATTGGCTTAGTTGTCTTGGAAAATAGATTACATACATAAATATTACATTAAACATTAAAACATATAACTCAACCTAAATAATTCATTGATAATTCCATTATCCCCTAGCTTAACCCTGTATATCAAACATAATATGTAACACCCCGAGCTTCCACGATACGCTTCTCATTCAATAATGCAATAGCTTGCATTGTACGCAACTTCGAGTTCTAAAACACCGCGACTAATCAAAGTAGCTGTTATGAATATTAATAACCACTTTTTAAAATTATAGAAATTTTATATTTCAAAATGGACTTCATTTTTTGATTCGGAATATCGAAATTAGCCTATGTTGAATTTTTGGTATTTTTCTGAGAACTTCTAATTTTTTATGAATAGTGAAAAATACTTTAAAACAACTTTTTTAATAAAAATAATTTATTGTGATAAATTATACTATTTAGTGGTTTTAAGGTATAATTAGAATATATTTTTACCATTTTACCCAATGGTGGTCATTAGAATTAATTTAACATTGAAATTGGACATAAACAATTGCCAATCTTTTGATATAAATTGTTTCTTAAAAACACGCTATTTGTCGTAACAGCGGGAATTAATTATAAAATTAATTAATGCAACTTATATGTTTGTAATTTTGTAAAATAGACATAATTTTTGAATTCGGAATATCAATTATAGCTTAGGGTGAAATTTTGGCCTTGTTCTGAAAAACTTCAATTTTTGATGAATAGTGAAACCACTAAGTGGTAGTTAAATAACTGATTTTTCGTTTAAATGAAATATTACCACTTATGTGATTTGATTTTAAAAAATCCGACATACATGGTTGTCATTAAGAAGTAAAATGTGGTTTAATGAGATTAAAATAATTTTTTGGTGAATAGTAACTTTTAAGTTCTTAATCGCGATTAGAGGTAATTTGTGTAGTTTAAGGTACAAATAATGTTTTAATAATATGAGATGAGCATGAAACTTGTCCTAATCCTATTGGATGAGTCATGGCCGACCAAGACAACCCATGGGTCAACTTGGGGACCCCATGGAGCCAATTTAGTTGGAAAATGACATTAATATATATTTATTTAATGTTAAAATTAAATTGTCACAAACATAAGTTATTTTACTAAAACAGTTTTTAAGTGGGGTTACACAAGTCCAAATTTTGACTATAAATATTCATTAGAAAGCTAAAAAGATTTACTACATCATAGTATTTTGTTTATAATTTTTAGACATTAAATAAATTAAATTATTTATGACATCATTATGATGCGGCGATGACCTCATTATTTAACGATTTAAATAAAATGAGAAGATAATGCAAATTCCAAGGCTTACACTTGTCCAAAGCCTATTGGATGAGGAGATTTCGAAACCTTATCACCTGAGCCTCGAATTATATAAGTGTGGGACCTTTATAATACGAAAAGCATTGTGAAATAATGTAACATTTCAATCTTTCCAAAAGTGCCCCTCCTCTCCACTTATAAAAGGCCCCCACCTCTCCCACCTCATTTACACTTTCAAGCAATTTGGATCGGCCAACCTCTGCCAAAATACTCTCCAAAATTCCCCCTCTTACTCCTAGAAGCCTTACTTTAGGGCAGAACTCTTCCCAAGGAAGCCTTTGGATCAAATCAAAAAGAGTTACCCGATTTTGAGGTAATGTCTTTTCTAATGTTGTTTTGTTTTATTTTTCTTCTCCAACCCCCTAACTCTTTTTATTCATTTCTTTTGTAACAACACCAGTATCCTCAATATACTAGGATGTTGTTATAAGAAGTATTAGAGCTACACTTACACACACCTACATCTAATGGTTAAAGAACATACGGTTTCTGTGGATGGCGAATTTCTGCCTCATGAAACGATGATTGTTCAAGACTCATATAACACCTTCAAAGGTGGCCATTAAGATGTCACTATTTTTATATATGATATATAATATGTTTATGTTTTACTTATGCTTCTGTATTTCTCATTTATGACATACTTTATGATTTCCATTATGGGTAAAACGCGATAATTTCATTTTAGGAAGTGCGGACTACCGCCCCCTCAAAGTGATTTGAATCGTTAATGCCATATGTGGGATGTATAAAGGATGGAGTAAATGGTATTATACACTATATTATACTGGAATTATATTATACATTTATATAATTATGATTTAGTTCCATTAAATATGAAATTGAAATGAAAGTAGCGTTCATGCGTACGTACGGCTTACCGTCTCCATGAACGGTGCATTTCATTTCTTACCTCTAAATGTTACGTAATATTATAAATGAATGTATATACTGGATATATAAGATATATATGACATCTAAATCATGAATATAATTCTGGATATAATGGATATTCTACCACATGAACAACTTGTAATTATAAGAAGTTTATTGTTGACTCAAGTTACCAAAGATCGACAAAACGACCGTTATTAACTTAAATAATTACATAATGTTCATAACATTGTAATAAGTGATATAAAAAGGATAATGAAATTGAAAATGGTTCTTAATAAGGTAGATATTAACTCTATTTTATTATTCAGGAGGTTAAAGAACGGTTGAGTCAAGTCGGACACAAGGTAAGGGAATTTCATAACCCAACTTCCATTATTTGGGTTAATCTCCTACTTTCAAATTATGTCATGATATTATTATGTCGTATATTTTATTTATACTTTCTTTATGTGTACATATAGTGAATACACATAATAGAAATATTTTATTTAAAAATGATCTTTTAAGGGACTTTGTCTCAATCTCCATTCATTGAGGCATATTTTGTTTTATACACAAATTTCTTTTGTACAGTGTATAAACCCCTTTGACTTTTAAGTTTATTCAAAAGGAATATTTTTATACGAAGGGTTTTACTAAACGACAAAAAGGGAATGTTTTTCCTTCCGTACTTATGCGGCGACAACGCCTTCTCTGCCGCCGTGACCATTATTTGAGTTTCGGCTTCCTCTACAAGCCATCATTTTTTTTAATGAAAAATAAATACAAAGTTTTAACTTTATTTTATTTTGGTATTGAAAATGGTTTTGAAAGCGTTTTTATCAATGTGTTGTATTGATATCTTGTGATTGAAATGTGGAAATGTTATGTTTCCTTTATGCATGTTTTATGTGATACGATTATGTTATGGTTTATGATATGTTTAAACCTATTCATACGAGGAATGTATTGGACTTAATAAGTGACGGGTGGAGCCCGCTATAGCTCCTCGATGCATCGGTAGGTCTCATGAGACAACTAGATGTGGAATTGGCCAAGGCCCTTTCCCAATTTGATTTATGGTTTTGGCCGAGGCCTTAATCATTTTAGACGTCTTGGCCGAGGCCTTGACAAAATGTTTCAGAATGTCCGGCATTATACATTCCTCATTATGAAAGTGGTTATTGATATTGCATGTGATTATTCGACCAGTAGAATGTCCATGTGAAGAAGTAAATGGAATTATCTCATTTTACTTTTTCCATATTATGTTTAAGTTCATGTTTAAAAGGCTTTTGTTTTAGTTATACATTGCCTTAAATGTTAATGTTTATTTATGAGAGCTTCCGCAATATTGTTATCCTTACTAAGCATCTGAGCTCACCCCTTTCAATGTTTTAATATTTTCCAGGATGTGAAGAAGTATTTTATGAATGACCTGCAGGGATAGTCAGAAGAGGATATGAGTGTGGACTATGAAGACTTTGTTATTAGTTTTTCACTTTATGATGTAATGTAAGACTTATGAATGTATCTAGTGTTTCCAAGGCTACTAAACTAATCGGTCTTTCGAGACTTGATCTTTTGTGATCATGCCAATGTTACGAAGTAATACATCGACTCTGGGTAGCTGGGGTCGGGGAATTTCAGTTGGTATCAAAGGCAGTTTAGTACTAACCTTGGAAGCTAGATTTAGATAAACTCTGATTAGAGCACATAGCCCAAAGATAGACTTTGAGGATTAGTATAGAAGAACTTCCTAGAATTTTGGTATTATAGAGATGTTATGAGTTTTCCGAGCAATACATCCCTGTCTGGATACGAGCAGGTAGAGGCGGCTCTGGCACAGATGTACCTAGGGGTAAAACCCGAAAAAACCGCTTTGAGCTAGACTCGAATGGGAACTGGTGCACGACAACGGGCCTTGCTGCACTCTTGGTTATGACACTCCCGGGGGATATGCTTAGGATAATTCTCATTTTATTTACAAACCACTATGAAGGGTTATGAGTACATACTTCCTCAAAGAAAACATTTCTTTTTATGATTATGGATTAAATCCATAAATAGTTGAATTTATGTAAAGTGTTTAACAAGTATGGAATTATGTATTTTGATTCATAAACTAATCTAGTTTATGCCATTGTTTAGAAATGGCGCCTAGTGGAAGGAATGGAAACCGTATCAATGCACGAACTTCGTGAAGGGATTTCCCTCCTGCTCAAGATAATTATTGTGGATCTGGAGATACAACTGGTGCTGATCAACTTCTCACCGTACTGGGACAACTCACGCAGGTTATGAATAATAACCTTACTCGTATGGAGCACCCTGATCTGCAACGTGGAGGATCAATGCTAGACCGTTTCATGAGGCAACAACCACCAACCTTCAATGGGAGTACAAATCCTACAGTAGCTGAGCAATGGATAAATTCCTTAGAGAAAATATTCCATGCCTTGGGGAGTAGTGAAAGGGAGAAGGTTGTCATGGCAGTTTACCGCCTCACTGGAGATGCTGATCAGTGGTGGTCGCTGATTCAAAACACAACGGAAGATGATGACATATCGAATATGGAATGGAGGGAGTTCAAAGAGCTTTTCTTAGAAAAATATTTTCCTCGTGACCATCGAGCAGATATGGAAAGGCAATTTCTGAGTTTGAGGCAGAAGGAGGATGAGAATGTCGCAAAGTATGAGGCTAACATTACAAGGTTAGTGAGGCATGCTGCCGATTATATACATAACCCAAGGAGTAAGATTGATCGTTTCTTTGATGGGATAAAACCATTTCTCCGTCGAGCTTTAGTATCACAATCCTTCTCATCATACGAAGATATTGTCTCGTGTGCTATCAAGACAGAAAAGGAATTCTCTAAGTCTTATGACAACAAAGTAAAGCAAGAGAAGAATAGAACGGTGGAACAGGAGACAGATAAAGGGAAAAAGGGATAGAAGGATTTTTCATTATGTGATAATTGTGGGAAGAATCACCCTGGTACTTGCCTAAAAAGAATGGGAGTTTGTTATAAATGTGGAGAAAAGGGTCACCAGGCTCGTGATTGCAAGGGAAAGAAAGAGGCTGTCAAAGTTGAATGCTACAATTGTAGGGAAACAGGGCATTATGCAAATGAATGTCCTAAGCGTCAAGGAAACTTACCTCAGAAAAGGCCAAGGGATCAAGGCCAATCTTATGCTGTGACTACAGTTGAAGTGGAATAATTAATGTATTGGTGCTTTTGGACTCAAGGATTATATTCTAGTTATATGAATAATGTGATATATATATATATGGATTGTACTGCAGTACTTGTTGATTTCAGTAAGGTTTTAATATGATTAAGGTAATCATATTTTTAGTATGTGACAATAAGAGAAACTTTTCTTTGTTTGGGGAATCTGATGTTACAATTGATTTTGGAATTTAGAGACCTTTTAGAGAAAGTCTGGACGGAGGTATTTTGGATAACTATTAAGGTTGGAATGGATTAAGTTGAACCATGGATAGTATTGTTTAAAATTAAAGAATTTCTGAAGATTATTTTTGGAATATTATAATACTATAGTTTTAGGAAAAGGACAACCTGCAGGGTGGGGAATAACCCGTCGCGTCGGACAAAGCTGCAGGAATCGAACCCACAACCATAGTGCGACAAGCCTTTATTTCATACCACTAGCCTACAGGAAGTCCCTTGTTATTACAAAATAGTTTTACTAATCTAAATGGTATGTGTTAACATTTTGAACCTTATACAATTAGGATAAATAGAATATTTTTGAGTTCCGTTACCATTTGGAGTAAAAGTTGGGTTTGTGGTAAAAATTTATTAACGAATGAAAGTATACATAACAAGTATGTATATTCCCTTACGTTCTTAGTAAATCTCCTAAATAAATTCCTCAACATTATAAAAGGTAACTTAAAACAAAAATGTTGTCGGTTAACTTTTCCAACTGGGGATTCAATGACCGTTTAACCAATCACAAGTTTGTGATTTTCTTGTGGTTAAACTTTCTCCTAATCCTGTTTTCTATAACTCTCCATCAGACCTTGATGGTTTGTTTCTCCTCCATATCCATATTTTCATATAATCCTAGAATGGGCTATATCGGGTGACCTTTGTACTTATCCTCCTTTCTTTTAATGTTATATATTTATTAACCTTATTTGCGATGTGGGTTTTCCTCAAAGGTATTGTCTCTTTTCAACCTTTTATTTTCAAAGAAAAATTTCAAATTGTGAGGATGCAATTTATTGAAGGAGGGGAGAATGTAACACCCCGAGCTTCTAGGATACGCTTCTCATTCAATAATGCAATAGCTTGCATTGTACGCAACTTCAAGTTTTAAAACACCGCGACTAATCAAAGTAGCTGTTATGAATAGTAATAACCACTTTTTAAAATAATAGAAATTTTATATTTGAAAATGGACTTCATTTTTGGATTCGGAATATCGAAATTAGCCTATGTTGAATTTTTGGTATTTTTCTGAGAACTTCTAATTTTTTATGAATAGTGAAAAATACTTTAAAACAACTTTTTTAATCAAAATAATTTATTGTAATAAATTATACTATTTAGTGGTTTTAAGGTATAATTAGAATATATTTTTACCATTTTATCCAATGGTGGTCATTAGAATTAATTTAACATTGAAATTGGACATAAACAATTGCCAATCTTTTGATATAAATTGTTTCTTAAAAACACGCTATTTGTCGTAACATCGGGAATTAATTATAAAATTAATTAATGCAACTTATATGTTTGGAATTTTGTAAAATAGACATAATTTTTGAATTCAGAATATCAATTATAGCTTAGGGTGAAATTTTGCCCTTGTTGTGAAAAACTTCAATTTTTGATGAATAGTGAAACCACTAAGTGGTAGTTAAAAAACTGATTTTTCGTTTAAATGAAATATTACCGCTTCTGTGATTTTATTTAAAAAAATCCGACATAAATGGTTGTCATTAAGAAGTAAAATTTGGTTTAATGAGATTAAAATAATTTTTTGGTGAATAGTAACTTTTAAGTTCTTAATCGCGATTAGAGGTAATTAGTGTAGTTTAAGGTACAAATAATGTTTTAATAATATGAGATGAGCATGACACTTGTCCTACTCCTATTGGATGAGTCATGGCCGACCAAGAAAACCCATGGGTAAACTTGGGGACCCCATGTATCCACTTTAGTTGGAAAATGACATTAATATATATTTATTTAATGTTAAAATTAAATTGACACAAACATGAGTTATTTTACTAAAATAGTGTTTAAGTGGGGTTACACAAGTCCAAAGTTTGACTATAAATATTAATTAGAAAGCTAAAAAGATTTCCTACATCATAGTATTTTTTTTATAATTTTTAGACATTAAATAAATTAAATTATTTATGACATCATTATGATGGAGCGATGACCTCGTTATTTAACGATTTAAATAAAATGAGAATATAATGCAAAATCCAAGGCTTAAACATGTCCAAAGCCTATTGGATGAGGATATTTCGAAACCTTATCACCGTATCCTCGAACTATATAAGTGTGGGACCTTTAGAATCCGAAAATCATTGTGAAATAATGTAACATTTCAATCTTTCCAAAAGTGCCCCTCCTCTCCACTTATAAAAGGCCCCCACCTCTCCCACCTCATTTACACTTTCAAACAATTTGGCTCGGCCAACCTCTACCCAATTACTCTCCCAACTTCCCCCTCTTACTCCTAGAAGCCTTAATTTTGGCATAACTCTTCCCAAGGAAGTTTTTGGCTCAAATCAAAAAGAGTTACCCGATTTTGAGGTAATGTCATTTCTAATGTTGTTTTGTTTTATTTTTCTTCTCCAACCCCCTAACTCTTTTTATTCATTTCTTTTGTAACAAAAACAGTATCCTCAATATAGTAGGATGTTGTTATTAGAAGTATTCGAGCTACACTTACACACACCTACATCTAATGGTTAAAGAACATACGGTTTCTGTGGATGGCGAATTTCTGCCTCACGAAACGATGATTGTTCAACACTCATATAACACCTTCAAAGGTGGCCATTAAGATGTCACTATTTTTATATATGATATATAATATGTTTTTGTTTTACTTATGCTTCTGTATTTCTCATTTATGGCATATTTTATGATTTCCATTATTGGTAAAACGCGATAATTTCATTTTAGGAAGTGCGGACTACCGCCCCCTCAAAGTGATTTGAATCGTTAATGCCATATGTGGGATGTATAAAGGATGGAGTAAATGTTATTATACACTATATTATACTGGAATTATATTATAAATTTATATCATTATGATTTAGTTCCATTAAATATGAAATTGAAATGAAAGTAGCGTTCATGCGTACGTACGGCTTACCGTCTCCATGAACGGTGCATTTCATTTCTTACCTCTAAATGTTACGTAATATTATAAATGAATGTATATACTGGATATATAAGATATATATGACATATAAATCCTGAATATAATTCTGGATATAATGGATATTCTACCACATGAACAACTTATAATTATAAGAAGTTTATTGTTGACTCAAGTTACCAAAGATCGACAAAACGACCGTTATTAACTTAAATAATTACATAATGTTCATAACATTGTAATAAGTGATATAAAAAGGATAATGAAATTGAAAATGGTTCTTAATAAGGTAGATTTTAACTCTAGTTTATTATTCAGGAGGTTAAAGAACGGTTGAGTCAAGTCGGACACAAGGTAAGGGAATTTCATAACCCAACTTCCATTCTTTGGGTTAATCTCCTACTTTCAAATTATGTCATGATATTATTATGCTGTATATTGTATTTATACTTTCTTTATGTGTACATATAGTGAATACACATAAAAGAAATATTTTATTTAAAATGATCTTTTAAGGGACTTCGTCTCAATCTCCATTCATTGATGCATATTTTGTTTTATACACAAATTTCCTTTGTACAGTGTATAAAACCCTTTGACTTTTAAGTTTATTCAAAAGGAATCTTTTTATACGAAGCGTTTTAGTAAATGACAAAAAGGGAATGTTTTTCTTTCCGTACTTATGCGGTGACAATGACTTCTCCACCGCCGTGACCATTATTTGAGTTTCGGCTTCCTCTACAAGCCATCATTTTTTTAATGAAAAAAATACAAAGTTTTAACTTTCTTTTATTTTGGTATTGAAAATGGTTTTGAAAGCATTTTTATCAATGTGTTGTATTGATATCTTGTGATTGAAATGTGGAAATGTTATGTTTCCTTTATGCATGTTTTATGTGATACGATTATGTTATGGTTTATGATATGTTTAAACCTATTCATATGAGGAATGTATTGGACTTAATAAGCGACGGGTGGAGCCCGCTATAGCTCCTCGATGCATCGGTAGGTCTCATGAGACAACTAGACGTGGAATTGGCCGAGGCCCTTTCCCAATTTGATTTATGGTTTTGGCCGAGGCCTTAATCATTTTAGACGTCTTGGCCGAGGCCTTGACAAAATGTTTCAGAATGTCCGGCATTATACATTCCCTCATTATGAAAGTGGTTATTGATATTGCATGTGATTATTCGACCAGTAGAATGTCCATGTGAAGAAGTAAATGTAATTATCTCATTTTACTTTTTCCATATTATGTTGAAGTTCATGTTTAGAAGGCTTTTGTTTTAGTTATACATTTCCTTAAATGTTAATGATTATTTATGAGAGCTTCCACAATATTTTTATCCTTACTGAGCATCTGAGCTCACCCCTTTCAATGTTTTAATATTTTCCAGGATGTGATGAAGTATTTTATGAATGACCTGTAGTGATAGTCAGAAGAGGATATGAGTGTGGACTATGAAGACTTTGTTATTAGTTTTTCACTTTATGATGTAATGTAAGACTTATGAATGTATCTAGTGTTTTCAAGGCTACTAAACTAATCAGTCTTTCGAGACTTGATCTTTTGTGATCATTCCAATTTTACGAAGTAATACACCGACTCTGGGTAGCTGGGGTCGGGGCATTACATAATACACTTCTTGTAATCCTGGAAATCAAAACATAAGAAAGTGGTGAGCTCAAATGTTCAGTAACGGTAAATAATTTAGCCTAAGATATAAACTTTTAAGGAAAGATGTGTAATAAAAACAACAACCTTTTCAACACAAACATGAACATAATATGGAGGAAAAAAATTAAACATTACCATATAAACATGCACACGGATATTATACTAGTAGAATAATCACATTTAATAATTAATTTCATAATGACGAAATGCCTAACACTAGACATCATTACCACATAGTCAAGGCCTTGTGCCAAGAATAAAAATAAAAGTTTTGTCAAGGCCTTGTACCAAAACACTAGTTTATCTCATGAGTCCAACTGATGCATCGAGGGGCTATAGCGGGCCCCACCTATCACTTACAAAGTCCACTACATTCCTCATATGAAAATGTTGAAACATAACATAAACATTAGTATTAAAACTAGCGTACGAAATGTCAATACTTCATCCATAAACCATGATGGGTATAAAAATAGTGCATCCACAGTCAAACATATCATAACTCACTCGATAAAATATGTAATATTGTATTATAATAAATCAACCTTAATTAAGAATAATATCTAGTAAAGAATGTTGATATAGTTGAAAATGATCAGTAAAACTTTTTGAGAGAAATATCCATTTTTTTTTAAATCATTTAAAAGTCAAAATTTTATAAATGAGGTAATTTAAAATAGATTTTTGAATCAAAGTGTCTCATACCACTTTGAAACATTTGAATTAAATTAACATTTTAAAACAATCATATTCATATAAATAAATCCTTAATACCATTTTGAAAACATGGACATTAATGAGATTGATTTCAAAGAATATATATTTTAAACATTTAAAATGATGTTTTAGTTAAAGAGTACCTTAAAAGAATAATTTTGAAATGAATTTTATGAAACATGGACATGGAAAATAAATATGTCCCAGAAAATACTTATACATAAACAATCTCGTATAATAATGAGATTAAGGAATTAACCTTTAACTTGCACTTTCCTTTGATCGATGGTACATTTAACCTCCGGTATATTGACCATAGTATGTTATAAAATTATATCAGAACCATATTCATAATTATTATATCAAACAAGATTTATTTATGACTTTATACTACCCATTTAACAATGATTTCCATGTTAAATTATCATTTCAGGTAATCATCTCTTTCTTTATCATAAATTTTATAACTTTTTATTCTAGATCATATCATTTAGATCATGATTTAAATAATTCCAAAATATAAAACATGATTTATATAATATATATATTTATAATATAAATATGTATAACAGATAGATATATGAAATAGAAAACACCATTTTTGGAGATGGTAGGTTGTACGTACACATAAACGTTGTTTCCTTTTTCATATATTATTGAACGGAAGTAAGTGAATAAGATATATGTAAGTAAATATATATATATATATACAATATAATTATTATGTCATATGTTACATACTTATTAATAATATATATTTTTATAATCATTGTTGAATGATGAACCTGGAAATCAAACTCATCACGTCTTGGAGATGGTAAGTTGTACGTACACACGAGCGACGATATCATTTCTTTAATGATTAAAATGTGTGGAATTGTGTAATGCTCCGAACCCAGTTACCCAGATTCAGTGAATTATTACATAATATCATCATTATTAAAAAAGATCAAGTCTCGAAATACTGATTAGTTTAGTAGCTTTGGAAACACTAGATATATTCATAAGTATTACATTAAATCATAAAGTGAAAAGAACTACAACAACATCTTGTCTTGATATCCCATAATACATTACCTACAGGTCATTCATAAAATACTTCTTCACATCCTGGGAAAAAGCGAAACATTGAAAGGGGTGAGCTTAGATGCTTAGTAAGGATAACAATATAGCAGAAACTTTCATAAATAAACATAAACATTTAAGGCAATGTATAACTAAAACAAAAGCCTTTTAAACATGAAATTCAGCATAATATGGAAAAGATAAAATGAAATAATGCCATTTACTTATTCACATGGATATTCTACTAGTCTAATAATCACATGCAATATCAATAACCACTTTCATAATGATGGAATGCATAATTCCAGACTATCATAACCTCATAGTCAAGGCCTTGTGCCAAGACTACAAATAAGATTTTGTCAAGGCCTTGTGCCAAGACACCAGTTTGTCTCATGAGACCTAACGATGAATCGAGGAGCTATAGAGGGCTCCACCCATCACTTATCAAGTCCAATTAATTCCTCATATGAATAGGATTAAACATAACATAAACTTTCGTATTAAAACTAGCATACAAAATGTCAATAATTTCTCCATAAACCATGAATGGTATAAAAATAACGCATCCACAGTCAAACATATCACAAAACCTTAAATAAAATATGGAAGTTTTGTATCATAATAAATCAACTTCAAATAAGCTTAAAATCTATTAAAGGATGTTGATATAGATAAAATCAAAACTATTTGAGAGAAATATCTCTTTTTTGAAATCATTTAAAAGTCACATAATTATAAAAGAAAACATTTACTTTGAAAATATTCTTATAATATTATAAGGGAAGCTTCAATGATTTTATAACAGCGTAAAATAGACGCACCCTCCATATAAGTTAAAAAAACATTCTTACGTTAATTTTGTCGAAAAGGTTAAAAAGGACCTTGTTTGAAAAAAGACGTAAAGATTCTATAATAAAATTCTTAAAAAAGTCACACGAGGGTATAAATTACTTTAACCCATATTCTGTAAAATGGTAAGAATGTTTTGAAATACATTTTTATGAAACATGGATGTGGATGATAAAGTTGTTCTAATAGATAATTAGGTATAAACAACCTCAGATAATGAAGAGATTGTGAAATAAACCCTTAACTTGTACTTTTCCTTGGTTGAGGGTAGGTTAACCTCCTGTATAATGGTGAAATAATTGTTATTAAATTATAAACTTATCATATACATTAATATTATATCATATATGATCATTTAACAGTGATTTTTTAATAATATCTTAGTATTATCATCGTTTCGAGTGTTAACAGATTCATTTTACTTTATATTCTTTGTTATGTGAGCCATATTTTTTATGGATGGGATGTAAATTATTCATATCAAGAATTTTATAATGTCTCTCAAAATTATTTTTAATAATCAAATGAAATTTTGTCTTGAATGGATATGATGGGGAATAAATCTCATCGCGTTCGTGGGGAAGGTATTCGGTACGTACGCACGAGCGACAATATCATTCTTTTGGTATTAAAATAATATATAATTTGATGGTATATCATATATACAGAATCATGATCATGTTATATTTATTATTTACATGAATTACACATCATTATTATACCCATCCAAATAATAATGTATCGAATAACAATTACACCACGACGTGGAGACGATAGGTCGGACGTACACACATATGGTGACATGTCATTAAAAAGATAGATAGAACACCGAATATGGTTGTACCATATTTATAATAACATCAAAATATATAAAATATACTTGATTTATTATTTTATAATAGAAATTACAAAGAAAAAAGATGTTGAAGAAGAAAGGAACTTGAAAGAGGGTGGTGAAAACATTACGCCTTCTTCGGGTTCTTCCTTTTGATTTGATCAAAATGGCTCATTAGGTTGGATTTCTGATCAAAATAAGGCCTCTAGGTCGAAGTGAGGGATTTTGAGAGAATATTGGAGAATGGTTTGGCCGAGCCAAAAGGCTTTTAAGGTGTAAATTAGAGAGAAGGGGGGAGTGCCCTTTTCTAAGAGTGGTGAGGGGCACCTTTGGAAAAGCAAGATATATTATTTTATAATAAATTCATATTCTGTTTCTAATGGATCCAAAGTGGATTATTTAAAAGTTAAGGTGGGGATGGGTCAAAATCCTTTCAACCAATATATTTTAGAAAATTTTGGGTCACTATATTAACCTTATCATTTATATTTAACTCTTAGTTAAATAGTTTGACATTTACCATGTCTCTTTGTATTTTTATATCATATAGTTAATAAACTTACTATATACCTCCAATATACACCCAAGTGGTCCATTAATGACACAAATATAATTATATAAGTCCTTTGGAAGAACCTAATATTTTTTGTAATGGAATATCAATTAATAATATAATATTTGTTTTAAAAACACTTTTATGTCAATTTTGACACTATTGGGTATTTTGTTTTTGATATTTTCATAACAGCATTATTACTTTCAAAACAATTTATATAAAAAATTATAATATGTTATATTAACCTAGAAAATTAGTGTAATTCATAAAAAGTCCCAAATTACATTTGTTTTCATATTTATAATATTAATTATTTTATTATTTTATTAATTAGGTAATTACTGCATCACCATTGTGTCATAAATAAATTAAATTATTTAATGTCTAAAAATTATAAATAAAATACCATTATGTAAGAAATTTTTCTATAGTGCTAATGAATATTTATAATAGAATATATATAATTTATAACCTTGCATTAAATATGTTTTAGTTATTGAACTTTGATTTTATCTCTTTTAACTCTTCTTTGAATTAAATAATAATAAATGTCCTAATCAAATCCAAGTGGACCTAAATGATAAAATTTTATTCCTAAGGTTGTTTTTGGTCGAGATAAACTTGTCAAATAGAATTAGTACATTTGTTAGGGTAATATTAATTGCATTTTTACCCTTAATTACCCTATTTACTTTTAACCGTGGTAAATAAAAGTAAAACATTACTATTCACCAAAAATTATTTTTATCTTATTAAAACAAATTGTACTCCTTCATATTAACTGTGTCTCTTGGATTTTTGAAATTACACTCATAGAAGCTGTAAAATTAATTTTTATGTGAATTTCCAAATTTATCTAGGAGGTGGGTAAAAGGTTGTGAAAAGTTCAATAAAATTTTTATATATATAAAATTAGGCTAAACTAACTCCATTGAATTACATTGAACTTATATAGGTATTATGTATCTATTTTTTTCTTAATTAAATTTAAATAAAATAAATAATTATTTAAATAAAAATTCAGTTTTAAACAATAACTTGGTGTTTTTTTCACTATTCATCAAAAATTGAATGTTTTCAGAAAAATACCAAAAATTCACCCTAAGATAATTTTGAAATTACAAATCCAAAAATGAAGTCTATTTTGAAAGATAAATTTTTAAAAGTGGGTATTACTATTCATAACAGCTAGTTTGATTGGTTGTGGTGTGTGTTAGAACTCAAAGTTGTGTACAACACACGCTACTATATTATTAAAAGAGAAGAGTATCATGGAAGCTTGAGATGTTACATTCTCCCCTACTTAAAATAATTTTTTCATAAAAATTTCTCGAATACTACCACATGAAAATACTCGGGTGGTTCTTCATCATAAGTTCCTTTGGTTCCCATGTTGCATCTTCCATCTTATGGTTTCTCCATATAACTTTTACCACACAAGTCGTCCAGTTTCTCAGCAATTGTTCTCTTGTATCAAGAATCCTGACAGGATCTTCGCAATAAGATAGATCAGGTTCCAGTTCTAATTCCTCATAAGTGAGTACATGCGTTGGGTCAGGCATGTATTTTCTCAATAGTGATACATGGAACACATCGTGAACTTTGGAGAGACTTTTCGGTATTGCCAAACGGTAAGCTACAGACCCAATTAATTCTAGAATTTTGAAGGGTCCGATGTACCTGGGACTCAATATACCCTTCTTATCGAAACATATAAATCCCTTCGAATGAGATACCTTTGAGAAAACATGATCTCCTACCGGAAATTTGAAATCCTTCCTTCAGTTATCGGCATAGCTCTTCTGCCTAATTTGAGGTGCTTTGATGTGGTTTTGGATTACTTTTACCTTTTCCATCGTTTCCTCCTCCAATTCTGGGCCTACATGTTTTCTTTCACCAACCTCATCCCAATAGGTTGGTGTGCGACATCTCTTTCTATATGACGCTTCATATGGTTCCATCTGAATACTTGAATGGAAGATATTGTTATAGGAAAATTCTTCCATAGGTAAATATTGATCCCACATACCCTGAAAGTCAAGTGAGAAAGATCTCAACATGTCTTCTAATGTTTGATTAGTTCGTTCTGATTGTCCATCTGTTTGAGGGTGGTAGGAAATACTCAAAAGAAGTTCAGTATCCAATGCCTTCAAAAGACTCTTCCAGAATCTTGAAGTAAAACAGGGATCATGATCAGAAACAATAGACAGGGGTACTCCATAAAGCCTCACAACTTCATTAATATATATCCTTTCTAGACGTTCAAGTGGTAAATATTCTTTTATAGCAAGAAAATGTGCCGACTTGGTAAGAAGATCAACAATGACCCATATTGCATCGTTCATTCTAGGAGTCTTTGGTAGTCCCATGACAAATTCTATCGTGATATAATCCCATTTCCACTCAGGTATGGGAAGAGGTTGCATGACTCCTCCAGGCTTGTGCCTTCCAGCTTTCACTTGTTGACAAACCATACATCTTG
This sequence comes from Viscum album, assembly GCA_963277665.1. Taxonomy (NCBI): domain Eukaryota; kingdom Viridiplantae; phylum Streptophyta; class Magnoliopsida; order Santalales; family Viscaceae; genus Viscum; species Viscum album. Next base: position 2,118,565,236 of record OY728132.1, on the reverse strand, counting down.
ACACAAAATCAGAAATCTCCCTCTTCATGTTGTCCCACCAAAAATATTCCTTCAAATCTATATACATTTTGGTACTCCCAGGGTGTATAGAGAAATTGGAACTATGAGAATCGTCCAACAATTCTCTTTTTAGATCAGGTATATTGGGAACACAAAGTCTCTTCCCAAATTTCAAAATTCCATCTTCATACACAAAGTCACTCAATATCCCATCATTCACAGCTTTAATCTTCTTTTGAAACTCTTCATCATCGGTCTAAGAACTCTTTATCCTTTCTAGTAAAGTTGGTTTGGAAACCATTTGAAAAATAATTGATGTTTCACCTTCCATGGTGATTCCCATATCCATCATTACTAGATCCATGTATATAGGATCCTTTTCAACTCTCATCTAGTTCAAGAATCCATGATACTTTCTACTCAAAGCATCTTCCACCTTATTTTCCTTCCCCGGGTGGTAGTGTATCGTGCAATCATAATCCTTGTGTAGTTCAAGCCATCGTCTTTGCCTCATGTTGAGATATTTCTGTGATAAAATGTATTTCAAACTCTTGTGATCAGTATAAATCTCACATTTTTCACCATAGAGATAATGTCTCCATATCTTCAAAGCAATGATTACAGCAGCTAACTCAAGATCATGAGTAGGATAGTTTTGCTCATGAATTTTAAACTGTCATGATGAATAGGCAATAACACTATCATTCTGCATAAGGACACAACCAAGTCCTTTCTTCGATACATCACTATAAATAAAGAACCCATCATTCCCCGATGGTAGATTCAATTTAGGAGCATTGCTTAATCTTCTCTTCAGTTCTTAAATACATTCTTCACAATCTTTTTTCCAAACAAATTTAACCCCTTTACGTCTAATCTTCACTACTGGGTTAGCCAATCGGGCAAAATTCTGGACGAAACGTCGATAATAACCTGCTAAACCAATAAAACTGCGTACTTCAGTTATACTCATCGGTTCTGGCCATTCATGGATTGCATTGGTCTTAGAAGGATAAAGAGAGATTCCATACTTAGAGACAATATGGCCAAGAAAAGAGATCTCCTGAAGCCAGAATTCAGAGTTGCTAAACATCCCATATAATTCATGTATTATAAGGGTCTTTAGGATAACGCACAAGTTATTTTCATGGTCTTATTAGATTTTGTAATATCCCAAGATATCACCAATAAATAACACTAAAAAATCATTGAGATATTCTTTGAAAACATTGTTCATTAGATCCATGAAAATAGAGGGTGCATTAGTCAGCCCAAAAGGCATTACTGTAAACTCATAATTCCCGTACCTAGTTCGAAATGTTGTCTTCGGAATGTCTTCCTTCTTCAAACACAACTGATGGTATCCAGATCGAAGGTAAATCTTTGAAACGTATTCATCTCCATGTAGTTGTTCAAATAAATCATCAATGCGAGGTAGGGGATACTTGTTCTTTATTGTTATAGCATTGATTTACCTGTAGTCGATACATAACCTCATGGATCCATCTTTCTTCTTAACAAAAAGGACAGGGGATCCCCATGGAGAAACACTAGGGTGAATAAAACCCTTATTACTCAATTCCTCTAGTTGTTTCTCTAGTTCAACTAATTCCAAAATGGCCATTCTATAAGGTGTCTTCATATGGGCCTTGAACTAGGAATTAAATTAAGGGAAAACTCAATTTCTCATTCTAGAGGATAACCAGGCAAATCTTCTGGAAACACATCAACATATTCTCTCACAATAGGTACATCCTCTATTTGAACATTCTTTTCCTCACCCACAATTATTTCATTCTCTTCCTTCCCAATAATTGAATTTAGTTGAGCTACTGGGGGTGGATCTAAATAAGAATCAGGTGGTGATGATTTTTCTCTAAGGATAAGGTGTTCTTTATCATCATCATCAAAAATTGTTACCTCCTTCTTCTTACAATAAATATTCGCTTCAGGGTCTGAAAGCCAATCCATACCGAGGATTATATCAAACTAAATCATAGGTATGACGATGAGATCAGTAGATAAAGAACATTTATATGCCCTAATGGGAACGGATCCACAGAACATTTTAGCAACGATGCTTCCCTTGGGAGTTTTAACTGACAACTTCTTTGTTAAATAAAATTGGAAATATTTAATTTTCATAGAAAACTGGGAAGATATGAAACAATGTGAGGATCCATAATCAAATAATTCATTTTCAAAACTTGAGGAAACCATTAAATTACCTACGACCACATCTTTCAGAACTTCTACCTCAGCAATATTGATAACATAAGCTTGTCCATGATCCCTTGGCCTTTTCTGAGGTATGTTACCTTGACATTTATGAAATTAATTTTCATATTGTCCCATCTCCCTACAATTTTAGCATTGAACATCAGTAGCTTCTTTCCTCCCCTTCCAATCACGAGGTTGGTGGAATTTTTCACCACACTTGTATCAGACTCTCATTCCCTTCAAGCAAGTACTAGGGTGTTTCTTCCCACATTTACTGCAGGATGGATATTCAACTTTTCCCTTCATCCCCTTATTTCCACTCCCATAGTGATCGGAAAATCTCTTCTTCTATTGATTTTCTTTAAAGTCATAAGACTTAGAGAATTACTTTTCTGTCTTGATAGCACATGAGACAATATCTTCATATGACGAGAAGGATTGTGAGACTAATGCTCAACAAAGAAATGGTTTTAACCCCTCAAAGAAACTATAAATCTTACTCCTTGGTTTACGTATATAATTTGCTTCATGCCTCGCTAAAATTGTAAAGTTAGCTTCATACTTTGAGACATTCTCGTCCTCCTTTTGTCTCAGACTCAGAAATTGCCTTTCCATATCTACTCAATGGTCATGAGGAAACTATTTTTATAAGAAAAGCTCTTTTAACTCCCTCCATTCCATATTTGATACTTCATCATATTCCTTCATGTTTTGAATCAATGACCACCATTGATCAGTATCTCCAGTGAGGTGGTAAACTGTCATGATAGCTTCTTCACTTTCACTACTCCCCAAGGTATGGAATATTTTCCCTAAGGAATTTATCCATTGCTCAACTACTTAGGGATTTATACTACAATTGAATTTAGGTGGTTGTTTCCTCATGAAGCGATCTAACATTGATCCTCCACACTGCGGATCAGGGTGCTCTATACGGGTAAAGTTATTATTCATAACCTGGGTGAGTTGTCCCAGTATGGTGACTAGCTGATCAACACCAGTTGCATCACCAGCTCTACTATAATTATCTTGAGCCGGAGGGAAATCCCTACATGGAGTGTGTGCATTGATACAATTTCCATTTCTTCCACTAGTATCAATATCTAAACAATGGCATAAACTAGGTTAGTTTATGAATCAAAATACATAATTCCAAACATGTAAAACACTTAACAAAAATTGAACAATTTATGGATATAATCCATAATAATAAAAATGTTTTATTTGAGTAAGTATATACTCATAAACCCTTCATAATAAGTTTGTAAATAAAATGAGAATTATCCTAAGCATATCCCCCGGGAGTGTGGTAACCAAGAGTGCAACAAGGCCCGTTTTCGTGCACCAATTCTCGTTTGAGTCTATTTCAAAGAATTTTTTTCAGGTTTTACCCCTAGGTACATCTGTTCCAGAGCCACCTCTACCTACTCATATCCAGATAGGAATGTGTTGCTTAGAAAAATCAAAAAATATCTACAATACCAAAATTCTAGGAAGTTTTTCTATACTAATCCCCAAAGTTTATCTTAGGGCTATGTTCTCTAATATAAGTTTATCTAAATCTAACTTCCAAGTTTTGTACTAAAATTCCTCTGATACCAACTATAAATCCCCAACTCCATTTACCCAGAGTTGGTTCATTATTACATAATATTTGCATGACCACAAAATATCAATTCACGAAAGACCGATTAGTTTAGTAACCTTGGATACACTAGATATATTCACAAGTCTTACATTACATAATAAAGTGGAAAAAAACTACAACAAAATCTTGTCTTCATTTACCCTCAAAAATTCCCTATAGGTCATTCATAAAATACTTCTTCACATCCTAGGAAAAATTAAAACATTGACAGGGGTGAGTTCAGATGCTCAGTAAGGATAAAAATATAGTGGAAACTTTCATAAATAAACAAAAACATTTAAGACAATGTATAACTAAAGAAAAAGCTTTTTAAACATGAACTTCAACATAATATGGAAAAGATAAAATGAAATAATTCCATTTACTTATTCACATGGATATTCTACTATTCGAATAATGACATGCAATATCAATAACCACTTTCATAATGATGGAATGCATAACGCTAGACTATCATAACCACATAGTCAAGGCCTTGTTCCAAGACTACAAATAATATTTTATCAAGGACTTGTAAAAAGACACTGGTTTTTCTCATGAGACCTACCGATGCATCAAGGAGCTATAGCGGGCTCCACTCGTCACTTATTAAGTCCAATGCATTCCTCATATTAATAGGTTTAAACATAAGATAAACATTCATATTAAAACTAGCATAAGAAATGTAGATAATTTATCCATAAAACATGAATGGTATAAAAATAACACATCCACAATAAAACATATCACAAAAAATTCAATACAATATGGATGTTTTATATCATAATAAATCAACTTCAAATAAGCTTAAAATCCATAAAAAGATGTTGGCATAGATGAAGTCAAAACTATTTGAGAGAAATATATATTTTTTTGAAATCATTTAAAAGTCCCATAATTATAAAAGAAAAAATTTACTTTGAAAATATTCTTATAATATTTTAAGGGGAGATTTGAAGATTTTGTAATGGCAGAAAATAGCCGCACCCGCCGTATAAGTTAAAAAACATTCTTACCTTAATTCAGTCGAAAAGGTAAAAAAGGACCTTGTTTGGAAAATGATGAAAATATTTTCCTTTATAAACTTCTTATAAAAAGTAAAAAAAGGGTATAAATGACTTTAACTCATATTCTATAAAATATTAAGAATATTTTGAAATACATTTTTATGAAACATGTATGTGGATGATAAAGTTGTCCCAGTAGATAATTATGTATAAACAACCTCAGATAATGAAGAGATTGTGAAATAAACCCTTACCTTGTACTTTTCCTTGGTTGAGGATAGTTTAAACTCATGTATAATGGTCAAATAATTGTTATTAAATTATACAAGAATCATATACAATAATATTATATCATATATGATCTTTTAACATTGATTTGTTAATAATATCTTAGTATTATCATCGTTTCAGGTGTTAACGGATTCGTTTTCCTTTATATTATTTGTTATGTGAGACATATTTGTTATGGATGAGATTTATATTATTCATATCCAGAATGATATCATGTTTCTAAAAATTATTTTTAATCATCAAATGAAATTTAGTCTTGAATGGATACGACGGGGAATGAATCTCATCGCGTTCGTGGAGACGGTAATTCTTAGGTACACACGAGCGAAAATATCATTCTTTTGATATTAAAATAATATATAATTGGTTGGTATATCATATATAAAGAATCATTATCATGTTATATTTATTATTTACATGAATTACACATCATTATTATACCCATCCAAATAATAATGTATCGAATAACAATTACACCACAACGTGGAGATGGTAGGCCGTACGTATGCACGTATGGTGCCATGTCATTCAAAGGATGGATAGAATACTGAATATGGTTGTACCATATTTATAATAACATCACAATATATAAATGATACTGTAGTTATTATTTTAGAATGGAAATAACAAAGAAATAATAATTTGAGGAAGAAAGGAACTTGAAAGAGGGTGGTTAAAACATTACCTCTTCTTCGGGTTCTTCCTTTTGATTTGATAAAAAGGGATCCTTAGGTTGGATTTATGATCAAACTAAGTACTCTAGGTTGAAGTGAGGTAAGTTGAGAGAATATTTGAGCAGGTTTTGGCCGAACCAAAAGGCTTTGAAGGTGTAAAGTAGAGAGAAGGGGGGAGTTCTCTTTTATAAGAGGGGTGAGGGGTACCTTTGGAAAAGCTAGATATATTATTTTATAATAAATTCATATTCGGTTTCTAATGGATACAAAGTATATTATTTGAAGATTAAAGTGGGTATGGTTCTAAATATTTTCAACAAATAGATTTTACATAGGTTTGGGTCACTATATTAACCTTATCATTTATATTTAACTCTTAGTTAAATAGTTTGAAATTTACCATGCCTCTTTGTAATTTTATATTATGTAGTTAATAATCATACTATATACCTCCAAGAGACACCCAAGTGGTCCATTAATGATAAAAATATAATTATATAAGTATTTTGTCCAAACCATAGATTTTTAGGAATATAATATCAATTTATAATATAATATTCGTTTCGAAAACTCTTTTATGTCAATTTTGACACTACTGGGTATTTTGTTTTCGATAATTTTATAACATCATTATTACTTCAAAAAAACTTTATATAACCTATCATAATATATCCTGTTAACCTATAAATTTTTTTGAATTAATAAGAAGTCTCAAATTACATTTAATTTGATATTTATAATATTAATTATTTTAATATTTCATTAATTATGTAATTACTTCATCACCATTGTGACATAAATAAATTAAATTATTTAATTTATAAAAATTATAAATAAATTCTCATTTTTTAGAAAATCTTTTTAGATTTCTAATGAATATTTATAATTGAATTTATCTTATTTATTACCCTATATTAAAAATGTGTTAGTTAGTAAACATTGATTTTCTCTCTTTTAACTCTTCTTTGAATTAAATAATAATAAATGTCCTAATCTAATCCAAGTGAACCTAAATGATAATATTTTATTCCTAAGGTTGTTTTTGGTCGTGATAGACTTGTCCAGTACATTTAGGACATGTGTTAGGGTAATATTAACATCATTTTTACCCTTAATTACCCAATATACTATTAACTGTGATAAATAAAAGTAAAAAGTTACTATTCACCAAAAATTATTTTTATCTTATTGAACCGAATTTTACTCATTTATATTAACCGTGTTTCTAAGATTTTTGAAATTACACTCACATAAGTAGTAAAATTATGTTTTATTTAAATTTCCAAATTCTTCTAGGAGGTGGGTAAAAGACGGTGAAAAGTTCAATAAAATTTTTATATATCTAAAATTATTCTAAACTAAGTCCAATGATTTAAATTGAACATATATAGGTATTATGTATCTATTTTTACCTTTATTAAATTTAAATAAGATAAATAATTATTTAAATAAAAAATCGATCTTAAACTATAACTCAGTGTTTTTTTCACTATTCATCAAAAATTGATTGTTTTCAGAAAAATACCAAAAATTCATCCCAATCTAATTTTGATATTCTGAATCCAAAAATTAAGTCCATTTCGAAAGATAAAATTTATAAAATTTTAAAAAGTGGGTATTACTATTCATAATGGCTCGTTTGATTGGTTGTGGTGTGTGTTAGAACTTGAAGTTGCGTACAACACACGCTACTGTATTATTCAAAGAGAAGCGTACCGTGGAAGCTTGGGGTGTTACAAATTGGATGGTATATTAATTTGGCAGATAAATTAGCATGTTAGTTTCATTATTTTTATACCTATTATTAATCATTATATCCATCCAAATAACATAGCGTTGAATAACAAATTACACCACAGTGTGGAGACGGTAAGCCATACATATGCACGCATGGCGACATTATCATTAATAGGATGGATATAATAATGATTATTGGGTGTAAAATATTTATAATAACCTCAAATTATGTAGAAGGTACTGTATTTTTTATTTTTTTATGGAAATAATAAAGAAATAGAAAGTGGAAGAAGAAAAGGACTTTGAAAGAGCTGATAAAATAATTACTTCTTATTTGGGTGTTTCCTTTTTATTTGAACAAAAGTGATAATTAGGTTGGATTTATGATCAAGGGGAGGCCTCTAAGATGAAGTGAGGGATGTTGGTAGGATATTTGGGCTGGTTTTTTCCAAGCCAAATGGCTTTGATGGTGTGATTGTGAGAGAAGTCGAAGTACCTTTTTATAAGAGAGGTGAAGGTCACTTTTGAAAAAGATTGAAATATTATTTTATAATAAAATAATTTTCGTTTTATAATGGATCAAAATTGATTTATTTCAAATATAAGGTTGGGAGGGGTCTAAATAATCTCAACCATTAGGTTTTAGGGAAGTTTAGGTGACCATATTAACCTTATCTTTTAGATTTAACTCTTAGTTAAATTGCTTAACTTTTACCATGTCCTCTTGTATTATTATAATAAATGGTTTATAAACATACTATAAAAAGACAAGAGAACCCCATGTGGTTCATTATTTATATATATAACCTTATCTAACTCCCCTTTCTGAACCATAGATTTTTTGAAATATTATATCATTTAATAATATAGTATATGTTTTAAAAATTCATTTATGTCAATTATGACACTATTTAGTATTTGTTTTTTTGAATGTCATAAAAATCTGATTTCTTGGAAATAAATTCATTTAATCAACTCTTACATGTCATATTAACATATAAAATTATGGTAATTCACCATAACTCTCAATTTACATTTAGTTGAATATTTATAATATCTATTATTTTAATCTTCTATTAATATGGTAATTACTACATCGTCATTCTGTAATAAATAAATTTAATTATATAATGTAAAAAAATTATAAAAAATACCATGATATAGAAAATTGTATTATATTTTTAATTAATATTTATAGTTGAAATTATCTTTTGTATAACCCTATATTAAAAATTATTTAGTAATTAAACTTAGAATTTAACTATTTTAACTATTTTTTAAGTAAAATAATAATATATATACAAATATATTCCATGTGGGCCAAAAGTATCATATTTTATTCATAAGGTTGGTTTTGTTCTGAATAAAATTATCCAATAGAATTAGTACATGTTTTAGGGTAATTATAATATCATTTTTACCTTTAATTACCATATTTACTTTTAATTGTGGTTAATAAAAGTCAAAAATAACTATCCACAAAAAATTATTTTCATATTATTGAACCAAATTTTACTTACTTATTTCATCCATTCCTCTCACATTTTTTAAATTCAATTCACAGAAGTGGTGAAATTACGTTTGATGCAAATTTGCAAATGTGCTAAGAAGGTGGGTAAAAGACGTTTAAAAGTTCCATAAAATTTTATACATATAATTTTATTATAAAATGACTCCAATGGACTAAATAAAACTTATATAGGTATTATATATCTATTTTTACTTAAAATAAACTTGAATAAAATAAATAATTATCTAAATAAAAATTCTATTTTAAACAATATGAAGTGTTTTTCACTATTCATCAGAAATAGAAAGTTTTCATAAAAATACAAAAAAATTCACCCTAAGATAATTTTGGTATTATGAATTAAAAACTGAATTATATTTTACCAAATTCAATACATTTAAGTTTCATTAATTAATTTAATATTAATTCCCATCATCAAAACCAAAACGCGGGTTTTTAAAAAGTAAAAACTATCAAAAGATTAACTTGTGTATATGTCAAATTTAAATGTGAAATTACTTATAATTACCTATATTGTATTAAATGATGAATATATAATCTAATTATACTTCCGAATCAGTCAAATTCATAATTTAACACAACAAATTATTTCGATTAAAAAAGTTGTTTTCAATTAAAATTTAGTATTTTTCACTATTCATCCAAATATGAAAGTTATAAGAAAAGTACCAAAAATTTATCCAAACTAAATTTTTATTTCCCTCTTATAAAGAAGAATTTAATCCATTAAATTGAATATATAAAAGTGTCAAATATTGGTTTGAAAAAGGTTTTTCGATTAAAAGGACGTAAAATTGTATTTTTTTTTGAAAAATAATTCTTTTATCTGAAAAAAATGAATTTTTTCTTATATTATGTATAAGAAACACATAATATGGATTAAAAAATTTTATGGAGTATATAAAATTCGAAATTTAGTTAAAACTATTCATAACAGCTTTTTCAACGGCTAGTTTGGTATGTCGTGGTGCGCTCAAACTCAATGTTGTGTATTGCAGAAGTTATTGAATTACTTTGAAGAGATAACATACTAAGAAATATTGGGGTGTTAAATTATATTCTCATAATAATTTTTACTTTTTTTCATATCATTTGGTGATCCCTATAATATTTTTCACTATATTTTGAAGGGCCATCAAAATTAGTGTCTCCTTCACTTGATCTTCATGTATCCATGTCTTTTATACTTCTCTTACTTATATAATTAGAATACCTTCTAGAATAATGCCAATTATTATTTTTCAATTTATCATAATCGGGTCTAATGTTATGTGGATTTCTACATTCATATAACATATGATTTTTAGAATCATTTTTTTATTTCATAACTTTGATATAATATATCCAGAAATTTTTAATTTTAAACATTCTAATCTACATATTAGTTAGTTCCCCATCTGATTTCTCTAAATCAATATCATCAGAAACATTTCATGAGAATATCTTAGAAGAATTTTGTTTATTATCTTAATATTTTTACATTCTGATAGTTATAGTGTCAAATCCATTTTTCTCCAGTTATCTATTAACATCTACTTTCAAATGGATTTGATACTACGTCAATGTTCTAATTAAATTATCATATAATACCTAGGAAATTGTCTTTATATAGTAAATCATTAATTTTTTAGATTCTCACTACATTAGTAAAATATCAAAGACTTTTTCAACCAACTTATATTTCATTAACTTTTTATCACTGAGTGACTATAAACTACTAACAATATTCATTAAATTCGGATAATTATTTTACCATTGATGAAATCTCAATCTTTTTAATCACCCCAAGGATAAATATCCCAGATTCCAGAACTATTCATGTCCTAAAAATGTAAATGATATATTACAAATACCATATGTTAATTTATAAGATGATTCTTAAATATATATATATTTCATTATATTGAACATTGAAAAGTTATTTGAATGTAAAGGATCAACTGAAATTAATATACCTCTTTTCATATAAATATAGACACTTCTTCCTTTGGTATTTCTTATGTACCCCTAAGCATAAGAACATTCTATACCCCAGTTTTAAAATTGAATGTTTGCATTCAATATCAATAATACTCATAATTACGACAAAAAAATAGGTGGTTAATTATAATTCATGTTTCAATATATCCAACATGTATTCCTACCATAATAAAAAAAATGAAAAAATTATTTGTATAACATGGTTAGGTGTAAGAAAACTAAAATATTAAAATCAAATAAACTATTAAAAATAAAAAATTAATAATATTTTTTTAGACTCAAATTTAGAGATATAATCTATAACCAAATTTTATTCGTAGATATAGATAGAAAACCCATGAAAATGGGTGAATTATAGTTTAAAAAACTGAAAACGTTTTTTCCTCCCAAAGAATTAAATCTTTTAAAAATAAAAATAACCGGTTCATGAAAAAAAACAGAGTAACATCAATGTAATATTAATAATAATAGAATAATTGGTATTCCAAAAACCAATGAATTAAATAAACATAGTGGAAAATTAAAATATAAATATTTTATCAATTATAAATATCATAATTATAATAAAAAATTAAAAAACACTGAGTACTACTTCATAGGTCATTTCCCATTAAAATGTTACAAAACATTCACTTTTATATAAACATAATGGGTAAAACTAAAAATGGTTCAAGGTATCCATGAAAATAAATCTTTTTTGGACTATCATACAAAATATCATAACACCCTAAACTGTAAACCTACTGATGGATTAGTATCCAGATACTAGGCACCTTTTTCATCACCTCAAAAAATCTCTCGACATGGAGGTAGATAAAAAAATGTTTATAGAAAGAAACACTAATTTATTTTAAAATGAAAATGAAAGATTTTGAACTCTTAGAATAACACTTAGAAACAAAGAGTACAATTACCATTATCTTTCAATGTAACATAAATTTTCTTGACATCAAGAAATTAGCAAAAACATTTTTCAAAGAATGTGTGTAATATTTTTATATTTCTTAAAGAATGAATTTATATATATAGAAGAAAACTAAAATGGTTAGAATATAAAAACCTTGGATTCAATATTAAAGTCATTGGTTGAAACTATACCAAAAAATGAATAACCATATGTCTCTCTATATCTTAAAATAAGATTGTTCAACACATCTCTGGGGAACATAAAATCATGATTAAATCATTCAGGTTATCAGTCTTCCAAAAGAAAAAAAACCATATGTATTGAAAAATATATCAAATAATCACCTTTTTACAAATTCCTAAACAATTGATATTTTTTAAAACATCAACTTATTATATATAGTATTTAATAGTTTTTTATTCTATAAATATGAAATATAACCCAAAAACCTCTATATAAATAAAATAGATAATAATGTGTACTTTATTTTAAAAAAAATTATAATTTGAGTATTTTACTCTATATCTATCTTAGAAACACCCATATTACCAGGATCTAATAAAAGGTATTCTTAAAATGGAAGTTCAACAGAAACCTTTTCTAAATTTTACTACCATATCCAATAAATTTTTCATGCATTAATAAATATATATAGTTAAATCATCAAATAATACCCCCTCACTCCACAAAAAATGATCATGCCTATGATGTAATGGAGATATATGAGAGTTGTAAATTATATGAAAAAAATATAATATTACATTTTATAAAATCCCAATATAATATATTAATGAAAATAAGACTCTCACCTCCCCTCATGCTTCTATTATAAGAGTGTAAGAATTAAGAATACCTATAACTAGTTGTTGTAGTGGACGCATATCTAATCTCTTTATAATCTTATAAATCCACATCCCCCCCACCCTATGATATCTGAATTCATTTATAAGAATAATTAATCCAATGGGGTTAACATTACATAAAATTATACCCCTAAGGTTAATAAATAATCACCTTGATAAAACTGAATTAAATTACACCAATGATCTCAAAAAATAATATCTTTAAAATCCACATTTTAATATCTATAGTATTAGGGTTTATTTCATATAAAGAACCAATTTATTCATCATTTATCCATGAATTTATGAAATTTTTCAATTACACTCTCTCCATTACATCATCTTAAAATATTTTGATAAAATCACTTTTCTAATCCTTACATGGATGCATTTCAACCAGGATCACAATCACTAATAAATATACATCCATATTCCTAAAAAATATGGCATCCAAGAAACCATTATAATTATATTCATTAAAGTTTCTAATGTATGTATAAATATTTTTTATATAAATTCCCCTACACTATATTCATTCTCATATCCACAAAACACAATGATAGTTGAATGACCCCTCTTTTGGCGATCCAAAGAAAAAAACTTGGTCTATGTCTCCATTATCATATCACTAACATCATACATACATATAAAAGGGATTTTTTTATAGTAGCTCAGCCTTATATATAATTTAGTACCTTTAACCATTTTGTAAAAACCCCTTAAAACATGTCATGATAGAATCCCATGTATTTGAAACTGCATTGGGAATCATAAATAAATCCATGAGAATAGTTGGTGTGACATTTGAGATCCTTCCTTAGAAATTGGAAAATGAATTTAACTAATATGACCTTTTAGTGATTCATACAGAACCACTAACACCCTCTAATAATACTTATATAATAAATGATCTCATATATTATAGAGTGATATTGGATGAGATGGAATAAAATTAGATTCTTTAAATTAGTTATATCAATATATCCTTGGTGTCTGTAATTTTTAACTTCTGTAGGTGTAGTCTGTAAATTCTACTTAGATATTAGTAGTCTAAAATTATCAGTATCTCCCAGTATAGATCCTTGTAATAAATATTTTTGTGGCATAAACATGGGACGTTTAGGGAAGATACATATGATGATGTCCTTCCCACATTACATGCACGTGTATCTATAAGTGAAGAGTGGAATTTATTTTAGTTTCCCCATATTAGAATTTTAATTTACAGGATCCAACTTAATAATTGTTATTGTTCAACCACTAGTTTTCAAAATCCCATGGTACTTGCCCATACTATGGCTGCTGGTCCTCTTTTTATTGGAATCACCCTGGATATTCTTGGTTTCTCTCTTACAAGCATTTAAGAACATTATTTTCCCTTTTTCTCACCAATAGAACCTAGACCACTTCCTATGTTATTATCATCCACCACCATTAAGTTTCCTACTTCACTATTGGTTCTACGACTACATTGACCTTTTCTCACTAATAAATATATCTTTTACTTCACAATAATTTTAGTCTTAAGTAATAAAATACAATTTTCTCTAATTTTCTCCATACTATCATTTAAATATATCATAAAAAATAATTACCACTCAACAATAATTATAAAAAGTCAAATGATTAATGAATAAAATTAATGAATAACAATTTATGTATGAAATATATTTTTTAGAGTTCTTTTTTTTTATTCTTCAATATAATTATTAATTTTACATATCAGAGGAGTTTGGATACATTACTATTTTCATGTTCATATATTTTGTGTAATAATGTATATACTATAATGATATATAAATTTTCTTAAATACATTAAAATAGTTTTGAAATCCATGAAATATATTCAAATCAACCATTGTAATATTTAAACTATTGTTACATGAGTTTAAAAAATTCATCACATAGTTCTTATTGCTTTAATAGAAAATACCATTATATATATTTGAATAAAATATATATATATATATATATATATATATTTTATAAAATAATGTATCAAAAACAAGAAAAATATATATAAATTCATCGCATTAATTTTTATAGAATCTTTTTTAATAACATATAATGTTTTGGAATGGTATAAAATATAATTATGAAACTCATGATATTAAAAAAAATAATTTAGGATCTAAAAAACACCAAAAAAATTAGTAATGTGTACTTAACATCTATCGGAAAATGTTTTAAATTTATATGAGGTTCAAAGGCTAATTAATTTTAGTGTATTTTATTATAGGTAAATATATAAATTCTTACTTATACTCTATAAAATCTTCTTGATTTTATAAGATAGACACTAATATTTCCTTATTCATAATGATCACCCCTACATTTTTTCCTTAATTTTTAGAAACCATTCATTCCTTATTATAAGATAATTTGAGGGTTTTTCAACTAATTTTTAATCCATATTTTTTGAAACTAATATAATTATTCATTCCTAATTTTAACATAATATTATTCAATTACAATATCCTATTTAGTTCTAGGATTATATTTTTAATATAAAGGTATATAACTCATTAATGTTTCCAGAACATCTTCAAGTTAAAATCACACCATCAAAAGCAACCAAAATAGTTTTTGATTCATTATCATTTAAATTTTCATGAATTTTTGTTAGTCCACATTAAATTTCTTATTTTTCTACATTTATATATCATATTTTTATATAAACTTATTTTAAATTTTCATCTTTTATAGTTTTAATTGAAATATAAAGTCTCATGTTATTCACATAATTATCTAGTCCATCAATTATTGTTTTATGGTTATCATGTTTTTATAAAGATTATATTTTATTTTTTATTAAGGAAGATAAAATAATTTTTAAAAACTTGTAAAAATATATACTGATGTTCTTACATAATACATAAATAATGAATAAGTACATGTTGTAATATCAACAAAATGGATTGACAGATTTATAGAGTATCCCTAAAATTAGTGAGGATTAGTGTATTAATATTTATAGTAAAGGAAAATACTCAATGTGAGAGTATTTTTCTACCAACATTAATGAATATTGATATCCATAAATACTAATTAATAAATTCATTATGTGTTTAAAAATAATTTTGAGATAGGTCTAGATGTTTTTGAGTTAAAATAGTCGATTTCAAAATTATAAATTGATCATTTTTTTACCTGTTTAATGGTAACATCATATGAATGTAGGATACATAATGGTATATTTTTTATTTTTACTACCTATGTAATTGTGAAGAAAGAATTTTATAAAGATTCAGAGGAAAATTGTTAAGCTATGTAAAGGGGTTATGCTTAGGTTACACATAATTGTTAATGTGATTTGAGAAACCAAGGTCATTCCTCCAGTCATTTCTTCAAAATTCCAATTAGATCCCTTCATGCGGTTGATTCATATAGTCCATCCATTGACTAGGGATTTAAAAACTCATTGGGAATGGTCAATTTAATCTTGAATTTGTTCAATCATTGTATTTTTCATGGGGTTGATCCAAAATTATTTTCAATTAACTAAACATATGCATTGTTTTTATCATGTGATCGATACACGTACCATATGTTGATCCATTTAGGAGAAAAAAATCATAATATTATTATATTTTTTATGGATTTGGAATCATTATTACTTGAGAATATTAATATTCTGGCTCACGTTATTCAAATCATCAAATTATAGGTCAATCTATGAGATGAGAGAAGTTCCTGTAAATATGAATGATTAGCACAACTAGAATAGAATTTTGATATCTGGAAATGGAATTTATCTTACACTCATAAGACATTTGGGGGATTATAATATTATTTAATATCTATAAGAAATTTATTTACAATATTCATCAGAACTATCCTATAGATAACTATCATATGAAGAACTATCATAGGAATGACTATCATATTCACATGATAATTTTCCTATGGAGATGAATAGAGTTGAGATGAGAACCACACATTAAACCAATGATCCATGAGGCACCGAATCATGATGAAATAGATGTGAAAATTTAGAATAATCTTATTGAAGTAGATTTCATGGAGAATAATAGCAGTTAATTCCATGATATAAATAAATTATAATGTGAATGGTGACTTGAGATGTGAGTGGGGAATAAATCATGAATGTTATTGACTGATTTAAAAGTGAATAAATTCACATACATCTAGAGAAAATGTATTTTACATTATATTAATATAGAATATATTTTTCATGATATTATTTGCAATTTTAAATATATGTATAGTGAAAAATAAATAAATATAGATATTTTTTCGAGAATATTGAGAACATTCAATGAGTCGTGTGAGGAATCACTAAGAATACAATACTATATAATAAGAAAGAGAGAGATTTTTTAATAGTCTTGAGATTATTTGACTCAATAACTATGTAAAATAATTTTACTATGAGTGTTTTTGTTTTGAATCCATGATAAATGTAAGAATTACAAACCCCTTCATACTACTTGTGTTATCACGATATCATCAGGAGTTCCAGTGGGCAAGGAGAATATATTATCATAATGAAAAATAACATGAAAAATAGAAGGACAAAAATGATAACAATATACATTAATAGAATATATATTTGAATAAATATTCAAGTAAGTGTTATGAAGATCCTAGATGGACTATCAGAAGGAAGTAAAAAATTGAACATGGAGGTAGAGAAGGGAATTTTTTTAGGATGTAACTTGAATTGTTAGGATTCGATTTTAAGAAAACCATATGTAGGTGGTTTATGTGACCATGATAAGTCCTGGTATATTAGTATATTTCTAATTAGGTATTTTATAAGATTTATTATCGAGAATTTTAGTATATAAATTGATCATTATTTTCATGTGATCTATGGTGGATATCCCATGTCTCAAAATATCTACAGAACCTCGTAAGAAGTTGGATTTCAAGGTCATGACTTATAAATCCTTGTTTCCTATTCCATTTATATGCATTAAATTTTAGTAAGGTTGAGAGGCCATAATAATTGGTGATCTTTACTTAATTGGAAATAAAAATTTATGAAAAGTGTAAAATCATAAAATGGAAAAAAATATCATTGATTCACCCCCTCCCCCTCTTAGTAATCTCATAGATCTAGGGAGAACATGTGGTATTAGTTGTATGTTAACTCTAAATATGAATCCATTGTTTATGACTGATAATGGTAAATTTTAATTCATTAAATAGTATAGTATTTACTTTCATTGTTTTCAATAACTTCTATGTATGATAGAATATAATTTTTTTAATATCTATATTATCGTATTTCATGCTGTTATGGTGATATATATAACACTATAAAGTTATTATTATATGAATTTTAAAGATAAAATAATTCTATATATATAAAATAAATTAAAAATTCCATTATATTATCCAAATTATAAAATCCGACACCAAGGTGATGCGACTATGAACTACCAAAGAGATGTTGGGAAAACATTATAATCTGAATGAAGTCATTGTAAAGATCAAATGATATAAACATAAAATTTGTAAATCAATGTTTTAAGATATTATATTGATAGATGGTGTCGATGTTAATTGATAATTCATGTAGTTTAATGTGGTAGTATGTAATTTCAAAAGTGTTGGTCATACTATGGGGCAGTCAACTATTGTGAAGTGGATAATGAGAAATTATTTTGACATATTTTATCCAATTATATTGACCCTAGTATATATTTTAAAATGACTTCTTAATGATCTTCACAATGGTATTCTAAACAATTATACCAGAAAATACTTGGAGTTGAAAAAAATAAGAAATAATAAATGGAACTCGAATCCATGAAAGGCCTAAATATAGTAGTCAATCTATTTAGAGAACCAGTAGATAATGGGGATGTATATTACAAGATAATAATGTATCATATTTCTAAATACATATGAATTTTATGATGTAGATATAAATTTAATATCCCTATTAAGATCTTCAATTATGGATGATTTCGTAACTTTTTAATTTATTTACCGAAGAAGTAATATGATTAAACTAAGAGTGAGACATAAGATGAAGACCAATCTATAAATACATTTGGAAACTTTTTGAAATTTTATTATATAAGGATAAAGAATTATATAAAATATATAAGTAAATTAACAAGTAAATAAGTGATAGGAGACTCATCATCCTAATGTTATTCATAATTTAATCCCTCTCAAAATCAATCTACCCAAAAATCTAAGTTTAAAATGAATAAATTCCAAAAAATTAGTGAAGAAGAATATGTGGAAGTCTGTACATAGTATACTCTAATATTAGAACTGGATTCATGAATGAAGAAAATTATTAGTCTAAAAATAAGATAAAGAAGATGGAAAATAAAAAAAGTAGTAAAAATGAGAAAATAAATTATCTCATAAAAAATATTTAAATTTAAAATGCTATGATAGAAGAACAATATTTTATAATAGAATATTATAGTGAGAATAAGTCCAAGAAGAATAAATAATTTAGTGAGCATCATTCATGATGACTTAAGTAAGAAAACACCTTGAAAAATATGAGGGAATTTTATGAGAGAGCACAATAGATTCGGGCTGAATATTCCAAGGTTATTGAGAACTCCAACCCAATTAAAAAGTATACACTATCTCAAAATATCTATTTGATATTGAATATATGTTATCTAGTTTCAAAATTTAAAAACCCAAATGGATTGTTGTTTTTGGAAAATGAATTTTTTAAAAAGTGTCCTCCTATAGATGAGATAATAAATTTTTAGTTGACAAAAACCCTAAAAAAGTCTTAATAAATGTAATAAAATTATAAGAAAATAGACACAATAGAATTAAAACATACTAAAATAGGAATAATATATAGATATTTTTAGTTATATGGATGTTTTCCATAGAAATACAATGATTTTTGGGACAACGTTTCATTTCTATGAATCTAGTATGAATGTAGCTTGAACAGACCTTAGAAGAATTAGTGTAGGTATTTTAAAAGAAGAAATACTCTAATATGGAAAAATATTGGTATTGGAGAAACTATTGAAGATATCTCAAATACTGGTAAATATTAGAAGAATTAATGATTACATAGAAATTATCTTTAAAATGGTACCGTAAAAAGTGAAAAGATCATGCAAACTAAAAATTATCATAAGGAGAGTATGTGCATGAAATAAAAGGCTAGTGGTCATATTATGGATAATTATTTTTTTCTTACATGTACATGAATAAAAGTTATATTAAATGATTTTATAATATGAGGAAGAACATTCCTTTTCTACTCATGCAATCAAATATGTTCCACAAAAGTAACATGGTGATAATAATGGATGATCCATTTGTGTAACATCCCCCCACCATCTAACTATCATTAAAGGGAAAGGTATCCTCTCTTTATTCCATTTCATTTTTAATGCACTAAAAAGGAGGGAACTGAAGGAATAAAAATTTGGGGTGCAAGATTAGACATTAGTAATAGAAAGTAAGAGACATCTCCCTTCATCGATAATTCATACTATCATGATTGAGAATATGTGTATATATCTCTCCAAGAGATTAATATAAATAAGATATGGAATAAATATTCAATCTTCATGAAATCTAAAATTATAGATAACCCAAAAAATGGACATTATGTATTACAATAATTATTTTTTTACCTATTTTAATTTTGAAAAATAGTCTTATCAAAGGGGGAATATTGGTTGATGTTATTTTTTGGTTAAAAGGTTAGTTGATTACCTTGCACATGAAATTTTTCATCTATTTGTTTGGGGTGTATTTAGGGTATTTATTTATTTATAAATATGTTTGAACAACCCCAATATTGATATTTTTTAATCTTTTATCACATAATGATTTGTTTATTTAAATTCTTGATGTTTTGGTGAAGTCTATCTTGTTTTTAATTTCTATTTCACCCATGTAAATATAGAGTAGATTAAGTAAATGAATATAGACTATTTTTGTGTGTGTGGTTTTCCTTCTCACAAAAGAAAGTTATGACAGAATTATGATTTAAATAGGGATAAGAATCTATTAAATAAGATTATTATTGATAATTAATGGGGATTTAGTGATTGATGTTCTCTCCTACATTGCCCTTTTTATTTTATTTTTAATATGGGGGTGGAAATAAAAACACATATTGACACTAGAGACATGTGGAGTTATTTGAAAAAAATTACAAATGGGGATATTATTATGCCGAATATTTGAACTAATATTTTTTCAATAAAGAGTTTTAAAAAATAAATCATTATCTTTATGGATATATGTTATGGTTGGTCCATTATATATGGAATGGGGAGAAGGAAGACACATAGCTGGGTAAACATACTATAAATGTTCAAGTATAATCCCCATAACAAGTAATGATTGATGGGTTGATCTTTAAACTAAAAGAAACTAATGACTGTAGTGGTATTTTCTATTACATTTAATGAAATTTAAATTGCATATGTAAATATTAAGAAATGTGTAGCAATTTTGAGAAGAATTTTATGAAGTTCATAAATGTGATTGAGTTATATTGGTTTCTTTTGTACAGGTAAATTTTTTATTTCATTACACATATAAAGTCAATTTAATATGTTTTCCATATACATAAGGGTACATTACGATCTATACCACCTATATAATGGTGAACCCTACATTGTTGAAGGAAAAGAGGACAATTTTGATAATTTATAAAGGCACTGAGTTTATGTAAGATAATAAGGATAACATTGGTTTATCTTCCATGGTCTATCCCATTCCCACTACTTTATATAGTCAATTGTATCTCTCTATACAGTTAATCAATATTGATAATCCACATATTTTGGATTAACATGTTTAGTTCATACATTTTATAGTGTTTTCCATACATTTCATCAATGATTTTTTCATAATCTCAATCCAAAATCATGGTTGATTCACTGATCGTATGCATAAATTTTTTCATGTGGTCAATACGTTGGTCATTTGGTCAATCCATAAATCAGAAATCGATCAATTTATGGAAATAGTTTTTATTATCTATTAGGTTTCATGATCACTTGAGATGATTATGATTATAGCTATCAATACATAAAGCATACAAATTGTGGGGATGATTTTATATTGGAAAATACATAGTAATAAAAAATAATATGCTGTAAGGAGTTGGATTTTGATATTTATAAGTGGAATTTATCTTACATGCACCATATATTTGAGGTACTATAAAATAATTTAAGGGTTATATGATAAATTCGTCCTATTTTCATGATAATTTTCCTATAAATAATTATACTATATAATTATTTTCTATGGAGGATTTTCCGACACACATGTGAATTAGCATTTAGAGGTAAAGGAAGCTCAAATGAGAACCACTCTACAAGATATAGATCCACATGTAAATGATGCATGATTAAATGTATCTGAATATTTATTTGAAGAATATTGAAATATAATTCAGAGAGAATAAAATGTGTAAATTAAAAGTCTTATGTATATTTTCATGGAAACTTTTTCTGGATATTTTAATAAATGATATATTGAGAATATTTTTGACAAATATAAAATTGAAAAATTCCAACAAATTGTAGAGGTCATGGATTTTCCATATTTTGATGATGGAAGATATTAATCTTGAATTTAGATATATTATTAGATTTAATGAATGAAATATATTTATAGATATAAAATTGATAACTTTTGAAGTGTTGTATAAGTGATTGTAAAGGATTTTATACTGCATTATGTGAAAGATATAAAATATTATAGCGTTAAAAAGTTTCAATTCATCAAATAAGAAGAATAATAAGTCCAAGAAGAGTAATTTTAGTTTTAAGCCAAGAATAATAAGAAAATAAGGTTCACATTCCTAATACCCACATTATCACTATATCGTCTGAAGTTCCAATGACTAAGGTGAAGTGATCATCTCACGGAATAAGTATTTTCATACTTGATAGATAAAAAAGGAAAACTATCTATAGAAAGAGAATACATATTTGAACACATTTTTATGAAGGGTGTGGAGGAACTTAGAAGAACTATTTATAGGCAGAATAAAGACACTATTAAGCAGTGGAAAAGAGAATATTTTTAGTCTACATCTTCAATTGGTGGGATTCTAGTATAATGAACTCATGGGCTGGTGGTTTTTGTGGGAACTTTATTGTAATAAAATTTAGTATATTTTCTGTTGTGCATTTGTTTTTATTGATCATCATTATTTTTAAAATATAACCGGATCACAATATTCAAGAGTTTCATAGTTGAGATTCTAAGTCTCAGAACATCACTAAATCATAAAAAAGAGTATGATTTTTGGTCTAAACCTTGTAAATCCTTATTCCTTATTCCATTAAAATTTATAAATATTCATGTTAGGTCGAGAGACTATAAAATGATACGATTTGTCCTTAATCATACCCAATTTTTTATTATATGTGAGTATTCATTAAAAGAAAAAAAAGATCACATATTTAACAGTACCACTCTCATTAATATCACTGGATATGAGACCAATAGATCAAAGGGGAAATTTCATCAAAATATACAATAATTTATTCTCCAAATACCTTACACTTTTTCATTACACCGCTATAATATTTTTAAATCAATGAATAAATCATAAATATTATTCTATCAGCCTTTGGATCAAATTTTATATAAGTTTTCATGATGATCATGATATAAACATTGCATCTAATTATAGAAAGTATCCAACAATTGTTTTAATATTATTCAATAACTACTAGGGTGTTTTCATTAAAATTTATCTTAATAAACCTCAAAAAATTGAATAAAAATATTTTTTTATTAATTCATCCCCAATTTTAGAAGGAAAACTATATTAACATAAAATGGTTCCAAATTTTGTTTTAAATATCTATTTCTCCATCTAGTGACTCAATTCCATTTTTTTTCAAGTGGTATATAATTTATTTTGAATACCACTATTTGAACTAAAGGAAATAAATTCACTACATTCCAATTAACCTATATGGAAAATTTCCATGAATATAATTTTGGAAGCAATTTAATTTTCATTTTGTTTCATCTAATTCATGAATACACACAAGATTTAATTTTAATCCCCAATAATTAATCACATGTTAATCATTTCAAATAATCAATCCTAATAAAAATTAATGATTTTACAACTATCCATTATATATTTTAAGGTCTGAATTTAACCATCAAGACATGTTCCACTGGTCTAAAAGTTATAATATTATTTTTTTTGATTTGAAAGAAGTTTTTTGTTTCTTTTTCATTTTACACACATTACATAACCACTTTTCATCAACCTTTTAGTAATAAAAATTTAAAATCAATTTATTTGTATTAAAAATATATATTAAATAATAAACATGAAAATGAAAATGTATTCTATTGTCAATAAAATATTTTTTTTATTTCATATTAAAAATATTTTATCTTTTTTAAAGAAAAATCATCATGATAAAGATAGATGATATTTTACATTATAGTTGTTAAAATTTATATTATCTTCATTTAAAAATTGATCATTCATTTTTTGAAAAAATATACTAACTATACATTTTCCCAGTGTTTAAAAATAAGTGTCATATTTTGATTTATGTTTTATAAATAAAGGTACGTAGTTAATAAGGATAATTTCAAGATTTCTAGTTGATCTATATCCAATAATACTTCATTTTTAATTGTCTCTAAAGTGAAATAGCCTCTATTATTTTTTTTAATGAAGATAAATTTTACATATCCCCACACATATTTCATAATTAGAAACTATCCATAGAATATTTTGAATTCATATTTTTGTAGCTCCTTCCCTAAATATATATATATAATAGATATTGTGAGACCTGTAAACTTTTTGATCCAATAGTATTTGAAATGATGGATTTAGATAATCAAATTTGCCTGTACTAAGTTGTTATTATATCCTTTTTTCAATAAATATAAGGTAATATATTCATTAATAATACTATGAAATTGTTAGAGATCATTATAATAATATCTATAAATACATTAGTAAAAGAAAACCACATTATACATGATTTTTCAATTTACACAAGTAAATAGTCTCTATAAAAAAATATATTTTTTCAATTTAATGCTATAAATTATTTAATATTTTCATTTATTCGAAAACCAAATTTTTTTCCTTAGGTATTACACCTCTATAAATAAAAAAATAGTATCAATTTAATATGTATCATACTATTTTATAAAATCAGTAATTTTATTATAATGCATAACATAGGTAGTTTTAACTTCATTAAATTTAGATTTTAATTGTACACGTTTATTTGAAATTATATTATTTTCATAAAAAACATTTATATGATTTATTAACATTTATATTATTTTTATATAAATATTTATGTTTATCCAAAATAAAAGAACAATACTCATTATACTCATCAAAATAATAATTTTTTAGATTTACTTTTTTTTGTGAAAGAATACTATACCTCTTTTATTTGAGATGAAAAATGAAAATTATTTTTTTGTATCATATCTCATTATTAGAGTTAAAATGATAATCATTTCCAAATTATTCATAATCTGTCCAAATAGCCTTCATACCTCTCTTTCCCTTGGATTATTAATATTAACCTATTGATTTTCATTCTGAATTTGTTTTATTTGGTTGAAATCATACCATATTTCTTTACCCATTTATAGAATCTAACATCTCCTCCTTTTCAATATTCAAAGTGAAAATCTTAAAAAATAATCTATTTATTCAAATTTAAAAAAAATATTCCTTTCTCAATTTGAGAGAGTTTATCTCTAGAATATGAACTATTGGATTATCCTTGATTTGGTGAGTTAAAAAAATTTCATTAATCTTGTTCACATCCATTTAATATCTTGATTTGAAATTTTCTTTATCCATCATGATTAACTAATGGTCATAAACCTCAACATGGATTAAAGCTTCATAAATCTTGAGTATTGTAATCTATTTTTTCAATTTTAGTAAATTGAGCACTGTAGATTATCTGATTGAAATATATAATCCCCTCAATTAAGTCTATGTAAATCTAGAAGCTTTCACTGATTTTAAAAATTCTATAAAGTTGTTATAAAATCATTAAAATTGGTAACAATCTTAGTTAATATATCATTCTTCTATGTGATACATTCTCCATAAATTAATAGAAAATAATAGAAAATTAAATAATATATATTTTACCTTATTTTTCATATAGTTATTGTCCTTTTATATTATATGACAATTTTGTTTCAACATATTGAAAAGAGTATGACACTAAAAACATGTTTG
Organism: Viscum album; assembly: GCA_963277665.1. Classification (NCBI taxonomy): domain Eukaryota; kingdom Viridiplantae; phylum Streptophyta; class Magnoliopsida; order Santalales; family Viscaceae; genus Viscum; species Viscum album. Next base: position 2,118,539,216 of record OY728132.1, on the reverse strand, counting down.
AACTCATTAATTCTGGATGCATAGATGATATCTTTCTTAACATCTTAAATTGAAATCATAATCTACTTCATGGTCAGTACTCTGTATTTGTTGTTTAACCAAATAGAATCTCATCATGTTTAATTACATTCATGTAAAAATCATTGGAATTATTATTAATGTAAAAAAATTCTTCATTTCTGATAAATATAAATATATCCATTAAAATGAGGTGATCTTATCATTGATATATATTGTCTTGGATTTTTCATTGTAACAACATGGAATTGATCATTTAACATAATCTGGTAATTTTATAGCATAAAAAAGTCTTATTTTGATACAAATTGTTGCCCCATAAGTATAGTTATAATGGATCATTATGAGGTGAATATTGTTCTTGAGTTTCACTTTTTTAAAATTTACCAATTTAAATATCAAATTATAAAATTAAAATATTCAATTATTTATTTTTAATGAGATATAATTAGTAATTAAATGAAATTAAAAGATTAAAAAATAAAATATTTTTAATGTGGCGTGGAGATATAATGAGCTTCCCCTTGTCCAGTTCACCAATACACAATAATAGTTTTGCAATTTTCATTCATATCATTTTCTAAGGTATCCCACAACTAACTACATATAACTAGAGTATGACGTATTTAATTAAATTAATTTTTTAGATGGGTCTCCATCATAAGTAATGTCATCTACCTCACTTCTATATATAGTATTTAATGTTTTTATTTCCCACAATATAGAATCTATGTATAAATTCTATGTATTTTAGCATAAATATTTATTCTATAACATATATATTACTGGATCTTCTCTAGAGAAAATTTATATCTATAAGGTATATATATCAAGAAATATAGAGTCATTAAATGAACTTCAATACAACAGAATAGTATAAGAGAACTATCTTCTTCAGCTTCACTATTTTTGATTTCATAAACAATGTTGCATAGAAGTCCTTATAAAATGAAAAATTAAAATATAAAATAGTAGAAATTTTTATTTTTCTGTAAAATTATGAATCATTAAAGTGATAAAAATTCAATATTAATTTTTATGTGTTTGTATTATGTTATATATATTAGTATTCTATTGATGAAAAATATTCAAAAATAAATTTAGTAAAAAAGAATTCATGATATTATATATGAAAATTTGAATCCTTATATTCATTTTGTAACATTTTTATAAAAATAAAATCATTAAATAAAATAATTCAAAAAAATACCATTTATACCACTAAAAACAAACAACTTGAAAGTTGTTAATTCTTTTACCATAAAAAAAGTTATTAATTATCTCATGGAATTGTCTAAAATTATATTTTTTTCTCTACATGTAACATTAGAATTATCATTGATATAAAATGTTGGATATTATTCAAAAATAATATAATAATAATACTAGTTTTCAATACATATGTTATTTTCATTAACATGTATGATATTAAATTCAAATTGTAACATATTTCCTTAAAAATTAAATATTTTAAACTAATATCTATGTTTTTACAAAAAAAAAATACAAAACGTTTTCTATAAATTCAATTGAAAATTTATGTTTTATTTCCCTATATGTATCATTTAATACGTTTTCTAGTTATCATATGGATGAAATATTATAAAATAAAATTTAATATACAATATATATATATCACCTTTTTGTTATATTCTTATATTTAAATTAACTAATACCATAGAAATATTTTAAAACACTAAATGATATGTGAATTATTATAATTTTGAGAAATAAATAATTTAATGTTTATAATTATTGTCCATTTAATATGTATCATACACTTCTCGTACATAAATATTTTATACATAGTAATTTATTCAACTAAAAATAAGTTAAACTGTAAATATAAATTATAATATGATAGAATTTATATGTTTCTAATAAATAACACGAAACTATATTAAACTCATTTCATTAGGAAAACCAACAATGGATTTTGTGAGAGTGAAAACATAGAATACATGATTGAAAATATAGTGTGACAAAATCATTGCTAATATAAACTTTTATAGTATATAAAAGGAGAGAGAATTAAAATTTGGTTATGACTGAACCAATGGAATAAATATTGTTTATTATAATAAAACTATTTTTTTTAAGGTATCATAAAATTTAAAAATTAAATTCAAGGTATATTTTTAAATGGTGTATATCATCATAAAAAAAATAATTCTTGTAATAAATATTTTATTAATAGATATTTATTTCATTTACACACAAATAGATAGTGATGAAAATCAGTGAATGAGGGTTTTTGGTTAATAATTACCCATAATAATGAAGGTATGTTTGACTTTTTTGGAATTATGGATGATATAATCTATTTATCTTATCTAGGAAAACATTATGAAAATTTGTTAACATTTTATTTTTTTATTTTAATTCAAGTTTTCATGTTTATTGATATCGTGTAGTCATTGATGTTAAGAAGCATAAACTACAATACTGGGTTGAGACCACACACTAATGATAATTCTGGATCTTATTATTGAATGATATTTATCTATTAATTTTATAGAAGTTTGTTACTGTTTTAATTTCATTTTATTTTATTTTAATGTTTCCATTTTATCATTTTTTTACTTATAAGTTGTTCTTATTTTTGATGTTCTTCACATCCGAATATTATTTTTGATATAAAAATTCATTGAAATTATTTTCATTATTAATGGATATACTATTATATGGTTATTATTGTTTTTTATTCATTGAAATATTTTATATATGATACATATTACTTAATGATATGTTTATTCTATCATATCTTAAATTTAAAGGCTGACATTACTTTTACCCTAATGTAAAATATGCTAAGTGCATGCGTCTACCACCTCCTTATAATGTTTTTTATTTTAGTTACTAATCCATTATAAGTAGAATAATTAATAGTACAATAATATTGGAATGGGTTGAATGGATTATTTTAACAAGAAGTAACATTATCACCGAATAAGTTTTGTAGTAGCATTGATCTTTCCCCAACATAGTCACTTGTGTATTGTGGTTGTTTGATGTGAAAATGATGATGATGAAGGTATATAAGTACTGTGTGAGCGGAATATTTTGCAGAGGACCCATTTCACATCATGGATCGATGGTATGCATCATATGGATTGTTTAATTGTCTGGTCATGGACCAGAAACATAAGGTACAGTGTTATGCAGTTTGTGTGTCACTCCCTCATGGGAGGTGGATACTGTGTGGATGTAAACTATAGAGTAGAAACCTAGTGGAATTTTTTCTTTGTTTATAATTTTCAAGGGTCACTAAACCTTAGGATTGGGGCTACACCAGGGGGTTTCCCTAGGTCTGTATTATCTTTGGAGAGATATGAGAATTTTCCCCCATATATTCTATAATATCAAAATTTTGTGGCACAGTCTCCCGTATTATGTCTTTATTTAGGGGAAACCCCTAAATGTAATGAAATACTATATTAGGATTAATTTTTTACTTATTTTCAACTTATTCATATAAATATGATATCTCCATCGAAATTCTCCTATTTTCCTCCTTTTTCCATTGAACCTTAGAAAATTAGGAGAAATATTTTAGAGACTTTAGTCCCCTTTAACATTGATTTAGTTTTAGAATAATATAGATCAACCATTGGTGATTTAAGGTGATTTATTCTCCTCAAATTGTATTTTTTCTCTTGTGTTCCCCTTTTTTGGTTATGGCTACTAATTACCTTGGTTATTATTGGATTTAATTGATGTTTTATATAGGATTCATGGTTTTATATCCATTGGATTCATGTGTTCAAAGAATAAATGTTTCTCAAATATATCCTATTTTGTTTTAATTATTTTTTACACCACTATTTTATCACTTTAAGGGTAATTATCACAAATATTAATATAGGATGAATTAAAATTTAATTTTGTACATGGAAAAATAATATGTTTTAAATATTATATTTGACCATTGTAAATTATTCAACTAAATATAGAATTTAGTTTTTTTAGATTTCTAAGGTTTATTTTGAGAATAATTTGGGTGATTCTTTGTTAATATTGTAATTTTGAAATTTTTATAGGCTAGAAAATTAATAAATGATTGTATATTATTTTATAGGATGAATGTAAATCTTGGTCCTTTATGGTCATGATTTGATATCCATCATAATACTTTTAACATAAATCTTTAGCCATAAAAATAATTCTTTTAAAACCATTTAAGGAAATAAATATAATCTTTATGAATGGTAATGCTTATACAACCATCCTAAGGCATCGTGCATCTGTTAAAAAAACATTTAAAGACACAATGAAGGATTTTGTGGTTTCAAATGGGATTTCAAGTTGAGGATTGGGCCACAATTTAATCCCCATGAAACTATTTGGGGGCATCCGCATGTATAAAAATAATTCTTAATTTTTTGATCATATAAATAAAATAAATTTTTTTGTATTTTCAAGGAGAATTAATCATGTGAAAATATCTATCCATGAAGAAAAAGTAATAATTTTAATTCTATAAAATATAAAATGATGTTTGTGGTTTGAATAAATGATAAAAAGAGGAAGCCTTAAAATTTAATGTAAGTAATAGTTCTAGAGTTTAGGATGGAAAACTCTCTTCCTTGAGAATCTTATATAGATGTTTTCCTTATTTTAATGTTTTATAGTTTTATGTCATCTTATACTTTACCGATCTTCTCTATTTATCATGAAATATAGGGGTAATATTATGAGTGATATTTGGGAATATATGGAAGGACTTTTGTAATACTCGGGACTTGGTATTCAAATAATAGAATTCTCTCTTTCTTGTAGAATGATTTTAATATTTAGAAGAATATTTGAATTTTGAATGTTGTAGTGAATTATTTAGCTATATATATTATTTATATTCTTGGATGATGATCCATCATATCTATCCACTTAGTTTTAGACCTTGTATAGTGGAATGTTATGGTATTATTGGTGATGTGTTAACTAGTTACGAGTACATCAGGAAGGTCCACTTGTTCCCCATTGATTAGATGGAATAGAAGGACCATTTTGATGTTTCCTAAGTGAATTAGTGGTGATTTAATATTATAATTTCACATATTAGAAGGAGGGTAGACAAAACAAGATTTTTTTTCATGGATAATCTCACTATTATCATTATTCTATAGGTTAAAGAAGAAGAAATTACTAAACCTCTCAATTATCCTTTAAAAAGAAGAGGATATAAACATTTAGATACATGAATAACATTATAACTAAAAATATTTACCCAATACTGTCACTTATCTAATATTATACATTAAAATATTTGTCTCAAACTTTTTTCAAAACTAAAACTCACTATTTCATAACAAGAAAAATGATAAATGGATTAATTTAACTCCCCTCTAGAGAAAACCTTAGGTAACCATTAATATTACATTAAAATTGATAATAAATATATTTTCACACTCTGAAACAATATTGTGTCAAAAAAATTTCTCTATTTATACTATTGTAATGCCACAAAACCACTAATTTAACCTTTCATGACATGAACATCTCATATACTACTAACTAATTTATATACTAAAAAAGAACATTATGTATAATAATAAATTGAAATTAAAAACTTTACATTGATAATTATATTCCATATACTAAAGTGAAACATCCAATGTTCACTCCAAACATAAAGAATCTTTTTTCAATCCCAAACATACCCTAAGAGATCACCGTTCCCTCATCTTATAAAAATAGAATTTCTATGCCCAAAATGGAAATGAATTAAAATTAAAAATTACCCATGTATAAATTTTTCCCATGTTTCATGGACTTATTAGATAATAACCTTAACATGAACCTATAGGAACTCACACATCATTTCTCAAACCATAAACCCATAGGAGTGGATGAGGAATTAGTTATGTGTAGAACCATTTCATTTTATCTTAATTGAGTTTCCAAGGAAAAATTGTATAGATTGTAAATATATGAATTCCAGTATTGTGATGTTCCTCAAATAATTTTAATGTGAAGATTTTAACCCACCTATAAGAGAAAAACAATCAAAATGAGATATGTACCATCAAACAAGTATTCACAGGGGCTCTCTATGAGAACTAGAAAATGTTCAAAAATCAATGTACACATTGTTTCCATTATACTATTAAATAGAACTATTTCCTTGTTTTCTTATACAAATTCTTACTTGATAATGATTTATATTTTTTAGATGCTTCATTTGGAGGATCTTTGATTCACTTAGTGTCTCCAAGGGAATAATTGCAAAGATTGTATAAAATTATCAATATTTAGTTACAATATGTACTAGTAATTTGTTTATCTATGAGTTAAGATCTATTGACTCATCGCATTTAATAAAATCAAAACATGAAGTCATCACTTGTTTTGTGAGACATATGGCTTTGAAATAAATTTGTGGACAACAAGAACTAACTATGGTGTGTTGTTTAATCTCATCTCTTTACCGTTTCACTAACATGTGTTCTAAGTTTTTTGAAATGAAAAGTTTTGTAGTATCATTTAAATAGGTTATATTCCACCAAAAAAACAATATATATATATAACATAACATTATGTGGTATGGATTTGGATATAACTAGAACATAGCCAGAACACCCTATCATACACAATACTACCAAAACACCCATTTATAGAAAATGAAACCCTAGGAAAAGTGATCAACTAGTTAATAAATACTAATTCAATATAATCAATGATCCATTTTGTAGGTGTTAAAGAATAAAGTTGTCATTTTTACAGACATAGTGTAAATCTTTATAGACATTATAACCAAAAACATATGAAACATACCCACCAAAATAGTTATAAACCCCAAGGATAATGTTAGTATTATAAAAAAATAAGTGTTAAGGATCACCCATCCCCATACATGTATAAAATAGAAATAGAATAATAAAAAAATAGAAGAGGTTGAAGTTATGAGTTCTAAAAAATATAAATAGATGTTCGAAAAGAAACTGCAAGAAGAATATATGAAAGGTCAAGAACATAGTGATGATATAAGGATAAAGGGTTATGAAACACAACATCATAATAAATAAAAGGAGAATAAAGACATATCCCAACACTTCCCATCATGAATGTTATAATAATGTAAGATTCAATAATAATAACATAAAATGAATTTTTAGATATCTTTCACTAAGTAGAAATAAATATTCTATTTATTAAAAATCTCAAATAGATTCAATGTTATTTTAAGTTACTTATGGAAAATTTAACTTAGAAAATAAAGATTTAACAGAATGAGCGGATAATGTTAGTAAGTAGTTTCTTTAGGTTTATCACACCTCAATTACCCACCAAATTTGAATATTCATTGACATTTTAAATTCCTTGAAAAATTAGTTATTTATTTTTATTTGTGTTATTCAATTTGTGATCTTGTCATGTAACTAAATTTAATGAATGAATTAATATTTTAATTTTATATACAATATATTTTAAGGACACAACCCTGCTATTATAAATTTTAATCCAATCAACTTGTTTTCAAATAGGACAATTTGAAGATGTCCTTATAAATGTTCAGGATTAGATATTTAAACATGATTTCTCTATATTCATCATGGAGGATGATAGAAAAATTGGATAATCACTCATAATCTTTATTATATAATTTTTTAAGATAAAAAATATCATCTTAAATGTTTATGAAGGATCTTTCATGTTGGAGTTTGAAGAAAACCCAAAACACTTCAGTATTTTTTTAATCCATGTGGAACCCTTCTGATGACCATTCATTTTTTTAATATCCCAATTTGAATAACCTCCACACTTTTTATATTATATTTCCCTTCACTAATTAATCGCCTTAGAAGAAATTTTTTTATTTAAAATCCTCTAGACTATGAGAAATTATATTATTAAAGAATTCATAAAAATCGTATCTTCACATTAGAATATGTTTCTACATATTAATTTTGTATTGAATATAATGATTTTTTATGAAGCATATATTGATATGTACCCATTCATTAAAAATATTGAAGACATGTGAATGGGGAACCTTTACATAATTTCATCATGTGATGATCCTCAGATTATTGAATTAATCAAATGTACCACTGATCTCAAATATGTGTATCTCATGTAATGGGTGGAACTAATAGTAATTAATACTTTTAAAATTCACTATAATCACAAAAATAAATTGTTAGACTTATAAAATTAAACATGAAAGCCATTGGATGGAGTTTAAATGATATTATATGGAAAACCCAACAATCATCCCATATAGAATTATTCATCAAGGAGATTATAGACCAGTTTAGTAGCCCCAAAATTCGTAAACCCCTACTATAATATAGGTATTAAAAAATAAATAGAATATTTATTAGTATAATGCTTCATTTACCACATTCCTTACACACTATAGGCTATCCCCATCTAGGTAGTTCTTATAAAAGTAGGCTAAACCATTGTGAGGATTGAAGAAAAATTAATTATACACTATTAGAATATAAAATATCTTTTTTTAGTATATATTGATTATATAAATAAAGTTTATATCACTATAAAATATAATTTTCCATTTAATTCATTTAAAAAATTATATAGAGGTAAAAAACATTCTTATTTTTTAGAATATTTTCAATAAATTTTTAATTATCCATTACTCTAGAAGACCAAGAAGAGAAAATATCTGAATGCCCTTTTGTATCCATTTCCAACAAAAGGATTCCATTATAATTTTTTAATTACCTAAATATGTTTCAAATGATCATGGTAAGTTGCATTTAATATCACATTGAATACTTTATGAAGATACTATTATATGAAATCATTATTTTTTGGGATAATTCTTATCAGTTTTTAAGAAATAACGAAAATGGGATGAATACACGTGTTGAAAGAAATTATATTTTGAACTATGAAATTTTCCATAACATTATTTAAATGGGAATAATGATAGGTATTATCACTCAAAATATAGTAATTGAGGAAGAAAAATATAAAATATTAAAAGTAATTAATTTTTCATTCCCAAAAAGTGTCAAAAATGTAAGATATTATATAAACCATTAATGTTATGATATAAGATTTATATAGTATTTTAGTAATGTTTTTTCATTATTTCTAATAAATTTGTAAAAGAAGTTTATATTTATTTTTATGAACAAGGTAGGGAATAATTTGGTTAACTTAAGTGTAGTTTAATCACTCCACCAATAATAATTCCACCCAATTGGGAATATCCATTTAAAATAATATGTGTTTCATCAAACCTAGTTATTAGAGAAAGTCATTCAAAAAATAATTTATGGTAGGAACCATGTTATTTTCTAGGACTCATGAACATTATACGATACCAAATAAAATAATCCATTATTGAATAAATAGTTTCATCCAGTTGTTTTTTCTTTAGAAAAGTTCTGATCCTATTTACTATGAACTAGATTCACTGTATTTTATGACTATTTTTACCATAGACAAATGATGAAAAAGTAAAAATAAAAAACAAATATAGTAAATATATTCTACTTATATAATAATAGAAACATTAGAATAATGATAAAAATGAGATATAAATTAAGTGGTCGATTTCTTATACAGGAATCATAACTCTACAGAAGTAAAAATTATTGACCCCAACCACTTAATGAATACATTCCATGAAAAAAATAATACATATTATAGAAATATTTACCATGTTATTCAATCATATAGAATTACTTTTTTCACTTCTTAGGTCCTATATCACCTTAACTCCTTAAAACAAATCTATATCCTGATTTTATATTTGGGAAGATCTATTCGATTAGAAAAATTTCAATGATCAAGTACTAATGATATGTTTTACTATATGAGAAATTGAATCTATTTTATAATTTTCATTAACATATTGTATTTTGTTTTCCACTTTAGAATTAATAAACATCATGAAATGTTTTTTAAACTAGTGTTTATTTGACCACTTTACAATGTGTTGTTTTCTATATTGTAATTGATGTATAAAAATACTCATTAACTATTAATGGGAACATATTTATGATGTTTCATTGGAATATACTCCATATAAAAGTGGAGGATACCACAATAATCCCTCTTATCTATAAATAATAACTCACATGATTTTAACTATATTAAAAACATTGTAGTGTACTATTATTTGACATAAAATAATATTACATTATTAAAATTTTATATTACTTCAAGGAAAATACACAATTTATGTTTTATTGAGGGTTCTTTATTGTTTAGTAACGTTAGTTTTTGAAATATCACTTTTCATTTTCCAAATTTTTCTTCAATATCAATTTTTTTTGTTTATTTTCATTTTTGTTCATTTTTTGAAACTATAAAACATAATATAATTACCATGTAATTATTTAATTCATTCAAAGGATGAGAAAAAAATTTAACCCATTTAATCTACTTATATTAATTCTAAAATGATATTATTTCAAAATTATAAAAATAATAAATTTATTCAAAACCCTCATATTTTTTAACCTCCGACCATGACATATTATTCACCTTTTTATTACAAAAAATTTAGGCTTTTGAGTAAATTTTTACTTACTCATTTTAGTAAACTTCTATTTATATGACCATGAAATTATTTAATAAACAAATATATGTAATCAAGAAAAATCACAAACCATTAATGGATCTTGTGCTTAAATTAATGATGTATTCTTTTTATTTTAATCCCCCTTCTTCAAATTAATTATTTTTTAAACACTAATGGTACATAAATACTTATACCCATTAGAAACCATGAATTATATTAATAGAAGTCCAAATTTCATGAAATTTATCTATATCCACATTTAGCTATTATCTTTTTCAGTATTAATGTGTAATTGATGTTTTGGGTTATAATAGAAAGGAATTCAAAAAACATATTGGAGGATTCTATTTGAATTTAAAGAATAAATTTCTAAAAAAAATTTAAGGATGTTCTAGGAGAAAAATAATGATGAGAATAGAGGAAAAATTTATTGATTTTATCTAAGGTTCTTAATTGATATCCCCCACTATTTTAATTCAAAAATATTCCTTTATTTACAATTAAATTATTATTAGAATGAAAAATATATAATTGAAAAATAAAAATCAATGCTATTGGGAATAATGGGAGAAATTGATGATGTTGTTTCTATTAAAGTATACTAAGGATTTTTTCTTCAAGGAGTAGGGAATGTTCCCCCACCTTTCATAGTAATTTCAATGACCCCTCTATAATTAAGAGACAAATAGAAGCAATAATGTTTAAATGATACCTCTAGAAAAAATATAGAGAGGAATATAAACTATTGTGGAATTTCAAAATCATGTACTCTATCCATGGAGAATTAAAATAATCTTGGATAAGTTTCATATGATTAATTTAGGATTAATTCATATTAAAGTGAATTAATATCATACAATTATATTAATATAAGTTCCAGAACCTCTTAATTTTGACATAATATTTTGACATTCAAATACTACCAGAAAAATAACCATATAGGAAACCTGATAGAGACCTCATCATATAAAAAAAATTCTTATCTCGTTTAGTGGATATGAAAAAAACATGAAGCCTTGGGTGAAGCTTTTGGGATCTTGTAAATCTAAATGCATTGATCGAAAATCATACTTATGTGAGTGGGATATTCTATAGAGGTAGGCGTATCTGTACTCAAGATTATTAAATATGTTAAAATTAATTTGTTTTACTCAATGTGGAAAATGAAATCAAAATCCTTGATGTGTCTTGATAACATGGGAAACAAGGTGTTAAAAGGAAACTAACATTAGAATTTAATTTGATTTTTTCCCTTTGGTAATATTTTAGAATATTACATTCCCAAATTCAATGGTATTGGTGTGGGGGAATTAAAATAAAGTATTTTTTATATGTTTTATATTGTATATTAACAATTATAAATCCAATATTCTATAATTTTATTTAAAATAATCACATATTTCTAATAATTGATATTTAAAAATTTAATTTTGAAAATATCTTAATTCTTGAGATTTAATTATTTTATTTGATCTTTTTAAATTTTTTTAATAAATACTTAAATTGATTTTTTTATGTTTCGAAGGTTTTTTATGAGAAAAATAATCATGATTCAATGTTAATTTGGGAATTCTATAATTTCTAGAGGCTACTAAATTTTTAGAGGGCCAAACATAAACATTTATGAGGTCGAACGTAAATATTTTTCCCTGATTGTAAATATTTGAAAACAATTATAATAATTTGGATGTAATTATTTAGTAGAAAATTTAATTTCATTGAAAGTTATTTTATGGATTTGAACAAAAAACATCCCGATCATAAATAATTGATAACTATCATTAGTATTTTATGCCTTTGTGAAAATTGTTTTTTCAGAGATCAAATATATGATTTGGGAGATTCAATGTGGACTCAATATAAACATTTTTCCACCATATCCACCCTAAAAAATCATTCAAGGTATTTCCAATGGATTAAAATCCGGTATATAATTTTTATCTTGATATTAAAAAAATGATAATGCATATTTCTAGGGAGAATAAATGACATTAAAATTTTAACCCACAATAATAGAGGGAAATTTTAAAAGATTTCATATTCCCAAAGATCTTAATGGGTTTTATTATATGAGAATTATTAATATCCTCATATCATTAAAACATTAATGATTTGTAGAGATCATTGAGTGAAAAAATAATATCGAAGAATATGTTGCTAAAGTTTCCATTTATTTTTATATTTTCATATAACTAATTTATTTTTCTTCCCCAACATTCTCTGTTACACTTAAAATAAATGGTAAATATTTTGATTTACAGGGGAAGTGAAAAAATATATTTATTAATGCCTAATTCTTAGTATTTCAATTAATAAAACTCTCTCTTTCAAGTTGATTGATTTAAATATTTAGTCACAAATATTAATTTTAAATGTTCTTCTTTTTATGTAATTTTTTCTATTGTTTATTTCTTTGGTTAAGGATCCATCATATATCACCATGTAGATAGAGACCATATTTGGGGGTTTGGTTTGGGATGTTTAGTGATGTTTTAACTGTTTTTTAGAATATGTAGAAATTCTAGAGGTTACTCTAAGATTTAATAGTATAATAAGAACCATTTGGGTATTTCTTAAATGAACCGGGGTGATTTAATATTACACTTTCAAACATTTTAAGGAATATAGAATGATGTAGGGGGTTTTGTAAGGATAAGGTCAATATTATATTTTAACAAGTAGTAAAATAATACGTTTTCATATAACCTATTACTTATCAATTAAAATATTAAAAACTCAAAAATTAGAGACCATCATGGAATTAAAATTTCAATGTCAACTCTAACATGATCAATTTTCCTATCATCTTTATTGAAATCATGGTTTTGTATATTCATGTTTTCAAAACCAAAAACCATTTTTGTTATTCAATAAGAAAAAACTAGATTTTTTAAACTACTCAATAAAGATAAAATAGGTACCATAACTACAACATCAAACTAGAAAATAAATATATTTTTTCCTATTGTCGGATAAAATTATACCATGTTCCTTTAAATAGGTGTGATTAGATATTAGTGATTTTTCAATTGTTCTTACTCAGAGAACATTAAAATTATTAATGTTTTGGATTCATTAGATATATTTATTTATGTTCAATCATTATATTATAATTCTCTATTATTTTGGGTAAAAATTGAATAAACTAAATAAATACATTAATATAGAAATTAAATTTATAATAATTTTTTATTAGGATTATTATGATCACATTTTTTATACTTATTATTTTCATCCACTAGATATTATTGATAATGTTTTATCTAAAAGTCATAGTCTTTTTATCTTTATCATGGTCAATTTACATGAATTTTGATAAAGAAACATTAATCCGAAATTATAATTAAATTTAAAAAGAAAGAGTCGTGTAAATTGATAAATATTATCACTTGAATTTTATGGAATATAGAAGTAATACTAGGTAAGTGTGTATATTGATTCGTAATTATTGATTTGTTTATTTATTATGGGATTCTCATTTTTGAATAATTATTTATAATGAACCATCTAAATCATGATACTAATTAAAATTTTTTTTACTAAAGATCATTGTTTTAGGGATGAAGAAGCCTTTCCATGTAGTGAATAGTATATATACCTTAGTTATATGGATTTATTCGCACCATGACTATTTCATCCTGAAAATAAATTAAATTTTTAGTATGTATGTTCATCTAAATTATATACTTGAAGCAATTTATTAATAAATTTATATGGATTAGAGTATATGGGGACTAATGGGAGATAATTTCTATAGAAATTGAGTAGATTATTCATTAATGGTATAATTGACTATATATTTTTTGTAATATGTATATAATGGAATCTTGGAGGTTTATATGAGTTATGATCTTGTATTTATGATTGATTTATTCTTTTTTTTATTATTTTCAATTGCTAGTCTTCTAAATATTATTGGTTATATTGTTTAAATTCTTGATACATGATGGACTTTATTGTACCACATGCACATGGTATAGAAGATGGAAGTATTAATCTGGATAATGAATATTGAATAATAGTGTTAGATTAATGTATAATAAATTATAAAAATAGCACATTGAGTCTTGTATTATTATTTTATATCTACACATTATTGGTATTGATTGGGTGACTTGTTCGATGATAATGGCTGGTGAGTTTAATGCTAGTCAATTTCCCATAATGTGGTTGTGTGTGATATATCTTTATATTTCGGTAATTTCGTATGATTCCCCACCCATTTTTGTATGGAAACTAATAACCAAATTTTTTTCGGTGTTTTCTCCAACATCCTTGATGTTAAAAATAGTTTATGAGTAGGTGAATCTTGGTATATAATAGATTATGTAATAGGGTACCTTCCTACCCTAGATTTGATGCCCCTAAGTTCGACTATATGTTTATGTGTAGGTTATACTAGTTTGAGATTATAGAATTGGGCCTTATCCAGTTGTGGTGGTTATGTCTTACCATGGGTGCACATTCATCGGTTTTGATAGATTAAGTAAAAATTTATTTTCAGAATCGACATTGACTTTCAATGATAAACATGGTTAATTATGTTATGATGATTATAGTTTTGTTTTAATATATTCAAGATAAATAATGGTTATGATGTTATTACACAAGAAGAATCATGTAATATGAAAGGTTTTAATATAGGATGTGATCTATTGGGTACTGAGAGAAACAAACCAGTGAAGACGTGGATTTTTGATTCCCTCATCTATATATATTCATTAATATATAATTGTTTACATTTATGAACTACATTTTGAGATAGATATGGTGAAGATGTTAAAATCATTTACATATTTAGTAGATGATTTGGATTCATCTATTTGTTAACTGGGATTTAGTATGAATCACCTCATTTCTATTAGATGTTTCTAGGAGTATCCTACTAATTATACATGTTGTTCTCAACCAAAATATATATAAACTACTTATTAGGTCTATAATAGTTGGATAGTGATCATTCCATGCCTAACTAGCTTGAGTATTTATTTTTTAGTCATTGGATCTTCATGGTTACTATAGAGTATTTTTTGGTACATTCTAGTCTTATATTAAATTAAATTATGTATTAGTATTATATATTATATATTCATGGTTTTGAATCATGGTATCACATCTTATCTCTTATTCTATAAAATATATATGATATAATTCATTCCACCCATGTGGATTATATATACTCTATTATACTCTCTAACTTAGAGAATATTAGAGGGAGTATTTGAGGGGACATTATCTCTCGTTCATCACTATTGACATAGTAGGTGAAACTTTGGTGGAAGGTGTTTATGATAGAGTACTATAAAAGTGTAAATTAGTATTGGATCCACTAAAGATAAAGGCATGTGTTTCATGGGAAACCACCATGAATGTTTCATAGGTATATAGTTTTCATTATCTATATAACTATTAAAAATGGTTCAGAAATGGTTTATGATATATTGGGGTTACTATGACAACCATAAATAATAAAATATCCCATATTAATTCTATTAAATTTATCCAGGAATCTTTTGAGTATTTAAAAATTATGTTGGTAGCTGATTCATTTCAATTTAAAAAAGATAATGTAATTTCAACCAATGTTATTATGATTATTCTTATCATTTTTTGAATTTCATGTTGATGAAGTATATGGTGGTTATCTCATGTGGGTCTCAGTAGTTACAGAATCATGAATTTATATATTCCACCCATGATCTTGATCTTATTATGGATGTGTTTTCACTAATTCTATAGAGATATTACCTCATTGGTGAATATTTTTTCGCCTTTATAAATATTAGTTTCACTAATTATTTCCTATAATTTCATAACCAGAATTTTTTATAGTGAAGATGTATGGAATTATTATAGGGTTATTAAATCTATATTTCTTATACACAAGGAAATTGAATGTTTTTATTGATTCTTTGTTCTGGATGTCATGTGGTGGTGCTATGCATGAGTTTGGTGACTCATGGATGGTGATGGTAGAGTTGGTTATGATGCTCCATGATATGAAAGTAGTTGATTCTAGAGGTTTATGTTATTATATGACAGTGTATTCAAATTTGGTGTAGTGGCTGGAGGATTCCCAGTAAGTGGATTCTAACATAGGGGTATTGTGAGATCGAGTTGTTTTTAGTGATTCCCCTGAGGGATGGTCAGAGTGTGCCAGCTGTAATATCTTGTCCCATCTCTTTGGCTTGAGAGGGAAGAGGAATGCGACTTGGACTTAAGTGACGTTCCAAAGGCACCAAAGGCTAGAAATAAATGTTGATGGCATAGAGAATAAATTTTGTAACGATTTGTCCTTGAGATAAAACCAACCAACCAAATAATCCACTATCAACAAACTATATGGTTCATGTCGACAAAAAAAACCAAACCCATACAATACCAAAAGACAACCAACTAATCCATAACAATCCCACATGCCAAATACAACCAATCCAAAATTAGAGAACCAATAAAAAGACTACAAAAAGACTCCAACAGAACTAGGACATCATCTATATCACCACACCAAGCTCCATGATCCAAGCACCATAACATCACCAAGACATCATGTCGAATAGCTAGCAAAATGAGATGTTTTAATCTTACTTGTGTCCTGAAATAAAACATCTTCAAAATCACCAAAGTACCAAACAAGGGGGATGAGTACAAATACTCAGTAGGTTTTCCCTAAACGACTTTCCTACAAACGACACTCGGATAAAACTATTTTCCCATTTATATAAAAAAAATTATAGGAAAAATTCTATAGTGCAATAACTTACAATAATAAAAATACTCCTTATCAATCCATTTTCACCCAAATTACCTCAACACGTATGAAATCCAAAAAAACCATTCCACAAGACATTCCACAATTTCACAATAGCACAATAATTCTCATCTTGCATAGCAGCACACACCAAGGCAACCAAAAACGGTGGAGCTTCTGTCAAACCCATTCACCCATTCCCAACTAGTGGTGCTTCCCAACCAATACACATAATGTTGCCTCTTCCATCCACTATCCACAAGATTTTATAGTGAGACTTCCCGCCCACTTTAACACCATCTAAAAAATCCATACCACTTAATCAACCAACGATAACAAAGAATCAAAGTCACATAATAAGCACACCATCATTTCCAACACAAGCCAATTCACTTCCATAAATCATCTATTTATTGAAAACACCATTCAACCAACATTCCATGCCCAAACGAAATTCAATAAATTTCATATTTATTGAAAAACATCTTTCACAAAAAAATCACAATCAAACACTAACGATTTTAAAATAAACATCTTAAAATCACACAACAAGCCCTTTTTTGCAACAATAACCCATTTTCCCCAAAATCCCCAAATCAACTCTAAATGGGTTTCCAAAACGATTCACACATAATTATCACAATTAAAATCAAGGAAAAAAATTAATTGAAGACAAGGCCACTAATTCTAACCAAGTGGATTTGAGAGAGAATCCACCTATCTTTAGGGTTCTGACAAAATCGACCCACATGAAACCGCACCCCAATCCAAGAAAACGCTCCACTAAAACCATTCTAAATTATTTTACCTATCATTAACAAGCCTTACAATAAACACCCAAGGAAAAAACAACCCTAGATTTAATCACCACTGGTCTAGATCTAGATAACTAAGAGAGAGTAAATTTTATATCTAGTGAAAACTACAAAGAACTAAGTAAGAAAACTTATCAGAGAATAATTAGAATAACCACACCATGTAAACCATTAAATTTGCTTCCAATGTGAGTGTAATAGCCCCTACAACCCTTGAGAACAGAAAATCCCAAGTGAGGGTCATGTGGGAGAGAGTTTGGAGTGAAATAGGTCAACCTCAAGTGAACCCATATTTAAAAATCCCTTCTTTAAGTGGTCTCATGGTTAGACCGCACGATTTCATTAACCGTGCGCTAATCATGCACATGACATTACCTCAAGAGGAGGGGTCCCACACGGTTTTCTCGCAGGGTTTTGAAAACCGTGCATATACAGTTTGAAGCCCACTATCTCCCCCAACATGGTTACTTGGAATACTTACATAGTTTTCCACAACCATGCTCAAATTGTGTGCGCTTAGAAAAGCCTCCAAACTTATCCAAAACAATTCTAAACTCTCCTAACCTCATCTTAATTCATCCTAAACACTTTAAAAAATAAAAAGTAATAAAAAAGGTTACATGCTTATAATTGGTGGTTCTATACTCTCCCCACCATTATATTGTCCATATCTATAAGGTAGAGAACCATTGAATTTCTAAAAGAGATTGGGCCATTGCTCGACCATCTCTTTATCCCGTTCCAAAGGTCTCCTTCTAAATCTGGCCATGCTTCCATAAAACCTGAACTAAACCAATGATTTTACCTCACAAGAGACTCTCTTTCCTATCCACAATCTGCACTAGCACATTCACCAAAGAAGCATCTTGTTCTAGCTCAACATGATCCCAATGAATCACATGGTTATGATTCGGTTGATTATTTTTCAACTGCAATGTATGAAACACATTATCAACGACACTAAACTGTGGTGGAAATCCAAATTATAAGACACCTCTCTAATCCCCTCAAGTATCTCATAAGGGATAACATTAATTGGAGATAACATACTCTTCTTCCCAAACTGATGATGTCCAAACCTAGGAGATATTCTAAAAAACACATGAAAACCCACCTCGAATGACAAAAGTCATCGACCATGGTCTGCATATGATTTTTGATGACTTTGAGTAGTTTCCATCCACTTTCTAATCAACTTGATCTTCTCCATAATCACTTGGACCATGCTTGGTCCAATCATTGATGTTTCACCCATTTCCACCCAACATTGTGAAGAACGACATGAATGCCCATATAATTCCTCAAACGGAACCATATTTATTGAAGCCTGATAACAGTTATTATAGGATAACTCCACCAATGGTAAGTGGTCCTCTCGTGAACCACCAAAATCCATCACATTATCCCTTAACATATCCTACAAGGTTTGTATCATCCTCTCAGATTGGTCATCCATTCTAAGATGATACATTTTTCTCATCTTCAAATGCACCCCAAGAGCTTGCTACAAAAGTTTCCATAAATGAGATGTGAACCTCTTATCTCTATCTAATACAATTGGAACTAGAACACCATGATTCTTTACCACTTCCCAGATATATATTTTGGATAGATATTCCACCATATGATATTCAAAAATCGAGATGAAATGGCCCAACTTGGTGAGCCAATCCACAATCACCCATATAGAATTGTGCTTTCAGACCATTTTGGGAGACCCTTCACAAAATCCATTGTTATTTTCTCCCATTTCCACACTGAAATTGGTAAATACTGCAACATTCTTACTTGCCTCTGATTCTCTTCCATGACCTGCTAATAAGTGAAGAATCTCAAAACAAAATCAACCACATCCCTTTTTATACCAGCCCATAAAAACTAAACTTTAAATGCTTTATAAATCATATGAATTCTAGGATGGACAGCCCACTTAGAATGATGATAATCCCTTAGAAGTTCCTCCTGAAAAGACACTAGTACCACCATATAATTCTAAAAACACAATACTGAATTACTATTCAGTTCTCAGTTCTCAATGGTCTCCCCACTATTGAGTTTTTACCTCATCGCCATACACTCAGAATCAGATGCCTATGCCTCTTTAACAAAACTAGTCAAGTCAGGAACCAATGAAATTGGAAAGAAGACCACTCTGTCACCCCAATCCTTACATTCCAACTGCATGTCGGCTATGCCCAACATCAACTTCCACTAATCTGATTCCAGTTTCACCACTTGAGCATATTAACTTCTACTTAAGGCATCTAACACTGAATTTCCCTTTCCTGGTGTGTATATTAATTCAAAATCAGACATCTGGAGATATTCCATCCATCTCCTTTTCCTCAAGTTCAAATATCTCTATGATAAAATATTCCTTATTCTCTTATGGTTTGTAAACACTATAAATTCCTCACTGAAGAGATAATGACCCCACATTTTTAATGCATGAACCACTACTGCCAAATCCAAATCATGTGTTGGGTAGTTCTTTTCATTCAACCTCAACTGTCGTGATCTATATATAACCACATGATCCCCCTACATGAGAACACACACCAACCCTAATCTTGATGTGACATAATACACCATGTACCCTTTTCTAGGTTCTAAAAAAACCATGATTGGTGTGGATATAAGGAAACCCTTTAACTCTTCAAATCATTTCTGATGCAGCTCATCCCATTAAAATGGGATATTCATCATTGTCAAATATGTCATCAGTAAAGCCAATCGTGAGAAATCATGATCAAAAAATTGATAATACCCAACTATTTTGAGGAAGATATGTATCTCGAAAACATTATTTGGTAGTTTCTAGGAGGGGATGGCCTCTATCTTTTCAGGATCAACATAAACACTCATTTCAGAAATAACCTGGACAACAAAATGAACCTTCTATATCCTAAATTTACACTTTGATAATTTGGAATACAACTGATGATCTCTCAAGGTTCCCAATACTATCTCCAAGTATTCCTCATGCTCTAACCTTGTCCTCGAATACATTCGTATATCATCCAAAAATACCACCATATAATAATCCTAATATCTCTGAAATATTTGATTCATCAATTCCATAATCCTTTTTGGTGCATTATTTAAACCTAAGGTCATAACCACATACTCGTAATGTCCATATCAACTTTTGAAAGCTGTTTTTGGGATATCCTCCTTCCTATCCCACAATTGATGATATCCTGACCTCGGGTCAATCTTGGAGAACCACTAAGATCACCTAAACTATTCAAACAAATAATCAATGTGTGGAAGTTTATATCATTTCTTTATCATAACCTAATTTAGTTTATGATAATCAACACAAAGATTCAAGGTTTAATCCAACTTTTTCACAAAAAATAGTGTTTCCCACAGAGATGTGCTAGGATGAATGAACCCTTTGTTTTCTAAATCTTCCAACTACACCATTAATTCCAAAAAATTTGTCGGTGCCATTCGGTAAGATGGAAGTGAGATAGGACTTGTCCCCAAAAAGAGATCAATTGTGAACTCCACTTCTCTCACAGGTGGAAACCCTGAGAATTCATTGGGAAAGGCATCCATAAACTAATCCACTACTACGAGAAAAGAACTTTTCTCAACACATGTCACTTACTCCATCGAATAATCCTCTAACTAATATGAGATCATGCCAATAACTGGTTCCAAAAAATTTGTTGCACCCAGATTTTCATTATTCTTTCCTCTAAAGAGATGTTTAACACCATCCTTTGTCGAAAAACTAACCATTCATGCCTTGAAATGGATGTGGGCCTCAAACATCACCAACAAATCCATTTCTAAGATTATGTCATAAGAATCCTTCTCAAGAAATAAGAAATCCCACATCAATTTAATATCATCCACAACTATGAAACAAGCTCTATAGAGGAAAGATCGACACTCTCTTTGACCAATAAGAGTTTGTAGTTTTAAAACAGAAGGCATCATTTCCATGTGTAAACCCAAGAAATAAAAGATGTGAGAACCAATAAAAAAATTTGAAGCACCCATATGAAACAAATCTTGCTTCAATGTTGAATTTTAAAGAACCGTACCTCACACCGTGGATAGTCTTGATTGGTCATCCACCATAACCTACTCAGATCCAAACAACTGCTTTCTTTACACACTATGCTCTTTATTACCATGGTGGGGTATTGTGGTATTCCTCGAACCACCATGACTCACTTTACTCTGTTGTTGAGGGGTGTGCTTCAGCCCCCATCCCGTCAAGACATAAGACCCATGCGACCCCTATGAAGTTTCATGGACACCCGACCTTGGAGTATTCTGACAATAATGCTACAGATTCCTCATCTGCTTACAAATATGAAATTCTAGAGGTTGGGTCATAAAATCTCACTTTACATGGCTCGTAGAACCACATTGAAAACATCACGGCTTGCTCTGAGGATTTTGAGAAGATTCATTGATCCGGACATCGGATTCTGAGATGTACTCCCACCATGGAAATAAGTGTACCTATTACATTTGAACCCAGTGTTGGATTTCACACTATTACCTATAGGTGCCAACATTCTTCCCCCACTTGTATCCCCCAAAAGATCCCTCTCAACTACCTTATCTCTATTCACTATTTCTGTGTAATCATCTATACACAACACTACTATTTTGAAATGAATTTCCTGGTTCAACCCAACTTCAAAAATTCACGCCTTCAACAATGTACTACCTTCCACCTCTGGTGAAAACCGCACAAAGATCATAAACATAGCTATATATTCAATTACCAACATGTTCCCTTGCATCAAACTGAAGAAATAAGTTATAAGCTGAATTTGTAATGAATGAGGGTATAATTTTTTATTAAAAAATTCCTCAAACCCCTCCCATGTCACACTTTGGTCTGTCATATCTTGGACCACCAGCTCCCACCAATGAAGGGAAAGATCTTCCAAAATATACGTGGCTAACTTCACTTTCATCTCTATTAGTGTTCTAAAAAAGTAAAATATCATATTTGTTCTATTTAGCCACACTTTATCCCTTTCTGTATCTAAATCACCCCTAAACATGGGTCGATTCTGCCTTCGAAACTGAATTTCATGATCCCCATATTTTGGTTCATCCACATTATTCCCACTTTCCGTAGCTTGGAAAGCTTTCACTATACTTTTCACGAGCTATTGATTCCCTTGTGGGTTAGGTGAAAAAACATGTTCAACAGCATCCTCTATTTGGTCTCTATGATGCCCAGCCGTTTCCATTTCTACCAACAACAAAAAACCATAAGTTTAACTCCCTTAGCAATAAAGGGTATTCAATTTTCAATTTAAATTCATTGAAACTATCTCAAATAGGCTTTCCACAAGTTCATATTTCCCATGTTTCACTATTTTAAAAAACCCACCATATTTATAAAATGAACCCATTTTCAAAATACCACAAATTTCCATGTTTAAAATCCTTCTATTTTGAAACCCAATTCATATTTTCAAAATCCAAACATTCATATCACACCGTAGAACATTATACCTCAATGAAATATGAATCCTAGTGGGAATTCATTTCTATTATGCATTCCATGCTCATCTCATTGGCTACACCCATGATAACGAGATATCCAATGCCTATAAGTGTCTCCAAACACTTATGTAACCAACTCACTTTTAACATTATGTTCACAATAAAAGGGTTAGCTATGTCCTTTTATGCAATATATTCCAGGTCTTGAAAATTCTATGCCTTGCAACCATCCCGACTCAAGGAAGAGGTAAAGAACGAATCTCAACACCAAGACCAATGATCAAAACCAAGGATCTAACAAGTTCTCTCACATGAAATCCAAGGACTGACCAAACTGATACCACTTAATCAACCAACAAACATAAATCACCAAATTCACACAATAAGAACACCATCATTTCCAACACAAGCCTATTCACTTCAATAAATCATCCATTTATTTAAAACACACTTTAACCAACTTTTAACTCCGAACGATAATTCAATAAATAAAATCTTTATTAAAACCCATATTTCACAAAAAAATTCATAATCAAATACTATCCATTTTAACCTATTAATTTTAAAATTTCATGACCAAGCCCTTTTTTCCAACAATAACCCATTTTCCCCAAAATCCCCAAATCACCACCAAATGCGTTTCCAACAAGATTCACACATTAGAATCATAATTAATTTGGAGGAAAACAAATTAATTACAACCAATGCCACTAATTATAACCAAGTGGAGTCGAGAGATATGCAACATAGCTTGAGGGTTCCAGGAAAATCGACTCACAAGCAGCCATACCCCAATCTGAGAAAAAAATTCACTAAAACTGCTCTATATATCGTTCCTTATTATTAAAAAGCCTTAAAATAAACACCCATGGAAATAAAAACCCTAGATCTACACATAATGGGTGTAGATCTAGAAAACCAATAGATAGGGAAAAGTATATCTAGAGAAAACCACAAAAAACTAAGCAAGGAGACTTACTGGAGAAGAATCGGCTCAACCACACTAAGAAAACCCTTCAACTTTCTTCCAATGTAAGTGGAAAAGCCCACCTAACCCTTGAGAACTGAAAATCCTAAGTGAGGCTCGAGTGGGAGAGAGTTTGGATTAAAATAGGTCAAGCCTAAGTAAACTTGGATTTAAAAATCCTTTATTTAAGTGGTCGCACCGTCAGCTCACAATGTTTGGTAAACTATGTCCTAACCATGTGCATTCCACTACCTCAAGATGAGGGGTCCCACATAGTTGTCTCATATGTTTTGGAAAAATGAGTGCGGATTGTGAGAACTCCATTGTCTCCCCCTACACGGTTACCTAGAAAACACTCACGGTTTTCCCCAACTAGGCTCAAACTATACACCCATAGATAAGCCTTCAAACTTATCTAAAACCATTAAAAACCCTCATAACATATTCCCAACTCATTCCATGAACATTAAACACATAAAAAGTCATAAAAAGGTTACATACCTCAAACTGGGGGTCACATATCAGTAATTGGTGTTTTCTCAAGGGGGTATCTTTACTGATTAAATATTGCATGATGTGAATAACCATGATTTCTATAGTTCACCCAAGAACTGCATCCTAATGTGATGAATATGTATCATTCCTTGGAAGGATAGTTTTTTAGGAAAGAAATGAAGAGATTCATTATAGATTTTATCTCTTGGTGATTGGTTTTTTGGGAGGGTGTTTGTTGAACACATTGTTCCTAGTGATTTTCTTAAATCACATTATGTTCACTAGAGGATGTGTTAGGATATCCTAATGCATGTATTCATCTAGAATCCCATATATAATAGTGTATATGATGTTATATCAGTGATATGCATTTGATATCACATGTTATTAAATGTTTCTTCTAGTCATGATAAAAGATGGTTTGGCTATAGTGTTATGATTTCACCTTTCTTAATTAGACATATAGATATGTTAGATCATGTTGGAGTTGTGGAATATCAATTAACCCTTCCTTCAGATATGATCTAGATACATGGAGTCTTTCAATTTTCATAGCTTTTTTAAAAACTTCATGATTATTTTCATGGCATCAATTGATGGTGAGTTGGATGTTGAATATGTAGAAACCTTTAATGAGTGTCATATCATGATTTCAAACCATTATGAGATGTTTTTTCATCATAATTTTATCCCATTTGTTTATGTCATTTTTTTATACTTTGTCTTGGATTAGATCACCTAAGAGTGAGAGTCACATATACAATCTCAATAACCCCATTTGTTCGATGTTATATCCATGTTGAGATAAATTTTCATTATTTTTTTAGATTAATTATTAAAAAATTTATTATTTTATGATATCTATATTTATTTCACATGATTCTATTCCTTTACATCATGTTGTGAATATTATATTTCTATTATAGTGAGATACTTGAGAGGTATATCCTAAGATTGTTGTTTGGGAGCATTTTTTCATTCCTTACTTCTTTTTTTTTGTTTAAATTATCAAGGATAGAATTTTTTTAGAGGTATATAACGTAAGGGTTCATTTAAAATTTTATCTCTTCCTTTTTTAGGTGTTATAAATGACGTGGATGAATATAGAAAGGTGGTAGAAGGGTTTTAAATGATTTTTTATCTATGGACCCATTCAATGGCTTGGATCCAGGGGATGTGATGTATGCATTAATTCGTATCATGTACATAGACCCTATAGAAAAGGGTCTATATGTGCTTGGTTTTGGGGTCATTTTTAGTTGATATGGGGTTGTGATGTGGAGGTGGGATGCATTTTAGTGTCCTAGCAGTTTGATTTCATTGAATTGGTATTTCTGATTGTCATTTTGGTGTAGCCTAAGGTTTCACCACCATGTTACCTAAAGTTATTAGGATTTTATTTGAGATATATAGGGTATTCAACTTGTATTACATATATTCAAATCTCTATGACCAGTTCTTGCCTAAAGTTTTGTAATTTAGGTAGAAACATTGATGATTATGGTGTAGTTAAGGAGGTTGTTTCATGGTATTATTATTTAATTAATTATAATAAATATGAGACCTACCATGAAATTATATTATCTTTCTCTATTATTCATTCAACTTAAGGTGATCCAAAAGAATTTTGGATACTTTCTTTCCCCTTTGATAGGATTTAGTATAAAACATGTAGGGTTCATTTATTAGATATATGAGGTGACTTATTCTTATCTAATTGAATCTATTTTATCACGTCCCCTTTTTAGGATAATATCATCTGATACCTTGGTTCTCATGGTGTTGTCTTAAATTCCAATGGAGGATCCATTTTTGAATGGCCCTAATGATTGTTCTTTCCTTACGGGATATGTCATCGTAGATAATTTCTTTATCATTAATTACTTCCCAAAAAATATTGAATGTCTTAAGGTATGGGATTATATACAAATATTTATTTATGAGAAAGTGTGGTATTTTTATAATCTAATCTATTGGGTGATGATGGAATCAACCCCATAAATATAGTAGTATAATAAATAAAGCCTTAATGAATGTTGTATTTCAGTTAATGTGATCACATGTGTTTTATGTCATGTAATTGATGCCTCTTCAATTTCAATATTGTGTTATATCTAATTTATATAGATATTTTTTATCATTGTTAATTCACCTGATATTTTATGAGAAATTTAAAATTGGAAGTATAATGGAATTTTTAAAGAAATATGTATGAAAATTGATAACTGGTCATCATAAATTTGAAAAATTATGGTAGTAGCACAAAAGAAAAGTTTATATTGATTTATAGATATTAATTAACATATTTTTTATAGGTTTATTTTTTATAAAACTAGATGATTTATGAAATGAATAATTTAAGATAGTAAATAAAATATATGTTTTCGAAATATAATTTTTTTTTGGGTAGAACTAGATCATCTTTTCTAGAAAATGTATGTATTCCTAGGTTATATGGCCTTAGTTTCCTTGTAACTATGTCATGAAAACATAATTTATGCTTCTGGTATGTGTTATATTTAATATTAGATACTTTATGTGATTTATTGATAACATGATATTCTCACAGGATTTTGGTATGAAGTGGATGGGAATTTTTCATGCTATAGTGGCAATGATTTCAGTTATGGATAGATAGAATATATTATGAAAAGTGGTGTTAGGGATTACATAGGGGTATTCAAGATAAGGCAAGATGTAGTCATTATTATAGATATAATCATTCTAGATGTTTTATGATTTTTGGTGGAGCTAATACTATTATTTATGGTATCCAACTTCCTAAAACAAATTAACTTCGTGCATTACAACTGTATAACTATTGTGATATCTTAAGATTGCACATACAATAATTAGAAAAATTATGAAATGATAAGTGAAAAAACAAATGGAATGGATTTGATTTATATTTAACATATTTATTGAATACATACATGATGAGAAATAAATTTATGAAGTATTTTGTGGTTTATAGAGAACTTGGCATAAAATATCAATGTATTAATCTTAAAAATGAATATGAAAAATTATTAGTTAATAAATGTATTATAAATTGTTACTATGGTTCATTGATTTATATGTTCATGTATGAGATCTTGGCCTAAGTGGTGTCATATGAGTGTCTTGTATGATGATACGAATAAATTATTTTATGGACCATTAGTTTCCCTTAATTTGGTTTTCTATGATATAACAATATTTTTATTTTATTTTATATGATTCACCACAAAAATTTATAGGGAAAACACCACCAAACAATTTTTAGGCGGGGTGTTTTATCTAACATCCAATATGGAAATTGAACAAATGGATTACTTGTCCGTCTCCCCTTCTCTTCCATTGGATTTTGTTTATGAGTAAGAGTACCCCAAATAGTGATGGTTTAAGATATAGGATGTGTTCATACCCAAGCTATTATGGATCAGAGTTTTAATATAAATTTATATGTATGTAGTAATAGATTCATTTTATAACTCATACATGTATATGGTTATGTTATAAATGGATTTACATGGGTTTACATGCATGGGATATAATGTATTAAGGTATAATGTGTTTACACAAGTTGAAGTGACTTCTGGACATACAGTTGATTACGTATGGCATGATGATGAAAACATTGTGTCTGCATTCACTAGATAAAGTATGGATTTGATATGATTCCACAATATGTGGGATGAAATTTGGAAGTGATGAACATAGGATGTGGTCTATTGGGGTGTAACACACTGATCTGAATCATCAAGTTCAAGACAATATGCCACATGAACTAAGGTGAACCTCCCCATACACTAGTGGCTTCCAACTAGAAACAAGGGTGTAAATTGTAATCATGTGGAGACTATACCATCCACCAAAGTTCACATTAAATGATAAATAACACAAAAAAATTAACAATTAACATATAGATTACATCAAACCCAAATACATTAATGTATGCAATTAATTAATGTAGAAAAAACTGACTCAAATGGTAATTAATGAATACAAGGACCGCGATCAACCACCTGGATGATCATATATACAAGATAGAACATAAAAAATTTAATTAAGAGTCTCTATACCCAACTCCAAGACCTATACTATACGGTTACAATTCAACTCACAATATTTTTGATAAGCCTTCCATATTTTTCTACATTTATAAGGAACTTTAATAAAATAATCCCTCAAGGAATTAATAACCCAGAGTATCCCTTCAAAAAAGGGAACCACACTCTAGTTTCCATAAGTAGAACAAGGAACTAAATCACTAGTAACAAGATTAATATATCTATTTCTACAATGGTATTCCAAAAAACTCACAACACTCTCTCACTAATGGCCACAAATCACAATACTTCATCTTGGTATACATTTATAGAGTATCCCAGGATGGACTCTCCATATAATTTCTATATGGAGGTTCCAAAGTTTCTTGATTAAGTTAAAAAAAATTCAGTGGGAGCTATGTAGATAACTCAACATAGGATATAGTCGGAACATTATTTAACTAGACCCATCGCATATCCCTTCACACAAGATTCATCATTGATGTAATTAATTACTAATAATGACGTAAAGAGGTTCACTCGATCATCTTTTAATACAGGGACTTCATCATCTTCAATTTCATTGTGTTCTTCCAATTTCACCTAAATAATTCCTCACATGACAGACCATTAAAAGTATAAATGCATAGTAGTTCTGCCTAATATAATTTAAACACTAAAAAATACATTCAAACATAATAAAAGATGCTGACAAAAAATTAGTTAAGTCCTCCACTATCAGTATAATCACAGTCAAGTAATATATATATCATTTTAATCTTATATACCAAATATGATTCGTATGATTTCACTACCTGATATGGCCAACAGTCAAATAAAAGTTAATTCAAAAACCTCAAAAATCCATATGTGTATCCTGAGATGAAAACATATAACCCTAATAGAAATAACTAATAACATCAATCCAATGCCATGGTAACCTAGAAATCCCTCGATAGAGAGGTTGGTGATACACCAAATATTGTTTCATCATAAGCTCTAGCAGAACCTTATATCATATATCTATTAAATTCTCAAATTAGTAAAAAAACTTCAATGATACAATTTTTAATACTCTAAACCAAATAACAGGGTATGATCCAGAGTTCCAGATGACATCATTCATGCATCCCCATATTCTATAGGATACTGATTAGTAGTAAGTTTCTAATTTAAAATTAAGAGGATACTATACCCTCAGTTAAAATTTTTATTAACAAATAAAACACACAAAAAATGTAACAATAAACAAATATAATACATAAAATCCAATAATCATACAATCATTGATGAAACAATTTAGAAAAATATACTCGAAAAGTCATGAAAAACTATAAGAACATTGATCTTTCATTAGGCCAATCAGATATACCAGATAAAAAAACTAAAGCTGGTCTACACCCAATTCATAGTTCTACCTCATTCTGATCTATAAATCCATACCATGTTATCCTCATCGACTATAAAATGTTAGAATACTCCCAATATATACCAAAAAATAATGAGGGATTCCTATGGAATCCAATGTTTTGTTTTACTATGACTTAGTAGGGCACAACCAATATTGTCCCATGCATACCTTGTAAAAAAGCATGCATTCATGTGATACTCTGGGTAAAAATTTGTTATGTGATACATAAATTTTTTAAGAATAAAAAATCATCACCAATGAAAAGGTAAGAAAAAATAAACCATATTTTGGGAAATATTTCCCTAACTATGTTTTAAAAAAACCCTAACCAATGCTACTTTAGTGCCATAATGGAGGAATTTCATGAGGATTCACCTCATGAAATTGATTATTCCATGTGACATAATCCCACCATTATGGAATAATACACATTCTTCCCTTAAGGAAAAATACATGTTCCTAATTTAATGGACATTTTTAGTACTACATTAAATGATAATTTACACACATGACTCATGGTTACCTATTATCCTAAAATGGTACACACACTTGGAATGACCAAACAAATCGAATATATCTTATACACACGAACATTACCCATTTGTATATTATTTTGGAATATATGAAATCCCTTCCAATAGAGTATAGTGTTCCATGTGTTCTTGAAAGATAAAATGATCGGGTGTTAACTATCCTATATAGATACACCACCAATGAGTAATGTCATCCATAATACCAATATATGGGGTCATCTAAGCCCATTAGGCCCACCTGAACTGATATTTCATTACCTATATACAACCCCCATGTAATTTATAGAATATAAAAATGAATTTTAAAAAGTAAAATATATCAAAATAAATATTTCTTTTTCAATGAAATATTAAACAATAAATACACAATATAACATATAATATCAGGTAATATCAAACATTACAATGCTATGAAATATCCAAATACATGGTTATAAATGGAATGGAACACACAATTCATGTAAAAACAAAGGTCTCATACGATACACCCACACAACACAAGATAATCATATGAATCATAGATCTCATAGCCTTTTGGTCTCATGTAAAAATTTCTCACACCCAAAAGGGTCCATGTAATATAATTAAGAAATTTGTGATCAAATCCTTGGCCATAGATGGCTTGCATCAAGATAGTTCGTAAGGCTCTATTGTGGATCTTTGAACTTTATTTAGTTACATTGGGCATAGTTCCAGAAATTAGTTAAGGCTTAAATATCATTAAATAGTTATCCATTACATTTAGTCATAACACATTTATGAATTAAGGGTCACTCGCCCAAGGTTCAAAACCTCCAATAACATGAAAATAAACCATGCATAATACCAAGGGGTGTAGCACATGGGTCCACATACGTCAATATAGAGTCAACTCCCATCCAAGAATAGTCCAATGACTTTTTCATAGTATATTCATCTCTATTTGACCTATAAAAACACCACAAGGTCCTATATCATGCATGATAATTTAAATATAGTTAATAGTTACTAAAAAATTTAAAAAAATAAATGATTACCTGAAAAATCATAACCAATGGAGAGAGGAATACTTTCAAAATGACAATTTGTGCATCACCTCCAAGCCTAACCCCTATCCAACCACCCATAAAAGCTAGGAAACACTTTCCTAACATAATTCCACTATAAATCCATATACCATATAAATAATTAAAAAGAAATTTAAGATAATTAAATTAGAATCACTAGAATAATTCTACTGGGTGACTTACCTAATCCACATCGTCATCCAACGGAATTCAATCGAATGACATACATTAGTGATGACTCTGGCCATCTCCTGAGTTCCAAGACAACCATAAAGCACCATTCAAGACTATAACATCTATTAATGATATTTAAACATGAACCATATATTTTTAACACTCGGTTATCAAAACTATTTGTCCATTAGAAAAAATAACTCAAATTCTCTCTAAAATTTATAACCCATAATGATGTGGGACATTACATGGGTCATGAGAGAAAAAAATCTAGTGGGAATGTGGAAGTGAGGTACCTTGATTTATATATATGAACTAGTATATAATTATTTACATATATGGGTTAAATAGTGAGTGGTCCATGGTGAGGATGGGAGCTTTTATATTCATTTTCAGGTGAAGAGTTGTTTTGTTAATTTATTCACTAGGATTTAGTATACATATTTAAAATAGTTCATTATATGATTTAGGGAGGATCTTATTGATTATTCATGTTATGTGAATCCTACACAAATATGAACTATCTTTATGTTTCATAAGATATGGTTGGTGATGATTTTTGTTTTAGTAGCTTTAATAGTTGTTCAGGAGCTATTGGAGATTCATTTTCACTGTTGAGGACATATTTTGGAAAATTTGGTTATTCCATTTTTGTAGGAAATTATATTTTGTATTACAGTTTTGATATTTTAATCAATGGTTTTAATTGAAGGTATATAGTCTTATCTCTTATTCATTAAACAATATAAAATGAAATCCCTCACATTATTGTGAACTATATACCCTCAGTTCCAAACTCAAACCTATAGTATATTGGATGCAGGATTCAGGAGGAATTATCTCCCTTTCATCATTACCAAACCCAATGGGGTACATTTTCAAGGATGGGGTTGTGACATTTTTAAAATAACCAATATGTTTCAATACATGGAGAGTTTTATGGAAGGATATAAAAAGGTATTTGATCATTCTTGTTTAAGGTAGTGGATGATATTCATTTTTATGCATAGGTTTCTGATAGACTATTACTACCTATAGAATCATTTATTCGTATAATAAATTTACTATCACTACATTAATTTATTGGAATCATCAAAACATTTTTATGGATTCCAAATCTACAATAATTCCTTATATAAAAAATGATTTTGTTCAACATCATTACTAATCTACATAGAACATTATCTGTTAATATGAATAATATAATGGCTATAGATTGTGAAATATATTTATGTGTTTTTTTTGTTTATTATATTTCAATTACATGTTTCTTCTATTAAAGATATATTACACAAATATGGGTTTGAAACAACTAAGAATTTTATAATATGAACCCAAGAAATTTTATTAGAGTTATTATGATGAAATTGTTTGGTAAAACCATATAAAATGATCAATGCTTTAAATTAAGAACATCCTTATGAAGCATAACTAAATTTGGTACACTTAATTTTTTTGAGAGTATAGGTAATATTATGTTCACTATCTTAAGTAATATTATATAAAAATGTAACCTTTGGATTTCCCTTTTGAGACTATATTAAGCATCAACATAATCCCATGATGAACATAAGGATACATTTTTGTGATAACATATCCTATGATGGAATGATATAATATGTTATTTATATAATGTAACATACACTATTAACTAGATATTATGGTATATAGTTAACATATTTTGGATTTTAATGACATCATAATTAAAGGATCAATATAGCCTTTTTCCATGTTACCAAAATATAGTAGCCTTTTTAGGTTAATTAAAGATACATTGAGTGTGAATATATTTTCATTATTCTACCTATTATTATATTGTTGTTTAGTTTAACATAAATTTCATCACTCTTTTATGACATAATTTTGTATTGAAAGATAGTATGGGGCACTACTGACACAATATGTTTTGAGACATCATAGTGTGAAGAAATAACATGAAAATACATTAGATTCAATGTAATGTCATATATCTATAAAAAATATATTTAATTAGATTCAAAAATTATTTATAAATTATTTATAAATTATTTATAAATTACTTATAAATTATTTATAAATTATTTATATATGTTATATATTAATCTTTATAAAATATGATTTATAAGCCAATAATAAATTAAAAGAGTTTTATATTTGTTTTCCATATTATATAAAGGGTTTATTAAATAATGTGCTCCAATATATTTTTTGAATTTATATATTGTCTATAGTCTATGATTAATATGTATGATTTTATTTTTATGATAAAAATTATTCTTAGAAATAGATCCTTACATTATATACTATGTGAATGTCCAAAATAATTAGTATTTTATCTACATTGACCTCATTTTTTTGTGTGTTATTATCATGATATTACTTTTTAGATATTTTTTTAAATTTTTTTAGAGATATCATTAATAGAAATCTCTCATGATTAAAGTCTCCTGAAAGAGATGGATTCGAGGTCAGACTACTAACCATTTTGGAAGCGTTTTCCTTAATCTATAATAGTGCGGGGTCAGATATAAATCACTCTAAGATTACTCATGTTGGGTTTATGAATCTCATATAACTATATTTATTTTCTAGAAATGTTCATATACCTTATTCATGATACGCATTAAAATATTTATTAATAAACCATGATTTTAATTATCGGTGAATAATTAAAACATGTGGGTTCTGTAAAAGATACACTTTAGTGATGAATGAATTAATTAATTTTTTTATGCAATAAGGATAAAAAAATAAAAAATTAGAAACATTTATACACAATGGAACAATGTAACAAACTTACCTAAATACCCTCTCAAACTGATAACTAAACCAACCCCATTACATACCAAAAGGGAATTCCCAAACCATAATGGTTTGAAACAAGCACCCATGCATGAAAAAAACTAGAGGGAATGATTTCACCGAACCTAAATAAACAACATGGAATATATATATATATATATATTACAAAGACAATAGTGAGAAAATAAAAATATTCCATAACCAAAAAAACTGTGGAAACTAAACAAATTAAGAGTAAAAAAATATCCAAATACATGTCTAACCATAATGGACTAAAAAATAAAAAAATAAAATACTATGTATAATATCATGGGAATACTCTAACCATATCACCACCTAGTAGTCAAAAAAGAAAATAAAAAACCTCACTACCTCACTGTGGTGCCATTATTTTCCTTGCATCAAAATATATAAGTAGGACTACCTATCATTGATGGGGTATGCATGGTGTGAGATAACATGCTCAGTAGGTTCTCACCCATGTGTTCCAGAATAGGAGGATATTGACAGTCTTGATTATGAGAAATGGATAAAAGTCATAGAATATGAAATTAACTCTATGTATTCGAATCATGTTCAAAACATGGTGGATATTCTTGAAGAGAAAATAACCATAGGGTGAATGTGTGTTTTATATAAGAGAACTAACATTAATAATAGTGTGTCTACATATAATGAACTCTTTAAGGAAAAAAGTTAAAAGAATATTCAAGTTATTGACTATAAAGAAAAAAAATCATCTATTTCAATGATAAATCATATTTGGTTTTTTAACCCATAAATGTTTATTATGGTTATGAGATATTTCAAATGGATGTCGAAACCACATACCATAATTTTTATTTATTTGAGGTCATTCACATGTTATGGATTGAAGGTTTTATATTCTAAATGACACTGCTAAGGTGTTAAAGATTTATCTTTCCATTTATGGATGGAATTAATTTTATCATAATTGGAATATATACCTCATTAAGGAAATCATAATGTTTATCTTCATGAATAATATTGATGATTATTATATATATAATAGGATTAAACATAGTTAAGTACTTTTTAAATTATTATTTTTAGATAGAACATTCCACATCTGGTATGATATCCTAAATGTTTACCATGTGAATATATGGATGGGTAAGTGCTTCTTAATGAAAGACATGAATGAAGATACATATATGTTGGGTATGAAGATCTATATAGATTTATCTAATAGGTTTCTTAGACTCAATCATGAAACTAATATTGTTAAAGGGTTAAATATGATTAAAATAGGTAACTCAAAAAATGGTTCCTTTCCTATGATACATGGTATGAATCAAGGGATAATTCTAGATCCTTATAAATAGTCAACAAGGATAGAAATATTTATATATGCATACACTATATGTTCTATCATTAATTACTTTCTTTGTACCCAATTTTATGTTCCCTAGTATCTTTAAAAAAATACTAGATAACAATACAATCATTACTCCATTCACTAGATTATTATAAAGAATATTCTTAAGTATATGAAAAAAAAATTTGAATTTGTACTTGGATATTAGAGTAGTGGATAGGTTTTGAATAAAAGGTTATATTAATTATAGTTTCTAATCAAACAAAGATGATGGGAAATGTTAGTCCAATTTTTTATTTTTCCTAAATATTGGTTCTATCAGTAGGATGTGTTCCAAACAAGACACTATAGTAGAATGAAATTTTGATAAATTATGGAACATGTCACTATAATAATGTAATTTTGATAAAGAATGGAAGGTTCACTACCATAGGATGACTAACCATCAGAGTGATGTCACAACCAGTAATGAATTTCGGAAAAGTACTAAATTGATCATCCACCAAGTTGAGTCACTACCAAAATGGAAATCAACTATGTATTAGAAACACCCCCCTTTAGCCTGAGTCACCACTAGACAAAGACACGACCAATATTAATCACTCCCAGATCAATAACCACCAGATCAAGACACCACTGTAGTTTGTCTCACTCCCATACTTAGACACCACAAGAAAGTTTCACCATTCTAAAGACTCACTACCACATTTCTTTAATTTCTTATTTTGAATTAAATAATTATAACAGCTATATTAATGAACATAATGTTGAAATTTATTTTAAATAATATCGTATTAAATATTTTATAAAAAAATTAATGTTTTTTAAGACATGGAGTTCATGGAGAAGAGTATATAGTTGAATCTCTTTGCTTTTTGCTGATAAAAGAGGAATTGGACACCCATGGAAAAATGAATGGGAACATCTCTGAACGAAAAAATGAACAAACAAGTGAAGATATATTATTTTTTGTGAATTGTTTCATTCTCAAGGAATTATTACCTATGATAAAATGTATATTAATTGGAGAACATTGAACATCCAAAAAACATCCTATAGACTCACAAGGATTATATGACACTCTGTTCAACAGTATATTTTAGATAGACTACTTGATCTGTATTAAAAACTACATTCAAGGAGTCAAGAGATACAGAGAATATTATATAGAGAAACATGATATTCCTATACCTTTAGTTTCTTTGTGTGTTTATCTATCCTTATATTATGAGGGATGTGTGTATTATCTATTTTTTTATGCACACTATATCTTACTTTAAGCTGGAAGATACATAGATAATTTATAAAATATATTTTTACTTCTAAACCCCATGATTGTTTTGGAATAGCTCCAAGTGTGACCAATTATCTTTTTATACTCAGATGATTACAATGGAATAGGTCCATGTGTGGCTTAGAAAATTTTCATACTTCTGTACATACGATCCAAGTTGTGGATCAAAGATTGTTTTTATATAAACTACTTGGCAATAGGTGATTTCCAAGTGATGGGGACTAAGTCTCATCCTAAGACTGAACCTCCAATATTCATTTATGTTTTTTTTTAAATTTATAAGTTTTAATACTAAATTTATTTTACCTAAAAACAAAACCATTACTGTGATAGTTATCCTTATTTAGTGTTTATATATGTTTTTGATTGATTAAATTGATTTCAATAGTAAGAGTAATATTATATATTGTTTTTATTGGAACCTAATCAATATTTCATAATTATTTTAAATTAATTAGGGGATTTTTTATAACTTTTTTAATATAAACATTTATTGGGTACTCAATTCACCCCCCCCCCCTGGAGAAACTCACTTCGACCAACATTTTGTATCAAATATGCAATCTATAGTATCAATGTTTTCAAAACATTTTCAAATGTGATTTTTGTTGTTCTTTAAAGATCTTAAATTTTTCTTAATTATAAATTTAATTCTTTAAATGGATAATAGATAATACGGTTCTACTACTAATAGACCACCTTTTTTCAATGGAAATAATTATTCTTAATGAATGATCAAAATCAAAATACATATTGAATGTATGGGTTTTGTTTTTTAGTCTGATATTGAGGATAAGTATGAGTTAGCTAAGACTTTAATAAGTAATTGGGATGATACTACAAAACTAGCCTACAATATTAATTTCAAAGCTATGAATTCCATGTATTGTGACTTTAGAGATGAGGAATTTAATATAGTTTTATCTAGTAAAACGACCTTTGAAATCTGGGACACATTAATTGTTTTTCATTATGAAGTAACTAATTTCATAGGAATGATATTCAATACATATAATGTAATTATAATACATTTCATTTGAATCCTAAATAATTAATATTTCATATGTATCTCAGGTTCAATGAAAAATTAAACATAGTGAACTCTATGGGAAATCAAGTGTCTGAAGAGGATTAGATTATGAGACTACTTATATGTCTTAAAAAAATATGGAGAGGGAAATCAGTTTCAATTAGAGTGTCTTGTGATATTGTAAAACATACAGGTAATTAATTAATGGGTATGTTATTGATATACAAAGAAGAGATAAAACTCAAAATAGAAGAGGATGATGAATTGAAAATAAAGTCAATATCATTCAATTCTACTGGATCCAACGAAAATGAAAATGAAAAGATTCCATCAGAAATATCATGTTACTGTGATGATAAAATGAACTATCTAGCCATAATTTTTTAGAAGTTCTATAGGAAGATGGAATTTTTCAGAAATCCTAGTCATAATGGAAATTATTATAGTACTAGTAAATGGAATACATATTGGATAAAGGATGAAAAAATAATGAGATAACATACTATGAATGCAAAAACAATGGTAAAGTAAAAAAAATTAAAAAAATTAAAAAAATGATATATAAGGAAAATGATATAAAATTCAAGAAATCCATGAATGAAAATTGGAGTTCCTCTAAGGAAAGCTCCAGTGACATAGAATCAACTACTAAAGAGAAACCCAACATGGAAAACATGTTCTTCATGAATAATGTATGTGAGTACATATTGTATCATCTATGCTTATTTATGAATGTTGTCAAAGTGAAAAAAGTGATAATGATATGTCTTATAAAGAAATATTTGAATACTTCAAAATTCTTGAGGATACATTCAATGAACATAAAGTTGAATATAATTTTCTAAAAACAACATTCGTTTTCTACTAATAATAAATTAGATTTTTATGTAGATAATTATAAAAATTATTATTAATTAAAGGTGAATATTTAACATAAATTTTCAAATTAATAACAAAATAAATATTTTGAAATATTTACTAATAGTAGAGAAACATTGACTGAAATATTAGAAAAATATATTGCTCCAAAGTTTTTTATAGGTCTTAGATATCAACTAGGATAGAGAATGATATTTAAGATCACATTTGTACCTAAATATAATTTTGAAAGTTCTATTATGAGTTATTTTTCCAAAGGACCAAAAACATTTCTAATTTCAAAAATTGTACAACCCATTTATAAGAGACCTATTAAACAAATGTGGGTCTTTGAAGCCCAGATTACTAACACATATAGATCGAAGTAAATATGGGTACCAAAATAATTTATTGTATACATTTTGTTTTGATGGAAACCTGCTTAATGGCCTCCTATAAACATATATTATACTTGGACAGTAGATGTTTAGGGAATATGACAGGATAATAATCAATTTTAAATAGCCTAAAAAAAGTTGATGGTTTTCAGGTCACCTTTGGTGACAATGCTAAAGGGAAAATAATCAACCTTTTCCAAATTAGAAACACTAATTTAATTTTAATGTCAAAAGTACTTTTTATTGATAGATTGAAGTACAATTTTCCTAGAATATTATAATTATATGATTATGGTTTTCATGATATATGTGAAAATAATGCATGCAATGTTTTTTATACTAAATATTCTATAGTTTTTACTTCTTTAGAAAATAAAAAATTTTATGCTACTGATCTTAACTCTTTGATTTCTCATAAAGTTTCTATACAAAGTGTCCTTCAAAAATAATCATGGATTTTCAATATGATACTAGGCCATTATAATATTCACTCGCATAGTAATATTACTAGGAAATTTTTAGTCAACAATATATCAAAACTATAATTACTAAATGAAAAAGTTTTTAACCCCTATCAAAAGGAAAAATAGTGAAAGATTTATTTTAATTCGAATAATGAAGTTTCAACTTCTCAACATCAAGGGTTGGTCCGTATTGATTTCATTGGACCATCTAGACTTTATAGTCTTAATGGTAATCACTACTTTTATATACTAGTATATTTCATTTCTAGGTATACTGGGGTTTTATTTTTAACTCAAAAGACTAAATCTTATTCTTATTTTAAAATGTATTCTTTATATATAGAAAAAGAAGTGTACATAGAATGAAGTCCTTAATAAGTGACCACGTCCATGAGTTTATAAATCAATAC
Source organism: Viscum album (assembly GCA_963277665.1). NCBI lineage: Eukaryota > Viridiplantae > Streptophyta > Magnoliopsida > Santalales > Viscaceae > Viscum > Viscum album. The sequence goes on along the minus strand of OY728132.1, from coordinate 2,118,498,410 downwards.
ATTGAATCATTTTGATCAAAAAATACCTATATTCATATCTTGTCTTCTCATAATACCCCTTAAAATAATGTAATTATATAAAGAAGTAATATATTAGTTCGAGACATAGTCTAGGATATGCTAAATGAATATGAATTACCTATCTAATTTTAGAGAAAATTTGTTAATACAACCTATATAAAATCATTATAGTGTTAATTAAGAAAATCATAAAAAAGAACCCTTATTATCTTAGGAAAAATAGAAATACAAGGTTTTGATTACATTATATTTTTTGGTTAAAATGTTTTTATTCTTAACACTAAGGATAATCTCAAAAAAATTGGCTTCAAAAAGTGATGAAAATATTCTCATGGGTTTTTAATCCAATAGAAAATATTATAGAGTCTTTAATAAAAGGACCATGACTGTGGAAGAGTCTATTCATGTCAAATTTGATGAGACAAATCCACATGAGCTCAAAACCTCATTAGAGAACCTTGGAGATGATTTATATTCTTTGATATTAAATTTCAAACCCTTTGATTCTACTACCAAGTAAGCGTAAAACTCATCTAATTCTGATGATATTCTAGAAAATTAACCAGAACTTGTATATAACATTTTAGTAAGTAGACCTTCTTATTCTAGATCATTAAGGACCCTTATGTACCATCCTTTACATGTTGTAGTTTTAGACCAAGATATAGGCAGATAGACTAGAGATTATCTATGAAACGAGGTTTAACATAATTCTTTCCTGACAAAAAATGAACTAAGGACATCAATAATGAAATTAATGATGAATTATAGGTAATTGAAATGCATGAATAACTAAATATGTTTTAAAGAAATAATGTATGGAAACATTTGGACAGATCCAATGACACCATATCTATAGGCACAAAATTGGTGTTTTGAAACAAGGTTGATGAATTAGGAACAATAGTAAGAAATAAGGCTAGACAATATCATAAGGGTATACCCAATTAAAACGAATATATAATGAAGAGTTCTTTTCACCAGTATCCAGACTTCAATTCATTTGAATACTATTTTCCTATCCAACTCATATAGATTTCAAAATTAATCAAATATATGTCAATTACACATTCATAAATGTGTATATAATTGTGATTTTTTGAATGACCCCTTAGTTTTCAAAATCCCCATTTTCGAAAACATTTTTTTTCAAATTAACAAAAGTATTTTATGGTTTGAAACAATATCCTAGAGCTCAGTATGATAGGATCCTCACTTTTTGAATTTCATAAGGTTATTCAAAAGGTATAGTTGATCCAACATATTTTATAAAATGAATTTCAAAATATATTTTAGCTGTGAAAATTTATGTAGATGATATTATTTTTGTAACTTCAAAAAATTATTTAGTTACTTAATTTTCAAAATTGATTAAAAAATAATTAGAAAATACTTTAAAGAGTGTACTTAAATTATGTCATTATTTTCATATTTTTCAATATAATAATGGAATTATTTCAAAAAAAAATTAAATTTACTAAGGATATTTTAAATTTTTTAACTTGTATAGAACATAAAGTAGTGATACACCAATGAGTACTACCTATAAATTGGGCCTTGATAAAGTTGTGAAACTAGTAGATTGAACCTATTCTAGAGGTACAGTTGGAATTATTCTCAACATAACTACTATTTGATATTATATTGTGTTTAGTGTGTGTATGTGTTCTCATTTTCATGAAAATTTCAACATGTCACACTTATTTTCTATAAAAAAAATTCAAATACCTCAAATATAATAACAATTTTTGACTATTTTACCTAAGAGGATAGGAATTGTATTTTGTTAGTTATTCAGAAGATGATTTTGGAGGATCAAATATAGATATAAAAATAACCTCTTGAACATGTAAACTTTTGGGAAAGTGACTAGTATCTTGGTGTTATAAGAAACAAAATTTTATAGCACTGTATACTGTGGAAGATGAATACATTGTTGTCGGTAGATGGTGTGCATAGATTTGTTTGGATGAAACACACATTACTATACTATGAAAATCAATTATGAACTTTAACTATAATTTTTGACAATTCAAGTGCTATTAAAATTTACAAAAATAAAGTGTCACATTCTAGAACAGAACATATTGATGTAAGACATCACTTTTTTGACAGATCATTTTCAAAAGGGTTATATCACTCTTGAATGCATTGGTACAAAACACCATCTAGTTGATATCATTTCTAAGATTTTGAATTATTAGGTAATTAATTACATCAAATGGGAGTTAGGTATGTATAATTTCATTTATTTTTAATTTTATAGGACTCACCATTGTATATTTTTCACCTCTGTAGATTTGATGTTGTTGTAGATTGATCAACATTGTAGATATCTCCCCATTGTAAATTTCTCACCATTTAGATTTCTCACTATTGTAGATTTCTCACTATTGTAGATTTATAATCGTTGAAAAGTTCCCAATATTTTCTTTTTACTCACCATTATAAATAATCTCATAGTTTTGTAAATTTTTATCATTATTATGTTTTAATCCACTTGTTTTATTTTTTGTTTGATTTATTTTATTATTAATTAAATTAAAATTTCATTCTATGTTTCAAATTTCAATAATTTTATTTATTTTAATTTCTTGAATATCTAAATCCATAATGATATAAAATGATCCATTTTCTTAATTTCAACACACTCCGTCCACATTCCTTTTTTCTCGAGACCTATTGTATCCCTTTCTCTCCAGACTATTTTCCTTCCTTGTAATTCACACAAACCTATAGAGCTATTCTCTATGGCCAGAATGAAGTGATCATACAAGATTTCTCTAGATGGTTCATATCCTACAAATAACCAAATATGAGAATCTATTTTTTCTATTGTTTCTTTAAATCCTCTAAATCCCAAGATTCGGAAGAGGGTTGTAGTACCTGAGAAATATTTTTAAGAATATGGGATGATTTTCAGAAAGTATTTATTTGATCATGTAATACAAAACCAATTTTGGCTAGATCAGTTCTCTTCAAATAATATATATTTCTATCCTTGAACGGTATTTTAGTTTTACCAGTTTATGGAGTACAATATTGAGGTTAATTAAGAATAGTATGTACCCGAATAAATGGTTAAACGGTTATTTTTTCATTGAGAAATTTGGATTCATGTCTTTTATTACTAGATTATGGATTATAAAATAACTACAAAGGAATGATTCTAGATGATAGGGATGATTTCATTTATGAATATTCCATTGTTGAGTGGTGTAATGACCCGAACCGTTGTCAATAAAAATTCCTCTTGATTTAATTAAATGTCTCATTATGTAAAATGGTTATATAATATATGAACTTATTTGGTTTTATGTTTTTGGATTTTAAAATATCATTAAGAATTGTGATCGTTTCTAATATAGTCTTTAAATAGTGATCACATGATTAGTATAAATATATGGCTTTAACAAATCCAATTTACTCAGATAAAGGAAGTGATGGCCTCATCCAGTAGAATTTCTCCATACGAAGCCCATTGTTTCGGAGCTCGGAAAGAAGGTGGAATTATTGGGATTCTCCCTTGACCAATCCCAAGCCAATCTTCAACATCATAAGGTTGAACGGAACCGCCTATATGAGAAGTGGAAGTTGATAGGGATTACAACCCGAGCGATGTTATTTGAGCCTCCCCAAGAGTTTTTCACCATCGCACCCATTTCCCTTTAGTCTTATGCGGGATATATAAGGGGTTATGTAATAAGACCCTAGTTCTATGATTATGTACATTATTTATTTATAGAGAAAATACATTCATTTTATTATTGTTACTTTGAAAATAGTTTTTAAAGAAAAAATTTCATTTTTAGTTAATAAAGAAATCTATTTTGATGAATTAATGGTTTTTTGAATTTAATAATGTTTTTATTAAATATTTTTATTAAATTACTTTTATTAAATATAAATTATTGTACAATTATTATGAATACAATTGTGATTTTTATTAGGGTTTGAAATCTATTTTTTTTCAAAACCCATGAATTTTCGATAAATGTCAGTTTTTATTTTAAAAGTAAAAATTCACATATTTGGAAAATTATTTATATAAAATGAATTTTTTTGGAATTAGAATGTCTAAATTATCCAACGGCTAATTTTTTATTATTTTCTAAGACAGTTGAATTTGGGGTAAAAATTGAATACCGTTAAAATATATAATGTGTTTTATGACATCATAATGACCCAACAATCTTGTATTAAAATACTATAAACATAATTTTTGGCCAATTTATGTTTTAATATTACAATAATGTGATTTTAGGTTTGTTTGAATTATTTCACAAAGCCTTAGTGGACACTCTAAGACTTATAAAACCTTTTAGCTTTTTAAATTGATATCCTTGAGAGTGTGACTTGCCTCCACATAAGAAACCCTATTATTTTAAGAATTTCGGACATTTTCCATATAAAATACTATTTTCCACTCCCCTTTGGAAAAAACCAGGGGCAAAAACTGTGGGCTGGATTGTGGTTGTGATTAGTTTAATGTGTGGTGTCCCAAACCTAAATAATAAGGAATTCCCTCTCCTTTCCTATATAAACCCACCCAAACTCCAACATAAAATTTACTCAAAGCCTTTTTATTTCTTCCAACCTCTTCCCTCCTATATCTAGAATCCTCCCAAGGAACCCCATGCTCCAAATAATCTTCACTCAAGCCCCTTCTAAGCATTTGGGATCACACATGCAAGTAAGGGATTCATTCCATTATCATTTTATCCAAGTTTCATAATATTGTTATGCCCTTTCATTGTTAATTATAAATGTTGGGGTATGATTTTTCACCTCCCCCATACTTTCCTATATATGTTTTCATTATGGGAGACCCCTTTCTCTCTCATTAATTCCTTCCATGTACTAATATTACCATGGTGAAATTCCATAAGTAATTTATCTCTCCTCATTTACATTCAAGAAATTATTTTTATTATGAATATAAATTCAATTAATTATGTTGGGATATATATCTATATGACCCCCTTACTATCCATTTTAATGTACATATTATGAGACACCTCTTTCTCTCTCATCAACCATTTTTATGAAGTCTTATGTCATGTCGTTATGCTGCTGAAATTGCACCGCACGTTTCGAAGCCAAAATCATTGTGTAGTGAATACCACATCCACTTATCTATCAATGGTATTCACCTTTATGCACATTTACTTATTGATTAAAGAGTTTCATGTATTAATTCCACATTCCTTTATCATGGAATAAATTATGATGTTTAATGAATCCATATTGTATGATCTTGTGGCATACTTATGCATGAATTGATATGTTTAAGAAGGGTGCACCTTGATAGAGCTCCAATCCATTGGGTGAAGATTAATATCATGATACATCATCTAAATTGAGTATTTCTCATGTTAATTCAGTTACAATGAGGGTTTAAGCATGATCCATGTGCAATGATCCTTGGATTATTTTAATACCTTATTAAGTGTTGTTTCCACATTTCCATGTTATGATAATCATGAAATACCATTCTTTTATGTTCAGGTTTCTCTAGCGCTCCATTGATATTACTATTTCCTAACATGTATTGTAATATTCACGTTATGACTATTTTACTCCTTTATTGGTCTTCATATCTCACCATTTTCTTATTCATGTCCTTAGGTTATCCCATGCAATGCTAAGTATGAGGGAATGTAGTGGTCATGTGAATGAAGATTTTCAATAAAGTTGATGTATTTAATGTTTTAAGTCATTATAAAATGTTCCTAATCCCCAAATACACTAGAACAATCAACATTCTATGTGGAATCATGAGAATATTTTATGTAATAAATCATGTTTAAGTGTATAATAAAAAGCATGGTTGTTATAGTTGGTATTAGAGGATATGTTTAGTTATTTTCGAGATTATGATTAGAAAACCCTAGTTAAATCCTTAGGGATAAGAGTAAGTGTTATAAAAACATCCCTAAATTTTAGTGAGCATTGACTAAGTGGTTTATCAAGAAAATACATCCTTGATTGGATACGATCTGGTAGAGGCAGCTCTAGCACAGATGTACCTAAGAGTGAACACTTTGATAAGGAGTTTTGGGCATGATTTGGGGTATCCTGGTACAGGAAAATAGGCCTTGTCATACTCTTGGTTATGAAACTCCTGGGGGATATGCTTTGGTAAATTCACAAGCTTAGTATGTACCATTATTAAGGGAATAAAAAATCCCCCTAATAATATATATTCAGAAGTATATCATGGATAACATAGATTGATGCCTACAGTTTCATAAGTTAAGGAAATAAAAGTTATTTATAAGTTATCCATTTGGTCCTTGTATTACCCTTTGTGTGTTATGCATAACATTACTTTTATTCTAGCCAATGGCCAGTAATATGAGTACTCAGGATAACAACATATGCGAAGATCAATGTGATGACTGTTATAATGAGATGCCCAATCTAATGGGAGTAGGAATTGTGAACTCTATCATGATACTCTTTAAATTAACTCAAGAATTGAATATAAACATGGGTCAAGAGGAACTTTCAACACCCCATAAGAAAGATTAAGTCACAATCGAGAGCTTCATGAGACAAAGTCCTCCAACTTTTAATGGATCATCTGATCCCTCAATTGTTGAAAAATGGATCAACTCCATTGAAAATATCTTCACCGTACAAGAATGTTTTGAATAAGAGAAGTTTCTTCTAGATGCTTATCATATGGAGGGTGAAGCTGATTAATGGTGGACATTGATCAAAAATACGATTCCTAAGGAGGAGATCGAGGGGTTGGAAAGGAAGGATTTCCAGAAGATGTTTTTTGATAAATATTTTTTTTGCACCCTCCGGCTTAAGATGGAAAGGGACTTACTTACCATGAATAAAAAAGATGACAAATTCATAAGAGCTTATGAAGAAAACATCACAAGGATTGCATGATACACCTATGGCTTTGTCGTTAACCCTGAATGCAAGGTCGACCACTATTTTGGTTGGATGAAACCTAGCCTATGGAAATCCCTAGAGATCTGTGGCTTCGACAGATATGAGAAAATTGTATAATGTGCCCTCAAAGTCGAAATAGAGATCGATGAATCCCACGGGTATCATGGGGATAAGAAGCATAAATTGGACTTTAATTATAGAAGTCTGATGGGTAAATCCAATGGTGCTAAGAAAATCCATCATCCCACTTTCCAAAGGTGCAGAAAGAAGCACCCTAGAAATTTCTTGATGGGGACAAGGAAATGATTTAGGTGTAGAAGAGAAGGGAACCTTGTCTTTAACTACCGAAAAGAAAACCCGCGGTTGTGATAGAGGAGAGGAATGCTACGTTTGAACCTCAACATGTTGTTCATTTCTTCAACTGCAAAGTACCAGGGCACCTTACGAACTAGTGCCCTAATCCAAGGGTTTTTGAAGGCAACGAACAACCTCCAAGGAAGCAAGGGAGATCGTTTTCCATCACTACTGCCGAATTCAACCCTGAAAACGAAGTGGTGATAGATATACTAGTTATTCATTTAAGAATAAAGAATGCACTTTTTTATTCTAGTTCTACACATTCTTTTGTATCCCGAAAGTTTAGTAGAACAATCCCAACACCACTACAAATCATGGAAGTAAAGACATTAGTGAGTATGAAAAATGGTTAAATCATTATATCCCGTGAAAACAACTCCTCCTCTATCATAATTTGTGAATTGAACTTCCTGTTGAACCTTTTTGTACTCCCTCTAGTGAAATTTTATGCAATTAATGGCTTGGATTGGCTTTCCCTATATAGATCCAACATAAATTTTCGGGAGAGGTAAATCACTCCCCATATGTAGAATTGACCCCCAAATATATACAAGTGTAAGGATTAAGATGAATCTTATTTAGCACCATTATCTCAAGAATGGATATTACTACCCTATGAGAACATGTATCGAGATCAGATGATTGACTCTAAGGAGGAAACCATCCTTGAAGATATTCCAATTGTGGGGGAATTCACAGAAATGTTTCCCATGGAATTGACTGGTCTTCCTCCAAAAAAAGATGTTGAATTCTCAATTGATCTTATACCTAGGGAATTTCCAATATCCAGGACTCTGAATAGAATGGCTATTGTGGAGCTTGATGAACTGAATAAATAGCAATAGGAGAATCTAAATAAATGGATTATACTCCCATGTACTTCACTGTGGGGTGCACTAGTCCTCTTTGTCAAGAAGAAGGATGGGTCAATGTGCCTTTGCATGCATTGATTATCATGAGCTAAAAAAATCATGATAAATAACATGTATCCTCTTCCACGAATTGATGACTTGTTCGACTAGTTTTATGGACCACAATATTTATCCATGGTGGATTTTTGGTCGGGATATTACCATATATTGGTGAAGAAGGAGGATATCCCCAAGGCTACTTTTCATACTAGATAAGGGCACTATGAATTCATAGTAATGCCTTTCAGATTTACTAATGCTCTAGAAATCTTCATGGACATGATGAATATAGTCTTTAGAGTGTACCTTGAATTTTTTTTGGAAGTCATTATAAATGATATTCTAATATACTCTGAAACCAATGAGGAGCATGAGGAGAATATAAGAATTGTACTAGAGACCTTGCCAAAGGAGAATCTCTATGAAAAGAACATCAAGTGTGAGTTATGGTTTAAGGAGGTCTCATTCTTGGGTTATATCATCACAAGCAATGGGATATATATATATCCCTCCAAGATATTTACAATTGAGGGATGGTCGAGTCCATCATCGGTAACAGATATCCATAGCTTCTTAGGGTTAGATGGATATTATCTCTGATTTGTGAGAAATTTCTCATAATTATCCAACCCCTTTACCAAGATAACATGGAAGGGAGTAAAGTGTTCTTGGAGTTAAGAATGTGAAGAGAGATTCTAGGAGTTGAAAAGGAGGCTTTTCACTATTCCCGTCCTCACACTACCCACAAGTGTAGAACATTTTGTGGTATTTAGTGATGCTTTAAAGAAGGGATTGGGTTGTGTGTTGATACAGAATGGTAAAATGATAATATACACATCAAGGAATAGAAACATCCATGAGAAGAACTATCCCATGCATGATCTGGAGTTGGAAGATGTGATCCTGGCATTAGAAATATGGTGGCATTATCTCTATGGGGAGAAGTGTGATATATATACAGATTACTAGAGCATCAAATATATATTCACAGAAAAAAGAGATTAATATGTTCCAATGAAGATGGATAGAACTCATCAAGGATTTTGACTACTCAATCCATTACCATCCTGGTAAGGAAAATAAGGTGGTGAATTCTCTAGGTAGAAAACACCATGCATCTTTATCAATAATGAGAATTGAAAAGGATCCAATGTTCTTAGATTTTCAGAAGATGGACACATGAATCATTAACGAAGGAACATCATCAATCCTTTCTCAAATGACTACTCAACTATCCCTCATGGATAAAATAAAAAATGCTTAAATAACAGATGTAGAAATTATAAAAAAGGTGGAAGATATCAGAAAATGGGTAATCCTCAGAGTTCTTGGATTACAAGGACGGAATTATGATATTTGGGTCACGATTAAGTGTACCATCTGATCCAGAGATAAAGAATGAACTTCTGAATGACGCACATAGCTTAACCTTCTCTATTCACCCGAGGAGAAAAAATATATATCAAGATCTCTAAGAAAAAATTTGGTGGGACTATATGAAAAGGGAGATTGCTAAATATACATCAATGTTCTTGGTATGTCAGCAAGTAAAGGGTGAGAGGAAAAAGTCTAAGGGGATGATGTAACCACTATGCATACCAACATGGAAGTGGGACAAAATTACCTAGAACTTTTTTACTAGACTCCCAAGGACATCCATAGGAAACAATTATATATGATTCATTGTGGATCGACTTACGAAGATAGCTCATGTTATCATGATTCGAGATGACTTCTCATTGGATAATATTTCACTGATTTACATCAAATAAGTAGTAGGGATGTATGGAGTGCCACTATCTATTGTATCTGATTGTGTCTAAGATTCACCTCAATGTTCTAGAAAAGTCTCCAGAATACTCTAACCACTGAACTGAACTTCAATATGTCCTATAATCCTCAAACTAATGACCAATTTGAGTGAAATATTCAGACACTAGAAGATAAGTTAAGACATGTTCAACATACTTCAAAGGAGGATTGGACCAAAATCTTCCATTGGTTGAATTCTCCTACAATATAATTTTCTAATCCAGCATATGAATGGAACCATATGAATCCCTTTATGGTAAAAGGTGTAGAACACCAGCGTTTTGGGATGAAGTCAGTGAGAGTAAGCTTCTGGGACCTAAAATGGTCAAAGAAATGGTGGAGAAGGTAAAAATTGTTCAGTTGTATATCAAGGAATCCAAAATTCTATAGAAGAGTTATGAAGATAACCAACAATGATACCATGAGTTCAAAGATAGAGACATGGTATTTCTATGCATATCTATGTGAAAGAGGGTCATGAGGTTTGGAATGAAACTGAAGTTAAGTCCTAGGTACATCGATCCCTTTGAGATTCTTGATCGTGTTGGGGTTGTGGCCTATCGACTAGCACCTCCACCCACCATGGCCAAAGTACATGATATCTTTCATGTATCCCTCTTAAGGAAGTACATACCAGACCCTTCACATGTACTCACTTCATAGGTAGTATAGACAGGGGATGATATTTCATACAAATAGAAAATACTGAATATCTTAGATCATAGAGAAAACTTTATATGAAATAAGACATTTCCCCTTGTCAAGGTGTTTTGGAGAAACCACAAGTTTGAAGAAGTGACGTGGGAATTAGAAGAAGCGATGAAGTATAGTTTCCCACATCTATTTTAGTGTGGGAAAATGAAATTTCGATGGAAAAAATATCTTAAGGGGAAATATTGAAATGACCCAAACCATTGTTAATAAAAATTCCTCTTGATCTAATTAAATGTATCATTATATAAAATGGTTATATAAATTATGCACTTATTTGGTGTTATGTTTTTGGATTTTCAAATACCATTAATAATTTTGATTTTTTCTAATATATTCATTAAAAAGTGGTCACATGATCATTATAAATATAGGGATTGAAGAAATCCAATTTACTCAGACAAAGGAAGTGATGGCCTCATCCAGTATAATTAATCCATACAAGGACAATTTTTTGGAGCTCATAAAGGAGGTGGTGTTGTTTGGATTCACTCTTGACCAAGATTAATATGAGGTTCAACACGTTAATCTCGAATAGAACAGCCTACATGAAAAGTAGAAGTTGATAGATATTACAACTCGAGCAATGTTATCCGAGCCACCCCAATAGTCTATCAGCACCGCACACCTTACCCTTATGTCTTATGTGGGTGTTATAAGGGGTTATGTAACAATACCCTAGTACTATGATTATATACATTATTCTTGTATATATAATATACATTAATTTTATTATTGTTACTTTGTAAATAGTTTTTAAGGAAAAAATAGAATTTTTAGTTAATTAATAAATCTATTTTGATGAATTAATTTATTTTTGAATTAAATATTATTTTAAATAAATATTATTACTAAATTACTTTTGTTAAATACAAATGACCATATAATTATTATAAATACAATTGTGATTTTTATTAAGGTTTGAAATCTATTTTTTTCAAAACCCATGATTTTTCAATAAATATATGTCTTTATTTAAAAAGTTAAAATTAACATATATATAAATTTATTTACATAAAATGAATATTATTTTTGGAATCAGGATGTTGAAATTATAGAACAATGATGTTTTCATAATTTTCTGAGACAGTCAAATTATGGGGTAAAAATTAAATATTGTTTAAGTATACAATGTGTTTTATGACATCATAATGACCCAATAGTTATGTAATAAAATACAATAAACATTATGTTAGAAAAATATATGTTTTACCATTAAAATAATGTGATTTTAGGTTTTTTTTGTTTCATTTTACAATGCCTTAGTGGACCCTCCAAGACTTATAAAACATTTTAGCTTTTTAAATTTATTTTCTTGAGTGTGTGACTCACCTCCACAAAGGCAACCCTATTATTTTATGAAGTTCATCCATTGGACTTATAAAATATTTTTTTCCACTCCCATTTAGAAAAAACCATGGGCAAAAACCATTAGCTGGTTTATGGTTTTGATTAGTTTAATGTGTGGTTTCCCAAACCTAAATAATAAAGTATTCCCTCTCCTTTCCTATATAAACCCACTTAATCCCCCACTTCCTCTTCACTCAATTCCTTTGGAGTTCATCCAACCTCTGGTATCCTCTCTCTATAATCCTCATAGGGCACCCCTGAAGTTCCCAGTTAGGATCTAAGTATCAATGAGAAGGGGAGGGGTTGAATCAGTGATATATTTTTCTTTTTATGTTTCCTTATTTTGGAAACAAACTTTTCCTCCTCATAAATATGTTCTTCCCTACTAAACACACACAACCATAGGAACACATGATTTATAAGGTTTACTACTAAAAAATAGTAGATACATTCTGAGTATGGTACATAAATAATCCAGTACCACACAATCCACTAGAAAACAATCCTTTGATGTGGAATACATTGAGTTGGATATACCCTTGCCCTCATGTAGCACTTGAAAAACAATATGCAAGTGTGTGTGTGCCCTATTAGAAAAATAGGGAATTACAGTATTTTAGTAATTTTTTACAATCAAACAGGTGTATTATTTGAAGTAAAGATCTTCACTTTCCTACCCAGAAGCTGGTAATAACTATCTTATGAATAATTGAATACATGCGAAGAACCCAAATCTTTCGTGCAACCCTAAAAGTGTCTTGTGGGCATGTTTTATGCCATGCACACAAGATTTTAATTTTTTTGTGAAGAACCTCTTGGGAACAACTTCAATCTTGTGCGAAACTCTCTTCTTTCATGAAAATTCTCCTTCTTGCATGAAGCTCTGTTTCTTTCACACACTCCCCTTTACTTAAAATTCTTTCGCACCTCAGAGCTAGGGATTTCTCTTAGTGCCGAGCACACAAAATTTTAGGGGTTCACCTCTAATTTATATACCCTATCGAACCCTATGTGAAAGAACCATGATGTGTCACGCAAGATCCCAACATGTCGTGCAAAACCCCATTTGACATCGTATCGGGAACGTATGTCTTTTTCGTGCCCACCTTATCTTTTGCGCACTTCTTGAATATTTCACTCACTTCATTCCTTTTCCATTTTTAGAAGTTTGGACCTTGAATCATGCCTTTCATGCAAGATTCCAAACTCCCTTTAATCTTGCATGCAAAAACCAATATTTCATGTAAGCCTATCCTTTTCTATATTTTGATGATCGGATCATGGAACTCCACTTGTGTGAAATATACCAAGAAATCTTCAATCTTGCGCACATTATCCTTTTCTAAAATCATATTTTTTTCATCTCCCAATTTTCAGCCCCAAAAATTAGGCAAACACTAGGAAACAACGCCATCTTAAAATCTGCTTCTGCAAGAATTCTGATGCTACTTCATTATCATTTGGTGTATTCAACAAACAACTACTTTCATAATGAACTATATTTATCATGATATATAATCATTGATCAAAAAAATTAAGCATTATCAAATTTTCAATAGGAAGTAATTCAACTTCACTATGTTCCAGCAGCATCATTCTTTCCAATAAAAACTGCATATGACTGGCATCATCTTTACTACCCTTTTCCTTTATAGGCTTGCATCACAAGTTCTCATAACTTATGATATTTGTGAAATAAAAATTAAAAAAATCATCTTATAATTTCAATTCCTTTACATGTTTAATTGATTTATCTTCTTGGACAAAAAAAGAAAACACTCTATAACTATAAACTCTTCTTACTTCCTTCTCCATCCAACTTGGTCCCAACCATATCCCCCTTTGGATTTTGTTGTCAACCAATATTAATCAATCAATAAACATTGTAACTACATGAAATGGATTTCTTATAAATAATTCTAAGCCTATGTGAGCTAACTCATTGTAGGAAACAAGAATTAATGACAACCAAAATGATGCTGTCTAAAAGCAGTGACTATGAAATTTCATGATCATATCTCCTCAGCCTTCTTCAGAACATCTTCCAAGATTCTACCTCATTATTCTTTACTTCAATAATTTTCCTGGAAAACAAAAGCATTGTTTCCTACAACCACACCAAAAAACAGTAAGAATAGTTCACACGCATACATGCTAGACTCATAGCTTACCCATAACTCTCCCTTTATGAATACTTCCATAAGGATAGATTTATGAAACAATTCTCCCCCTTGAAAACACTATAAAAAAGGTATGATGAGAGTGAGGACATAAACATGTACCTCAACCTTGATGATAAGGAGGTTGTACACCCATGTTCAACCTTAATTTTGCAAATGGTTCCTTCAGTAAAGGTCCTATGAATATATCATAAACTTGATTAGATGTAGGAACAAAGTCCAGCCTCAATTAATTATTCTCTACCTTCTATTTCATGAAGTGGTACTTTATGTCAATATGTTTTGAACAAGAACATTGTAGCAGGTTTCATGTAAGATTGATTTCACTCTGATTATCACATCCCAATAGTAAGGTTAGATTCACTTCAATAAGTTGATCTTTCAACTGAGTCTTCATCCACATAATTTGGGTAGTAGCTTGAGTGGTAGAAACATACTCATAATTATCTATGCTAAGAGTCACTAAAATTTATTTCTTTCTATGAAAACTGACACAACTATTCCCTAGAATGAAAACTCCACCAGATGTGGATCTTCTATCATTAACATTTTCTACACAATCGGTATCTGAATACATGAATAGATCAATATTTTCTAAGACATCATAACTGATTCCAAAATTTGTTGTGCCATTGATATATATGAGATTTATTTTTCTAGTAATCAAATTTTATTTTTTAGGAGCACTCTAAAATCATGCACATAAGGTAGCATATAGACGATGTCAGGTCTTGACGATGTAAAATATAACAAACTTCTAATAAACTTTAGAAACTCTTTCTAATCGAATTATTTTCCTTCTCTATCTTTAGACAACATTGTTCCCACTAAAATTTGTGTGGACACTAGTTTTAAATTTTCCACTTCAAACATCAACATAAGATCCTTAGCATACATTTCTTGAGACAGAAAATGTGTTTCTTCTTTTATGAAATTTGTAGCCTAAGAAATTATTTCATTTCTCCCAGCATGGAAATCTCAAATAAATTATTCATCTCCTCAGAAAATCTTTAACATGATATTTCATCATTCCCAGAAAAGATAATGTCATCGACATAAACAATTACAATAAGGGAAAACTCCTGACACTCCTTGATGTAATGATTATTGTTAACTCTACCTTTCTAAAAATTCATCTTCCTTAAGAAAGTATCTAATTTAAAATACCATGCCTTCAGAGCCTATTTTATCCCATAAAAAAACCTTCTTCAACCTGCAAACATAACATTCATTCTTTCCAATAAAATATCCATAAGGTTGATCAATGTAAACTTTTTCATCAAGGTCACCATTCAAGAATGCATATTTTACATCCATTTGAAAAAATTTATATCCTCGCTGTACAGCAATAGTAAGAAAGATTCTGATTGTTTATAATATTTCCCCCAGTGTAAAGGTTTAATCAAAATAAATTCCTTTAATTTTTTAATACCATTTTCAAACCAATATTGATTTGTTTTTTATTATTTTACCTTCTTCATTCAGCTTATTCCAGAAAAGCCACTATCTACCAATAATGTTCATGTTGTGCAGCTTGGGTACACATTCCCGATTATCATTCTTCTCTACCAGATCAAGCTCTTAATTTATATCCTGAACCCATTACGGATGATCAAATTCTTCATTACATTATTAGATTTAACTTTTGGATAAAGATAAGTATGTGTTATAGAATTCTTTATTCTTCTTATTTGATCCCTTTGATGTTAATATCCAATAATTTACTATGTCTCCAATTATTTCCTCAATCTATGATGTTTTGTTAAAACTTCATCCTCATCCCTCATGATTTCTGAGTTGGATTCCTCTCGTTAAGTAGGATTAACACAGTCTGCAACATTATTAGAATCATTAACAAAATCTTCTCTATCCTACTCAACTTCCACATCCACATTTTACTGAGTTTCTTTCTCAAAATTTTCCCCAACTTTTATATCTTAAGAATCAATAATTATTCTCATTTAATTTATGAGACATCTATATCCTCTTCTTTATAGAGCATAGCCATGAAAAATTCCATCATCTATTATTTGATCAAACTTTCCATGGTTTTCACCTTTCTTCTTTATAATGCATGGACACCAAAAAACTCTTAAGTGTTTTAGACTTACAGATTTTCCATAGAACATTTCATATGGAGTAATATATGAGTTTTTCCTATAGAAACATTATTTTGGAATAAACACAGTACTTCTCATGCCTTGCCTCCAATAATAATGAGAAAGACTATGTTCAAGTAACATAGTTCTCCCTATTTCCGCCAGACTTTGATTCTTTCTTTCAGCAACCACATTTTATGGAGGACTATATAGTGAACAGAACTCATGCTAAATTCCATGTTTCTCAAGGTAAAATTAAAAATCTTTATTATTATACTCTCCACCATTATTATTTCTTAACTTCTTCACTGAATAATCACATTCGTTATCTTCTTTCCTCCTGAAACTATTAAACATTTTCATAGAATCTTACTTATTTCTCATGTACATAACACATGTAATGCGAGTAAATTCATCATTGGATGTATTGAATTAATTATCCTTATTTTTTGATTACTCTCTCATTAGTCCATATATATCAGAATGTATAAGTTCCAATTGTTGTTTTGAATGAATGTCAACTCTATTATGCAATGAGCTTGTAATCTTCCATTTTTCACAAATAGTGCAACACCAATATCTTCATCTTTATAAATCCTAAATATCTCAAACATTGTCTCATGTTGATAACTTTCACATGTTTCACTAACACATATTTCCCAGTCTTTTATTCCATAACTTATTTTCATCCATCATGCCCATGTAACAAGAATTATGTACTTCACCAACTTAGAACAAGTTCCCTTTTGTACATTGGCCTCTTGTAACTACCTTTCAATCATTTTCAATTTCAACAACAACCCCATATTTTCTAAATATATATTTTTTCCCTCATCACAGAGTTGTGAAACACTCATCATATTATGTTTCTACCCATAAGCATATAATGTTTTCCTAGATTTCATTTTTTCTTTCCCAATGATGGATGATCAAACACCTTTTATCTTCATAGATTCATCATTTCCAAATGTAATTGTTCCTTATTTCAAGTATTACACATTATTTAGAAACATTAATTATCTTTTCATATGAGAAGAACTCCCACTATCAAGAATCCATGGATTTTGTCATTTTGTATCTTTCAAGATGGTTTCAACAATAAGAGCTTTTTGTTCTTCCTTTTCATTCTTCACCTCGAACATCAGAGATTTGATAAGAACCTTTTATTGTGCTGGAAACAAAAAAATACATCTCTTAGCAAGATTACTAGGTTGTTCTCATATTTCACAAATAGTTTCCAATGGTTGGAACCTATTTTTAATTTTCACACTAGCCTTATCAAATTTATTCTAAACTTCTTTCTTGTACTTCCCTTGTTGAGAGGATTGACCCCCCCTCAAAACAAGTCTTCCATAAATTTTGGAATAGTAGCAATGTTGTTGATTGAATGAACACATTTTTTTAGTATGTATTAATCCACGACAATACCAATAGTAAACATAGAATTAATATTTCCCTATAAATCTTATATACTGACTGGATTTGTGAACATTCTTCTCAACAACATTCTTAACAGAACTCTGTTGACCATAAACCTTCATGTTTTCAATCGTAACATTCTTCTTTAGCTCAGATTTATGTTCAGAATTATCAGTACTTGAAGTATTAGAAATCTTTTTGGACTTAGTATTTTTATGTATATCTGATTTTTCAGCATTTGTGACTTTGGCCACATACATAGTCTTTCTATCTTTGTTCTTATCAGAACTAGTTCTATCTTTCCTCTCAACCTTTGAAGGTAACCATTGTGGATCCTTCTTTGGTTAATTTTTACTATAACCTTCACCATAATCTGAGATAGATTGTTTGAAACTGATATTTATTTATTTAGATTTAGAAATATTCTATTGGAGAAGTTCCAACTCTTCTTCTTTTTCTTTCATCTTTAATTCAATACGATCATTTTGATTCTTTTCATTTTCAAGAGAATTATTCAGATCATCAATCTCCTTTTCCATCTTGATTTTCTCAAGAGGAAAACCTTCTTAATTGTTTAATGAGTAATTTTAATTTATCAAAATCTTGTTTTCCATCTCAAGCCTTCTGAACTTCCTCAAACATGCTTTCAACTCTTCTTTTAAATGATATTCAATTTGAGTTTCTTCTTCATCAAAACTGTTGCTCTCATGGTCTTCATTATTCACTGTCTCAATAAAGGTATTCTATCTATTTTTTTAGCAAATTATTTCTAAAATTCATCTTTGCTATCTTCTTCATCTTCATCTTTAGATAAAAATATTCTTTTTTTTATTTGTACATCTTTTTATCCTTCCCCTTTGAAAAATATTTATCTCTGTTTTCTTTTTTCTTCCATGACCTTCTTGGACTTCTCTCATCATCATCAATGTCTTCTTATTTATTATTTTGAGGACAGTTAGCCACAAAGTGATTGATGGCTCCATACTCAAAATATTTCATCGTAATTTTTCCATTGTATTTCTTTATACCTCTTTTCACATTTTTAGAAAACAATGGATAAAATTTCATCAAAATGTTTACATACCTCATCTTTATAATCAGATTCACCAGCATCATCTTTAATAAGAGTATTATTTGAATTCTCTCTCCTTGCATCCTTGAATGACATTTCTCTACTATCTTTTTTTTCTTTACATAGTCTTCTCCCTTATTATTTCATAAGTAATGTGAGTGCTATGCAAATCATCCAGAGATATTGTTGTTGGGTCTCTATCTTCTATTAAAGACACTTTAGCATCAAACTTGTTAGAAACAATTCTTAATATCTTTTCAATAACTATATAATCCTCTAACGTTTCACCATGACATCTGATTAAATAGACAATATCATTTATCCTAGTAAAGAAGAACCCTACAGATTCAGATTCTCCCATTTTCAGGACTTCAAACATAAACCTCTAAATTTTTAGTTTTTCCTTCTTTACTTTTTTATTTCCTTCATATATGTTCTTAAACTTATCCCACATTCCTTTAGTTATAGAAACACCTTTCCCTCTTAAAAAAACACCCTCAGAAATATATCTGAGTAATGTATTTTAATCTCTTCTATCATTCTAAAGATTCTTCTTATCGACAAGTGTAAGAGGAACCTTGTCAAAAATAGGAGGAAATCCATCAGTTGTAGTTTCAAGAACATCATACTGAAGAGACATACGATAAGGCATAATTATTTCTTTCCAAATATGATAATTCTTTCCATGAAATATTGGAATCCTCTTACTATTCAAGAAATTCAGATTTTCCACCCCAAATTCTCTTCAAAACATCACCAAAGAACAAACTAAGGTAACCTGGCTCTAATACGAATTGAAGTTCCTATTTAGGATCTAAGTATCACTAAGAGGTGGGGGTGAATCAGTGATATCATTTTCTTTTTATGTTTCCTTCTTTTTGAAACATCCTTTGCTGCTTGTTAATGATTTTCTTCACTGCTGAACACACACAATCATAGGAACACAAGGTTTACAAGATTCACTACTCAGCAAGAGTAGCTATGTCCTTGGTATGGTATAGAAATAATCCAATACCACACAATCCACTAGAAAACAATACTTTGATGTGGAATACAATGAGTAGGATATACCATTACACTCCTGTGGCACTTGGAAAACAATCCACAAGTTTGTGTGCACCCTCTTTTCACAAAGAGGGAATTATAGTATTTCAGATATTTTTTACAATCAAATTGGTGTATTCGTTGAAGTAAGAGTCTTCACATTACTACCCAGAAGACAGTAAAAACTATATTACGCACAAATTAATATGTGTTAAAAACCCATATCATCCATGAACCCCTATAGGTGTCTTGCGCACAACTTTTATTCCATAAATTCCAGATTTGGATTTTGTCAAAAAACACCTCTTGTGTGAAACTTCAATCTTGTGTACAAATCTATTCTTGTACACAACTTCTCCTTCATGCATGAAAATCTATTTCTTTCATGCACTACTCTTTACTTTAAATTATTTCTCTCCTCAGATCTCAGGATTTCTCTAAGTTTCGAGCACACAAAATGTGAGAGGGTTACCTCTTATTTATTGACCTTGTTGACCCCTACGCACAAGAACCCCAATGTGTCGCACAAGATCCTAATGCGTCACGCAAAACCCCATTTGACATCACATTGGGAGCGTAAGTATCTTTTCTGCCAACCTTTTCTTTCACGCAATTCTTGAATCTTTCGTGAACTTCATGCCTTTTCCATTTTTTGAAGTTTAGACCTTGAATCATGCCTTGTGCACAAGATTCCAAACTCCCTTCAATATTTCATGAAAAAACCAATACTTCATGCAATCCTCTCCATTGATGGATTTTGATGATCGAATCATGGAACTCCACTTGCATGAAATATACCATTCCATCTTCAATCTTGTGTGCATCATCCTTTGTCAGCATCACATTTCTCCAACTCTTGATTTTCAGCCCCCAAAGATTTGGAAAACATTAAGAAACAACACCTCCTTAAAATCTACTTCAACAAGAATGCCAATGTTGCTTCATTATCATCTGGTGTATTCAACAAAAAACATATTTCATCATGAACCATGTTTATCATGATATATAGTATTTGATTGGACAACTTTAGCATCGCCATATTTTCAATAGGAAGTTCTGCAACTTTACTATCTTCCAGCACAATCATCCATTCCAATCAAAACTGGATATGATTGTAATAAACTTTACTCCCCCTTTCCTTCATAAGGATTTCATCACAAGTTCTCCTAACATATTATACTTGTGAAATAAAAATCAGAAAATCATCTTCTGATTTCAATTCCTTTACAAGGTGAATTGATTTATCTTCTTCGACAACAAAAGACAACACTCAATAAATGAAAAATCATCTTACTTCCTTCTCCATCCAACTAGGTCTCAAAAGACCCATGATCTCAAGAAGCATCTCTCAAGCCCCTCCCAAACCTTTGGGATCACACTTACAAGTATGGGATTCTATCCATTCTCATTTTATCCAAGTTTCATAATATTATTATGACCTTTTATTCTCAATTATAAATGTTGGGATATGATTTATCACCTCCCCCATACTGCCCTCTTTATTTTTGAATGATGTTAGACCAATTTATCTTTAATTAATTTCATCCATGTACACCCATTACCATGACAAAATTTCATAAGTAATTTATCTCTCCTCATTTAAATTCTATCAATTATTTTGTATTATGATTCTAAATTCCATTAATTATATTGGGAAATGTATCCATATGACCCCCTTACTATCCATTTCCTATACATATGATGAGACACCCATTTCTCTATCATCAACCATTTTTATGAAGTCTTATTTCATGACATTATGCTACCAAAATTGCTCCATAAGTTTCCAAGCCAAAATCATTGAGTAGTGAATACCATGTTCATTTCTCTATCAAGGGTATTCACCTTGATGCATATATACTTATTTATGTAAGATTTTCATGTATAAATTTTACATTCCTTTATCATGGAATAAATTATGAGGTTTAATGATTCCATGTGGTATGATCTTGTGGCC
The DNA here is from genome assembly GCA_963277665.1 of Viscum album. Lineage (NCBI taxonomy): Eukaryota > Viridiplantae > Streptophyta > Magnoliopsida > Santalales > Viscaceae > Viscum > Viscum album. The sequence continues at coordinate 2,118,476,565 of OY728132.1, read as the reverse complement.
CACTTATTCATGAAATGAAATGTTTAAGAAGGGTGTGCCCTGATAGCGCTCCAATGCATTTGGTAAAGATTAGTATCATGATACATAAATTGAAATGAGGTTTTATTCATGATAATTCAATGACGGTTTACTCATTCTTCATGTTAAATGAGCCTTGGATCATGTTAATACCATGTAAGGTGTTGTTTTCACATTTCCATGTTATTATAATCATGATATATCATGCCTTTATGTTCATGTTTCTATTGCACTCCATTGATATGCCTATTTTTTAACATGTATTGTAATCTTCATGTTATGCCTTGTTAACTCTCTTAATGGGCTTTATAGTTCACCCTTTTTTTATGAATGTCTCCAGGTTATCCCATGCAATGGTAAGTATGAGGGGATGTAATGGTCATATAAAGGAAGTTTTCACTACTAGAAATTTAACCTATAGCCACATACCTATAGCCATGGTTTTATAGGTTCGTGGCTACAGCTGTTTTATAGCCACAATTTATTTTTTAAACCATGGATACATTATTCCATTCCCTTATTTTTTCGATTCCCATCGGGCTCCGCCTCCATCCCTGATATGCGTCCCATTTTTTTAGATTCCAGTCAGGATCCTCCTCCATCCCTGATACACGACCCTCTCACTGCAGCTCCCTCCTCCCCCGATGGCCTCTCCTCCTCCCAGACGGCCTCTCTCACCGTGCCCTCCTCTCTTCCTTCATGGCATTCCTCTGTCGCCCTCGGTGTTGTCCTCTATCGCTCATCCTCACCAGCTTTGGTTCCTCTATCCCTCATCGCGGTTCATTCATTAACAGCACAGATTCTCCAATCACGGCTCGACTTCTCCATTCAGGGTTGCTCCATCCCTTGAGAGGTACTCCCTTCCTCCATACCATTCTTTGGGCATTCCTACTCCATTCGGTGCGTCGGTAGAAGGGTTCCTCCATACCATTCTTTGGGCCTTCCTCCTCCATACGGTGCATTGGCCCAACTAATTTGTATTTTTGAGGAATTAGGGGTTCCACCTAGGTCATTGGACTCACCCAAAATCATATACACGACCTGGGTTTCAATATAAATGATGCAACCTTCTTGTTTTCTCTTAGGGTACAAGTATTTATTGGAGATGTAAATGTAGTAAATGTATAGTAAGTTGCAGAGGAGAAGGATTTATTATGCTGTATTATGTTATTTGGTCCATATTCCAATTTTATTTTAGTTATCATTTAGCATGTATTAATGATCTTTCAATTTTATTTATATAACATTCTATGTTTTTCGATTATTTCTTCTGAGCTATTTTAATCTTCTACAATATATAAATTTATTTATTTCTAGTCTAGAATGTGGGGGATTAATTGGATCTCTATTTTGTTTCTACAGGTTTTTGTGATGTCCGTTATATTGACGGGTGATGCCAAATTTTCAGTAGATTTGGCAATGACCCTCAGGCCTTATATTAGAGAGAACAATGTCCTGATGAATATTTGAGGACCTCACCACTAGTTAGAAGAATTTAGTGTATGGTTAGGTGAACTTGAGGTCATGTAGAATCCATATTTGGGTTCATTTTGGGAGGTCTATATTAGGGTGTAACACACACACACACACTCACATAGGAATCCAATATATATCATCCACATATCCTTGATAATACAATAGCAATATGTACTTTACATACTGAATAATCCCAAAGAATACTACAAACTTTTATTAACCAAAATATTGTTTTTAAATAGATAAGGGTATACCATGCGTCTCCCAAACCATATCTTATAAGTAATGACTAATGTTGTTATGGGTTGTAAAATCCTGATGAAATTCGAATTTTTATTCTAGAAGTAGGGGATTCTCCATGAATTGGGATTAAAATTGGAAATATCAGAATTGGGATTAAAATTGGAAATATCAGAATTGGTATGGACCTTCCATGAGTGGTTGGTCACCATAATATTTTGAATAGGTTATATGATGATATTATAGACAATTCTGCCATTATTTGTCTTATGTGAGGAGTATAAGAGGATTAATCCCCATTGGAATTTAAATCATGATCAAAATTATACGATGAGGATAAGGGGACTAGTCCCCACTAGACCTAAAATCATGACTAGAATTTTTTGATGAGCACAAGAGGACCCTACCTTTCCATATATGAAAAGTATAAGATTTATTATATGATAAGAATAGGATGATTCACCTTTCCTAATGCATCATAATCCCATCCTTCCTCATGCGATGAGCATGGAATTTTTTCACCCTCACTGGCTTCTCCATTCACATCTCATCCATTCGCGACATCTCCATTCGCAGTTCTTCCACCCTTCACGCATTCCTCTCCTCCCACATACCCTTATTTAGGTGTACCTCCTCTATCCGGTGCATCAGCCGATGCTTCCCCTCTCTGAGATTGAGCTCCCTATCCTCCTCCAGACCGAACTACACTTCCCTTCCTGCTACTCTTATGAAGGAATCGATCGGCTCCCTGATCTCATGACATTGGCTCACACAATAGAACCCTACCCACTCCGTCGCTCCCTGCTCTCATGACATCGACTCAGGCGAAGGAACACTACCCTCTCCAGATATGTCAAAGGAACCCTACCCACTCCCTGCTCTCGCAGATGAACCCTTCCTGCCAAGGGAATGAACCTTATGGATCCCTCGTATCGTGATTCACCCATTTATGTTGGTAATCAAAATTCTTACATCTCTTTGAATGATATGACTCCTCCTCTTCCATTAATTTATTTCTGACCAAATTAAACACATGTTGAGATATTTTTTGTAAATTGTCTACTGTCTTTTATGTTGTAATATTTACTTTCATGATCATTGATATCTAATAGCCTGTTTTCATGTTTTGACTAGCCTGTTTCCAAGAGTGCTTTTGATTTTATTTTCATTAGGGAGATTTTCAAAGAGAATCCACTTGTGTTGTTTAAATTGTAAAAGATATAATTATTTATTCTTGTAATTATTTTTTCCAATTACTGAGATCAAATAGATATGGTATAGAACTGTTTTTTTATGATAATTCATGATGAAGGGCTACTGCTGATCTATTGAGTGTAACAGATTCCATGGTTAGTAATAAATTTTTCATTTCTTAGATTGGTGGAGGGATTTTTTTTCTTGGAGAATAGAGTTTACAAGGACTGGTTGTTGATACATAACAATGGGTTTTCAGTCGAGGAACATCTTGGGGATAAAATTGAGATACCTTGTCTTAGGTTACAAAGCACATGTCAAATAGTTATAAAAGTTAAGGGTTTCATAGTTGTATTTTTTTGTTAATTGATATTCTTTATAGATATTTGAGTTTTTATTCAATACATTATTTTTATATATCATTGTATTTATAATTTATATTGTTGAAATTCTATTTGATGAACTATTTTTTAAGTGATAATAGTTTTATTCACCACAGATTTATATTGTACTCTATTGTTCTGTGATTTGATTAGAAGATTATATCATCTGGTCAACATCAAAAATACTTGGATGACTATTTTTTGGTTTTTATTTTACAATTCTCACCCTATTATAGTTTCATATCATATCACATCACATATAAAACCAATAAAATAAACTTTTTTGTAAACTAAAATGGAAATTGGTTTTTTCATCTAAGAGATTAAACAAAGACATAGTAAATCTGTCCAAGAAGAATAGAAAGGCTATCATTCTAAGATCATTCTCACTCATGCATTGAAGAGGAAACTGTTGAACCACAATGTAAAATTATATAATGAATAAAAATTGTCTAATTAGGAAATCTGGAAAAATTTGGCACTATTGACATGTAGACTTTCTTGAGTTCTAGCGTGTTATCTAATGATTCCTTCTTATCCCACATTATCTTAATGTTCTCGACTTTAAAATATTTTTCTCAAGATCATAGCCTCGTAAACCACCTTAACACTACACATCCTCAACATCCTCTCCATTGAAGTCTTAACTGGGCACTCTTACTATCATGTGACAAGAACTCATCCCTACTAACTAAATGAAAAACCCATTTTCTGCTGGCTGAGGCATTGTGTCTGATATACCTCGATAAAATTTTGTCTTAATTCACAATTCTTTTACTTCTAAAAAAAATTCTAGAAACTTCTCCTACTATAAATGATCAAAATGCCACGTATCAATAAACAATAAACATGTCAGATTCTTTCAGCCATAGACAAATTCATTAAGCACATAACCAAGTCCAAGATTATTCATCCAACCAGATCTAAATTGTGACTTACCTTGCCCGAAACATTCTCCAGGGAACTCAAGAAATCTATATAATCATTAAAAAACTTCACTCACTAGCTCAATATCAAAATCTTTTCCTCAAAATTAACTTTTCAATTATAAATTAGGGCTTTTTTTATTTTCAAATCATTTTTTGTACCCTTCCATAGTTCCCTTGGAACATGGGTTACCATGATTAACGTGACGTATCTCACTTATGCAAGTCATCTTAATCATCTGAAACCTTATTTACAACCTATGTTAGCATCATACATGAATTCAAGATTCTCCGCATTTCAATATCCATTCTTTAAAAAGACAAAACACCCAAAAACCCCACTTTATTAATATCCATCAACAATTTAAACTAAAACCAATCATATTTTTTTTTGTGAATACATCTCGGACAACAACATTTGAATTGAAATACCACTACCTTGCTTCGACACCACTCTACTCATCCTCAGCAAAACATAGGAATTTCATTTGTTAAATATTCTATATTTATGAAACCAAAATAATAAGGAAATTGGAGGCTCCAATATTTCATTTTTATTCAACCAGAATAGGGAAAACTATCCATTGAATAAAAAACATTGTCTTTAATATCCTTATAATGAAATGATGCTTTCCATTAACTCCATATCCATGGAAAATTACTTAAAAAAGTTCTTTGGAAATCGCTTCAATCCAATAACATTATTCATTCATCATTGTTCCCATTTTATTTATGCTGAAATTCAAGGTATCTTCTATATTATGTTTCTTGTTCTCCAAGTCATCATCTTCGATCATCACATTTAAAATTCTTGCATGAAATCCCATTGTTCCACAATATCTTATAAGTCTGGGATATCTTTATTTAAATGGGATGAACACATCCTTGATTGGAACTTGATGTTTTTTTCCACTTGTTTATAATACATTCTTTTTAGCTCCATAATAGTCTTAAAAACCACTTCCTTTCTAAAAACCAGTGTTATAATCAGGTGAATTTAAATGGGTTTTAATATATGTTTTGGTGAAAAATATTTCTACACCAGCGTTATATTGAAAAATACTAAGCCATTAATAACTAGTAACTACATTGATCTATATGCAATTATTATCTATATAGCTACATATTTGTATTTATTTTCCAGTATACATATTTAGGTATGTGCTTATTTCCGGTATGCATTACCAATTTTCACTCACATAGAAAATAAGTGTGATATAGCTACTATATGCATTGATTTTTCACTAAGGAGTACTAGTATGCACTTATATAGAGAATAAGTGCATTAATATTAGTGCCTTCATGTTTGAACTTGTTTTCCAAGAATTTATATTGGAAAAAATCCAATATATGTGTAAGTGAATTTATAGTAGACAGTAATTTTAAATCTTACATAGAAGTAGAAGAGAAAAAAATATAGAGGAGAAAGAGTTTTGAGAGAAATAATATATATATATATATATAATCATATGTATTTATTATGATGTACTATTAGTATATAATTTCCATACTTATGATATATTGTTTGTATATTAAATAAATCATCAGATGTACATCTAGAGAAGAAATCCAAATCAATTAGGATGAAATACTCTTCATATTACATTCATAGTTATGTTAATATACCAACACTGCATCATAATTAAATCAAATAGTACATCCTGAATTGAATCAATTTCAATTCAAGAATATTATCAGTTTGAAAATGTTAACATATTTTAAGGGAATCTGTTATGATGTATTAATACTTGAGTGTTTATGTTAACAAATTATAATGTATAATTGATGAAATCATAAAAATACATTGTGATTAAAATACAATGATGTATTTTAAACTGTTTTTATAACATCAATTATACCTATAATGTAATAATTAGATGTATTTATAATAACCAAAAAAGTGTTCTTTCTTCAATTAGAGGAGTTTATTAGAGTTTATTTAGAAAAACCCAACTTAAAATCATGTTTGTTAACACAACAATTGTAAAATACAATTGAAATTTTAATCATAAGAGATCCAACTCAATTATGTTGGTATATTTATTATTATGTATTTTTGTTTTTTTATGAACAGTACATCACAATTATACATTGATTTTATAACATAATTGATCCAACTCATTTATGTTCACATCTAATAATTGATGTTATCATAATAAATACATTTGATTATTATACATTTCTGTTTTTTATATTTTTAGTATAATAAACTTTAGCAATACACTGTTAAACCCCGTTTGGCATATGATGAATCATTATTTTTGTGGTCAGACTATAAATTTCATTGTATTATAGGTTGTGCCTTCTGATGCAACCTCTTGACAATATATTTCAAGTACTACAACAATTCCATCTTCATACTCAATAGTATGATCTATTTAATTTTTTTTATGTTTCAAGTTTATATTGAGAACACAATTCTTTTTATGTAAACCTTCACATTTTATTGGTGAAACTCCTTTTTCATTCTATGAAATCTATTTTTAAAAAATACTTAAGCTACTGTTTTTCTACAACTTCTAAAAAATTAGATTTTCAATATGTTATGTATTCTACTCTTCTTTTCCATAGCTACTGCTATATCAGTTTTATATATTCTAACATACACCTTTCATTCAAGGAGTGATAATTAATCTCCTATTCTAATTTTTCTACACTCATTCTTGGTGTGACACAGTGTATTATTTTGTTCATGAAATTTCCTGTTAATTCATATAAATTCTCAGGATATTGTTCCATGATCTGCTCCTTTTCATATTAGTGTTGTGATGTCCGTTATTGTGTGGGTTTATAAAATCGTTTAGCTTACTCCCCAAACTCCATGCCCTTTGTTCTTTATTTCGGTCATTACCCATATCTGGAATTATGGAATGTTTCTTCCTCTTCATGGCATGGATCTTTCTTAATAACTAGTCCCCTTAATATCCAACCATTTCCATCTCCCAAATTTCTCTGCCTCATTCACCATGGAATGGGGTAGGCTGTTGTGAAATTTTCATTCACCATATCACTTTTATCTTGCTCTCGATAATTCATTGTAAGTTCCAAATCCTTCCAACTACTGATTATTCTTTAATAAACATAATAAACAACATCAACCACAATTTGAATTTCCACCTCCACATGCACATCCATATACTTCCATGTGAACCAATTATCTATATCTTCTTAAGAATTCTCTTTCTATAATGTCATTAATATATTCCTATGCTTTAAACATTTTACATCATTTTATATTTTTAAAAAACCAACACACAAGATCTTTGGTTACAAAATTCTCCCCATTTGGTGTTCATTCTCAAATCTACTCCCCCATTCTCAAGAAACTTCTTTCACAAGATATATGATGGAAAAAAACAAATTTTCATGCCTCCAAATATGAATTTAATACCTTAGTCCCCTTGTTGGATAGAATAATTTAAGATTTTTTTATTTTTAATCTTAGAACTACTTTCTTTAAACCCACCTACACTTTCCACAGTAAATTACAATTAGTGAATTCTACACTTTGAATTGAGTTGTAGACAAATCCTCTAGGCCTTGTGAGTTGTATATTTATGTATGAAACGATATTTTAAGCCAACAAAATTGTTTGTTATGTGTCACTCACCTCTTTGACCTACCACATGATTAAATGTCATATTATGTAAGTGTTTATGAATCTTATTTTCCATCCCTTTCTTCAATCATTCATGTATTATTCAAATATTTTCTTATGAATTGTCTAGTTATTAAGTAGTTTATGGTATTGCATAAGTAAAGGGCTACACTCGTCATCGATTTTAGGAACGTTCCTGATTGAGGATGGTACCTATTATTTTTTTCATGATGCAAATCCTGCTTGGGAATCTCTCTCAATGTCCATATAGTCAGGTATGTCCCCTAATTATAGGATATTCAATGCAGTAGCTTTAGGAATCCATTTTTCATCATTTTTTATGTTGATTTTGATGTGGCAGTAGGCAAGGGGCAGGGGTCCTGTCCGGGTTTGTGGGGGATCTATCCGTGGGGGGGGGGGCTGGCAGGGGGAGGGTGAGGGAGGGTAGTGGGGAGGAGGGTAGTGGGGGGAGGGTGCAGGGGGGGTCTGCAGGGCATAAGGGAGGGGTGTAGGAGGGCAGGGGGGGTCTTCATGGGAGAGGTGCAGGAGGGAAGGGGGAAACTGGCAGGGGGAGATGGTGCAGGAGGGTAGGGAGTGTCTGCAGGGTAGTGGGGAGGAGAGCAGGGGGTCTTCAGGGGAGATGTGTAGGAGGGCAGGGGGAACTGGTAGGGGGAGAGGTGCAGGGGGGCAGGGGGGTGTCTGCAGGGCAGTGGGGAGGAGGGCAGGGGGGTCTGCAGGGCAGTGGGGAGGGGTGCAGGAGGGCAGGGGGGTCTCCAGGGGGAGTGAGGGGGTGTCCAGGGTCTGGAGAGCGGAATTTTCAGTGGTAGGGGGGGACTAGCAGGGGTGGGGGATGGTAGGGGGAATGGGCAAGGGCAAGGGGTGCATGGGGAAGGCAGGGGCAGGGTGGGGAGGGAAAACTGGCAGAGGGGGAGGGTGAAGGAGGGCATGGGGGTGTCTTCAGGGCAAGGGGTACTGACAGGGGGTGACCTATTTAATTTTCTTTAACTATGTTATGTACATACTACTAAATGATTAATCAAAACAATTTCGTTGTGGTCAAAAAACTGCCCAAATTAACCCAAACAATCATCATTTAATCCTTATCTAATGATTCATTCACATGGAATATCATATAATTTATTATAAGATCATTTAAACTTCTATAATGTCATTAATAACTGGAAATATCATTTCTAGATGCTTATCCATGTTTTACATGAAAATTCATTTAAAAATACAAGTGAACCACTCAAGAAAACCATAAAAATGAACATTCCTGAACAATGTTATTAAACCCTATAACTCATCAAAAGGCCCATAAAATAACATAATGAAACTAGACTGGGCCAACACGTCACGGTCACATCGCGGTCATGCCGCGGTCACGCCACAGTCATGTCGCGGTCACGCCGCGGTCACGCCACAGTCACACCGTGGTCACACCGTTGTAATGTCATGATTTGGCCCTGCTCCAGCCACATCCAGCCCACAACACCCCCCTTACACCTTCATTTCAGCCTACTGCCACCAACATTTCAGCTCGCAACAGCCCCCCTTCCACCTTCGAATCAGCCCGCACAATCCCCCCAGCAGCTGCAACCAGCCCCCTTCCACTAGCATTCCAGCCTCCTCCCACTCCCTTCGCTCCTGCCCAGAAGATGCTTCCCCGCAGATGTCGCTGGACCGGGCCAACACACAGCGGTCACGCTGCGGTCTCACCGCGGTCACACCTTGATTTGGCCCTGCTCTAGCCGCATCCATCCCACACCATCACCCTTCCACCTACATTTGTATTCTCCTTGGACAAATCTTCCATTATGTTATTTCTTGCCTTTATTTTCACATACAAGCAAGGCTTGTTGGCATTAATCTAAGTTTTTCTCCTCTTCCATGATAGAAGAACTGATCCTTTTATATTTAGCACTTAGCTTAGACTTCTTAGGTTTATTACCCAAGGATATATGATCTTACTTCTTTAAAAACTTCTTGTGAATAGTGTTTCCAACTTCATTTTTTTAAAATTTTCTATAGGAAGTTTTCTTCCATTTTTCATCATCGGTGGTCTTCATTATCCATTTGTTTTTAACACATTCTTAGATGATCATGCTCGATTCTAGTGACCACACTCAATTAAAATACAATAGCGATCTTAAATCAAGAACTCACCCAAGTTGAATCATTACATGTTTTTAGGAAAATAAGAGTAGCTACCATACAAACTAATGATGATAATATTACTAACAAAAAGACTCATAATTGTGTCAAAATAACTTTAATTGATCCACAATTGTTTTCACTGTAAGCTCATTGAAGAATGTGATAGACTATCTTAAAAAATCCATTGTTACTCATGCATATTTATCTATTACCCATGGTTTAAAAACAAATTTTGTAAAAATATGGGTGTGATTAAATAATGAGAATCCATCTATGGGGGTGCAGGGGGGCTGCTGCTGGCTGGGGGGTAGAACTTTGATCCATTTACTATCCAAAAAAACATACTCGTTTATGGATCCACATCTTTAAACTCAATTTTCTATATTGGAATCCTATAATTTAATGGGTATTGCATCCTCAGTTGAAAATCCCATCAAAATTGATAACCAAACCAAAAATCCAAGGTATGGTCACTTTACAAGAGTCTTTTTGAAGTTGATATAGCAGGTACATTGGTAGATGAAGTTGTTGTTACCATAAGAGATGATAGATTTAACTATGACATTGTTTATGAATGGAAGCCTATGTTTTGTGATAGTTTTAGTCTATTTGGACATCTCTTATTTGAGTGAAATCGCTCAATGGTCTATGAAAAAAGCGATTTGAAGGGTCATGTTGAGGGAACATAAAAAAGAGGCCTGGAAAATTTCAAGGGGACAGCTCATGATACTTCTTTCACAAACTCTAGTGCAGGATCCAATATTCATGTTGAGGAACATAATCTGGACTCACAGCATACGGATGGACTGGATCCTGATTTGGTTTCACTTATTGACATTGTTGAGTTAGAGGGGGCTAACAAATAGGTTATTCTCCAGCATGCAGTTAATCCATTTATGTTTTTTGACATGCATGATATCTACATTGGTTTACAACATGAGGAATAAATAAATCAAATGCAGTATCATGATGATTTCAATCCGGCAAGTGTGTCTGAAGATATCCTAGTGTCCTATGTGACTGCCCAGCCGCATCAATTGACTGTGGTCTCTAAATAGGCTTATAAGGCCCCATATAATGATTGTTTGGAAGAGAATGAGTAGACCCACAACTCAAGCCAGGAAATTGACGACCTAGACCAGGCTCTTGATTGAAAGCAGGATATCTTCAGAACTACTAAATGTGGCTCTAATGAAGTTGTCCCGGGCTCAAAAATTCCTATTGCGACCATGCCTAGACATAAGGTGAAAATCAACAATTCAGGGTAGGCCCTACATGGTTCAGGAGAGTCACTTGGTGGATAGTAGGAGAACCTCAGTGCTACTATATATGGCTATGATGAAGTAATTCCAGACACACAATTGGGTAGTGCTGGTTCTAGGCATGCATCTGCCTTGCCTACTTCATATTTGGTTGGACATGATTCTCATAAAGGGGACTATTTTACTCAGGTAGAGCCTGTGAAATTAGGAAAAAGGAGAGTTTTAAGAGCCGCAGACGTAGGCTTTTCTCACTCTCTAAAGAAATTCTTGCCTCTAAGTGGGAAATCATGGGTGGAAGATATAGATGACAGTGATCCATCCAAAGATATAACAATTTAAATAAATGGGAAGGTTGATTCTCCCCCTTACTCTAGGGAAACTAATGAATTTCTTGAGGATAAGGCCTCTAAAGGCAAGTCTAAAGAGAACACTAAATCCAATAAACTGAACAACATGAAGAAAGGGGGGCCTCAGACCAGAGGCAAGTCAACTCTTAATAAATGAATATTTGTTTAGAATTTCCATGGGCATGGGAACCATCCCACAGTCAAAGCCCTTAGGCACATTATTATGAATAAAATAGTTAATTATTAGCATTTTTGAAATGAAAATGAAGTTCTCAATCTAGAAAGCTATAAAATGGTCTTCAATTTGATACTCACCAATCTCATAACATGTGAATGAAAATGCGTATGAGGATTTTGTTGGATTGGTGTTTCCTGATCTGGTTGGGCTAAATGCTTGTGGCCCACAACTGTCGTGGGTCTTCAATTGGTGTTGCCTAATCCATTTTGGCCCATGTTGCAATGATGACCACTATAGCAATGCTGACCGACTAACACCGACGACCACTGTGGCGGTGCAGACTTCGGGGTCAACTTCACTGTAGTGCTTTTGACAAAGTTGGTCACCGATCACTGTTTCAATGCGAAATTCTGTTTCAGAATAGTGGAACGTCTTCTTCATATGTAGCCCATTTCAGGCTAGGGTTTACAACAAAAATACTCTATAATTTTGTGCTCCCGATATAGTGAATTCTTCCTCTCCCATGGACGTAGGGATTTTTCCCGAACCACGTAAATCATTGTGTCCCTTTCTTTCTTTCCTTCATTTTTCCTCGTTTCTGTCGTTGTGTCTCCCAGAGATTCTACAACAGATTTATGGGTCCTCAAGCATGAAATCATTCATGTTCTTTCTTGCACTGATGATCATCAGAGTGTCCTGGTTGATATGGTGTTCCATGATATTGGTATATCTATAGTCTTTTTTTATGCCTCTAACTCCTATCTCAACAGAAGGGAGTATTGGCAGGATATCACTTATATTTCTAAGAAAATGTCACACAACTGGATGTCATTGGGTGATTCTAATACTGTGCTCCGACTAGAGGAGAAAACTGGTGATAACTTCAACAGGATGGTTGCTTCTGACATCCTTTCTTGCATTGACAATTATAGGCTTGTTGAAGTGACCACTATGGGGGTGATTACACCGGGAGTAGGTACACCATTAATGGGAGGCAAGCCAGTAGTATTGATAGATTCTTGGCCTGCATCGATGAAGGGAATGATCCCTTGATTATTTCTAGACTCATCTTACCAAAGCATCACTCTGATCATAATCCCATCCTGATTGATGTATGTGCTAGAAATGTGAGGTCTTCTCCTTTTCCTTTCAGACATAACAACTCGTGAATTGTGTGCAGGGGATAGGGTGAGGGGGTAGGGGTGGTTTTCTGGGGGTAGGGGGGTTTGCAGTGGGCTGGGGGGGAAGTGTAGTGGGCAGGGGGAAGTGCAGGGGGTAGGGGGTGTGCTGGGGGAAGGGTGTGTGTGCAGGGGGGATGTAGTGGGTTGTGGGGGAGGTGTAGTGGGCAGGGGGCAAGGGTGTGTGCAGTGGGCTGTGGGGAGTGCAGGGGGTAGTGTTGGGGAAGGGGGTAGGTGGGGGATATTTTTTATGGAATTGGGGGGGGCATATAACCACAGTTTAAAACTGTGGCAAAAGGCCTATAGCCACAGTTTGAAACCGTTAAAAAAGGCCTATAGCCACGGTTTTAAACTGTGGCTATATATATTTCCCGACATAGGATTCTGCCACGGTTTGAAAACCGTGGCTATAGGGATATATCCACGGTTTTAAACTATGGCTATAGGTTTTACCCTATAGCCACGCCAATACCAGCCACGGTTTTTGGGCCTATAACCATGGTTCCAAACGGTGGCTATAGCTTTATTTTGTAGTAGTGTTTCAATAAAGATGTTGGGTTTCATGTTTTAAGGCATTATGTAATGTTACTAAGCCCCAAATTAACTAGACCTCTCAATATTCTATGTTGTATCAAGTATAGTTTTCATGTAATAAATCATGTTTAAGTGTGTAATAAATAGTGAGGATGTTATAAGTTGTCTAGAGATGAAATCGTTCAAAGACCAGTTTCATCTGATATTTATTGAGAATGTAGGTTTCTTTGTAGGTTCATTCAGAACATGATTTTTCATAGAAAATGGGACTTTAATACTATATGATACCAATATATTTACCTCTTGTACCTTATAAAAAGAATGGTAAAGATAAATTTGTGCAGATATTTGATTCTTCTTATGATAGAGATTAGTAATCCAACCTATAGATCAAATTCATTGAAATATCCTATGTTTATTTCAATGATGTTGAAAGTTAAAATTTTAGTTGGTATTGATGAAAAATCAATAGAATATTTTTCATGTTTTTGTAACACTATGATAATATATAGAAATATGAGAATAATTTAGAATCCATGGAAAAATAAATGAGTGGTTGATGATGAAAAATTATATATTGAATTCAATATAGTTGACCATCTTTAAAGATCTAAAGTCCTTCTTGATCCTATTTTGGAACCAGTAAAAATATTTATTTATTTTAATGAGGTGGAAAAGTTATTATTAGTAGAAATATAGAGGTTTAATTTCCAATAGATGAAGGAAGAAACCTCGATTTGTCAAGTGAACACCCTCTCATTACTTATTGAGCTCCCAGTCTTCCTACATCTCTCCTTAAAATAATTAAACTCTAAAAAGAAAGTTGTAATGAATAGTAAGTTGGAATATCTTGTGAGGATCAATTAAAATGTACATCCAAGTCCTCTATGAAAAATGTAAATGGTGAAGTTGAAGAGTAAGATGACGATGATGATGATAATTGAAATTATAATGGGAATATTGATAACGATTTTGATAGATATGTTAATGTGAGTGATGGTGATGGAAGATATAATAATGATGGAACCCATAGAAGTGTTAGAGATGAGGATGTGGAAATTAATTAGGCTCTTTTTCCATCTCCTATATGTTATTTTAATATATCAGAAGATAGAACCGATTTTATTTTAAAATTAGAACTAGATTTTAAAGAAGAGAAAATAAATCAATTGAGGGGGGGGATCGCCATGTTTTGGGATTCATGTTATTGAGTCTATTTTTGGTGATCTTCCTGTTCTAATATAATATTTTCAGATGGTTTATGAGAAAACTGTTATTGAATAGTCATTGGATATGGAGATAAGGGTTATTTGTGTAATTGATAAGTTAGTTTCTAAGTATTTGGTAGTTTATCTTGCTGATGTTGAGAAATTATAAGACATAAAAAATTTATTAATTCACCTGTTTTTTTATAAATGTGGCTGTGTTTACAGCTTCAAATCCTGAAATTATTTAGATTTTTATTAAATATTCTGAAAGATTGATGGACCCAATGTTTGAGGAATGTTAAAATTTTATTGGGGGTTCACCAAAGAATGGTTGACCTAATCTTAGACAAGAAAGGGATATTGAGGGATCTTTTGTTAATCAAATTTATTTTTTTGGGTATGATATAAATATTTTATTCCAGGTTAGTAGCTTAATATGTTTTTCCAGCAGTGCTAGTGGATGGTGTCACTAGTGGTGACTTGAGATACTTTATAAAAAGGATTCATTTAGACATTTATTTATTAAATCAAATGCCTTAGGTCACAAAATTATGTGAAAATAATGTGAGGTATTTTCTAGCTAGTGATACAACATATTCAACTTAAAATAATGCACCACATTCAAGAAGTTGAGATTCAAAATAGTCAACATTCGAGTGATCTGGTGTCTATGAAATCTAGTATGGAAGGGATGTTGTCATCCTTTACAATATGTATGGATTAATTCCATGAAAAATTCATGAATCTTAGTTCATTTTTCCATCCTCTACTGATCATCCTCCCTCTCTTAATATAGACATGATTAGATATATTGTATGAGAAGAAATATATAGTCTTTCTAGTGTTTCACCTTCCATACCTGAGGAATGATTGAGGATGGTTACAAAAAATAATGATCATTCTCACAAGATGATCAAGAAGTATATTAAGGATATGAAATATTTCAGTGATACCATAACCAAATCC
The DNA here is from genome assembly GCA_963277665.1 of Viscum album. NCBI lineage: Eukaryota > Viridiplantae > Streptophyta > Magnoliopsida > Santalales > Viscaceae > Viscum > Viscum album. The sequence goes on along the minus strand of OY728132.1, from coordinate 2,118,460,900 downwards.
ATCATGTATTATCACTCAGGGATATTCTCTAAGAATGAGATGAATTCTAATTGCATGTATCTGGAAGAAAATATGATAATTCCTTCGATTATTAAATCCTTTAAAGATCATTTCAAACCCTTGAGGTAGGGTATACCTTAAAATAGTGTTCACCTCTTAGTATTTACATGATTTCCACCCCTCCTCCTCAATAAATATGAATTTACTCTTCCCCTTCCTTACACCTGTCAGGACACATTGTATCATCCAAAACATATCCAAATAATATCTCAAAATCACTCCCTAAATCTTAGAATCCCCCCATTGGGAATAAATACAACTTATAAATCCTTTGGGGGTGCACTAAGTGGAGTTACCCAATGAAGAGTTATTATCATTCCACAATCTCTTTTGTTTTATTTTCTTTATCCACCCTCAAAATTATTCTCATTGTATGATTATATAATAAAATCATTATCCTAAATATACTAAGATGTTTTTATTCTAAGGTTTATACCTACATCTACACACACTTCATTCAAATGGATAATGAACTTACTGTATCTATGTACGGGGGACTACCGTCTTATAAAACGATGTTGTTAATTTTTCCTTTTCCACCTCTCATTGTTAGAAATTATGAAGGACATGATAATTTTAAATGATATATATGATATTTATTATGTATTTATTCTTCTGTAAATAATATTTAAAACATACCTTCATACACTCCATTTTGTGGAAGTATAATTACTTTGTTTTTGGATGTGTGTACTAATACCACCTAAAGAGAAGTGATTCATTCACACTTTTCATGGAATGTTTTTAAGGATCGGTTTAGTAAATGTATATGATATGTTTGAAAAAATATTTATAAGAGAATAATATATATATATATATATCATTTAACTTATTTATTTCAAAATTTTAAGAAAATAAAAACAATATCCATGTGTACATATCGTATGTCGTCTCCAAGAACATTTTATTCCTTTTTTTTATTTTTTTACAGATTATTAAAAATATTTATATAATGAATATATATAAAATATATATCATTTATTAACTTATGGATTTAATCATATAATGATATACTTAAGAGGATCAATAATATCAAGTCAAAATATATATGGAAAAAATGGATAATACTCAAAATGTAATATTAACATGGAATTGTTAATAAACGGGAAATATAAAGACATAATAAAATAATATATGGTTTAAGATATAATAATATTTTCTTTTCTGGTGGACTTATAATAAAATTGTATATATTATACTGTAGTATTTAAAGTGTGGGATGAAATTCAAGATTTTAGGTAAGGGTCTTCCCACCTAAACTTTTATATATGTGAGAAACATTCCATATTAACCACACACTTATTTTGTGCGGTGTATATATACTACTCATGAATGTATTATATTAATTCTTTAATTAATTTTTGGGATATTTGCATATCCATTTGATTAAATATTTTATGGGGTTTTTGGTTCAAAAGTTACCAAATATGTAAAGTAATCTAGCCTAGATTTTCCTTCTTTGATATACATGTTGTGATATGAACCTGTATTTTTAGATGAGATATATAAAATGACATTGAAATGTTATATCATTAATTTTCTTATTTTTGTGATATTATAATAGTCATGTAAGTTTATTCTATTATGGGGTCATGATTTAATATTACCATAGTGGTAATATTTTATTGTTACAATCTCGTTATTTGTTAGGAAAATTTATGATTATGCTAAATTTAATGAAATATTATAATCCATATCTTATGAAATATCATGAATTTTCTAATCCTATAGTTATTAATGTTATATCCAATTAATGGTACCATTTTCCACTCTTTGGTACTTGGTATAATTAATAAAATGTTTTTATGAGAATCTGAATTTATTTTTACTTTTTGATGGAAAATTTTCTCCTTTGATAACTATGTTGTATAAATTTGTTTTAATTTTTTTTACTTTTATCATATGATTTGTAATGGTAATTTTTACAAATGATTTTCCTTTTTACAATTTTTTTATAGGTGAATCTTCTTTTTTTCAACCAAGGATATTTCTAAACATTTAAGGTGTAAAATTGAATATTCGACATGTATGGACTTACCCACAATCATGACCATCATATCCGTGAAGCATAATTTTTTTGTTGAAATGTTTATTTTAAATAAAAATATTCCCAAAAAAACAAATTTGATATGGTTTTAAATTATTTTTTAAAAAAAATGTTTAAAAAGTGTTTTAAATAATATCAAAAGCAAAATTTATAATATTTCAAAATGATATTTTCAAAGAAAATTATTTAAAATATTTCAAGATTTATTTATATTATTTCAAATAAATTTTCATGAAAAGGGTTTTGAAAATGATTTCGAGCCCTTTTTCACATTTTCTAAGTATTTCCAAATAATTTTTTTATAATATTTTCAAGATTCCATTATATAATTAAATGTTTTTTGAAATAAAAGGATATTCAAAATTCATTATACGATGAAAATAATATTTTAAAGTGAAAAAAGTTAATTTCTTCAATAAATGTTTTAAATGAAATTTTAAATCCTTATTTATAAGAAAAAGATTTTTTAAATGGTTTTAAGAAAACAAATTTCAATTAAATAATATTTTTCATAAGAAATATTCCATGTGATTTTTCAAAATCCTTCTCAATAATTTGACATATATTATGTAGTTTATGATTTACTGAGGATATGGTCCAAGAATACCATTCATATTATTTCTTGAATGGTTTAGGTTTTTATTCTATGATTTTTTGACACATGATTTTATTTTAAGGGTATATGATTTTGAAACCCACTTCTTTACACAAGTTATGATTTGATGAAATGATTATAAGACCGTTATCTTTTCCATAGGTAATGATATGATGAAAAGTTTATGATACTCAATTCACTTCATGGGCTATGATATAATGAACCCATATCTTATTATGTGTAATGATATGAAACATGATTTATTATCTTTTTCAAGATGTATGTATGATTTTATTATGTGATGGGTGGAACCTATATGTCCCCAAAAGGAATTAAAGAAAATATTTATTTCTTACAAGATAGTGATGGGAATCAAGTCTAGGGTATCAGTACATTATATAAGATGGTGAAACCCAATCCACTATGTAAAGATGGGGAAACCCAATATTCCATGGGAATATGGGGAAACTCAATAACTTTTAAGGAAAGGACTATGACTATGGATGGTGGTGTGTCCTGCCCAGTAGGTGTAGTCCTCAAGAACTGCCCTGATTTGTTTTGGAAATGAGCCTTGAATTATAGGGAATGATATTACATTTTTACGTGTATAACATAATTCTATGTATTATTCCTCTATTATGCTTTCGAAAATTATGATCTTGATTCACTCATTATTCATGCATTATAAACTCCAAATATTTGTTGCATGACTCATGTGTATGCTATTTGATATGTATTGTATGATCTTATAATGTTATTCTCATGTTATCATACCCTTATGTTCATGATTGTGCATACATATCAGCATTTTTTACCCATATTAAGCATCCAATCACACCTATTTCTTATGTTTCCTTTTCCTGTTTTGAAGAAACGCATTAAGTATGGGTACTAAATCGGAAGATCATTATGAGAGATGTTTAAAATATTTCACCAAAATTGATTAAATTCTTCCATGTTTCTTAATTTACTAAATTATTATGGTCCTCAAAAATTTACTTTTTAATATACGAAATATTCATCTAAAATGATTTAATATTCATTTATGTTAATACTGGGTCACTCTAGTTAGTATCAAAGGGATTTTTTAGTCTACCTTTGGAATATGGGATTAAAAACCATATTGTATTCCATAAGGATATTTATAAATATATGTTTATGGATGTCTATAACTATAATCCTATGGTTTTATAGGAATTTTTCATAATTTAGAATTTAGATATGTGATTTTTCATTATTATGTTGTTTTTCACTATGATAGTTATGGCTCACACTATGATTTATAGTTGTAGTCAATGGAGGGAACCAGAAGGAATTAGGTTAAAGTTTAATATGAAAAAAAAATTGTTTATTATTAGTGAAATGGGATGACCAATGGCGTGATTGATTTTGTGATCTAGACTAATAATATTTCCTGGAACATACATAAAATGTGTACCTTAACCAACTATCGAACTCACCAAAGAATAGAAGAAAGGATTTTGTGGATATTTTGGGTAATGGAGACTATCGAGGGATAAAGATTTAGTTTATTTTGTGTTGAGAATTTGTAAATAAGTAGCCATGTTAATGTATTAGAAGAATAAGAAGATGTTTTGACTATGTAATAGATGAAAAAACAAATAACTACAAAGGTAAAATGAAAATTTGTGTCAGTGAAATGGATGGGAATATTGGACACCCTAAGGTATTATCAATATATGAATTTATTAAATATGGAATATATTGGCATTATGAAAATCTATTTCTTATGTGGAGGGGTCATGAAGAGAATCGACATGGTTGTATAATTAATAATTTTTATATTTATGATGTAGAGGCAACGAATGACATGTTAATATTATGTGTTATTATAATAGTATTTTTGATAAGCATCATTAATTTGAGTTTGATAAATGTTAATAAATGATTGATTTTTCATTTTCTTGTAATGGGTATTAAGGAATAATATGATGAATCTTAGTTTATTGATTGTGAATGAAGTGGGATAATTGAAGTATTTATGTTTTGGAATTCAAATATTATGTTATATGAGTCATGAAATATATAATTATTTTTGATATAATTTTTTATTAAGTATTTGAAAGGGTATTTGGAATGGTGATGATGAAGTAGAAAATTGATAACTTGGAAATGTGATATTTTTATTAAGGTAAGTTAGCCCTTAATGTGTTCAAGATGAGGAGAAAATCCTATTAATATTTTATAAATTGATGATTTATTGGGATAATATAAATTGGATAGTATAGACTACCTTTGAGAAAATTAAGGATTTATTGACAAAGTGGTTTATACTATCCTGTATGAATTTTATGAAATTACTATAATTAACTAATATATCCAAAAATTTATTTGTAATATGGACACAAGCATGTTTTTAATAAGGATTTATGTTAATTTTGGTTATTAAAATGTTTTAATATAATACATGATGAAGGTATTAACATATTTTTTATGAAGAAACTAAGAGCCACATGATGATATACGGGGGATCATTACTAAGCCATTTTTGAGAAATTTAGGGACCTTATTCCTAATGTTTTATGCATTTATATTTTCAAAGGGTTATAAAGTTAACCATTAATAGAGTGGTTTATTTTAAACATCATAATAGGATTTAGATATTAAAGTTTCATCTATCCATATGAGGATTTATGGACACTAGATAAAATGTGTATAAATTTTTGTTGTGATAACTATAGACATATAGAATAACCTATCATTCCATTTATGGGCCTCATGATCTCCTAATGGTTCTGGAATGAAAAATACATCTTTATTTATTGGAATAAGAGATGAATTTTAAATTTATCAAGGTATAATAAAGGAAATGGTTTTCCCGAAATCATGAAAGTATATCTTCTCATGAAAATTCTTCAACTTTCGGAAAATGGGTCTTGAAATAAAATGTTGTCCCATAATAATAATTTTTTATGATATCGAGGACCACTTTCACATTTTTTCAATCTATAGTATTTGTGCTTTTTAACATTATATGGATCCCCATATTTATTATGATCAGTGATATTTATCAATCTCTATGATTATTTATGATTTTCTTCCATGTCTGTTTTCACCTGCAACATATGTTCTCCTATATAAAAACCTAGTTATGAGTTACATTGGGTAATTATTATGTTTCCAACATATTTTTAAAATGATTTTTTAGTATTAATTTTCACAATTTAGGTTTCTATGAATAGAAATTTTAGAATTAAACCTTCTATAACCAATTTTATTTTTTAGAATGAAATTCATTTTAATGGTGGTAGAATGTAATGCACGTAGATTTTGTGAAAAAATGAATTAATATTATCTTTTTGATATTTATCATTTCATAGAACACAGAATATAGCTGCTGTTATATGTAATAACCATGTTATTCTCTATTTATATACTACTCTAAGACAATATTTTGTTATACACTACATCTAGATATGTTTTTTCTACACGCAACACCGACATGACTTGCGTTACACGCAACACTGAGCTTCTATGAAACAACATTTATTATTATAATTATTTATACTAAATAGTAATAATATATCCATTAATCATAGTAACATGAATTTTAATAATTAGTTTTTAAATAATATTTTTTTATATAGATAAAACATTTTTATAATAATATATTTAATTTTTGGTAAATTCATTATATGTATGAAAATTCAATTTTCTCAAATGAACTACTTCTTATATCCTTCTATGAAAAATAATAAAATAAATTTTAGAATATTTTAAAATTTTAATATTAATTAATAGAAATAATTTTTAACTAATAATATCATTATTTACTTTGGGTGAATGTTTATTATTTATCTAAGAAGTTTCATTTTTGTGAATGAATAGTGAAAACACTAAATTTTAATTCAAAACTGCACTGTTATCTAATTTATTTATATTTTTAGATTATATTTTAATTTTTTTTAAAGTTTAATTGGAAAAATTTTACAGAAGTTAATTAAATATAGTTAATTGAAGCTAATTTCACATTGAAATTGGATATTTAAACATTTCAAACATTAAAACATTTTCACATAATAAAACAGTTTTTCCACATGTATGCAGGATTAATTTCAAATTCATTTCAACCAATTATGTGTTTAGTGTTTTGAAAAAAAAGGATTCCATATTTTTTATAATAATAATCTATAAAATCTATAAAGGTAAACTTAGTTTTTGACCAAATATATTAGTGAAATTAAAGATGGGTAACACTGCAAGTGGAAGTTACTCACACTACAGGAAGCAAAAAAAGAAAAGACATAGGGAATCGACCTCAAGACTGGTGCCCCTAACCCCAAACCCATACCACACCATCTAAAAAGGTTTCCTTAATATATTAGTGAAATTAATTAAAACTAATTACATATATTTTTGAAAAAAGTAGTTGAATTAGTGGTTAAACATTAATCTTAAGAAGAAAAAATGACTTATGTAGTGGTCCAAAATCTATTAGCTACCCATACTTTGACCTTATCCCATATAGGTTAGAATTTTATGATTTAATGGGACATTATTCACTAAAATTTTCTTATATAATATGTTAAGTAAGGAAAAATACTTTAAAGTAACCCTCCTTACCTCTAACATTTATAAAGCCTTGAGATATAGACAAAAAATCACAATAATCTGGTCGTAAACATTATTTATTAAAGATAAAAACGTTTTATCATCATATAAATTTATATTTAATTTTTAGATATGAATTATTTATACTAACTACTTAAGAAATTCCAAATTCATAAAATATAAAGTTAAAAATTAACTAAAATAAATGATAAGAAAAATATTAAAAGTACATTCAATTGATTAAATTATTATCTTCAAATTTATTAAATTAATACATCATTTTAGACATGTTTGGACTAAATAGATTAAAATTAAATATTATTCATTATATTTTTAAAATTTAAACTTAAGTAAATAAACTTAATATTGACATTAATGTGATTTTATAATAAATGATGTTTTATTAAAAGATTCAAAATTTAATAAAAAACTATCTTCTTCACAATGATATTAAAATATTAAAAGACATAAAAAATGTTCTACTTAAGTAACAAGTTATTTTTTATAATGCACATATTCCCCATTAAATATAAAAAAACAGTGTTAGCACGGTTCGGTTTAAAGTAGAGTTTTAAGGCGTTACATGTGCTTGTTTTAAAATTAATTTCCAAAACACATGGGATTTATTTTTTTAAGTAAACTATATATAATATTTAGAATTTCTTGTTATATATTTACTAATAAATCTCACGTTAATTTATTCTTAATGTTTAAATAACTTTGGTTAGAAAAAAAGTTACTATAAATAACAAAAATATGAAAAAAGTGGAAAAACTAAGAAGTTAAGGAAGAAAATTATATAAAATTCACCTATTTTTGTTTGGTGGAAGTTTTTATATACCATAATTCCAATTTAATGAAATATATTTTCTTTTTTTAATCATATTTTTCAAATGAGACCTCCCAATAGTGTTTCTCTTTTTTTATTTATTGGAATTCCACCCCACCTTTATAAAAATCCATTCACACTTCACCTTCCTCACACCTCTCAAAACACATTGTCTTATACAAAACCAACCCTAATAAGATGTCACCATCCCTACCTTAATCTTAGAATTATCCCTTTATAAATAAATTCATCTAGGGAATCCCTTTGGTGCAAAACAATAAGGGTTACCCAGAGAAGAGGTAACATCCTTCTAGAAGAACTTTTGTTATGTTTTATTTCACCACAATCGTAATTATATATCCTTACTAGATTAAACAATAAAATTAGTATCCTAAATATGCTAAGATATTTTTATTCTAAGGTTTATTCCTAAACCAATACAGAGTTCCTTCAAATGGGAAATGAACTTACTGTTCATGTGTACGGTGGACTACCGTCTCGCGAAACAAAGTGGTTTCTTTCATTTACCACCTCTCATGGTTGGGAATTATGATGTAAATAGTATATTTATATGATTTGTCTGATATTTATTATGTATTTATACTTATTTAAATATTATTTAAAACATTACTTCATAATTTCCATTTTTTTGGAAATCTGATAACTTTTTTTGAGGATGAGTGGACTACCACATCATCAATGAGAAGCGATTCATTCACACTTTTCATGGAATTTATTAATGATAGGTTTAGTAAATATATATGATATTTGTGGAAAAATATTTCTATTGTAATAATATATATATATATATATATATATATATTAATTTCTCTCTTTCAATACGATTAGAAAATAAAAACAACATTATTGTGTATGTATTTCCTATTGTCTCCATGAACGGTGTATTCTATTTCATATTTATATATTTCATATATTATTTTAAATATTTATATAGTGATTATATATTATATTAATATCATTTTTTAAATTCTTGAAAAATGTATATGATGATCCAAGTAAATTTATCAAGAATAATAAGTGAAGCTGTATATGAAAACCAAACTAGATATTACTCAAAACGTAACATTAATATGGAATTTTGAATAAAAAAGTAAAATAAATTCATATCCAAATCATGTAAAGTTATATATATAAAAATATGTTTTTTGGTATATTTATAACAGACATATAATTATTATATAGGAATATTTAATGTGTATGAAAAAATAAATACATAAGATAAGTGTTTTCTCATCTCACTTTTTATATTTGTAAGATACATGACTTATTAAACACTCATTTATTTTGTGTGGTATATATACATCCAGGAAAATTATTCTATAATTATTATAATTAAATTTATGGTTATTGAAATATCCAATAAATTATAATTATTTTATGCAGTTGTTGGTTCAAAAGTTTCCAAATCAGTAAATTAATCTTCTGTTGATTTTCCTTATTTTATATACAAGTCGTTTTATGTGACTGTATTTTTTATTGAGTTTTATATACTATATTTTACATGTAATATCATGAAATCTCATTTTTCATTTTTTATAAGCATCATGTATCTTTATTATCTTATGGGGGAATTATTTAATGTTACCAAAGTGGTAAATTTTTTTACTACAATCTCATTGTTTTTTAGGAATATATATAGTATAGCTACCATTGATGAAATATTGTAATACAATTAATAATAAATCTAATTAATTTTTTAATCATGTGAATATTTATTTTATATCCATGTAATGGTACCATTTTTTCCACTCTTCAGTACTTCAGATAATTGTGAAATTTTTTATGAGATTCCTACGTTATTTCTCCTTTATATTGGAAATCCATGTTCTTTAAAAACCATTTTTCCAAAACTGTTTACAAAAATTATTTTATATTGTCCTATGATGCTTAAAATACATTTTTACCCATGATTTACCTTTTTAAAAAATGGTTTTAGAAGGACTTTTCTTGTCATTTTTAGATCAAGTAACTTTTCTAATCATCATAAGGTTAAAGAGTAATGTTTTGAATGTATGGAATTACCTACCACCAAGAAAATAATTTCCTAAATATTCCATTTAATGTTTGCAAGTTTATTTTTAATGAAATTGGTTTCCCAAAATTCTTAAGAATTTTTTATTTCAAATTTTTTATCAAAGAAAAATCATTCCAAAAAATTGTGATGAAAAAGTGTTTTAAATGATTTTAAAATATTCCATTATAACTTTTAAAAAAGTTATTTTCTAAGAAATTTATTTTAATGATTTCATGTTTACTTTATAAGTTTTCAAATACATTTTCTAAGAAAGGGTTGCCAAAATTATTTCAATCATTCTTTTCAATTTTTCAAAGTATTTCCAAATATTTTTTTCACAATATTTTATAGATTCCTTTATATGTTTTCAATGATATTTTAAATGAAAAAGGTTTTCAAAATGATTTATATTTTAAAAAGGCTTTTTCAAGTCAGGAAAATATATTTTTCTCAAGGAATGTTTTAATTTAAATTATAAAGAATTGTTTATGAGAAATTATTTTTGAAATGGTTTTATGAAATGAATTTTCAATGAAAGAATATTTTCCTTAAGAAATGTTCCATGTGATATTTCAAAATAATTCTCCATATAATATGACATCCATTGTAATAGTTTATTATTTTCTGGGGATATGATCTAAGAATACCATTAATATTCTTTCTTGAATGGTTTACGTTTTTATGCAGTGATTTTTATGACACACATTTCTCTACCACAAGTCATATGATTTTGAAAAATGTTTCCTTTCATGGGATATGATTTTATTAAATGATCATGAGACATTTCACATTTCTATAGGTATTGATATGATTATGTTTTTATGATACCCATTTCATTTCATGGGTTTATGATATAATGAAACCCGTCTCTTTTTATGTATCAGGATATAATGCATGTTTTATAATATTATAGATCATGTAAGTATGAATTTATTACATGATGGTTGGTACCTATATCTTCCTCTAATGCATTGGGTAAACATTTCTATATCATGATATAATTATGGGAATAATTTAAGTGGTATTAATCCACAATGGATGATGGGAACACCTGATCCACTATGGGAAGATCAAGAAACCCAATCCACTATGGGAAGATTGGGAAACCCAGACACTTATAATGAAATAACTCTAATTGGTGATGGTAGTGTATCCTGAAAAGTAAGTGTAGTCCTCAAGAAGTTCCCTGATATGTTTTTTAAATGATAATTGTCTTATAGGGAATGATATTATATGTTTATGTTTCTTCCACAATTATATGTCTTTTCCCTATGTTATTATTTCATGGATTATGCTCTAATTCCCTTATGATTCATGCATTATGAATTTCTAATAATATTTTCCCAACTCATGTGTATAATATTTTATATAAAGGGTACAATTTTATAATGTTTTTTTCATGTTCTCATACCCATGTATTCATGATATTATTCTTTTTTATATCCTTTTTTTACCATTAGCGATCATCTAATAACACCCATTTCTTCTGTTTCCTTTCCCCAAGTTATAAAGATAGGTTTTATGTAAGGGTAATAGACATGATGATATTTACATAAGATGTTAAAGATAATTTACCAAACTGTAATAATGTATAACAAGTTTCCAAATACACTAAACTATTATAGTCCTTACGAATATATTTTTTAATGTGCTAAATATTTATCTAAAATGTTCTAATATCCATCTATGTTTTTCGTGGGTTTCTTTAGGTGGTATTAAAGTAATGTTTTAGTCAACCTTCGTAATATATGAGGATAAAATCTTAGTGATATCCTTTGGTTTGTTTTTAAGGATATGTATAGGTATTTATCAAGGGATAATCCTAAAGGTGTCACAATTTAGACATCCTATAACTGATTTTTCATGATTATGTGGTTTTTTATAATGATAATTGATGCTCACGGTATGATTTATAGTTTTAGTCAATGGTGGGAACCAAAAAAACTAGGTTATAATTTAATGTGACATGTAATTTTCTAATTATTATTCAAATGAGATAATCACTAGAGTAAAGGATGTTTTGACCATCCCTAATTAGTTTTCTTGGAATATGCCTAACAATGTGTACTATAACAAACTCTTGGACTCACCAGTGAAGGGAAGGAAAGAGTTCGCTGAATTTTCGGGTAGTGGAGACTATTGAGGAAATATGATTGAGTTTCTTTTGTATTGAGAATGTGTAATGAAGCACCCAAGTCAATGTATTAAAATAACATGAATATGTTTTGACTGTGAAAAACAATGAAAAAAGAATGTAATTGAAAATGTAAAATGAAAAGATAAGTAAATTAAATGGATGGGAACATTATCCAACCAAAGGTATTATTAATTTTTGAATGATTTATATGTGTAAATTATGGGAATTATGAGAATCTATATCCAATGTGGAAGGCTCGTGAAGAGAATCTGTAATCTCTTACATGTAATAGTTTTTCTACATATGATAATGAGATGAAAAATGTCATATGAGTGGTATGTGTTGTTTTAATAGTATTATTGATAAGTGTGATTAAATTTAGATTGTAAAATGGTAATACATGATACATATTTCACATTTTAGGAAGGGATATTAGGAGATAAGATGACAAATTTTAGTTAATTGTTTGAGAATGATTTGGTATGAATGAGGTATTTAAGATTTGGAATCAACTATTATATTAAATGAATGGTAAAATATGTAAGTATTTTCAGAATATGTTTTAATTATTTATTTTAAGAGATATGTTTAATGGTTCTGATGAAGTAAAACATTTATTTCATCGAATGGTGATATTTTGATTAAGTGAAGGTAACCCTTAATATCTTCAAGATACTAAGGAAATTGTGTTTAACTTTGATAAAGTGAATTGGATAGTATCTATTAACATATAACTATTTAATGATTTAGAAATAAGTGGTTAACATTATCTCACCATATGAGTATTTATTCATATTGGATAAAATGTTCTATCCTTTTTTTTGTGATAACTAAAGACATATAGAATAAACTTTCATTGAATTTATCGATCTCATTATCAGATAATGCTTTAGGAATGAAAAATTATCCCTCGTTTATTGGAATAAGAGATGAAGTGTAATTTTATCAATATACAAAAAAAGAGTTAGGTTGTAATAAAATAATGTATGTATATATTCTCATTTTCAAAATTAGGAAAAAGGGTCCTAAAACTAAATGTGGTCTTATTATCATCATTTTTTCATGCTATCAGTGACCTATTTTATGCTTCTCCTGTCTATGGAATTTATGATTACAAAATTTCTATTGACCACCTACATTATTGTGAATAGTGATCTATATCAATCTCTATTAATACTTATTATTTTCTACCAATTAAATATTTTCACTAGCAAACTATGTTCTCTTACATGGAAACCAAGTTATTAGTTTTTGTGGGTAACTATTATGGTACAGACATATTTTTAAAGGGTGTTTTAGTATTAATTTTTACAATTTTTGTTTCTATGAAAGGATCTTTTGAGTGTTAAACCATTAATAAACCAGATTAATTTTTATGTATAAATTCATTTTAATGAAGGCAGAATTTAACACCTCGATATTTTGTGAATTTTTGTTTTAATTAATTAAAACTTTTTGATATTTTTCATTTCACACATCATTGAATATAGCATGTGTTATATTAAATAACCAAATTATTCATAATTTTTACATTACACCAAGTTAATATTTAATTATAATATACAACTAGATAATCTTGTGCTACAGAAAACATCGACATGTCTTATATTACATTGAACATTGGGTTTCTATGAAACAAAATTTCATTATTATAATTATTTAAATGAAATTATTATAACAAATCTATTAAAATTAGTCAAATGAATAGAAATAAATATTTCTAAAAATATTATTTTTAATGGTTTTATATAGATAAAACATATTGATTATAAAACATATAATTTTTTGTAAAATCTTTGGATGTTTGAAAATACTATTTTCAAAAATGGATTGCTTCTTATGTCCTTATGTGAACAATTATAAATTTAGTCTTAGAAACTTTTAAAAATATAATTTTTCAACATAAACTTTTTTCAAATCACAATATTAAAATTTACTATAGGTGAATTTTTAGTATTTTTCTGGGATGTTTTATTTTTTGGATGAATATTGAAAAATACAAAATTTTAATTCAAAAGTGCACTTTTGTCTATTTTATTTTTATTGATAAATTAAATTATAATTTGTTATTAAATTTTAATTAGTTAAATATTACATAAGTTAAGCCAATGTAGGTCTAACAAATTTCACATTGAAGTGGGATATAAAAAAATTTCAAACTTTTATTCATTTTCGCTTAAAAGACCTGATTTCGTGACACATTTGCAGGATTAGTTTTAAATTAATTTTTGAAACATATATGTATATAATTTTGAAAAATAGATTCCATATTTTTAATGAGAATAATATATAAAATATAGTAAGTTAAAAATATTTTTTAAAAAAAATATTACTGAAATTAACTAAATTAATTACAGGAGTTAATGGGAATATTAGTTAACTTACTCTTTAAAAATTTAATCTTTAGAAAATAAATGACCTAGAAAGTTGTAAAACATATATTGGATGGTCATATTTCTACCATATACCCTCTTAGTTTGTATTTTATGATTTATTAAGGTATTATTCAATGAATGTGACCAATATAATAATTTAATTAAATAAATAAGAAACTATTGAACCATCGTTACCTCTATCATTTTTAAATCCTTGAGATATTGACAAAAAAGAATCATTAAGTCATTTTTACACATTATTTTTTAAATTTAAAGGATTTTTTGTCATAATAATAATTTATATCTAATTTTTAGAGATGAATTTTTGAGATTAACTACATAAGGAATACCAAATGCGGTAATTATTTAATTAATATTTAACTAAATGAAATGATACTAAAAATATTAAAATTAAAATAAATTGATTGAATCATTGAATATAATTTTTCTAACCTTTACAAATGAGTAAACTTAAAAGATTCATTTTCCAACTTTTTCTTTATATTTTCTAATTTGGTGATAAGTAAATAATGTCAAAATTGACATAAATATTATTTTATAATAAATTATATTTCATTAGAATATTTAAAATTTAATAAAAATCATATATTAAAAAAATTTATTTTAAAATGTT
Source organism: Viscum album (assembly GCA_963277665.1). Classification (NCBI taxonomy): domain Eukaryota; kingdom Viridiplantae; phylum Streptophyta; class Magnoliopsida; order Santalales; family Viscaceae; genus Viscum; species Viscum album. The sequence continues at coordinate 2,118,445,616 of OY728132.1, read as the reverse complement.
GAAAAAATATTGTCTTTTCATATAACATTATATCTATTATAATCAATATATGGACCATTAAATATTGAAATCATTTTTAGTATGGTTCTGGTTAAAGAAGTGTTTTACACGTTACATGCGCTTGTTTGAAAATTAATTTCTAACCTAAATGGTAATATTTTTTGTAAATTAGTTATAATTTTTAGAATTCATTGGGTCTATATTATCTATTAAATCTGAATTTAATTCATCCTTAATGGTTAAATTACTTAGGTTAGAAAACTAGTGACCTTAAAAAAACAAAAATGATAAATATTGGGAAACATTGAAATTAATGAAACAAAATTATAAAAATGCACATATTTTTCTATGGTTAAGGTTTTGATCAACCATAATTCCCCATTAATACATTATTTTTCCTTTTTTCAATCACTTTAGGTAAGGGAGACCTCTCAATAGTGTTTACCTTTCAATTTTTACAAGAATGTCAACCCTCCTCCTCTATAAAAAGGAATTCACTCTTCCCCTCTATAAAACCTCTCAAGACACATTGTCGCATTCAAAACATTAAATTAATAAGATATATACTTCCCATAATTCTTACTATAAGCCTCCCTTTACGATGAAATCTGACCAAGGAAGCCCTTTGGTTCAAACCAAGAGGAGTTACCTAACGAAGATATAGAATCCTTCAACAAGCTCTTTGGTATTATTTTCTTTCTACACCCCCTCAATTATTATCATAACATGATTATATAAAAAATTCAGTATACTCAGTATACTGAAATTTTATTATTCTATGGGTTATACCTACACCCACACACACTTCCATCAAATGGATAATAGACTTGTCATTCGTGTTTACGGTGGACTACCACCTCGGGAAATGATGTTCTTAGTTTTTCCTTTACCGCATTTGATGGTTAGGAATTATGACAGAAATAGTATTTTTATATGATATATATTATATATATTTATGTATTTATTCATCTATAATTATTATTTAAAACATAACTTCATACATTCCATTTTATTTAACTATGATAACTTTGTTTGTTGACATATGGACAACCGCCTCCTCAAAGCGAAGTGATTAATTCACAAATTTTCTGGAATGAATTGATATTGTGTTTAGTAAATGTATATTACATGAATAAAATATTATTTATACTTTCATAATATATATACATATAGATATTTATCATTTAATATCTTTATTTCAATATAATATGAAAATGGAAATAGTGTGCATTCGTATGTATGACCAACCGTCTCTATGAACTGTGTATTCCATTTGATATTTATATCATTTATATATTATTAAAAAAACTATATACTGATTATATATAATATTTATATCATTTTTTTCATTATTTAAAAAATTAAATCATAATCTAAGTAAGATCATCTATAAGAACAATTCAAAACATATACGAAAAACAAAAAAGATATTCCCAAAAAAATAACATTAACCTTGAATTGTTAATAAATGGGAAATATAAAGACATAATCATATAATATATGGTTCACTTGTATATTTATAATAAAATTATATTTATTATTCATTATTTTTTAATTTTTACTTAGAAATTCAAGACTTAAGGTAAGGGTTTTCTCATCTAACTTTTTATATCCATGAGATACATGCTTTAATCACCACTCATTTCTTTTGTGTGGTGTTTATACTTCCCAGGAATGTATTATATGATTATTATAATTAAATTTATGGTTGAATACATATACCTTTATGATATTTATTTCATTGATTATTTGGTTCAATGCTTACCAAATCTATAAATAAATATTGTATCGATTTTCCTTCTTCCTGATACATATCATCGTATGCTTCTATTTTTTTTATATTTTGTGTATATACTGACATTGAAATTTGATATCAATAATTAACTTATTTTTATTATATTATAAACTTAATTTATTGTTATTCTCTTATCAGTTTCATGATTTTATGTTACCAATGTGGTAAGAATTTATTATTCCAATATCATTATTTATCAGGATTGTTTAAGATTATTCTACCATTGATAAAATATTATAATATAGATCTTAAGAAATATCCATAATTTTATTATAATATATTTATTCATTTCATTTACAATTAATGGTATAATTCTTATACCCTTTTGTACATTAGAAAATTGAAAACATGTTTTTATGAAAATTTTGATTTATTTATCTTTTCAGTCAGAAATCTCTACTCTTTCAAAATTGTGTTTTCAAAATATGCCTTCAAATAAATTTTACTATTATCCCATGATATTTAATGGATAGTTTTAAAGATGTTTTATCTTATAAAAATACTTTTTTAAAAGTATTATTCTTTTTTTCTGATCAAGGAACTTTTGTAAACCTTGTAAGGTTCAAAAGGAATGTTCGGCATATACTAACATACCCATCGTCATGACCGTCATTTCATTGGAGATTTCTTTGTATTTTTAAAAGCTTATTTTCAATATACTTTATTCCTAATATTCTAGGAATTTTTTTTATTTTAATTTTTTAAAAGAAAAAGTCTTTCAAAAAAGTATTATGTTTAAAAGGTGTTTTAAATGATTTCAAAAGATTTAATTATATGTTTTCAAAAGCTTATTTTCAAGGAAAAACACTAAAATAATTTCATGTTTTATTTTTAAGTTGTAAATTAAATTTTCTATAAAAGGGTTTCCAAAATTATTCCAAGACTTATTTTATTTTTTTAAGGTATTTTCATTGATAAAGCAAATTCAAAATACTTTGAATCTTTATTTATACATTTTTAAATATATTTTTAAATAAAAATGTTTTCATAATGATTAATGTTTTTAAAAGTGTTTTTCAATTTAGAAAATATATTTTACTCAATAAATGTTTGAAAAGAAATTATAAATCCTTATTTTTAGTAAAAGTATTTTTTAAATTGTTTCATGGAAATAATTTTAAATTAAATGGCATTTTTCTTAAGAAATGTTTCGTGTGATCTTTCCAAATAAATCTCTATCTAAGATGACATATTTCGTAATAGTTTATGTTTTAATATGGATATGATCATAGAATATCATTAAATTTATTTCTTGAATGGTTTATGTTTTGATGGAATGATGTTTATGATGCTTGTTTCTCTTCCATGAGTCATATACTTTTGAAACCCACATGTTCTCTCTGGTTATGCTTTGATGAAATGATTAAGAGATCTATCTATTTTCCATAGGTAATGATATGATTAAATTTTTATGATATCCATTTCATTTCATGGGTTATGATATAATGAATTCCATATCTTTTTATTGTTCATGATATAATGCATGTTTTATTATCTAGTAGCATATGTATGTATGATTTTATTATGTGATGGGTGGGATTTATACCACTCTATAATGTATTAGGTATGGATTTATATATCTTTATATAATGATGGAAATTAATTCAAAATGCCTGATCCATTATTGAAGATGGGGAAACCCGAGCCACTATGAGAAGATTGGGAAACTAGATCCACTCTGAGAAGATCAAGAAACCTGATCCATTTAGAAAAGATGGGGAAACCCAATACCTTATAATGAATTGATTGTTACTAGAGATGGTGGTGTGTACCTACATATATATTTGGTCTCCATTATGTTCCATGATACATTTAGGCAACACTCCTTGACCTAGAGAGAATTATATTACATGTTTATATGTCTTCCAAAATTCCATGCCTTATTCCTTTGTTATGCTTTCATGGATCAGGTTCTTGATTACATCATGATCTATGTATTATGAACTACCAATATTTATTCCATAACTCATGTGTTGATCTTTGATATGCATGGTATGATCTTATAATGTTATTATCATTTTCTCATACCCTTATGGTTATGATTATGCTTATGTGTCTCCTTTATTTACCCTTACTGAGCATCTGAGATTACCCATTTCTAATGTTTCCTTTCCGTAGGTTATGAGGAAATATTATAAGTAAGGGAACTGAAGGGGAAGATCATTATGTGATATTTTGAATATAATTCACCAAACTATAAGAATTTGTTCCATCATTCCAAGGACACTATACTTTTACAGTGCTTGGGAATATACTTTTTTAATGTGATAAATATTCATCTAAAATGATGTAATAACCATTTATGTTAATCCTATGTTACTATAGTATATTATGGGAACATGATTGGTGCATGGTATGGATAATAGTGAAGAAAAAACGGGAACATTACAAAATAACAATAAAAGGATTATTTTTTTCCAAATACCCCCTTGGGTTTTAATGCTACTCCAACCCCTTTCTATCCCATTTGGTGCACACAAAATATGGAGTTACCAACACTCTTCATCCTACAACCCCTCAATTTGGCATGTTTTCATGGAGATTTCATGGTGTTTGAGGATATTTTTCTTCCATAAATGGCTTCTATTCTTCTTACTCTAACTCCTCTCCAATTTTTGTGTCCTTTGGTTTTGGTTTTTTAATGATTCCACTATAGGATGGTATAATAATTTGTTTCTCATGGGAATTTTGGTTGGAATACATATATAATTCCATGATATGAATTCTAAATGTCATTTCTTATCTTATTCTATGGTAGGTTTCCATGGTTAGTTTTCTTATGTTTCCTAGTTAGATTAATATAATTATTTTTTTAATGGTATCCTGAACACGTTTTCATGACATGTAAAATTGATAGTTAATTAAAGAATATTTTGTAGTATAGGTAAAACCCTATTTGATCTCTCAAGGAGCGTTGGTGGCTTATATTGTGTATTTTAATAAAGATTACTAAATTAGGGGGAATTTGAAAACAGTTTTAAGAATATAACTTAACTTAAAGACATTAATAGTGGATAAGGAAAGTTGTTTTAGAATTATGAAATAAGGAGATCATTTAATGTTCACTACACATCTTGGTGATTTCATTATTTTGAAAAATACACGTGGTTTAATAGAACCCTTTTCTTGAGGGTTGTCAAGATCTCGACTAACCTCTTTCCTTTTAAAATGATGCTTAAAGTACTTCCCCTTGACACAAAAATAATGTTGTCAAGATTTTGGTATCAAACATATAAAATAAAGGATACCAAATCATACTGAAATCTTATTTATGTGTATGATAAATAGGAATCATGTCTTTTCCAATAGGAAAAATACAAGATTCCCACTTGAAATCTCAACCAAATCGGCATTGAGATAAAAAGTGTTTCCCTTAATTATAATGAAATAAATGTATTCAGAGGAGAAGTGAATAAAATTTAAACATAAGTTAAATATTTATCACACAAATTATAGAAAACTAGTCTATTATATAGTGTTAAAACTCCCTCCCACATATGTGTAGCTCCCTTGAAATGATCATCCACCGTTTAGCTCACCATCGAGAGTAGGAGAAGGCTCAGGTGAACTCATTCTTCATTGATGATACCCCTATGATGATAGAGGCCTCCAAAACATCTTGTATGAGTAGAATACTCCTTTTGGCCTCCAAAATACCAGATTTTTCCTCTTGGTCGAAATTACAAATGAGGATCCTAAGGTTCCATTTTATAGGAAAATGGGAAGGTTGTTTTGAGCATACAGATTTATTAAAACCACCTGTCACATAGATTTTGGACTCCAAAATGCCTTATCTCTCTTTGGATAAAATAAAAAAGTTATATTCCCTCCTGGTGTTTGTATCCACCAAATTTTAGGCACAATTTGGATGACTATATCCTAAGATGTTGACAAATCATAGCACACCACATTTGACTTTGTTCATATTCAGTGTGCTAGAAAGATCAAGTCGGTTGGGCTAACATATGGCTAAATATGCCTTGGTTTCCATCCGGTGAAATGTAGCCCAATATATTTTGGACCATCCCACAAAATTGCAGCCCATTTAGAAGCATGATTCAGGATCATTGCGCGGATGAGTCCACTGGTGTGCATGGATCTTGCACAGTTTGACCCATTTTTCCTGGACATTATCATGTGTCCTCCAAATCACCTCCTCCTACAAAATAATCATTAAAAAAAGTATCATTTACCTTTTTAAAAGTGATAAAAACAAAACAAATGACCCAAATAAGGAATTAATTTTTTTTATTTTTATAATTTTCAATATAAAACAAGTATAGCACAGTGGTGTGAGGGTGAAAATGAAACAGTGAATCACAGTGCGAACACACCCCCACACCTAAACATTTGAACTCTTGTGAAAAGTAATAATTTCAAAAACTATGCATGTAGATATTTCCAACTTCATAAATATTTAACATTAATTGAAAATTTAATTCCTGATAGAAATGTGATCAATGAAAAAATCACACCGATGAGTTATTCTCAATGATCATTGAAAAAGACATCTCAAAAATTGTATCCAAAAGAAATTCCAATAGATTCATGATACCAATCAAATAAAATAATTCAAAAGTTAATCATGTCACTAATTCACCATGTGTGTGTGTGAAAAACATTTCATGCTATTCTTTCCACTTTTTATCGAGTTAATATTAGTTGTTTTAATAATTTTATACTTACAAGATCCTTTCCACCGAACCTTCCCCACATACTTTGCAATAAAATTTAAAGACCCACTCACTTAAGCATTACCAGAAGTCAAACCATAAGCTCAAGACCTAGATAACCCATATGTTTTACATTTCTTCACTCCCCTCATTTATTAATTTTTCAAAAGTTTCACTTGGAAAAAATTTCACACTCTTCTCCTAACCCATGTTTGATCTCCTCATAACACTAATTGCAAAAGTTATAACAATATCAAAGGTCTGTGAAGGGTGGTTTTTGACCTGCCCAATATAAAACACTTTTTTTAATTTTTTTAGAGAGTACAATAGTCGGATAACAGGTAAACACGCATAGGTAAATCTGTTACAATAAAGAAATAAATTAGATAAGGAATGAACAAATTGAAAAATGATTTTGGAAAGTAGTGAAATATTAATATAACTTATATTTACCTTCTATTAAGTAAAAAATTTCCATACATCATGGTTGGGTAAAAACTTGTGTGGAGAGATTAAGTGACACAATTTTTCTTAAAACTATTCACAAAAAAGGGCACCATTCTTCTCAAAGGTTTCAAAATGATACAACCATTTCTATCATCGACAAAGAACTAAATTTCAAAAGAAAGTCACACCATAGAATTTAATTCTTGCTAAAATTCACATTTCATCATATTTTTTTGAATGTTAATACAACATGAAATATATACATTCCAAATGCATTTTCAATAACTTCCATGGTTAAATGGGAATCATTTTACATGATAAAGTGAGAATAAAAATAATAATATTTTGGCACAAAGGTGATTGAGAGATAAAGGGGGAAAGTAAAAATACTATTCAGCAAGCTAAAAAGAAAAAAAGAATAAATATGATGAAAATTCATAAATAACCCAAGAATATACACATCCCCCACACCTAGAGTGTGCAGTGTCCTCACTATAAAAATAAAATATAGGAAGAAAGTATAAAACATGGTTGGTGTCATTCGTATAATACTTTTTGGACATGGAGTTCCTCCATCGGGGACTCTGAAAGGGATTCATGGAAGTGATTTAGTTGCTACCCATTAATTGTAAAGGTTTTCTTGTTTTCTTCATTTTGATCCTAGAAAACACCAAATGGAGAGACATTAGTAACATTTTGTGGTCCAAATCAGTGGGAACAAAGCTTAACTAGATGCAACTTCAGCCTTGCATTATAGAGGAGGACCTTATGACCAATGTGGAACTGACGATGAAGGATGAGACGATCTTGGGAAGCCTTGGTTTTCTTCTTATAAATCTTGGAGTTTTCGTATGCATCTCTTCTCATTTCCTCCATCTCCTGCATTTGTAGCTTCCATTGAGAACCTGCACTAGAAATATTAGAGTTTCATTTTTTGATGGCCCAGTAGGACTAGTGCTCAATCTCAACAGGATGGTGACAACTCTTTCCAAACACAAGCCGATAGGGTGAAATTCCAATGGGAGTTTTAAAAGCAGTACGATATTCCCATAATGAATCGTCTTTTCCAAGACTCCATTTTTTTATATTGTGTTGAACCGTTTTTTAAGAATCTATTTTACCTCTCAATTTGAAATCTTGGATTGACCATTGGTCTATGGGTGATATGAAGTGGACAGTCTATGACAGACCCCATACCAACACAAAATTGATTTCACTGTTCTGTAGTAGAAATGAGAACCCTGGTCACTGATGATGAACCTAGGTAATCCAAACCTACAGAAAATTTGGGTTCTCAAAAACTCTATAAATTCCTTATAATCATCAGTCCTTATAGGTCGTGCCTCTTCCCATTTAGAAACATAATCCACTAACAAAATAATCTACAGGTTACCAAATGAATTGTGGAATGGTTCCATAATGTCAATGCCCCAAACATCAAGAATTACATGGAAGATCAAGGGTTTTTGTGGAATCTCATTTCTTTTAGAGGAATTCCCTATTCTTTGACAAAGAGATAATATTTACAAAAGTCATGGGCATCCCAAAACAGTGTGGTCCAAAAGAGATCAGAATTGAGGACCTTGAGAGCAGTCTGTTGGGGACCAAAGTGGCCCCCAAAAGCAACAATGTGTCAAAACATAAGGATAGACTAAAACTGGCCTTCAAGAACAAAATGCATGATGTCATAATCTCTACAGGTTCACAAAGGGTAGGGTTCATCCCAAATGTAGCAACGAGACTCATGTTTTAGATTGTCAGCCTAGTGTTTGTTGAAATTGGTAGGAATGCAAGATGCTACCAAATAATTTTCAATTTCAAAATACCAAAGAATATCATCTTTAACTTGGTACAATTTCTCATAAGGAAACATATCATTTATAGGAATAATGGGGGATGAGTGAATGTTCGAGGATTGGGGAATCCTACTGATATGGTCAGCCACCACATTCTCTACTTATTTTTTATCTCTAATTTCTAAATTGAATTCCTGAAGGAGGATCATCTAACAAATGAGAAATGGTTTGGATTTTGGTTTCTTAAGGAGATACCAGATTGATGCATAGTTGGGGAATATAATGACTATATACCCTAAAAGATATGACCTAAATGTATACAAGTAAATCACTATAAAAAGGAATTATTTTTTAGTTATGGTGTAGTTTTCTTTGGCTGAGTCCAAATTACAAGAGGCATATGTGATTACATGTGGAGGTCAATTGACCCTTTGTGACAAAACTACCCCAACTACCTAGTTTAAGGAATCACACATGAGCTAAAATGGTAAATCCCACTGAGTTGGATGGATTATCAGGGGTGATGTGAAACTCTATATTAACTTATTAAAAACTTCCTCACATTCATTATCAAAAACAAATTCTTTTTTTTCGGAGTAACCTGGAGAGGGGGAATACAATCTTATAAAAGTCACGAATGAAAAAATGTTAAAATCTAGAATGACCTAGGAAAGACCACATATTCCATATATTTTTGGGGAATGGTAAGGAAGAAATGACATCAACTTTTTATTTATCTACTTGGATACCATTCCAAAAAATGACATGTCCCAAAACAATACCTTGTTTCACCATGAAATGGAATTTCTCATAATTTAATAAGAGATTCCTCTCAATATTGAGATGTAGGACTAAAGCAATACTACTTAAAAATTCATCTAAAGAAGATAAATAAATAGTGAAATAATCCATGAATACTTTCAAGAAATTCTAGAGGTAATCAAAAAAAATACTAACCATGCATCACTGTAAAGTACCCGGAGCATTTCATAGACCAAATGGCATCCTTTTATATAAAAATGTGTCAAATGGTCAAGTGAAGGTTGTATTTTCTTGATCCTCGGGAGAAATATGGATCTGAAAGTATCTAGAATACCCATCAAGGAAAAAGTAGTGGGACATACCCCCTAGCCTCTCTAGTATTTGATCAATGAATGGAAAAGGGAAATGGTTCTTCCTAGTGTGTTAATTTAGTCGGTGATAGTCTATGCAGACATGCTAACTATTATGCACACGAGTTATAACCAATTAATTGTATTCATTTTTGATTACTATAAGGCCAGTTTTTTTTGAACAACTTGAATGGGACTGAACCAATGGCTTTCAGATATGGGATAAAAGATTCCTGTAGCTAATAATTTTTTTAACTATTTTTTCACAACTTCTAGGAGGTTTGGGTTCATTCGATGTTGTGCCTACCTCAATGGTTTAGCCTCATCATTTACTAAAATATGATGTGTACAAATTGATGGTATAACACTAATAATTCCATCTAGTGTCGATCCCATATCTTTTTTGTACTCCCTCAAAATTTCAAATAGTCGCAATTCATTCCCACGAGAGAGTGAACTAGAAATGATGACGAGAAACTTGTTTTTATTCTCAAGATATGAATATTTTAAATCTTGATGATGTTTTTTTTGTTTCAATTCAGGTAGATTTTGGATTGATGGGGATGTGTGTGAAAGTGAGAGGTTACTGATCTCATCTAACTACTCAATGGTATCATCCTCAGATGGGAAATGATCTTTTACAAGCTTAGTAGTATCATTGATGGTCATTGGATCCTAAGTGTTCAAGAAATCATCAATCAATGAACATGCATGACACTTTTCTAGACCACTACAACAATCAATGCAAGAATAATTTCCTATCATTTCTATCAATGAAGAAAACTCAATAAGGGGATCACGGGAATTAAATAAAGTTTTTATTAGGGTAAGGGGGTACATCAATTGAATTAACAGAGACAGAGGAATGTTCTTATGAGGGGTTCTTTATGGCATCAATGATGTTGAAATGGACTGTGTCACCACCAAATTCGATAGATAATGTACCATTATGGCTTTAGAAGTTTTCAATATAGTTATCCCCAATATAATTGGGTCATGTCCATTCATTCAATCATCTTCCATTTTTAGCACATAAAAATCTATAGGAAAAAAATAAAATTTTCACCCTCACAAAAACATCCTCTAACACACTAGAAGGGTGTGCAGTACTCTGGTCGGCTAGTTAAACAACAATTCCAGTGGGCTTTAGTTCCCTGACCTGCAATGTAGAGTAAATGGAGTGAGGCATCACATTTATAGAATCACCTAAATCAAGAATGGAATTGAAAAATGAATACTACCCTATGGTGCATGGAATCGAGAATATCCTAGGATTTTTTCACTTGGTGGGAAGTGATGGATCTATAAATTCTGATACGTTCCTTCCCAAGATCACCTTTTCATCTCTACAATGTTTCCTTCAGTGTGTACACATCTCCTTCAAAAACATTTCATATCTTGGAATTTGTTTCACAGTATCAATCAAGGGGATTTTTACCAACACTTTTGTGAACGTTTCTAATATTTCTATATCTAGTTCATTTTCTTTTTGTTTTCTAGGTTGGGTGGCCCTTTGGAGAAATGGAAGAGGAATGGGTTTTCTAGGAGACTCACTGACATACACACTCTTTGCTTTGGAAGTGCTTCTCTCTATACATGGTTTTTCATCATTTGGAACATTTTCAATGGTTGGGATGGAGGTTTCCTCAAGAGAGGATGACTCTAATGGAAGATTCATTTAGTTTTTAAGTTTTTTTCACTTCTAATAGGTATGGCACTAACATTTAATTTATCTCTAGGGTTAACTACTGGTTGAGAAGGTAGTTTACCTAACCCATGGCCCTGAATTCCCCCCACTAAGTTGGAAAGTTTTCTTAATTGTGTTTTTAGGTCTTGTATGGTAGATTGGGTGGTTTTTTGGAATTGGATATTGCTGAAAGTCATTTTTTTCATCATTTCTTCTAAGCTAGGCTTGGGTTTTAGAGAGGTTTCTTGGAAAGACCATTGTTTTGGTTGAGGATTTCTAGGTGGTGGTGGTAGAATATTCTACCCTGGTTGGTTCCATGGATTTTGAGGTTGGTTTTAATACCCCCTTGACTATAGGATTGGTTGTCTTTCTACCTAGTATTGGATGGATAGTATGGTTATTTCCTAAAGGGTTTGTTACAGGGGAAGCATAGAATGATTTCCTCACAACACTCAAAATTTTATCTTAGTTGAGCGAATTTATTAGAGTAGTGGGTGTCAGGAGAACATATATCACAATGGATGGGAGGAGTAGATTGGGATTTCCCTTATGAAAGAGAAAGTTTTTGAAGAAGGTTACTTACTTCTTCAAACTTTGTATCTACCTTCCTCTCAAATTTGGTACTTTGAACCTCATGGACACCTTGAATGGGTACATTGGAACTTGAACCAAATTTTTGATTGTTATGTGTTGTGTTCTAAATTAATTTCCTTGTAGAAATTTGGGTTTTTTCAACTAGGGCACCACCTGCAGCAGCATCAATCATCTTTCAGTCAATAGGAATTTAACCTTCATAAAAATACTGAATTAAAAGTTTATCACTTATTTGGTGGTGTGGACAGATTGAACATAACCTTTTAAAGCATTCTCAATATTCATGTAATGTTTCACCTTGAGATTTATTTATACCACATATTTATTTTCTTATAGTTTCTGTTCGATAGGCTGGGAAATATTTTTCCAAAAAAAGGCGTTTCATGTCTGCCCAGCCTCTAATTGGTGAATTAACATAGTAAATATAGTCTTTTGCAGTGTCTTCAAATGAAAATGGGAATGCTCTAAGCTTTAATTTTTTCTTCATCCACAATTGAAGGTTTTAATGTATAACACATTGTATGAAATTATTTAAGATTATTTTGTGGATCTTCTCCAGAAAGTCCATGGAATCTTGGTAATAAATTAATTAAACCAGATTTATGTTCAAAATTGGGTTCCTCGCCTTGCATTTTAATGTAAGTGGGTTGGATATCAATATCTGGTGAGGTTAATTATTTTAGTGTTCTATTGTTTTAATCCATTTTAAACATGTTAATTTCATGTTCTAATTTGGTTCTAGAAGAAGATGGGTTTAGAAAAGTCTCGAGTTATGGTGTGACCTCCTTCAAAGGGTTGTCTTGTGCATCTTGGGGTCACTGAAGTAATATTCTCTCGAGTTCGGGTTCAAATGTTGGTAAGTATCCCAAAGAAGAACCCATCATGCATAGAACCTATAGAATAAATAAATTGTAACAAAAAATTTATATGAAAAGGTAGAATATAAGACAAATAAATATTCACAAAAAATACCAAAAACTTATAAAAACATGGACTAAAACCAAAGTGCTCCCTGAAAATGACGCCCAAATTTGGACGCTTTGTCATGACACGTCAAATTGATAGTTATTTAGAGATGATTCTTTACTACAGGGAAGACCCTGGGTTGTCTCTCAAGGAGCATTGGTAGCATATAGTGTGTATTATTAATAAAGATTACTAAAATAGGGGGTGAATTTCAAAATAGTTTTAAGAAAATAATTTAACATAAAAACATTAATAGTTGATAATAAAAGTTGGTGTTTTAAAATTTTGAGATAAGGAGATCATTTCAAGTTAGCTACACATCTTGGTGAGTTCATCATTCTAAAAAATGCATGTGGTTTAATGGAACCCTTTGGTTGAGTGTTCTCAAGATCTCGACTTTCCTCTTGCCTATTAAAATGATGCTTAAAGTACCACCCCTTGACACAAACATCATTTTGTCAAGGTTTGGGTATCAAACATAGAAAATAAATGATATGAAAGAATACTGAAATTTTGTGTATGTTTATGATAAATAGGACTCTTTTCATGTCCTATCAGAACAATACAAGATTCCCACTTTAAATCTCAACCCAATCAGTGTTGAGATAAAGAGTGTTTAACTTAATTATAATGAATGAAATTTATTTAGAGGAGAAGTGAATCAAAGTTAAACATAAGTGAAATATTTATCACACAAATTACAGAAATCAAAAAGAGTATCAAGTTTCAGAACTCCCTCCCAAGTATGTTTAGATTCCTCAAAATGATTATCCACTGTTTAACTCGCCATCGAGAGGAGGAGAAGGCTCTAGTGGAACTCCTTATTCATTATTGATCCCCCTATGATTATAGGGGCCTCCATAACTTTTTGTTTGAGGATAGGTCACCTTTGGGTCTCCAAAATACCAGATCTTTTCCTCTTTGTCTAACATAAAAATGGGGATCACAAGGTGCAATTTTATAGGAAATGGGAATTTGGTTTTTAGCACACAGATTTCCTTAAACCAATTGTTACATTGGATTCGACCTTTGGACAGCCTTATCTCGCATTGGAGAAAATAAAAATGTTGTATACCTGCTAATTATCTATCTACACTGAACGTTTGCAACAATTTGGACAACTAGATCCCGATATATGGACAGATCACAACATACCACTTTTGACATCGTGCAGATTCGTTGTGTTGGATAGATCAGGTCGATTAGTCAACTAGATTTTCGAATCAGTCTTGGATTCATTCAAATTAAATATATACCAATTAATGTTGGCCCAGTCCACAAAATTTCATCCCATTTTGAGGCATAGTTCATGAGCATTACATGGATGAGTCCACTGGTGTGCATGGATCTTGCGTAATTTGACCCATGTTTCTTAGACATCATCATCGGTCCTCCAAATCTCCTCCTCCTACAATGGAATCTTAAAAATAGGTAACACTTCCCTTTTTGATAGTGATAAAAAATAAATGATTCAAAAATGGAATGAAATTCTTTATTAGTTTTATAATATTCAATATAAAACAATTTTAGCACAGTGGTATAACCGTGAAAATGAAATAGTGAATCATGGTGAAATCATATCCCATATTATAGATTTTACATGGAATGGTATCTAGATTCCATAGAGGAACTCCCCTAGAGGTTACAAGGTGTTTTTATAAGATTTGAATTCTTTTTGAGTTTCTTTGGCATTATTTAATCTTAGTATTTAATGTACTAATTAATTATAATATTAATAAGTTATTATATTATGTTTCTTGGAATGATGTTAGAGCTTGGTTGATTGAGACAAACATAGTTGGATAATGAGTAGGTTGGAAGATACATGTGCGTGCCTTGGAATGTCTTTTAGACCTTGTAAAATATTTTGAAAGCTTTTTTTAAGAGGTATGTGTTCTAAGAGATTTACCCATGGTCTTATTTATTTATATACTTGTGCATGTAATAATATCCTTACATCACATGTGTGTGTCATTGTTTCCTTTGTTTATGTAAAGGTTTCGGTGATTTAGTGAATATATTAATCCTTCCTTAGGTCCCTTTAGATCCATTGGTTTTTATAAAGATAGAACTCATGGCTTCCCATGGTGTGACTCAATTTATTGAAATGTTAAAATGGGATTGTAAAGTGTAAATTATATGGTTTATGGGCTTAACCCTGTTAACCTCTTTTATTTTCTTATTTATAGGGTTAAATTCAACATGGTTGGACTTAGGGTTGAATGTTTTATAATATGTTGGAATGATAAACAGAAATTTTCTTATGTGTTATGAATCTGTGAACTTTATATGATTCCATTGAAATGGTTTTCACCAAATCTTCTATGATTGACCCGAATTTTGGTTTATATGGGTAAAAATTACCTGTTGAAGTGGATTTCATTTTAATGCGAGTTTTTGAACTCTAAATGATATAAAGAGGGGTTTTAAAATGTATATAAAATATTAATTTGAAATCATGGTGTGGATTCCTTTTAAAGAAAATGTATATATGAATATATTAAAGGTTTTAATTGAAATTATGTCATTTTCCTTGTTTTGGATGTTAAGTAGAATGAGCGTACTATATGGGTGGTTTTTTAATGTTAAAAATATTGATGATTGCTGGAACTGTGTTTTGATGAGTAAAATGGTCTTTCCATTCAGAGATATTTTTAGGTGTTAAAGACTGATGACACCTTTCTAAATGTTATTTGTTTGAGAAATGGGTGTTTGTGAACCTTGAGTGTTTTATAAGGTCAAGTGTTGAATCTTAGTTTCTAATGAGTGTCGGGATGGAACCAGATTTCTATAAAAACGCCCCACATCCTAGTTTGAGATAGTGGACATGATAGTTACACATATTTGGTACCATATGTTTGGAAAGTCACCCCACATCCTTGGATGAAATGGTGGACATGTCAGTTCCATGTATGCGATACTAGATGTCAAACATGACACTCCACATCCACAGTTGATATGGTGGACATAACAACTACAGGTATATGATTATGGATGTTTGACAAGACATTTTACATCCAAGGAAGACATAGTGGACACAAAATCTCCATGTTTATGATAATGGTTTTATAACATGATGTTCCACATATGTTGATGATAAATATGGGCATGATGTTCCAATCACATGCGTTTCTTTTTTGGACATGGTGATTTTTATTGGTATTTATGGTTTGTATATAGTTTAAGTGTTGTACTAAGGTTCCATGAATAGTTGATATTGATGTATGATGCCTCTTAGAGTAAATGATAAAAAATAGTATTCCTTAATTTTTTGAATATATCATGCTATGTTCTGTAATTTAGGTGACCGAACATGGTCAGTGTGGGTTGGGTTTGTTTGAGTGTCACATAAGACCTGAGATACATTGTATAATCAGTTAATAGTTGTTTTAATATGTATTTAATTTTGTATAATGGTTAATTATTCCAATATTTATCTATATACATTTTTTATCTAATGGAATTTTCATTAGATACCATAGGAGGTGGCCTATTGAGTATTACTCACACCCTACTCAGACCACCAATCCACATGGGTACATGAGATACTCTCACGTTTTTTTATAGGCACGGGTATGGGCTAGGGACCATGTTGAGTTTTTCATGATTAGGAATGATATATTGGATTTATTTAGGTACTAGGGATCAAGTACATGAAATGTCTTAGAGTTGTAAGTGGAGCCTAATATATTTATTTTTCAATTGTTCATTTTGTTTATGCGGGATCATCCTAGTGGGTGATTGATGTTTCATAAGTGTAATTTTTTTTCAAGAATTCATAGTATTTCAGTATGATATATTATTATATGTTTCATATTATTTATTCATTATAATATTTATGATGTGTATGATGTTTAGTTATTTTCTACTGGTTTCCCTATCTGATATGAGGGTAATGTCTCATCATAGTTCCACCCTAGACCCTCATTGTCAGTCGGTAGCCTTTGGAATATGATGATACATGCTTGAGGTCTTTTAGAAAACACGATCATCGAACTATTACAGTGGAATCCGGTTCAAGAAATTATAATTTAATATCATATAAGTGACATTATTATATTACTGTTTTGGATTTTCTAGACTATAATTATAATAATGTGTAAGAGTGTCTGATGGATACCGGTCTGGTGCATCATGAATACATGTTATTATAGAAATTTATTATTGTTGTGGATGTGATTTTTTTATAATTTGTTATGTTTAACATCTATTACATTTTTCAAGTTGTCCTCTTCCCTTAACATGGTTACCTCTTTAATTTGGTCCGTTGTTCTTCTCTTGAGGATTGAGAGAATTTATTGTGGAAAAGAATTATGTTACTAGAATTTATGTTTGTTTGAATTAATAGATTCTTTGTATAAATTTGTTAATGTAATTATGTAGTTATTATCATGTTAGGATGATTCCCAATGTGTTTTTGGTTTTCATGTAAGAATATATATATTTTGAGATCTACAGGAGGAACACACACCATGTAATGGTAGTACACATTGTGTATGTTCTATAGGGGATATTTCATGAACTAGGTATACATTGTGAATTTACAACATGCCATGTAAAGATTAAATGATTTTTAAAATTTAAAGGATAGTTTTTAATAAAAAAGTTAGTGTTTTTTGATTATCTGGGTCTCAAGGATTAGACGACATGTAAAGTTATGACATGCCACGTAAATGTTAGGTAAATGGATTTTAGGGTTCCTCTTACTAGAAAGGTTATTTAATTCATCCACAAATATTTTTCCCCATGACCAAGATGTCTTATCCAGTCATTTTTGGTGTCTCTGTTTAATCCAGATTGATATTTTTGTAAATTTATTACCTTTTTGGTTGGTTTTGGTCTCTCTATGATAGAAATTATTTCTAGTTATCCATTTTTATGATTGTTCTAGTGTCGTTGCATTGTGTTATCGTCTATGTGGGTTCATGGTGAAGTTTTATTTTTCTTTTATCTAGATCTATTGTGTAATCTTGTCTTAGGGGTCATTTACTTTATTGGCTATGGTGTGACAAGTGTTCATTCATGAGCTATGATAGGTTCCCTCTTCTCCACAAACCCTTTTGTTAAATAGAATCAAATATAATATTTTTATATTGTCTCTAGTTCCTCTGTTTTTGTTGCTTTTGTGATGTTATTATTGAAAAAAATTGGGTGTGTATAACCCTAATTTTGAGTTTTGTGGTTCTATCTCTAGCCTATGTTGGATGAATTTTAGTGATACTTTTTTTATAATTTGATTTAAAACTAAATTTGTAATGATTTTTTTCTATTTGTAATTTTTTTTAAGTTTTTGTCCTTAGTTTTTGGTAAAATTGAAAAGAGGGTATTTTTAAATAATTAATATGATTTCTGAAATGTATAACATTGGAATACATGGGTACATAGGTGGAAGGTGTACCTTAGGGATGTCGTCTATGTTATAGTTGGGAGGTTATATCATTGGGATTTTCTCTACTCCCTAGGCATTTCATAATAAAGACTTTTTTAAAATTGTTGGGGGGTTCACTCATGGGGTGTTCTTGTTCTCCATTAACGTATGTTCTAGGGACTTATTCTATACAAGTCATTATTGTGGTTCAAGTAGTGTTCTAGCCTTACCTGTTCAGTTCCTTCACATGATTTACATATTCTCAGACTTCTACTATTTAGGTTGTGATATTCATTATTTGGATTTTGATAAATGTTAATGTAAATTATGATTTTAATTGATATACCTATATTTTTAGGAAATGTATGAAAAAGTGAAATATTTACCATGCATTGGATAAAATATTATTTACTTATTTTCATGAAATATTTAATTTTAAATGACGATACTTGATAATTTATATATAGACTGGTTACGGAACACCTAGGTGGGACCCTACTACGCCCATTTTGCACACACTATATACCCCTTCTACGGTGGGTAGACCTGGGTATGTATTTAAATTTAGGGAAAGTCATCGTTTCATAGTGAGTTGGTGATGTTTTATATCAGCTTAGTAGAGTAGTTGCTGGTTAGATGGTGGGAGTCATCCCAATCAATCTCAAGGAGTAGTTTTTTCCGGTTTGGTTTTCTTTGTTGATAGACTTGTACTTGGAGATTGTGTCTACTCCTTGAGTTGTTTTCCTTTTGATGCATTCTTCAATTTATGGAAAATATTTACCTATTTTGATGTTATTCTGGTTATATATATGTTCCATTTTGTTACTTTTGGTGGGAAAAATTCATTCCCTTGGGTTGTTTTTTGATGACCATTTTCTAGTCACCAGCCTGTGGGGATCAGGAATTCTCATTGGGTAAGTGATGGGTCAGGTCATGTACCATTTTGATAGGGTATTTGGTTCTTTTCATTGCAGTTTGGTATCTGATATGGTTCTTCCTCAAGTGTCTTTCTCATGGGAATCCTAGTGGTGTAATGGCCTGAACCTCTTTGGTCTATTCCTTTGATGAAATCTAATGGTTGAGGTTTTCTAGGAGGTACCCATTTCAAGAGTTTACTAGAAATATCATTTTTTCAATGGTGAATTAGGAATCGTATGTTGCTAAAGGTAGGTTGCAATGTTGAGTCCTAAGAGTGAGTCACCAATGGTGACTCACACCAGTATCTTTCCAATAGGGACTGACACTGGTATCACTCCAACGGTGAATCGTGATGGTGAGTCGTCTAGTGGTAGATCACCCAATGGTGAGTCACCCAATGGTAACTCATCCACTGGTAGTTCATCCACCAATCACTCGCAATGGCGAGTCATCTCGTGGTAGCTCATCCAATGGTGAGTCTCCCAATAATGACTCATCAACTAGTAGCTCATCCAATGGTGACATGTAATAGTGACTCACACAATGGTTAGTCATTTTGAACAGTTTTTCAACATTTCATTTTTCACTAGTTTTTCGAGTTTGCTACATTTTTACTCCATTGATGTTATCCTTGATGTAAAATGCATTCAAATCCTTATTTAAATAGGTTAAAGGATGATTCAAAGCCCATAACTCCTATCTATATTTTATTAAGGGTACATGTGACTTTACTTGGTAAAACAACATGTCTTTGATGATATCCATCTTTAATGTCAATTCAAATCTGTTTTATATTCTTTGAGTCTCAGATCTAATCCTCCTAAGCCAGGGACCTTCCCTTGATTCATTCATTATTTCTCATTTCTCTTAGTATCAAGTTCCTAGAACATTTTTTTCTTGAAGAGTCTTCTGGTCAAACTGTAGTCCATGGATCGTCTTCCCCTTTGATCTTTTCCTACTGCATGTGCACCCCCTGTTTTAGTTCAAAAAGGAAGTTTCAATCTGTCTTCTATATAATGAATCTTTTACCTTCATTATTATAGGTTCCTTGATCTTTTTTCGCCCCTTTCTCAATTTCTTTTTATGTCATGTGATCTTCATATTTCTAATGGATATTTATTTGGTGTTAGTTGATGCGGTTGTGTTGCGGTGTCCTTAAGTGAATATAGTCATTGTAGGATAAGTGATCATGATCTATTGTGTTGAACCATTCTCATGCAAAGAACATCTCCATCCTTTTGATGTTGAGGATTCATTGATTCGCTATTCTGTATACATGCATTCGGAGAGTTAGAAAGATTTATCTTTCTAGATTACAATGAAATTAACATAATAAATATTTGAACTGGACTAAATATTTAGTATCAATTTCATAGTGTTGTTATTTTCCACATCATTTTTTAGATTGTGGGAGATCTTTTCCTTACCTACTCAGAATGTATGTATTGATGGAAATTGGAAAATAATGTTATATTGGGATTAATTATAAATTTATTTTCTATGGAAATAAATAGGGATGTTAATGAATATTGTTGTTGTTGTTGTAACTTGATGATAATAAAATAGATGCAGTTATGCATGTCTAATTGAATCTATTAGTTCAAGAAGGAATAAATTACCTCATGTGTGATAAAATACAATGACTTGTTGGGCTTTGAGTTACCCACTTTCTTGTAAGGTCCAAGCACCTTATGCTTTGGAGTAGTGACTGCTCGTCGTGTGTGAATGTTGAATGCCTTATTTAGGGCCAAGATCCTAGTTTCTATGTAGTTTGTTTCCTACTAATTTTTTTGTGCTGTGATCCTCAGAAGGATGAGCCAAGAGGGATTTTTGTGGAATGTGGGGTAGGGATTCCTTGTGGTTGTGGAAAATTTTGAAACCTATATTGGTGAGATACATCATTTTACGCTTGTGGGGGTTGGGGAGGACAACGGGGATGATGGAATAGGTTAGGCCGGGTCTTACCCATTGATGTGAAATTGGTTGTTGTTGAATATTTTTTTTATATATCATATTTACTTCACCCTTAGCTTGAGGCATATGGTCCTTCTTACCCTCCTTCCAAAAGAGGTGAAAATGCATAGGGTATTTCACTTGCTTTTCATGTTTACGTTCTTGAGGATGGATGGGTTTGTGCTCCTCATATAGGTGGAAAATACTTGATGGGTAGTTCATCTACTCACCATGTTGAGCCCCTGGAATTTTGTGGCATATAATTTTTTCCTAAAATACCAAGAAATATAGAAAATGGTAATGTTGTAAAATGAATGAATTAATGATGTTAAACCCACGGGGTTTGAGCTTACAGGGATGTAATGTTGAGGTTATACATCTGAGGAACTATGGAATCATTTTAGTTATACCTAGAGAGAATGGAACATTGTTATGATTCTTATTAAATGTAATGTTCAGTTTAATATGTTTAAATAAAGGGGTGAATAATTAATTAACATAAAGTAAAATTGATAGAAAATGGAAATACTAACTAAATGAATCTCTTTAAAATGGATTTGTTCTTATAGGGTATCTAGTCTTAGTAGTGTAAGCCGAGAGTCCCAGAGACGTGAGCGAAAGTTTAGTATAAAACTAGGTTATTCCCATAGTGTAGTTGTGATCTATTTTATATCCTATACTTTTTGAGTTTCAATACACTAATCCACCCTGTCAGCTAGAAAATCTGACACCCAGGGGATTCAGAGCCATGGGGGTTTCTCCAACATATCAGTGGGAGGATGGATGGTTGACTTCTCCCTTTGACCCCAAACAATTATCTTGGTAATTACTTATGCTGGTAGGCATGGTGGTTAGTTTTCTCCGTATTTGTATATATAGTGCCATAATGGGTCGTAGTTATTTCTCATAGATATATTCTAGATATATTTTCCTAATAACTACTATAGGTATAACATTCATTGGTTTTGATGACTTGATTACCCTTACTAGGGGTATGGGATGTGATGGGTTGATGTATAATACCTGAATTATGATAAATGTTATGCAAGATGTGGTGGCTCCTGGAAACTAACTGGTTACGTTTGGTTATGTGGAAGTGGTGGTGGTGTGTTGCAAGTGGTGGAGATTTTTGTACTTCACACCCATGGTCTTCAGGTTAGCCTTTTTTGTAGATAGATACTCAAGACATGCAACGTTGGAGAAAAGTGGCATACTAGTGGGGAAGTGGTAGATGGGTACCCTTGATATTCATTATTATATTATATAATCTCTTAGGTGATACTTGGTGAGATTATCCATACTGAGGCTGGTAACTTAGCATACCTTTCTAGGTGATGAGTTAGTTTCACTTTCTATTCATTTTGCTTTATCATTCTTTCTTTACATCTGCACGAGAGGCTCCAGGGATTATCCTACTATGTATATTGTTATAATCACACTAGGTTATATAAACAGTTTTTTTAAGTCACATAGAGTAGGATTGAAAGTAGGATGGTTACTACTATTTCAAAGTTTTGTACGAGCAGTTTAGGATTAGTTTCACTATCATTTTACTTTCTTTTGGTAATTTCAAATTTTCATTTCAATTTTAGTAGTTCTTGTATGACATTGCATATGTGCAATTGGGTTTATTTTACTTTTTGGGAGAGAAGAAGTTGGTCGGCGTCTATCTTATCTCTCCCTTTGGAGTGTTTTCTATTAGAGGGTAATTTCTCACATTAGTGTATTTACTATAACCTCGATGCTAGTCTCCAACCCAAGGCCTACTGAAGGCCAGAATAAGGCTTCATTATCTCTCTTAACCCATTGTAGGCCTATGATGGGTACACTATATGGGTAGGGGATCATGACTGAGTTGTATTAGAGGTCTTTTTGAGGGATTAGATGGACTTTGGAGTTAGGCATAGCTAAGGTTTCATGGGTTAGTGGGGAAATAGTGTCAACTAAGTTTATAAAGCACTGTAAACATGGGAGACCAGTAGAGACACTGGTATTTAGGTCCCCTGAGGATATATTACACAAAACATTAATCTAATTGTGGCTACTAAAAAAGTTGATACTAGATTCAAGGTAGAGGCATAGGAAAGGATCATGCATCATTATTCTTTGAATTTGTTCTTGAATGGTTAGAACTTGTGATAGATTAACCTAAAATTAATAAAAGAAAACAATTAATTAATTATAAATCCTTTCATATTACATGTTTTGTATCTATAAATATTTATTATTTTGCAGGTATGGATTTTGGTCAATGACATCATTAGGTTTGTGTAGAAAATGTTTGGTAGGTTGCGCCAGCAGATCATTGTAGAGTAGAGGTTAACGATGATGAAACATGGAGGAGGAAACTCTAAGAGTTTCAATTCTAGAGTCTGAAAAAGTTCAAATGATTCATTTCAGTTGTAGTGATGGAAGACTGGTAGGAGGAGTTTGAGACGGCCATTATTTTGATCTGTTCTCAGAATAAGCACATGGTATCATTTTTTTTTGATGATTCTATATGGGGTAGTGAGGTAATTCTAGTTCTTGTTCATTGGGGATTGTGAGGAGTTGGCAGTATCCTGATAGGAGTTCCGGTACCAGTTCAGAGTTGAGTCTCTTTCTTCGACCATGAAGGCAGCCATTCAACACGAATTGCTCACCCTTTTGTAGAAGAGCTCTAGTGTGTGAGAGTTCATGGTCAATTTTAGTAACCTTATATAATATGCTTTGGACCTATTGTTAGATGAGGAGTCCATGGTAAGGCATTTGTAGGAGGCTTTTCATTTAGAGATCCAGCACTTGGTTACTCCATTTATGATGAAATCATATCTTGAGGTGTTGGATATGGTAGAGGTCATCAAGATAATGTTATCCATACACAGATCATTGTGAGAGAGGAGTTGTTATGATTGCATACAAAGTAGAGCTATAGTATGGGGTTCTTGTCTTTTAGGATAGAATGGTTTCCCTTTAGCCAGGGGTAGGTCCTAGCCCTCAATGTCTTATTTATCTGAGGATAGTGGCTCTTTGGCCTATATTAAGGGATCAGGTGCTTGTTTTCCTTGTGCAGGACATGGTCATCAAAAACAATAGTGACCAACCTTTATTATCATTCAGCGTACATCATGTGTTCCACTTTAGGTTCCTCTATTGATGTAGTTTCAGCCAAAAAAATAGAAGCTGGTGTCACTTATTTTGGATTAGTAGAGAGAAGATGTGTTAGGTAGAGGACAGCCTCCGGACACTCCCTATCCTCATAGAGAAGAGCACGAACTTAGAGGTGGTTTCCATCAGGATCAGAGAGTTCATTGAGTAGGTTGTAGACAATTTCATGATTTTCCATTTCCAATGACAATCAAGACAGACGTCAATTGAGTTACATTTTTTTCTACATGGATGCATGCCTTATTTTATTCTTGAGTGACAAAGGCCTTCATATCCCCCTACATTTCCTATGCATTGGTACTTGAGCTAGGGAGGCTTCCAGTTCCCTTGGAATTTACTATGCTAGTTAGAGGTTGAGCTGAGTAGTTTGAAGTATACAGATACTGCGAGCTAGTTGTGGAGAATCACCACTCTTGGGGAGATTTTTGATATTTACAAGAACAACTATATGATTTCATCCTCATCATGGATTGTTTGTTTTCGGTACAGTCTATCATGGTTCACTTTTAGAGGCATGTGGTGTTCTTCAATGAATATGGAGAGCCATTATTTTTTGTGAGTAAGAGAGACCCTTGGATGGGTCAGGGGCATGTTCTGTCTTTATTATCCTTGATGGATAATAGGATATTGAGTTTTTTAGAGGTTCAATAGTTGGTGTTTCCTTGTGTTGTGGAAGGGTGACTTGATGTCTTTCCAGAAGAGGATGATGTGTTAACCCTTAATGGGAGATCGATTTTGGGATCAATCTATAGTCAGGAATGTCACCTATATCAATGTATATATATAGCATAGCTACTTATGAGTTGCAAGAGCTGTGTATATAGCTTGAGGGTCTATTGTGGTGCGGTAGAATTCACCCAATCATGTCACTATGCGGTGAACTAGTTTTTTTCATAAGGAAGGCTGATGGAAGTTTGTGATTTTGTGCCAATTATCGTCACTTGAACGGAGTGATGGTGAAGAAATACTATCCTCTTTCGTGTATTGATGGTTTATTCAATTACCTAAAGGATTAAAGTTGGTTCTCAATGATTTATTTGGAGTTAGTATATCATCATATGCATGTGAAAGATGAGGATTTCCCGAACACTAGTTTATGTTGTTGTCATGGGCATTATGAGTTCCTTGTGATTCCATTCGGTGTGATGAATTCTCTAGTTGTGTACATGGGTATGATTAATGTTTCGTTCCCTGAGTTCATGGATAAGTTCATGTTATGTTTGATCAATGGAATCTGTATGAACTCTGCATCCCTAGAGGAGCATGCAAAGAATATTCATGCTATTTTGGGAGTTCTTCATCATTAGTGGCTATTTGCAAAGTTTTAGAAATATGAGTTTTGGGTTTGAGATGCCCATTTATTAGTGCATGTTTCATCCTTGCAGTAAGTAGTTATAGATACATAAAATATAGAAGCAGTTTTGTCATAGGAATCTCCCAATACATCGGTAGAGGTGTGAAGTTTCCCTAATCATAAAGTCTATTATAGGAGGATAATAGCCAATTTATATTGTTTTGTGACTCCTTTGATAGTGTTGACCAGAATTTATTAGATTTTCTTGTGGAATAAACAATATCAGGAATCTTTTGAGTATCAAAAGGGGATGTTGGTCGAAGCTACAATTCTTTGTCTTCCAATAGAAGGGGTTCAGTTTTTGGTTTTTTGTGATGCTTTACTTTTGGGGTTAGGCTATGTTCTTATATAGTAGAGAATAGTCATTTCTTATGGGTCTCAGTAATTTTGTCCCCATGAATGTATCTATTCCACCCATGATCTCTATTTTATATAAGTAGTGTTTTCCCAGAAGTTATAGAGACATTACCTCATTGGTGAGCATTTTTAGTCTTCACCGATCATAATATCCTGATGTATGTTTTCTCCTAATAGGAATTGAACTAGTGATAGAATCAGTGGATAGTGTTCTTATAGGATTATTACTTTTAAATTTCATAAACACTGGGAAAGGGGAATGTTGTAACTGATACATTGAGCAAGAGATCACGTAGTGATGTTGTGCATAAATTAGGTGATTCCTGGAGAGTAGTGGAAGGACATTCGTCATTGTATCTATATATAGGAGAAGTTGGGGGTAGATATTATCTTTTTCAGATGAAAATGCTATAATCTATGGTACAGCAGGTAGAAGAGCCCAAATTGGTGGATCTTGAGGTTGATGTCTGGAGATACTGTGTTGTTTGTGGTGAGGCCCCTGATGGTTGGTTTGAGGATGAACAACACTGGATGTTATTTCAAGGAATTATTTTCATTCCTTCAGTGATGTGTGAGATGGTTCTGATATATTCCTATAGTTCACCCTTCACAATACATCTTAGCATGAAAAATATGTACTGAGATTTGAGAGGTTGGTTTAGGTGGCCAGCATTGAAGTGTGTAGTTTCAGAGTTTATGTCTCAATACTTGGTCTATCATAAGGTGAAGGTCGAGCAACATGTTCCTAGTGGGTTTCTCTATCCATTATATATTCTTAAATGAAAGTGGGAGGACATCTTGATGGTCTTTGATATCGTTTTACCTTGAGATCTATGATTTTATGACATTATAAAGGTAGTATTGGATAGTTCGAAAAAATATGTATAAATTATAATGATGAAGGATTTGAGGTCAATGGAGGTTTTGTCGAGGAAATATATGGAAGAGGTGTTGAGACTTCGTGAAGTCCTCAGGACGATCATTTTTTATCTAGATCCTTACCTCAAATGTGTGGAGAGGTCTCCATCATGCTTTTGGTTCTCAGCTATGTATTATCACTACTTTTCACCTACAGAAAAATGGTTATATTGAATGGACCATCCAGACTCTTGAAGGAATGTTTCACTCTTGTGTCTTGTATTTTGGAGGTCCTTGTATGAGGAATTATCCTTGGTAGATTTCTCTTACAACAATAGTTTTCACTCCACCATCGGTATGGTGCAATTTGAAGCCTTGTATGAATGATCTTTCTGTTCTCCATTATGCTGGACTAGGGTAATAGAGTCATCAATTCCCAAACATGAAGAGGAATAGAGTACAACATAGATGGTTTAGATTATTTGTGAGAGGATGAAAGTGGCATAGGATCGTCTGAATTTATATTCTGATCATAGGAGGAGACCTTTAGTGTTTTATGTTTGGGATCATGTGTATTTGAACACGACTTCCCGTTGAGGGAAGTGAAGGTTTGTTCATGGGAGTTATCTTTCTCCCTGGTTTTTTTGGTCATTTAGAGGTGTTGCTTTATGTTGGAGTTGTGGAATATTGGGTAGCAATTCCCCCTCTGATAAGTCACATACATGATGTTTTCCATATAACGTAGCTCTTTTGTCATCTTCAAGATGACTCACACATCATCCATTAGGGAGAGATATATTTTTATGATGATGAAACCATCGAGGAGTGGCCTATAGAGATCTAGGACTACTAGAAGAATGTTTTGCGTGATCATTCTATCCTTGTATTTCATGTATTATGGGCGCATGATGGCATAGAAGAGAGTACCTGGGAACTTGAGTCGGAGATAAATGCATAGTACCCTGAGTTGTTTGATGTTTAGATCTTCTATTTTAATGTTATTTGTCTTGTGGTTATGGACCATTTACATTTATGATATGGATTTCAATGGTTTCTTATTGTGGCATTCTATTTTTTGAGAGGTATCTCCCTCGGTAGAGTGTTTAGGTTCGGGTTTTGTTTTTCGTATGTTCTCACGTTGGTCCTTTTTTTAGGAGGTTGTGCTTCAGTGGTGGAAATATCTTTGAAATGTATCTTGTAGGGTGGTGGGTTACACCCCTTCTTTTTTTCGCTCTCTGGGTAAGTTTTTGAATCTCGAGGGTGATAATAGTTTGATATGTATTTGATGTGAAGGAATGGACCTATCCGGTCTATTCCTTTGTTGAAATCTAGTTGATGAGGTGTTCTAGATTGAAGTGGTGACTCATTTCAAGAGTTTACCAAAAATATATTTTTTTGAATAGTGAATCACAAATGGTAGGTCACTAATGGTTGGTCATGATGGTGAGTCTTAATAGTGATTTTCCAATGGTGACTTCCACCAGTATCTGACAAATAGTGACATGAGTCAGTATGTCACCAACAGTGACTCGAATAGGTAGCTTGCCAATGGTGACTCACACCAGTAGCTTGCCAACAATGACTCGTGATGGTGAGTCATCTAGAGGTAGCCCATCCAATGGTGAGTCAACCAACAGTGACTCATCCAACGATAGATCATCTACCAGTGACTCGTGATGTTGAGTCATCCAGTGTTATCTCATGCAACAGTGAGTCACCCAACCATGACATGTTTATCATTAGCTCATCTACCAATGACTCATAATAGTGACTCACCAAATGGTGAGTCATTTCCAACAGTTTTTCAATATTTTAGTTTTCTCTATTTTTTCATGTTTGATAATGTTTCACCCCTTTGATGTTATATTTTATTTAAAATTAATTCAAATAATTATTTTATAGAATTTAATAATGATTCAAATCCCACAAATCCAATCCAAATTTCCCTAAGGGTTTGGGTGAATTTACATGGTAAAACTGCATGGATTTGTTGATATCTAGAATTAATGGATATTCAAAACTGTTTCATATTACATGAGTCCCAAATTTAATCCTTATAAGTCAGGGACCTTCCCTTTATTCATTCCTTCTTCGTTATCTTGGTACCAAGTGCATAGAACCTTTCTTTCATAGGGATTCATGCGGTCGAACTATAGTCCTTGGATCATGTTCCCCTTGGATATTTTCCTCACTACTGGAAAATAGCCCTATACCCATGGTTTTTCAAAAAACCGTGGGTATCGGGGTGCCCTATACCCACAGTTGTCAAAATAGTGGGTATATGTATAGTTTGAGAACCTATACCCACAGTTTTGGAAAACTGTGGGTATAGGTCACCTATACCTATGGATTTCCACAAAACCGTGGGGATAGAGTTTTTTCGAAGTCTTATACCAACGGTTTTGTAAAACTGTAGGTATAGGTGTTTATTTCAAATCCTATCCCCATGGTTTTGGAAGAACCGTGGGGATAAATATTTTTTTTCGAACACATATACCCACGGTTTTCGAAAACCGTGGGGATAGCTTCAACATATTATGGCGGAAAAAAATGGGTGGGAAACAAAAACAATTTGGTGGGAAAAATTATACCCACCATCCGAAATAATATATTTAGTTTAATAGAAATTTAGATACAAATTAATTCTTTGGCTCGGTTGGTTAGGCGTTTTGTATTTGGTGAAATGGTCGCGGTATCGAATCTCTCTGGACTCTATTTTTTGAATACAGATATGAATTAATATATTAATATAAATGCATATTAATAATAATGTTGTTGATGTGGCTTAGTTGGTTATGCGCTGAAAGAGATCTGCTTTAGATGCGGGTTCGATACCCGCTGACTTCCTTTTTTCGTAACACACTCAGGTATTAATATATATTTACAAATATAGATTTATATAAACATAAATGGTGCAGCCGAGGTGGTGAAGACCGGTGAAATGCAGGTACACAGGTGCGTGGCATTGTGGGTTCAATACCTGCAGGCTGCCCGTTTTTAAAATTTTTACCCACGGTTTTAAAACCGTAGATATAAGAGTTTGACACACGGATGAGGCTTTGATGTGGTGGAAAAAATATATACCTACGGTTTTGGAAAACCATGGGTTTAAGAACCCTATATTGATGCCACTCAGCCCCATGGTTCCCAAAACTGTGGGTATAGGCTATACCCACGGTTTTGGGGGCTATACCCACGGTTTTGAACCGTGGGTATAGGCAGTTTTTCCAGTAGTGCCTACTGCATGTGCACCATCTGTTTTGGTAAATCCAAGAAGTGCTGATCTATCTTCTATATAATAAATTCTTTAAATCTATTCTTATAGGTTCCTTGATATGTTTCCTTTTTTATTTCCTTTCCATGTGGTGGCATGTGATATCCATGTTTCTAATAGATCTTTTATTGGTGTTGGTTGGTGTGGTTGTGTCATGGCATCCTTATGTGGATGTTTTCATTATCGGAGATGTAAATTTGGTCCACAATATTGTCCCATTATCATGAAAGTAACTTCAAAAAACTTTTTAGTTATGTGATTCGTAGCTTCTCTATTATATTTAAATTTAGTTGTATAGTTATCATGATTTATCCCAATGGATCATAATGAAATTGACATAATAAATATTTGAACCGGATTAAAGAATTGGTATCAATTACTTAGAGAAGTTATTACCTATTTATTTTCTAGATAGTGTGAGATATATGCATTTATTTTTTATCATGTCATTATTGATGGAAATTTTTAAAGAATGTAAAGACGGAATTAATTGTAAATTGGTTGGCTTAATAAATAAAGAGGCATGTTAATGAATCTGGTTGTTGTAGTTGTGACTTGATGTTAATTGAATCGGTCAATTCAATATGGAACAAAGAACATATTTTGTGTTAAAAGATAATTCCTTGTTGGGTTTTGAGTTACCCATATTTTTTAAAGGACATGCACATTATTCTTTGGAGTTGTGAGTGCTTGTTGTCTATGAAGGATTAATTCCTTGTTTAGGGCCAAGGTCCCAGTTTTTGTGTTGTTTGTTTCCTAATGCTTGTGTTGTGGTGTGAGCCTTGGATAACAGAGCCTATAGGGCTATTGTGGTATGTGGGGGTAGGGATGACCAATGTTTGTGGCATCAATTGACACATATAGTGGTGAGATGAATTGTTTTATGCATGCGAGTGTTAGGGAGGACATCAGGGATGATGGAACAGTTTAAAGTTGTGATTACTCATTGATGTGAATGTGGTTGATATTAAATCCTTTGATTGTTTATCTACATTAATATCCCCACTACTTAAGAAAGATGGTATTACTTACGCTCCTTCCAAAAGAGGTGAATACATGTAGGGTATTCCACATGCTTTCTGTGTTTAGCTTCTTGAGGATGGATAGGTCTACACTCCATCTATTGGTGGAATAGACTTGATGGGTAGTTCATCTACTCATTGTGGTGATCACCTCTAATTAGGTATCTTAGAATGATTTCATATAATACATGGAAATATAAAAAAACTTGATGTTGTTAAATAAATAAATACTTGATGTTCAACCCATGTAGTTGTATATTTTTGTGATATAATGTTGAGGTTACAATTCAGAGGAATTTTGGACTCATGTTCGTTATTCCTGGAGATCATGAAACATTACTATGATTCTAATGAAATGTAATGCGTAATTTGATAATGGTTAATTAATGGTTATATAATTGATTAACATAAATAAAAATTGAAGGCAAAATGATAATTTTACTTAATGAATCTCTATAAAATGGTTGTGTGATTATGGGTAAATTAGTCTTAGCAGTGGCAGCTGGGTGTTTGAGAGACGTGATATGCTATTGAGTATAATACTATGTTATGCCCATAGTGTAGTTTTAAGGTATACTATATCATTTAATTTTTCTATTTCTATATGATAATCCACCCATTAGGTTAGGGAAACTGCCACACCAAGGATTCTGTTCCCCAGGGGGTATGTTTTTCCAAACATATTAGTGGGAGGATTGATGGATTACTACGTACTTTAACAAAAAAAACTATTCTCTTGGTAGTTACTTGTTATGGTTGGAACAACCGTTAGTTTTTTTCATATATATTTTTACATAGATATAATGTCTTGTGGTTATTTAAAAAACATATAATCTAGATATAGTATCCTATGGAATACTACAGGTATAACATGCATTGGCTATGATGGATTGAGGATCCTTAATCGGTATACGAGAAGTGATGGCTTGAGGTATAATACCCAACATATGATACATGTTATGTGAGATGTGATGGCTTCCAGAAACTACCTACATAATATTGTTTATTTGTATGTGGTTGTGATGTGTTGCATGAAGTGAAGGTTGTGGTGCTTCTCCCATGTGTCTTCGAGATATCTATTTTTGATAGAGATTCTCAAGACGTGCGATATTGGGGAAATGCGGCAAACCAATGGGGAAGTGGTAAAAGGGTACCCTGGATATTCTTTATTATATTATATACTTTTTTATACGATACATGGTGAGAATATCCATGGTGAGGTTGGGACCATAACATACATGTTTAGGCAGTGGAAGTTATTTTTTATTGATATTTAGAAATTGAAAATACATGGAATGAACCATTCAAGGAGGGTGAAAGTGAAGTAGGCGAAGGTCATCCCCTAGTAATACACTCTAACACTCAACCAGAAGAGTGTCTAGACAGGAATAAACCATAATCTCCTCATCCTGCCTACCCATACAAGTGACAGAGTTCTTCGAAAAGTTAGTCACCCTCTAACTGTGATGAACCATCCTTCCTTGATTGGTCTCCGCTTTACATCTATGAATGAGGTATGTCAACTCCCTAGGTATCACCTGGCATCCCTGTAAAGACTTCACAAGGACTTCAAAGCCTGATTCAATCTCTACCATTTGTAAACCCCACCTCCGACATACCATCAATCTGGAGAGTAGGGCCCAAGCCTCCACACCCAAGGAGTTACCCGGACCATAGTAAGCACTAAACCTGATGTGGATTGATCCCCTTGAATCCTATAAAACCCCACCTCCCCTCATAATCCCCTCAATGTAAGAGCCATAACTGTTCAGTATCAAACCACTGTTCGAAGGCTGCCATCTAACCCAACATCTACTCTCCCTGCTCTGCATGCATGGCCTACTGAGTAGGTTGAATATTTTGACTGAATATTTCCCTTATTTAACAAGAGAATCCAACTCAACGATGAGGGATCTTAACCACATATTCATGAAGAAAATAGATCATTTGGATCCCATTAGAACATGGTTGTGTTCCGCCCAAATGTTCTAGCATATGGACATAAGAATTATAGTCTGAGCAGTGTGCTCCATGGTTCTGTTCTTAGTACCAAGAAACCACTCCATAAACAATCTCTATAGTGACTGGGATTCATTATCAGTGTTCGAATGGGGAGTGAAGAAAGAACCTAGGTAGGAGGCCCATTGTCCTTTAAAAACATATAAAGCATTAACTCTGCCTTCAGACTCTCACAGTAGTAGCATCGAGAATCCATGGAGATACCATTTCATTGGATGTTCTCCTTAGTTGGGATATCCTTGTTTTTGTTCCACCAAAGAAGAAAACTCATTCTCATTGGAATTTTAATTGTTGTTTACTGTGATTTAGTATGATTTCATTACATTTTCATGGGAGGCTTCAAGGAAGATTCTACTGAGTAGAATATTATACTCACCCTATGTTATATAAAATGTTTTTCATGTCACTTGGAGAATGTTGGAGATCAGGCTGGTTATTACTAGTTCAGAGTTCTATAAGAGTTTCTCATGTTTTGTTGTCATTGTTGTTTTACATTCTTTGGATACTTTCAGTTTCCCTTTCAGTATTAGTATTTCTTTCAAGAAATTACATATGTTAACTTGGTTATATTTTACTTTTTTCTTAGTAGGATTTGGTTGGTGTCTATCGTATCTATCTCTTTCACATGTGTTCTCTTTGAGGTTAATGCCTCCCATATGTTTTTTTACTCTACCCTTATACAAGTCATCTACCGGGGGGTCTACTGGAGTTGGTAATTTGGTGTCATTATCTCTCTTCTCTAATTTCCATTCATAGAGTGGTACACTTAGTGGGGAGGGTGTCGTTATAGGTGGACATGAGATAGGATTTTTTGACTTGATAGGTATGTTGTAATGAGTTCTTGGTCATATCATGTCGTGATG
Source organism: Viscum album (assembly GCA_963277665.1). Taxonomy (NCBI): domain Eukaryota; kingdom Viridiplantae; phylum Streptophyta; class Magnoliopsida; order Santalales; family Viscaceae; genus Viscum; species Viscum album. The sequence goes on along the minus strand of OY728132.1, from coordinate 2,118,411,413 downwards.
AGACTCAATTTACCATGGAATGTTGGGATGTTTGTCTCTTATTTTAAATTCTTGATGTTAATCTCACTTTTTATTATTGGTTTTCTAGTTTAAACACAAATTTTTATATTTAATAATCATTTCTCTTATTATGATGTGCAGCATCATTCCCACAAAACATGTTCTTCGAGATACTCAGGAGGGTGAAGGTGATGCTTCTCAAAGAAATCCTATGATGGTTCAAAACGTTATTGATGTTATCAAAAGATAAGTTCATGTTTTTGATCAGAATGTTCCACAAGTTTATAATGAAATCATTAAGGTACATCAGGGTACTATTAGAGAAAGAGGTCAATGATGGGATTTTTTCATGAGGAAACAATGTACATTAATGGTACTAATGAAACTCAAGAGGTGGTGGAATGGATGGAAAAATAAATTAGATTTTATACTTCATTGATACATCTAAGAGTATCATGGTTATGTGTGTTGTGGTTTTACATGAGGATCCCGGTAATAGGTGGTGGGATTCCATTGTATAGGATGATAAGAAAATGGTCTTCGACATGAAGGGTTTCAAGACTCTCTTCTTCCAGTATTTTTTTTCAAGAGTCACTAATAACAGTGAAGTCTCTTGAGTTACTATCCTTTTGTAAAGGATATCATGAAGTTTCATCATACACCAATCATTTTACTATGATTTTTTATTTTTCACCATAATTTATAAAGACTGAAGAGCTAAAATCTAGAAAGTACCAAAAGGGTCTATGAACAGATTTTATATTGTTGGTGTTTATACTAAAGCTTTTTAATTATGCATAGGTAGTAGAAAAAGATAGTATCAAATAACAAAATATGGTAGGAAAGGATGGATATTCCACCCCTTCACTTCCACCTTGTTGAAGAATTTGTGGCATGCTAAGAAAAAAAGAAAAAGTTGTAAGAGCATCATAAGAGTGGTGGAGGTGGTTCTCAAAAGTAGGCATCTTTAGCACCTCTAGTTGCAGCTAGTGGGTTGCCTCTAACTTTATATTAGTATAGAATGTTCAGACACACTCTATGTTATTTTCATTTATATATAAATAAATGTAACAACTATGAACGTTATGTTCATCTAGATCATTTCTGTCAGTCTTTGTCTACTCCTTGATATGGCCAAGGATCGTCATCTCCAAATGTTACTACAACATAGAAAGATACATAAAAATACAATAATGCTTCAACCACATGCTTCAAGAGTGAATTACCTTCTTTTAGTAGATGATTTCCTAGTGGGCATAGATTTTTTTCCAAATATAGTAAGAGGTACCATCATTATTTCATCCTAAGTAGGGGTTTCTTTATTTGATATGGGTACTTCCCAATCATTTATATTTGTCATTTTGGTTAGTATTCTTATCTTTAAGATGGAACACATTCCATTTTTATGGGGTTATATTCACCTCTTGGGAAGAGGAATGAGAATGGTTTTGGTATACTTTTTCTTCAATGTCAGTAGTTGATACATTTTTAGGTTGGGAGTTTATTATTCTTGATGGATAATTTTTTTTCATCATCATTGGGATGGATATGATTTTTTCTTAGAACTTTGAGGTTTATTGTTATCATTAGAATGTCTCATTTCATATAGATGATGAGAGATCATGGGTATTTTAGGAAGAATATGACTATAAGTTTGGTCATGCAGGACTCTCCTACCTAGATCTAAAAAATTTGTTGTCTGTTATTGTAGATTAGGCTGGTGATGTTTCCACTATTGTTGATCTTCACACCATTTTTTCGGTTTTTTTATAATTTCATAGAAAATTTCTCTGGGATTTATCTACAGAGGGAGGTAGAGTTTAAAACTGACTAGGTTCCAAGGACGTAGTCAATATTGAAACCTTCTATTCATATAAAACCAATAGATCTAAAAGACATCAAGAATTAGTTCGAAAATCTAGTAGAGAAGGGTATTGTTTTCTCTAGTTTTTCTCCTTAGGTATCCCTATTGTTGTTTATCATGATGGATGATGGTTCTCTTCAATGATGCATAGACCATCAGATGTTAAACTAGTTAACAATTAAGAACAAGTATCATTTTCATCATGTGAATTATTTTTTTACTAGTTTAAAGGGGAAATGTGGTTTTTGAAGATTTATCTTCAATTGGGTTATCATCAACTAAATATTTGGTAGTGTAATGTACCAAAAGATGATTTTAGGAAAATGTTTAGACGTTATGAATATCTTTTTATTCCATTTGGTCTCACCAATTCTTATCATGGATTTGATGAATTTGATTTTCCACATTGACACATTGGTTGTAGTGTTTTTAGATGAAATTTTTGTTTACTCAAAATCATAGTGCGATCATAATCACCATTTGAGGTTGTTTTTTGAAATCATTATTACTCACGATCTGTATGGAAATCTATCAAAATACACTTTTTGGATTTAATAATAAATGTTCTTCAAGATTGTGATTTTGGATCAAGGCTTATCAGTTGATATTGATAAGGTAAAGGATATCATTTGATATGAAGAGTCGAAAAATGTCATTGGGGTACATAAATTCCTTGGTCTTGTTGGTTACTATCAATGGTTCAACAAGGATTTCTCAAATTTGGAATCACATTTGACTTATCCTTCCATATAAGTGGTGAAATTCATATGGTATTCAATGTTTCAATATTATTTCAACGATTTGAGACAACTTATAACGTATTCTCCTATTTTGATCTTGATTGATTCTGATAAGGGGATATGCTTTTTGTGATGCTTCTAGTAATGGTTAGGGTTATGTGCTCATGAAATAAGATTGTGTGGTGGATTAGAGTTATTTTCATACTAAACTGCATGAGAAGAAATACCCCACTCATTATTTACGGATTTGCATCGTTATTCTGCTGCTTAGTTTTTGGGGGAATTATATTTTCTAGGAAAAGGTCAAAAGTATTTTCTTACTATAAGATTCTATATTATATCGTGTCTCAGAATGACTAGAATATTTTATAGAGATAATGGGTGGAATACCTTTAGAGATTTTACTTGGATATCCCCTACACCTAGAGAAAGATAAATTTCATTTCAGAAGCTCTTATAAGGAATGTACCATCACAAGATGTTTTGGAATCAAAAGAAGAGTGGATTCTTATGGGATTTTTGGATTAATTGCATCTTGATTCCCAAGAGAATGTTTTGGACATGTTTTTTACCATTGATTGATCATGTTCATCTATTCATGAGTCTATTCTACATATTCAGTAGTCGGATTTTGCATTCATAGTAGTTTTAGAAACCCTATATTGTGGGGAGACCATTTTGGGTTTGTCTATCTCTTCAGATAGTATGCTCTATTTGGGGATCGGTTTATTATCCAATAAATAGAAAGGATATAGGTTCTTTATTATCACTGTTCTTCATCATATATTCAATTGAGTACTATAAATATGTATTATGAAATGAGATGGTGATTCTGGTGTTCATGTATAAAGAATGGCATTTTAGAGTATGTTTCCCACTATTACACCTACCAATAGATAGAGGAAGGGAATTTGAAACCATATGATTTTCATTAACCTCCAATAGTATAATTTTATAATTGGGAAAGGGTATCCATGGACTTTATTTTTAGATTACAATATACTCCTTGAAGATGGAATTTTATCTGGGTGGTGATTGATCAGTTTATAAAGTCATATAATTTCACTCCGATCAAATACACTATAAAAGTTGTACATCTAGGTAAGCTATTTATAAAATCAATTATGAGGCTACATGGGGTTCCTTCATCTATTATTTCAATCATGGGTCCTAGGTTTACTTTATGGTTCAAGAAAAGTCTACAAGGGGTTATGGGGGCTCAGGTCAGATGGATTATACACTACCATACATAAAAAAATGGTAAGATGGAGCGTGTTATTCAGATCTTATAGAATTATTTCTTGTTTCTGTCTTAGATTTATGTGGGTTATGGGACAATTAAATTGGTCATATTGATATTTCATATAACAACTGTTAGTAGTCATCGATCAGAATGGATACTATTGAGGATTTGTATAGTCGCTCGTGCATGTCACCTCTTTGTTGGGAAGAGGTGGTCAAATATTCTTACCTGGAAATGAGTTTGGTTTAGGATACATCTTCAAGTATTCATGATATATAATGGTTCCTAGATACAACATAGAGTTAGCAGAAATCCTATCCAGATAAACATCATTTACCTTTAGTTTTTTCCTCAGGTGAATGGGTTTTCTTGAAATTTTATCCATATTAAGGTTTTCGTATGTATAGAAAATACTAAAATTTTGATCTGAAATATATTATACCATTTTTTTCACTAATCATCTTGTGGAATTTTCTTATTGGTTAAATTTTTTATTCATTTGACAGGTTCTAATGATGTTTTCCACATATCACAACTCAGGAAACACCATATTTATCTATCTTATGTTCTTAATTAGTAAGATATTGAGGTAGAGTGATATGTTTCTATTTCAGAGTAGCTTGTATAGATCATGGACTATCAAGTGAATGTCTTTCATTCGAATTCTATTCCATTGGTTAGAGTGTTGTGGCAGCCCAGATCAGTTTATCAGGATACTTAGGAGAGTTAGCCTTTGATAAAGGGAGAAATTGCCTCACCTCTTTATTGTACAAAATTCTTCCCCCTGACTTTCCAAGGACAAATATTATTATTATCGGGAGTTTTTAAAAGCCTATAACATGAATTCAGGTAATTCCTATACCATTACTTGTTTTCCTCTTTAATTGGGTGCATATTTGGACTCTCGGGGACTGTGAGAATTGTTTGGGGAAAATAACTTAGGATTTGAGTGTGTTTGTCTATTTGAATTAATGGAGTCTATGTATAAATATGTTAATGAATTTTTGGGGTTCACCTCATGATCATAAAATTTCTAAAGTATTTTGGGATTCCATGTAAGAATCTATATTTTTTCAAGACTGCATGAGGAATACACACCCAATAATGGGAGTACAATATGTGTAAGTTATGCAGGTAATATTCTATGATCATAATACATAAATTTAATGGATTACAAGTCATGTAATTATTATACACCATTTAATGTTAATATTTTAGTTTTAATAAAAATTCGATGGTTTTTAGAGTATCTGAGTCCCATGTACTAAACATCATGTAATGGGATTACATGCTGTGTAAATTTCACAGAAAGAGATTTTAGTGTGCTTCTTGGTAGAAATGTTGTTTCATTATTTCACAACTCCTTTTTCTCTTGACCTAGTGGATAATCTGGTGATTTTGGGAGTCTTCATTCAATCTAGAATGATATGTTCAGAGATTGATCATTGTTTAATTTGGTTTTCTTATCCCTGGGTGAGTAATTCATTATTATTCTTCATTTTATTGATCACAGCAGCATTGTTGCATTGAATTATCAAATTTTTTGGCCCGTAGTGATATTTCATTTTTTATCTCTAGACACATTATGCAATATTGTTCTGAGGGACATTTCCTTTTTTTGTAGTGTGGTAAGTGTGATTTTTTGAAGTATGTGTTCTTTCCTCTTCTCTATTAACCCTTCTATTAAATTGAATATATTATAAGACATGTATATTGGTTCTAGGGACTTTTTTATTATTTTTGTGATCTTCTTGTGGGGGTCCTTTGTGGGCATATATGTCCTGATGTTAGATGTAGGTGGTTCCATCCCTAGAATTTTTGGATGAACTATATTTCTCTTTTTTAATAAATTGATTTATTAATATATTTGGAATTATTTTTATCTGTTTGTAAATGGATTTTTGATAAAAGGTGGGGTTTTGATGCTTTTTGGTAAATGATTAAAATATTATTTTCAAAGCATAGAAATTATTTTTAAAATATAGCACATGGGATGTTGTGGGTATGAAGGTGGAAGGTGTGTCTTATAAAAATAATTTATATTACCATTAGTAGGTCAGCTCATGGGGATTTTATTTACTCCCAAGGTCTATTATTCTATAGAATATTTTTAAAATTGTTGAGGGTTTCACTCATGGTGTGTTTCTCTTATCCTTTGGCCCATGTTCTAGGTACATGTTGTGCACAAGTCATTGTTTTTGTATGAGTAGTCTACTATCCTGACATATTGAGTTTCTTTTTATGGTTTATATGTGCTTGTATTTATACTAATTAGGTGGTAATATTCATTCACTATCTTTTGATAAGTGATAATGGAAACTATGATTGAAATTGACATACCATCATTTGTTTTGAAAGTATTGCAAATAGTGAAATATTTACCATGATTATGATAAAAAAAATTACTATTATCATGCCATATTTTTTTAAAAATTAGCATACTTGAGCTTCTGTATAGAGACTTATTATAGAACATGTGGGTGGGTCCCTAATAATCTGGTTATCTCACACCCATCATACCCCTTTGGCAGTGCATATACCTTGTTATGTCTTTCAATCTTGGAAAAATAAAGTTGTTATTGTGAGGCATTGAGGATATTTTTCAGATGAGTGGAGTTTCTTGTGGTGAGATAGGCGGAGTCTGGAAATTATATCCCATGGAGTAGCTGTTTTCCAATTTGGTAGTCCTTTGTGGTTGTACTTGTATTTTGAGATTTTTTCTAATCTTGATTTTTTTTGTTTTTTTTGTAGTCTTTAAATTATATAATATATTTATCTTTTCCTATATTATTCTAGGTGTATATATGAGTCATTTTATTGCTTCTGGTTTATAGATATCATTCCCTTGGTTTTTGTTTTTTGTGTGGGTGCTTTTTGTTATCCCATGCGGATTGGGAATACCATTAGAGTATGTGATGGGTCAGTTTGGTTAATAGTTTGAGAGTGTATTCAGGGTGGTTCCTTGCATCATGTTATGGATGTATATAATTTTCACTTTGATCTATTCAGATGTAGTTTGGATTTGATAAATCCTGATAGATTTCTCACTCTTCGATAGTTGGAAAGAGGCAGGTGATTTGGTTTTGGCTATTGGAATATAGAGGCAAGAGGTGCCTCATGCATCAGGGTAATCATGTAGGATTTACTTTTTAAATTAATTATAGTGTGTGATATTATAGATTTCATACTGATGGTGGGTTCTATATATCTATAGTGAGATGATCAATGATTAAGACATTCGTGTTGTCCTTATTCATAGTTGGTTTAATGAAATTAGTGGGTTAGTTTGTTATAGGTGTATGATCATTCAAATCATTGTGGGTAGGTTTTGGTTTGAGCATTGTTAAGCGTTATATTCCTCTATGGAGTAGTCTTATGTGTAGATCCTCAGAGAGGAAATATTCCCCAGTTAACAGAGGTTGTTTGGTTGTGGGGTATTTTATTATTTAATCCCTTAGAAATGGGTGTCCTTCTATGTTGAGGTTGTGTGATGATGAAATAGGAGAATGGATGATGCCTCATGAGTTTTGTGTCATCTATGGGTAGGTTTTTACCTAGTATTTTAGATGTTGTCTTTTATGGGAGACTTAAACAGTGGCGACTGGTGGGAGATCCAAATTTCTGTATTTATGTGACTCTAGTTTATAGAGTTGGTGTGGTTTGACTATCAAGGGTGACCTACAAGTGGATTCAATCAAGATGTGTGTGACATTGTGTGTTTGAGGCATAAGTGGATGCTATGGATTCTTTATAGTGGTGCATGAAGGGTTCTATATTTTGTGGGGTTTATATGAATTCAATTTATTTTTTATGAATAGTAACATATTTTCTAGTGCTTCATACCAGTGTTGGTTTACAAATGTGTAGGTTTATTCATGTTCCTAGTCCATTAATGATTATGTTGGTGGTATGTTCCAAATATAAGATTTCTTTAGTAGATTACTATGTTGGTGAGGTAGACCCAGTATGATCACCATTTAAAACATAATAAAATATCTTTTTTCCTTGAAATGAAAAGAACCTGGAATAATGATTCTTTACTAGTGCCTGGGGATTTTAAGGGAAAGACTAGATGGCTTCATAGACAAGTTGTCTCTAGGTGCATCTTCATCAATGCAATGAGAGCATAAGTGATCTTAGTGGAACTTTTGAACGACTCTAGAGTTTTTCGGTGGTCAAGCGTGTGGTTTTTCTTGAAGAGTTTGTTTTGGTTTTGGGAAGCTGCTAAGGTGATTTCTACTAGATGGTAGGGGAATATTGGATATGCATGTCTTGTGGATAGGGCATATGATATGAGTTTTTGTTGGATATGAATCTTTGGAATCAGAATTTCTTTATATGGTTAGGTTACACAAGTGTGTGCAATAGTTAAGTATTAATGGGATGTTGTAAGCATGAAGAAGTGGTTATGGACTATGTCATTTTGTTTATGGATCAAACATTGTGGGTGTATATGTTGAGTTTCTTATATTCAAAATATGGTTATGAGTAAGATTAGAACTAATATGGGTGTGATGAGAATCTTGTGGCAAGGGAGGACTGATTTTTACGTGTCCCTATAGTAAGAGGTGACATCATGAATGGATGTGTTTTGGTATTCTTAGATGATGTATAAGCATACTAATGGACTAGATATGATCATTCTCTATATCATCACATCATAATGTGTATTCTATAAGAGAAACAATTATAATCCTAGTTAAAAAAATTCATATTGGTTTGAGAGAGGGCCTCCCTAGAGGTTTCACTCACCGAATAGTGTAAATGAAGTCGTATGGTGGGAGTACACAATTTTCTTTCTATTGGTGAGGTCCTTATGATTTCTATATGATTTCTAATAACATGGGTTCCATTCGTAGCAGCCAATAATATGCTATACATACCATTTTTTATCCCTATACTAATACAATTTCAACCAGATTTAATTATTCATTTAGCTTTGGTTAGAGATTTTCATGAGGGGAATAGAGTTGTTTTACATTGGTGGTTAAAATGTCTCTCATATAGTGGGGAGTGATGTTCTAGTCATTAAGATACAATAATTATTCACTAAGGATTACTAATATGTGGAACTAACCATGGATTGTTCTGGTTACCCAATGATACCACAAAAAAACGATTATGTGCATGCTTAAATTACATAATAAAGGAAAAAAAACCAATATGTTATTATGGATAGTCAATTTGAGCTTTAGATTTGATATTAATGTGGTTCTAAAAAGTAATTTGATGTCCCTCGGTTAGAGGATATGATGTGTGTGGTATGACATGACTCTAGTTTTGAGTTAGTGGTGGATCTGATTGTGGAATCTCACTAGGTGTCATGTATAGACACCAATGGGAATTTCTAGGTGGTTTTGGAATGACTATGGGTGTGAGGGAATTTAGATTAACTAAGATAGTGAAAATGGATTTTTAGAACCATAGGCTTTTAAAATGATTCATATGAGGATAGTCCGACATGGGATAAAACACATTGTGGGTGTGGATGGTTTCAAGCTATGTATGTCATGTCATTTTTTGAACGATGGGTTCATTTTGAGTTTGAGTTGGAATTTTGAGTAAAATATAGTATATTATTATTTCATTAATTCATGTTGAGTGTGAGTTAATTATAGTTGGTTTCTAATGACTTGGACAGGTGTCGATGATGATTGGAACTATCATGGATGTTAGGGTGTTGTAGGATTAAAACTGTGACAGCTGCGTTGTATGGTCATGGAATTTGAAGTTCTTTTCGAATTTTTCCAATTTTTGTGGTGACATGAATTGGAAATTTTAGGTTCTTAGTTGGAGATTTTGGTTGGGTCCATCATATCCCTAATGAGTTTTTAGATGGTTTTATGATCAATGCTCCAATCATATGGGTCTCAGCAAGAACCTGTTTGGTGTTTTGTTTTTTGTAATGGGTGTTGGATCATGTTTTAATCAGTTGAGTTCCTTGAGTTGGTGAGTGTGTCTTGGTTGTGTTTCAGGCATTCAAAAATAATAATGGGGTTTTTGGCAATGACTAGTGACCAATGTAGGTTGGATGGTGCTAATGTATGATAACCAAGGATTCTCATTGATGAGAATTATAGTGATGGGAAGGTTCTATAATCCCAAATCCAAACAAGATGGAAATTTTAGAAGGAATTTTGAATTTTCATTTGATGTATGGGATGAATTATGAATAAATACATGAAATGATAATTTGAGAGTTTTAATTTCCTAGTGTAATTTTCTGAGATGAGGAATGAGGCTTGTGAGTTAGATCGAATGTTTCGATTAGTTTATAATGATTCAAATTATTTTTATGTAGCTATGGAGTTTTCTAGAAGGTGTATACATTTTTCTGTGCATAGTTTAGAAGAAATTGTGTAACACCTTGATGCTCTATTGGTTATTAGTTAATTTTTAATTGAAAACTATTCGGATTCATTGTTTGAGAACGGTTTAGGTTAAACCATTGAATGTAAAATGGGAAACCATATAAGTTTGGGAAGGGTAAAAGGTATTGTGCACGGGTTTCACATGATTTCAAAAAAAAACAATTTACCTAACTAATGATTGGAGATAGTTCTAAAAATACATTTTGTTCTCAACTTGTCTAACCTGGATGCCTAACCATGTAGGTTTTTGGGTGTTGAATATAGAGGGAGCACCATTGGTGCATGGATTTAGAAACCATGTAGTGAAAATGTCTGTCTAACTTGAACATCCCTAATAGGGGGTTTACAAAAATCTCTCCTTGGGTTTTTATGCCACTTCAACCCTTTCTTCCTCACTCTATGCACATAAATAAAGGGGTTACCAACCCCATTATCCATTCTCCAACCCTTCAATTTGGGGTTTGTTGTTGGTGATTTTTTATCATTTTTCGGATTTATCTTCCCCTGGTATCTTTATTTCATATTCTTCATTCTCCTAACTAATTTTTTGGTTCCTCTATTTAGGATTTATTGATGATTTCACTAGATCATGGTGGAATCATCAATTTCTCATCGGTATTTCAATTGGATTTCATATAGTAGATCTTGAGGTGAATTCTTCATGGAATTGTGTGTCATTTTAGTAAGGTATGTTACCATGGTTAAATTTCATTATTTTTCGGTTAAATTAATCTATTTTTTCATATTAATGGTATAACCTCTTATATATTTTCTTGGTAATGGAATTGAGATTCCAATGGAGACCTCCCAGGGAGATTTTTTGGAGTTTTAATAAGATGTGAATGCCTGATCAGTTTTTTAACATTATGTTCATCTGTGCTATAGTGGATTGATTAATTTTAATTATTACAATTTATTAGAAAAATATTTCTTATAATTTTTTTAGATATTTGATGGTAAATAAAAACTTAGTTGAATGTTGAACAGGTTGGATGAGACATGGATGGGCCTCAACACGGCATCCAGACCTTGGAAACTATTTTTGAAAGATTCATTGATGAGGCATGTGGTTAATAACATTAGAAATTGTCATGTTGGTTTATTTCATGTGTATGTGATATGTTTTTTAAATACCATGTTTGGTGTGGTTATTTACTTTTTTAATTTAAGGATTTTGGGATTTAAGTGAATATTATAGACCCTCATTATATCCCACTAGATCCATTGGTATTTATAAATAATAAACATAGGTATTCCTAGGAGTGATAAATTTCATGGAAATCTTAAAGTGGGGTTGTAAATGGTAATGTAAATGGGTCGTGATGTTTATCTGATTAATCTTGTTTATTGGATTGGATAAATGGTAAAGGGATACATGGTGGTATATGGGGTTTATTATTTTATAATATACTGGAAATATAAATTGAAAATGTTTTTACGTGTCAAGCCCTTGTTAAATTCCTATGCATCAATTGAACTGGATTCCACTATGTTTGTTGGGTTTGACTCGGTTGTGGGATTAAATGAGAAAAAAATATGTTTTGAGGTGGATTTAATATTGAAGTGGGGCGTTGACCTCTTTGTGTTATAAATAGATATTTCAATGGAATTTAAAATGTTGATTTGTAATTGGTGTGTAGATAACTTTTGGTTATAATCTCTGAATGACCCTTTTAATGGTTCTAATTAAAATTATGGCATTGGACCTTTTTTGTTATTAAAAAGGAAAATATTGTTTTAAATTTGATTTTTAATGTTCTAAATGGATGTGTGAGATCCCTAATTTTCTAATGAGTGTTGGAATGGTGTTTTAATTTGTGTGAATGGATATTTAATTTGAGATGAGTTTAGGTGTTAAAGGAGATTAGGATCTTGGTAAATTTTATGGGTTCAAAGAAGGGTTTATTTTTATCCTTTATTGTTTTGTATGGTCAATTATTGAGCCTTTGTTCTAGATGAGTGTTTCCATGGAAGTAGATGACTAAATAAATCCCCACATCCATAGTTGAGATGGTGGAAATGGTGGTTTCACATATATGATATCGTATGTCTATAATGATTCCCCATATATGACGATGAGATATTGGACATTTTAGTTCCACGCATGTGATACCGGATGTTCTACATGATGGTCCACATCTGGGGTTGGCATAGTGCCCACAACTACTCTACATATATGGTTTTGGATTTTGGACAAGATTCTCTACATTTGAGGTTGATATAGTGGACATGTCAAATATACATATATGATTTTGGATGTATGACATGGAAAGCCATATTTAGGGATTTTAATGACCAAAATGGTGTTCAATTACCATTCTTTAATTTATTGGAAATAATGATTTGTATCAGTACTGATGTAGTTTATAATGTTTATCTACTAGAATGAGGTTTTATGATGTTTGATATTGATGTATGAGGCTTCCAAGAGTCAATGATAAATAAAATGACATACCTTTTTTGGAGGTATATATCACGCTTTGTTTTTTATTTTGGTGATTGTCCTACTCTATGTTGGTTGGGTTTTCTTAGGTGTTAGTTAGGGCATGAAGGCCAGTGGTTAATCAGTTAATGGTTAATTTAATAAATATTTACTTTTCTTCTCTATCTATTTGTTCTAATCTCTATCAGTATAAAATGTTACTCAGATTGATCTTTTCATTGGACACCATTGTTGTTGGATTGTTGAGTTTTACTCACACCTTTCTCATTCCACCATTATACAAGTGTACCCAAATAGGTATCACATGTTATTTTAGTCACATGTATAGGGAGCGGCATATGTAGTGTTTTTCATGGCCAGAAAGGATAGCTTTGATAGTTTTACAGTACTGGAGATTGGGTATATGACCGGAATCAGAGGTCTAAGTGGAGCCATATGTATTTATTTTTATGTTTTTTATTTTTTTATATGTGGGATCATCCCTCTTGTAAATTAATGCTACATGTGTGGAATGGAATCATAGGCCTTTACAATATTTTAGTCTCTTACGACATGATTTTTTCAGTTTATTTATTATTTCTGTGTACTCTGGTTTGTATGATGTTTGGTTATTTACTTCTAGTTGTGAAATCTAAAATGGTGGTATTGTTTCCTCAAAATTCTACATTAGGAACCTTCTTGTAGTTAGTAACCTCTGGTGTATGATGAGAGGTGCTTGAGGTATTTTTTAGAATTGCCTTATGGAATCGGTTCAATGGAATCTGGGATAAGACATTAAAAAAATGGTAAAATAAATATCATTATTATACTAAATTTTTATATTATTAATAAAAAAACCTTTATTTTTTCATTTTAATTCAGTTATAAAAATAATATAACATTAACATTGTGTTATTTGGACTGCTGCCTTCAATAAGTAAAGATATCTTTTCATATTAATTTTCCTTATTTATTAATAGAACATAAAATGTGATTCCCAAATATAATAAAAAATAAATAATATCATTATGATTCTATTATAATGATATTACACACTTCTATAACCATACTCACCCATTGATAAATAGTTTTTTCAAATTTGGGTTGGCTTGAATACTAACTTGAATAATTATATAAAACTCTATCATTGATTAATATGGGAATATAAATACTAAAATTATTATAATTAAATAAGAAATCAAATATTGTTTTTTAATCGTTATATTATATATTATACTTATTATTAAATTAGCATCTTCAATCACGAATAATTAAAAAAATATGAAATCGATCCATATTTCATGCAGATATAAGAAAAAAAACTATGTAAAAAATAAATATAATATAATATTAATAAATGGCCTATAATAAATTATTTATAGAAGAATTATTTTTATAATATTATATCCAATGAACTTAATATGATCATCTAGTATGTTAGGAACTTGTGATGACCAAATCTATAACTATTTAATGGATTATACTAACTCAATTTTTTACCCTTGAGGTAAAAACATTAGTATTTAACGCTATTGTTCAATGTTTAATTTATTTCAAAAAACTAATATTTTGTTTTAAATTTCCTCTTGTTCATTTGGGATTATAAATTTCTTCTTTATAAAATCATTTTAAATGATTCTTTCCTTAATGATTATTTTACTTGTAACAGGTTTTCATCCCAAATTTAGTCCTTTGAGACATGTTTTGTATTATGCATCTAATTTCATTTATAAGGTTCCCATAATTCCAATTATTTATATTATATAATTAATTATCTTTTAGTTATTATATTTTATGCTCAATTAAATTCCCTCCCTTTCAATGGTTTTTTATTAAAATGTTACTCCTAATGTAATTGTTCTTTGTGATAAACCATAACTCTCTGAGACATGTTTTTGTTATAACATATATATTCATTTAAATAGATTATTTACTACTCATGGATGTATATTTATCATATTAATTATTCATTGGAAAAAATATTCCAAATCAATTCCTTTTCTAAAAATGTATTTTTATATGATTATTACCCTAATTGTAAGTATTTTCTGTAACTCAATTCTCATTTATTGAGTTTTGATCATCCTTTTAAACATAAAATTATGCTATATTCTAAAAATTATTTATAAAATGTTTTATTTAATTTATATTAAAATAATTTAAATTTATACCACATTAAAGAACTTTATCATGTATTTATTACTTCAAGGATTGTGTTTCCCATAATAGATATTAATAACTCAAATCTCTTTGGTTTGTGTTATATTGTTTCATCATGAAATTATTTCTTCCATGTCTAGGTTATCCCACCCTAAAATTTAATCGTATGTAAATTTCACTACATATAAGGGGAAAAGGTATTTTGATAATAAATAATTTCACGTTACTCTTTTAACAATGTGTTTTTTTAATAAAAATGTATTTTTCAAATAATTAAAAAGGGTGTTTCCTTTTACTTTCACATGTTTTATCCTAATCTTAAAATTCCTCCATGATAAAACTTATTTAAATTTCAGACAATATAATTTATGATTATTTTTATATGTAATGGATTTCAATGAAATTTTAGTTCATCTTTTGAAATAAACTTTTGGAAGTGACATGTAATGTCATCTTTTATAATAATTTCAAAAATGTCTTCCAAAAGATCTTTTAAGTTTTCACTCCAATTTCGCTATGCTTTTTCTACAAGATTTACCATAATAGGTTTTATGTTACATAATCTATAATCATATATATATGTCATTTAGGTGTATTGAACTCACACTATCAAAAAATAAGATTATTAATCCCTTCATTTATTATACCATTCAAAACATCCTTTTTTGTGAGGTTATTTATCATTTATGTCAATAAAATTCTATGTTACCATTATTAAAATAGTTTTATTTAATTTTATAATCATATACCCTCTTTCTCTAGATGGGTCATGATCATATTATTCTATCATTTACTTAACCATATACCAATTCTCCTTAAAACATTAGCATATGAGATGCTTACATATAAATCTATTCTATTTATTTGTTGGGTAACTATTCAAAATTCATATATTTCTCATTCTGATATAGATTTTTATTGATTACATAGGAATGTTTACTATATATTGTTTAAATATCCATATTTGTTCTCTAGATGGTTAATGATCATGTTATCCCTTTTATTGATATAGGGAAAATATAGTCCTTCTATACGTTGTCTTTCCAATATATATGATTATAACCTATTGACTACGTATTCTTTGATCATAAACATTATTTCTCCAGATGGGTCATGATTATGTTACCCCTTTTATTAAAATAAGTAATATTATTGATGTTGAATATTATTTTATTTCAATATGGATGATTATTGGAAAATTTTATTTTGAATTTTTTACTCTTTATCACATATGATGAATTCATGAGACCTAAAAAATGATGAGCGGGTTTGTTATTATATACCCCATTGATTCAAAGGTAGCTCTCATAGGATAGAAATGTTTTGGTATTTGGTGTATGCCTTCCCAAATCATCAAGATGTCATGACTGAAGTCTTCCCAACCAAAATTTTTTCTTGGAAACAACCTTGATAATATGAATGATGTCTTGGTTGATGGTGTGACAGTATGTTCTTGATGTTAGGGATAATAGATTTCATCCAATAAATTCAATTATTCTTATAAAATTTATCATTTTTTCATTACTAACCATTGATATATTATACTATCAATTTCAATTTATTATGTTATTATTATGATTACTTAATCCTGTCATAATATTTATTCAAATTTTTTACATGATTACCTCATTCATATGTTTTCCCTTACTGAGTTCTTAAGATAACGTATTCTTATGATTGTATTTCCCCATGTTATAAATAAAATCATTAAACATGATATATCTAACAGGATAGCCAGTTTGGAGAACTTTTTTGATATTTTTAAGACATGCAATGTATTATGTAGTTTCTTATAGTGTAAAAAAGTCTATTTTAGCTGAGAAAGACATTGAATTTTTTAGATTATTATTTTTCCTAATTCTTTAAATCACTATACATAAATGGTCTTAGGAATGTATGTAATTAAATATTTTCTTTATTTACGTAATTATGGGATAATTATGTATAGTGATCGACAATTGTTATCAAAGATTGTATGTAAAGTACGAATTTTAGGAACCAAGTTCAGGATTGATGGTCTGGGTTGCTTAATTTTGTATCAAAGTAAGGTTTAGATATATTTGGATATTATTATATTTATAGATAATTATTTTATAGTTTATAAGATAATTTTGATCATAAATTCAATGGAATAGATAACCTAAAGGGAAAGTATGTTATTTAATGTTAAGAAAATAAGGAAAATTTTATTTGGGTATTAGGATAATAAAACATTATTAAAAATACTAGAAATAAATTTAAATATGGGAAAACATCAAGATGTTTTAATAATGTATACATTGTGTGTTTCTTAAGGTGACGCGTAAGATTTCTGTAAAGAAGGATGCAAACAAAACAAGGGTGAAGCCTTTTATCAAGCTTGTCATTTACAGTCACTTGATGCCCACTCCCTTCATCAAGACGAGAAAGAATCGGTCGTTTTTCACAAAACTCAGGTTCTAGTCATGAAATTAGCTGAGCATTTTCCATTTACTGTTTCTTCAAATGGATAGATGGTGTGCTTTGAATGTTTATTTTATTTTGAATCATTTTCAAAAAAAATATACTACAGGGTAATAACCCCGGAAGGGAGGTTTGCGTATTGATTTGGTCTAATTTGTTGCATCATTACACATCAATTATGGAAAATTAATGTTTTCTACGGTTTAGTATGTTCATAAGAAAGTATTTTTAATAATTTTGTAAATTTTTTCTTATGTATAATTTTATTAAAAAAGCTTTCAAAATGATGAATTTTGTTTTGATTATAATTTCGTGTTTTTTTACTTCAATATATGTTGTTATTTAATTATTTTTTATAATAGTTCTTAATTAATATGATAATTTTAATTTTTTAATATTTTGAGTGTGTTAAGCCTTTTATATTTTAATTTATCTCTTTATTCAATTTTTACCTTTGTTTTGATATAAATTTTCTGTTTTCGAATATAATTCTTATAAATTTTGTATTTTATTATTTAAATTCTGATTATATGTAAAAATAAAAAAAATTAATATTTTAATTTATCCAATTAACATATCTTTTATTTTAATATGCATTATTAACATGTTTTTTATTGTTTATATTATATTATTTTATATTTATAATTATTATTTGTATATTTTTTATTGGAAATCATCGTTTTCTAATAATATACAGCACTTATATTCTGTAATATTTATATCGGGTAAAAAAATTTTATTGATATTGAAAAGAATAATCCTTTCATTTAATTTCATTTATTAAGTGTTACGTAAGAAAATTTTGATGATTTGATATAAGGAAAAAAATTATATTTGGGTGTAAGATATTTATAAAATTATCACATACATAAAATAATTTGAACCGTGTAAGAAAAGTTTCTCTAAAATATAATAAAGAAAAAAAAGGTGAGATAATTTATCTTTTTATGGTTATCTAAATAAATTTAAATCTAACTAAGATGGAAGAAGAAGCTTATGGTTTTCACCATTTATCCAACAAACTCAATGTTATTGGGAGGAAGATAATTGGTATTTTCTGGATCATATCAAAATGATTTCCTCACTCATGAACATGGCCAATATAGTATGAGCTTGGACACTAAACCAAAGATTCCTGAGGATGCTTAGGCTGCCATTGTCAAGATTATTGATTCCACCATTGTTTTAGTAAATCCTATGTCATCAATGATACCAATTTCATACATTTCTGGAATGAAAAATGTGAGTAACCCTATAGAGACCCAATATTGAACTTTAAATTAATAATGATTATAAACCAGGAAAATCCAGAGAATAATACCTTACTCAAATGAAGGAAAATACAATTTATTTTCTTTTTTACTGATAATTTAATGAAGACACCTATAAGGTTATTTAGATTTTGATTATTTGAAAAATAAATAATTATTGATGAAGGTTAACAAGTTCTTTCCCAAAATGTCATAAATTAACACTTGTTTCTAATTTGTCTCTATGATCTCTATGAATATAAAGCAGATAAACCATGTATTGTGATGAATACAATACTGTCTTTTTTATTTATTTTATGTTTCATTATGTAGTCAAGGAATATTAAAACACACCACTGACCGGATGGGAACCAATCAATTGAGCCTAAAGATTTCTCAATATGGTAAAAATTTGTTTTTTAATGCCACCCCATATATAGATTTCAAGTTCCATACATGACTTTTATGTTTTGAAATTTACAACTAATATGGGATGAATCATGTTAAGGGATAGGACCTAAATGATGATGACACCCATGGAAGCCAATGGAATCACTTTTTTGTGTACATCCGATGAAGTTGAAGATAGAGATTCCTACTAGAATATAAATGTTGAATCCAAATTGAAATTGTAATGTGCACAATAACTAATCTAGGAATTGTTTCAATAGTTTTAATTTATGACATGTTTTTGTGGACATTTGCGAGTTGGTTTTTACTGATTTCAAGTGTCTAATAAATTATAATTATGAGTTATAAAAGAGTATAATTAAGATGATGAACCCAACTGTGTTTGATCTGATCCCAGTATAATATTTTGATGATGTAATGGATAGGAAAAAGTTGAGTAGGGTTTTGAGATTGTAATTTTTGAAACTTCTATAATTCTTTTTCCAAGTTCAATCTCTATATGAAGAGGGGTTTTTGTTTCTCTTTCATGGTGTGGCTGTGAGGGTTAAGTATAAAATTTTCTTGACTAAAATTTAATAGGATGGAGTGGAGTGTGTACTTCTAGAAAATACAAGTTGAATATGATAATTTTTTTCAAGAAATATTTTTTTAAAGGTCATAGAGTAACATTAAGGCTTAATATTTTTGGTCTAGTGGTTTTTTTCTAAAGTTCTGGGGACAATGATAGAAGTATGGAGAATTCCATATGCAATTTGAATATCACCTAATGAAGTTGTAATTTTTTGAGGTTGTGACCTTTATAGACTATAAATAAATGTTTTATTTCAAAAGTAGTGGGATATTAATTCTAGATATGGATAGAAATATTTTTGGATACATTATATGTGGATAAATCCGAGAATAACAAGGATATGTTCATGATATATGATGCTACTCTTGATACCTATGAAGTTGGAGATGAGAGCTTGATTTTATACCTTGGTGATGTATAGATAAATATATAGTATCCGAAGATATTATATTCTCATGGTAATTTTTTTTTTGAGTTTTCATAATTTTTATTTTTCAATTCTAAATCTCACTGGAATATTGAATTTTCAAATGTGATCATTGTTATTTGTTTTAATATTATTTCTCTTTTTTAATCATTTTTATTTTATTTTTATTAGGTTACATTTTTTATTCGATTTTGATGAAATATTAAGGTGGGTTGTTAGTTCAAGTAAAGTTGGCATTTGAAGTTGATTCTCTTCATTTAAAATTATCACTCTTAGATCAAGGATTGTGAGTATGGATGGTGTAGACTATTTATTATGCATAATGACTATTATGTACATTTATCAACTCTAACAAAAACTGGGTATGCATATGAGATCTTAATTATAGACTCAATTTAATGAACTAAAAGATATTTGATATTAGAGATTTAATTATTTTTATTGAGAGAGTTACAGTTTTGAGATTCATTCAAAATGATGAATAACGATTGATTTATAAGGATTACTAGTTAAGTTATTACCGTATTTTCATGTCCTATTCAATGCTTCTTGTTTTTATTTTTTTCATTTTTTTTCATCAAGTTACAATTTCAGTTTAGTTTAGAATATAGAATTTTTATTATTTCCCATATATTTTAATCCCATATAAAATTATAAAGAAATAAAAGGTTGAAAATGAAAATATCACTAAAGAAATTCCTATATATAATTCCTATTGGGAAATAACCTAATGGATGATTTACTACATAATTTGTGTAAAAATTTTAATTTTATTAAAAATAAATAAATAAACCCATTAAATCAATCTTTGTTTCCAAGGAGGCATCCAAGGGTTGAAAATAGTATTTTTTTAATTTCTTCTTGATAAAAAACAAAAAAAATTAAAAATTTGATGATGTTCAATAACATTGAAAATTTTGAAACTGGAAATTCATAAAATGTTATAAGTATAACCATATAAAAAGAAAACAGTTTATAGAATTTATAAAACTATAATGATCATAAATATCATAAAATAAATCATTGATAGAAAATTTCATGAAGAGTGACCATAATTCAATTATTAAGAAGGATGAACAGAGAAATATAAATGAGATCAATACTACTAAATAAGAGAACTATAAATATTGTTCAGGATACCCAAAAATTTCCCATGTATTTTAACTTCAGTTGAGAATGGTTCACCATCTTCTCGAGTATCACGAAATGTTAAGTGATGACCCATATAAACACATGGAAAAGTTTCATATTGTGTTAATTTCCATAAAACCTCATGGAGATAGGTAAGATTATATTTCGATTAGGGCCTCCCTTTTTCTTAGGATGGATTGGATAAAGAGTCATTTTAATACTCACAGACTACCTCAATAGGGAGTTTTTATTGGAGTTGGAGGTCTAGAACCAACTAATATGTACATTATTCATTAATAAATACCTTATCACATCTTAATTGTTCTTCTGTGTGAAAATTCATGTGATAATTTCCTAAGTATAGTATTTTCAACAGTTCATGGTGGATCCCTATTATGTTGAGGACTGGAAAGTTCCATAACACTATTTTAGAATATATGTAGTATGGTAAGATGATTTTATTTGAAGGAAACAAATAATACATGACATTAAGGGTGAGTACTCATAAAACCTTGAGGCACCTTTTTATGGTGTACGCCCTTGGTAATGTTTAGGGGGATATTATGAGAATGAGACCCGCCAGTAGGAAATCCACATTTCATAGAGTCATTGGATATTCCTATCAATGGACATGTGTATTAGTCCTTATACTTTTAAATTATTATTAATGGGTATTAAAACTTTCACACATAGTTGTTTTGAGGAAAATTGTGATGACACACTGTTTGTAGTATGGTAGGATATGTTGCGAGAATCACGAGTAATACTACATTAATAGATAATGCGAGAAAGGATTTGTCCATTCTGTTCTATAACTGAAGTTGATATCTTAGGCTCTTTGATGGAATTGATATAGCCTAAAAAAATACACGGTCGTGGTGAGGAATGAGCATGTTCAATTCTGGAAAGTCAAAGAAAGAATAATAAATCACATGGGTTGATGGCACTAGAATTCAACCCACTTGATTCGATATATCGAGACAAAGGGATTAAATTACATGGTAAACATTAGTAGGAGGTGACACGTCAGTCCAGCATTAACTTCTTTCTCTATTGGTTCCTTGGCAGGTTGTTAGATGATAACCTTGGGATTTCGGTAAGCTCCACCTAATTCCACTGAGAAAGAGGCCTAGAGGGTCACACACTAAGTGTGGCCAAGTATCTCAGTTAAATGTTCATTTAACAAGCTCAATAAATATTATTCTCGATTATGGTTTAATAATTATTCAAGGATGTCTGATCGAATTTATTTCGACACTAGTTATTTGAGAGAATATATTATTGGAGAAATAATATATTTATTATCAAGTAATGAAGTGATATTTATTTAAGAAATAAATATTCATTATTCATGGTCTAATAAATGTGGTGGAGGAAATAAATAAATTTGAAAAATAAAAGTACACACCATGTATATTAACATATACACACTGTGTAGTTTTTTTGGGGATTTGTGAGAAATAATATTATTTATTTAATTAAATAATATTAGGTTTAATTATTTGGGCACATGTCAAGTGATAATAATAGTCAACTACTATTATTATAAATGGGGTCTTACTAAGAATTAAATGAAATGAATAAAAGATTTTGGGTAATTAATTCTTTTTATTATTCTAAGTAAAAAAATCTTATTGACTTATTCTTATTATACCTATCCATTCATTATGGTTGGGAAAAATGGATTTTAGAAATCTCCCAAGCCAAGAGAGGATTACTTTTTCCTCCAAGAATGCTCTGAAGATATGAGAGAGATCCTCCTCCACCTGATCAAGGAGGGTGTTTTGGAAGCGGCTCTCTATGCGATTGAACGTGGACATTGCAAGAAAATCTTCATCTATGCTAGCACCTAGATATCCCTTTAGTGACGTCCAAAGATACATGGAGCACGTTTGGATCACCGATAGCGGAATTCTACACTTATCTTCTATGATGAAATAATTTATCACATCAAATTGCTATTGGAAACATCAACAAAGAGAGAATTTAATCAAAATAATTCTTGTCTTTTAATTAAATTAATTATAACCAGCATATGATGATCCTCTATATGGTTTTGGGACTCCCCTATTTTTCTTTTGTTCTTCATTCTATTCTAAAGATCCGGAGTTTTATCCTCATCAAGGATCTTGGATTGATAGTTGTTAACAGAAAAATTAAATTTGGGTATACCCATCTACACACTTCCGCTGCACCCAGAACCTTCAATTAGTATCAAAGCGGCCATATCATTGATTATAAGTATTTAGTTTTCATTGATTATTTACACATTTAATAATTTAGTTTTTTCAATTCAATCTAATCATTATGTAAATATGAATCTTGATTTCTGTTCCCCCTCCTTCATTTCTCGTTCACATTACTGAAACGATTTTTTCTTTTATTTTTTATTAAAATAAAATATAGGATCTAATATAGATGTGAAAAAGGGTTCATGACCATTCAAAACCAAAACACATGACATGTATTCTGTAGTACACATTGTGTAGTCTAGGTTCCATGCAATGGGACTGGTCCGCCAAACCAAGCCGTGTGTTGGAGTCTTTATAAGTCTTAAATTACTCTGTGTGTTGACTAGGAACATGTGGCACGTGGTTTCTAGATTACATGTTATGTGGCCCACTAGACATGATGTGTAGTAACCTAGGATTAGGGCGGGACCATGTACCACATACACAACTTCCTTAGCCGAAGATTGTGTAACGCGGACACTACACAGCGTGCGGCCCACTAGACACGTCGTGTACTCTGAATATTTCTGAAGTACATCTACATGCCATGTCCCCAGGAATATACTTTAGATAGACAATGAACAATAGTACATGCCTTGTAGATAGAACTACACATCATGTACTAATTAAAATGATGCAGATTTATTAAAATTTATTATTATAATATACAAACCCTTGAGATGTTTACCATGGTGAGAGCATAAATCTATGACATAACACGTGGCAGGTTTTTTATATATGTGTTTTTAATTTAACATATGTGTAATGTTCATTTCTACTCATAAGGTAGTTATGAATGAGAATTCACTAGGTTGCCTCTAAGGTACAAGTTACATACAACGATAATTTTTAATGAATTTATTTGTTTAAAATTATGATGGATGAGAATCTCAAGGAAATTCAAAAAATGGGTTTAAGATTAAAGGATTGATTAATTAAAGATAATTAATTGATTCAATCGCAGTTTATCTTAAACAAGAATGATTAATGAATTGAATGATAGTTGTATTTTGTGTTAATATCATCAAATGCATGGATGATCATGAGCTAGACCAGGAACTTTCTATGTGGAAGGATTATTTTAATTAATTAATTTAAATTATTTTTTTTTCTTTGAGCCTTCTCCTCATTAATATGTAGGGTCTACATGCCCAAAGTTATTTTATGTAATACCACATTTTAACCTTCACCTATGCATGGGATAAAAATATATGTAATGGATAGATCTCCCAAACTAGTGGAGATGACTCAAGTTAGGATCCAATATGAATCCAATCCAAGGAGATACAAAGGTGGACAGGTGGAAAGCTATAAACAGGATCCAAAAACGTTCAAGGTGTTTCTCCCCATGTTCTTGTGTTATTTTATCAACTGCTATATAAACTAACCAATAGAAAATTATCATGATCATAAAATTAATTGTATTTATATTACTTGCATGGTTTATTTGTTGTGGGTGTGTTGTGAAGATCACACAATTAATATATTAAACAAGCATACAAGATAGAAATAAAATAAGGTCGTATTATGCGTAAATATTATCTTAAACATGGTTAATCACTTAATTATATCCCACTTAATATTAAAAATCATGTAATTAAAGATAATAAAATAGAAATTATGTATAAGGATAAAATACCTCAAAGAAATATTAATTCGGTATAGCCTTCCAAAATCTAGGTTAGAATCAAACCATAGTTCAAAGTGCTTGACCAAAACCATCTGGGGTGCTTTCAATTATCGTGTAATTCTAATTCAAGGTTTTGGGTTGAATTGACTTAGTTCAAATCAAGGGTTGACTGCCATATAAGGACTTGGTGTGACCAAGAGTCAAATGTTGAGGAAATCCAAAATAAAAGGATTTCAGGATTGGGGAGTCCACTCAGCAGGTCAAGGAAATACTAGTTAATGCAGTTGGCATTTGGAATGCCTATCTAAAACCCTTCAAGTTTCTTGACCAACCCTAGTTGGGTTAATGTAAAGGGATCTATGGATCCTTACCACTAGAATACTCACACAACAGAATATTTTGAAGATAATGGTGAGGGCTATTGGATTCCGATAAAATATTGGGAGACTGATAAGTACTAATTAATTTATTTCTTTCAGTTTTATCATGATAAAGTACTAAACCTTTTCCCATATTACTTTGTAGAAACATAAAGAAAAATGACATCAAAAATATCATTGTGAACAAAAATCTATAATGAAAAACTTCTCACCAACACCAATTTATAGGAGTGGCAGAGGCGTTTATGCGCCATCCTTCTCCACGAGAGGAAATTGTATGTGTTGGAAGAGACTATTCTAGTTGAACTAGGAAAAGAGGCCAGTGAGAAGGAAATATCTCTCTATATGAACCATATGTATGATGTCATAGATGTCCAGTGTTTCATTCTATCTTCCATGTCTAATGAGATCTTGAAGTAACATGAAAACATAGACTCATATAGCATGATGTATCACTTTAAGGATCTCTATCAAGATAAGGAGAGACATGAGAGATATGAGATCTCAAATGCTTTGTTCACAACTAAGCTTGGGGAGTCTATTCTAGTTGGGCCTTATATGGTCAAGCATATTGGCTACATTGAATGCCTGGAGATCATAGGTATTATGTTCTCGGATGAGTTGTGTACGTATCTCATCCTATCATCACTACCCAAGACCTTATCTAGCTTTATTATAAACAATCACATGAGCAACAATGAGAAGAATCTATCAGAACTTCAAACATTAATTTTCTAGGTAGATAAGAACATGGGGCTTGACAAACCCACAGTCCTTATGGTGAATAAGAATATAAAGGAAAAGGAAAAGGGGCCAAGGAATTTTAAACAGTCTGAATCCCCTAAGCATTGTCCCTCCAAGAAGGGGAAGATCCAATGATAGGGAAAGGAATGGGATGTGGTGTGTTTTTTAGTGTAAAGCTAGGACACCAGAAGGGGAACTACACCCAGAAGTGTGGGGATGCTAAAGTTTCATTCATTATCAAGTGTAATCATACTATTTCTACCCATTGGGTATTAGATACAGTTTTTGTAGCTCACATATGTACTCAAATGTAAGAACCATGTAGATTTAGAAATATTTTCAAAGGATAGGTGGATCTTCAAGATGAAAATGGTGAGAGGTTGGCTGCATTAGCCATTGGAAATTACTATCTCCCATTTCAAACTGGGATGCTTTTGGTTTTACATAACTATTATTATGTTCATAGTGTTACCAAGAACATAATTTTTGTATCATGTTTGGATATGGATGGATTTCTGTTTAAGTTTGGAAATAAGGGTTGTTTCTTTTATAAGACCGTGTATGTTATGGAATGGAACATTTAAATAATTTTTTGTATGAATTAAATTAGAGAAACCAAGTGTTGGAAATCGATAATGAAAAAAACTCACATGACTCATACAACACCCAGTTGTGGCATCACTGTCTTCATCATGTAAATGAGAAGCACTTGATAATGTTCTTCCAAGATGGTGATTTAGACTATACTAATCTAAAACCACTTGATAGATGTCATGCTTGTTTACAAGGTAAAATGACCAAGCCACCTTTTAGTGGATAGGGTGAAAGGGCCACAGAGCTTCTGGGATTGGTGTACACATATGTGTATGGACTATTTATTATAGAAGCTATAGGTGGATGTTCTAACTTTATTAATTTTACTGATGATTTGTGTAGATATGGATATATCTACCTAATGAGGTATAAGTCAGAGTCCTTAGATAAATTTAAGGAATTCAAGAATGAAGTAGAGAATCAACTTGGTAAGAAGATAAAGAATCTTTCATCAGATCGATGTGGAGAATATCTGAACCAATAGTTCATACAACCTTTTATGGGAGTCTAGGATTCTAAATCAACTCAATCCTCCTTATACACCATATTGGAATGGTGTTAGTGAAAGTAGGAACCACATCTTGTTAGACATGGTGAGGTCGATGATGAGTCATATTGATCTTCCATTATCCTTTTGGGCATATTAATTAAAAACTAAAACATACACATTAAAATAATTACCAACTAAGGCAGAAAATGGAATTCCCTCTGAGTTGTGAAATGAAAATAAACTCATTTTTTGACACACACATGTACAGGGATGTGAGGCATTTGTTAAGGCCTTATCAGGAAACAAACTAGCACCCCAGGGCATGATGTGTATCTTTATAGGATATACCAAGTAAATGAAAGGATATTACCTATATAACCATTTAGACAAGAAAGTGATTATCGCCAAATAAACTTCCTTTCTTTAGAGGGATCACATCATCAAAAAGGATAGTGGGATAAAGATTAAATTCGATGAAGTTGATGCTCAAGATACATAGGAGTTGGTACAGGAACAACTTCCACAGATCCCCGTGGAAGAGGTTCCCGAAACCCATGTACTACGTAGGATATCAAGAGATGTTAGGGAACCAGAGAGATTTGGTTTCCAAGTCACCGAGGATGGTGAATAATTATTGTTTGAAAATTATGAACCTCTCTCCTACAAGGAAGTAGTGGAGAGCTCAAAAGATGTAAGATGGCTATAATCTATGAATTTTGAGATGGATTCCTTGCATCAAAAACAAGTATGGGTTCTTGTCATTGAGCTAGTTGATGTAAATCATGTTGGATAAAGAGGGGTATTCAAGAGAAAGTTGAATTTAGAAGGTCAAGTTAGAACCTATAAAGAAATTCTAGTGACTAAAGAATTCAGACAACATCAAAGAATTGACTATGATGAAACATTTTTTCCAATTTTCTTGTTTAAATCCATAAGAATCATACTTCCCATAGAATCTTACTATGACTATGAGATTTGGAAAATGGATTCCGAAACAACATTACCTAATGAGAACCTTTAGGAAGATGTATATAGGACACAACTAGAAGGGTTTGTGACACCAAGTGAAACCAAATGGGTTTTCAAGTTGCAAAAATCCATTTATAGATTAAAGAAATCATTCAGGTCCTGGAACACTCAATTTTATGAATCCATAAAATAAATTGGTTTTATTAAGAATGAATGTGATCCATGTGTTTATAAATAGGATAATGGGAATGTGTTTGTTATCCAAGTAGTATATGTGGATGACATATAACTTATTGGAAATGATATATGAGTCTTACAGTCAGTTAAGGACTAATTGATCAAGTGTTTCTCCATGAAGGACATAGGTGAATTAGCCTACGTTCTAGGCATCAAGATCATTTGTGATAGATCAAAGAGGCTGCTAGGGATAAGTAAGGGTATATAAATTGACCAAATACTAAAGATATTTAGTACGGAACAATCCAAGAGGGGATTAGGTCTATTGTCACATGTCCTACATCCTTCTAAGAAAATGTGTCCTTAGATACAAGAGGATAAAGATAAGATTAGTAAGATACTATATGCTTTGGATATAGGATCCATTGTGTATGCCTTATTATGTAACATTATTGATGTTTCCTATGCACTGACCATGGTTGGTAGAAATCTATAAAATCTATGACAAAAACATTGGACTGCTGTTAGGACTATCCATATGTATCTAAGAAGAACTTAGGATATGTTTCTACTGTATATAGGAGATGAGGATATTGTCATCAGAGGGTATGTTGATACTGGTTTTCAGATAGATCAGAAAGATTTGAAGTCACAATTGGGATATGTTTTCTGTCTCAATGGAGGATCTGTGAGATGGAAGAATTCAAAGCAGCTAGTTGTCACTAATTCTACAGTGGAGTCCGAATATATAACAGATTCTGATGAAGCTAAGGACGCTTTCTAGATTTAGATCTTTGTCCAAGATCATGATGTGGTTCCTAGTAGTAGATACTCTATCACAATGTATTGTGATAATACTATAATGGTAGATATTTCAAGAGAACCAAGGTCACATCAATGGACCAAGCGCATTCTCTGAAAGTATCACCTCTTGAGGGATTTCTGGGTGAAGTTACATTAAAAATAGTTTTCATAGAAGAGAACTTGGAGGACCCCATGACCAAAGGAATATCTCATCTGAAGCATGAATAACATGTGAGAGCTAGCAGGTTAAAGGTTGTTAGTAGTTGGCTCTAGTCAAAGTGAATGTTTGTTGGAGTTGGTGTCCTAAAATAAACTACATTGTACTTTATTCATTAATAAATATTTTATCACATCATGATTGTTAACCTGCATTACAATTCATGTTATAATGTACTAAGTATAGTTGTCACTCTAGTGATTCATGGTGGATCTTTGCTATAATGAGAACTCGGAAGTTCCATAAAACTATTATTGAATATGTATTCTATGGATGGACGATATTATTTGTGGGACACAAATAATATAGGTCATTATTGGTGAGGACTCATAAAACATTGAGGCACATTCTCATGGTGAACACCCTTTGTAATGTCTTGGAGGATATTATTAGAATGAGACCCACCAGTAGGAAATCTACATTTCATAGCGTCATGGTTTATTCCTATATGTGGATGTGTTTACTTTTACTTAGACATTATGATTATTATTAATGGGTACAACAAATCACACACTTAGATGTATAAAAAAACAGTGATGACACACTGTTCACAGTGATGTAGGATAGGTTGGGTGTGTCACAAGTAATACTGCATTAATAGATAATTTGAGAATGGATTTTTTCCTTTTGTTCCAAAATGGAAATTGATATCTCAGGCCCTTTGATTGAATTGATATATCCTAAAAAATCCATGGCCATAGTGAGGAATGGGAAAGTTTAATTCTCAGAAGATAAATAAAGAATAATCAAGAACATGGGTTGATGGAACTAGCATGAAACCTGATTTATTTGAGATATCAAGACAAAGGGATTACATAACACAGTAAGTATTTGTAAGAGGTGACATATCATTGTGGTGTTATCATATTTTTCTATAGGTGACTTGGCGTGTTTCTTGACGCTAACCTTGAAAATTATGTAGGCTCTACCTAATTCCACTGAGAAAGAGGCCAAGAAGGTCACACACTATGTGTGTCCAAGTATCTGAGTTAAATATTCATTTAGAAAGTTGAATAAAAAGTATTCCCAGTTGTGGTTTAATAATTATCCAGGGATGTCTGATCGCATTTATTTCGACACTAGTTATTTGAGAGAATATATTGTGGGTGAAATAATATATTTATTAGCGAGTAATGAATTGATATTTATTTAATAAATAAATAGTATTTATTCAAGGTCTAATAAATTTGGTGGAGGAAATAAAGAAAATAGAAAAAACATACATGTTGTGTATATTAACATATACACGCCATGTAGTTTTTCTAGAGATTTGTGATAAATAATATTATTTATTTAAATAAATAATATTATTTTTAATTCATTGGGTTCATTTCAACTGATAATAATAGTCAACTGTTATTATTAGACATGGGGTCTTACTAAGAATTAAATGAAATGAATAAATGATTTTTTGTAACTAATTCATTTTATTATTCTATGTAATAAAATCTCAAATACATTATTCTCATTAGACATAGAAATTTTTTTTGGTTGTGCATAAAAGAATTGAAAATTATCTCAATCCTAGAGATAATTCATTTTTCTTCTATGAATGATCTCAAGTTATTAGATAGATCATTTTCCACCAGATCAAGTAGATCGCTTTGGAAGTGTCCCTCTGTGTGATAAAAGGTGGAAATCTCAAGCAAATCCTCTTCCTCACTAGCACATGAAGATACCTTTGGCGATATCCATAGATACGTGGAGCACGTGTGGATCACCTCTAGAAGAATCCTACACTAGGATTGCAAAACATAATGAGGAATCACATCAGATCATGAGCAGAAACATCAACGAAGAGATAATTCCATCAAGGTATTTATTGTCTTTTACTTAAATTAATTATAACCAACATATGATGATCCTCTCTATGGTTCTGAGAATCCACTCTTTTTCTATCGTTCTTTGTTCTATTCCAATGATCTGGCATTTTACCATCATAAAGGATCTCAAATTGATCATTGTTAATGGAAAAATTAAATTTGGGTACACTCATCCACGCTCTTCCTCTACACCCAGAATCTACAATTGGACCCAACTGAAAAAAAGGATTCTTAGAAAAATTATTTCTGGAATCTAGTACTTCCTATCAAAGAAAATATATCAATGGGTTTATGCATCTTCAAGAAGAAACTATTCACGAGTATTGAGAGAGGTTTATGAATTTTTCTTCTAGCTTCCACCACTTGAAAATGTATAACCATATCTATATCCAATGTTTTTATAAGGGATTATTTTTAATAGATATGTTCATGATAGATGTTATAGCTGGAGGGTATTTAAGAGGTAATACTTCCATAGATTATATAAACCTCATATCAAACATGGAATAAATTTTATTGCAATTCAGTACTAAGGGTGTTAAAAAGGTTATACCAATTATAGAAGTTTCTTCTTCAAATTATGATAATAAATTAATTGAGAATTATTTGTGTAAACACGAATTAATTATGAAGAATATGTTTACTAACTGTCATCCTTCCCAAACCCAAATAGAACCAGTATATAAAATTCTTACACATTGTAGCATTTTTTCTTCCATTGTTAAATTTAATGATAAATATACAAAACTTCAAGAAACCTATAATAATTTTAAAGGGATCATTCATGGTAAAATTTTCTAAAATAACCAAAATATAAATTCCCTAATCAAGATATTCAATAATGGCCTTCCAAAACAAATCATAATTTCAACAAAGGGTAGAACATCAAAAAGATTAATAGGTTTATACCTAACAAACATCCAAAAAGGAATCTCATACCCCAAAATTTCAATTAACTACCTAGATATTATAAAAAAAATTAATAATACAATATGATGAGAATTTTTAATATTTATACAATCAACAAAACTCAAAAAAATGATTCACACCTTGAAGAAATGATTAAGAAGTAACAAGAAATTTTAAAATAAGAAAAATAATTGATAATAAATATGGAGACTCAAATGGGACAAATTTATACCAAAATAATTGGTTAAAAGAATAAAATAAGTGTAAATTTTTGTCACAATCAGAAGTTAACACAAGAGGAATTGAAAATATATGTGATGTAATTCTATGAATTCTAACTGAAATTCAAAACCCTAAAGATGAACACAATGAATAAGAACATGAAAATGACATTTCTACTTATAAAACCAAATATAAATCACACCAAGAATTTAAAAAACCACATGTTGTAGTCATTTTACAACCAAATAAACATATTCATTAACCTAGTGACAACACATCAGTAGAAAAGCATAAATAAAATAAGAATAATTAAATCGAAATTGAAAGAACCTATAAAGGATTTTATAAATTTAATGGTCTCTTACAATTGAAAAATCCAAGTTAATAATGAACTAATAGTCTATAGGGATCAACCTCAATTTCCATTGAGTTGTACCCATTCTATGACCAATGTTGAATATGAAATGGATAGTTAAGTACTTGAATCTTTTAGAAAAATAAAACTTAATATCTCATTGTAAGATATTGTAACATAAATCGTATGATACGATAAATTTATTAATGAGATTTGAAATTACAAGAGGAAGTTCATTTATGGTGAGAAGGTTAATATGGGAAGAAATGATTCTTCCAGGATATAATATTCCCTCCTTATAAAGTGAAAGGATCTTGGTAAGTTTTATATTCCCTACTTCATTAGTAATTATTGATTTGAACATGAAATTTTAGATTTAAGAGCATCCATAAATGTTATTCCTTATTCAATATTTTCTTCTATACATGATAGAGAGCTTAAAAAAACTAGTGTTATTATCTAGTTGGATAATAGGACCTTAGGTAATCCGTATTTTTTCATTGAATATTCATTTTTAAGGGTAAAAGTCCATGGTTTACCAACTGATTTTTTTCATTTTGGACATAAATTATGGTCAATTTACTTCATATGCCCCATTAATTTATGGAAAACTATCCTTGAAATCTGTAATGAAAATAATTAATGGTCATAAGGGGAATCCCTAAATAGATTTTGGAGGAAATTTAGTTACATTACATATCTTTGAATCAATAAACCACCTTGTGGAAGAAAATTTTTAACACCAAG
Organism: Viscum album; assembly: GCA_963277665.1. Lineage (NCBI taxonomy): Eukaryota > Viridiplantae > Streptophyta > Magnoliopsida > Santalales > Viscaceae > Viscum > Viscum album. The sequence continues at coordinate 2,118,378,089 of OY728132.1, read as the reverse complement.
TTAAAATGATTTACTAATATTCAATAGAGTTGTTTCCACATTTTATTTAATATAGATAACCGATAGATTCATTGGAAACTGAACATTCTATGGAGAATTAGTAATCTAAAAATTTAAAAATCTGTTGTAGTGTTGAACCTAAAAATGAATCATTTTTTCAAGGATAATATTTTTATTTTGGAATTTCTAAACATGTAAGGAATAATAATTTTGATGAATGTAAAACTTAAAATGATGATGATTTTTATAAATATTTCAATAAATGTAATTCTTAAAAAAATTAATATTTTAAGAGCTAAATAATTTTATATTCCAATGAAATTGACTCAAATTATACTAAAAATGTCCTTCAAAATTCATGACTTTTTTGTGAACATTAATATGAAATTTATTTTTAGGATGAGTTGTATTATTTATTTAAAAAAAATTCAATACTGATCTTGGAGTATGAAATAATTTTAATTTTGGGATGAGATCGAGGTTGAAACTCATGTTAAAGAACACAAAGAACCAAATTTTCTAAATAGTACAACGCATCCATACTAGAACTAAATCATTTTCCTAAAATTTTGATATATTCATACATAGAATAAAATCAAAAATCAAAATTTATAATTACTATTGGGATATCTAGAGAACAATAATAATAACTTTTAGATGTATATTGGTATAATAGTAATCCCATAGGCTAGTATATTGAATATTTTCAATAAATTAATCCTTTGGTTTTCATCCATAGGATTATTGGGTTTGAGGATTCCAAACATATTTCTAAATTTCTATGTCAATTAAATCCTTCCATTCAATAAGTAGTTAAGAAATAAGTGGCTAATTTATTTGTTGTGATTATAATTTATCTCATTCTTCATAGTCGACAGGTAATTCCCATTAAAATTGTTCATAAAAAATGTAGGGTGTGTAGTTAATAAGAATTAATTTGGATAGTTAGTTCCTTATAGGTTTCAAAAAATTATAGGGTATAAATATATTATAGGATGATGAATTTAGTGACTAGGAAATACCAAATTACTTTTCCTATTCATGGTATAATTCTTGAATGGTTGGTAGTTAAATCACATTATTCCTTCCTAAAAGGTTTCTTGGTAACTTGTATATTGAAATTTCTCCAGATAACCATGAAAAAAACTTCAACATTCCATTTTTTTACATTTTCATTTCATTTCTTTATATTTGGACTATTTAATTATCCTTCCACCTTCCAAAGCTTCATTATTATAATTTTTGATGAAATTAATGTGGAATTCATGAGGGTTTTTATAAAAAACCTTTACTGTGTATAACCCATCATTTTAGAGCTATATGAAGATTTTAAGATTTGTTATTAGAGTTTATATTGATTATATAATTTTTTTAAACATTGATGAATTCAATTATATGGTTTAATGTTGAATTGATCTTAGAAATTAAGTGTCAATGAAAGGATTTGGGGTGAAAAATCCAAGGTTAAATTCATATTTTTTTTATTTTCCTCCTAATTTGAAGGATATTCCATATTTTCTTAGCCATGATGGGTTTTATAGGAGGTACGTAAATATTTCAATCAACTTTTTTTTCCTTTTACATGACTATATCAAAAAGATATTCCTTTTACCTTTTAATATAAGTGTAAAAAAGCCTTTAATTATCTCAAATATAATCTAATGTCTCCTACAATTGTTCATCCAACTGATAGGGTATTACCTTATAAGCTGATTACTTAATCTTTAGAATCATCTTTGGGTGATATTCTTGGGAAAATAGTGGGGAATAAATCACATGTCATTGTGTATGCTTTAAGGACTCCAGATGATGCATGGTCTAATTACTCTATCATTGAGAAGGACTTGTTAGCCATTATTTTTTTCATTCACATGTTTAGAATATAAATTTTGGGATATAAATTTGTGGTTCTCACTAATCAATCTATAATTCTACTAACTCATATAAAATCAAGAATCAAAACTAGGTTGGTTAGGTATATTGTGTTTCATTGGGAATTTGATACAGAGAACCAATATAGGAAAGAAATTTGGAACACTATAGATGACTATTTGATTTGTATTACTACTAAATTGTTTGATGATAAATAACTTCTTCCACCTATAAGAGAGTTTTACCTTAGAGAGAATATGTATTGTATTTCTACTGAAAACATTACATGGTTTTAAACTATTGTGAATTAGTTAGTGGCTGAAATTGTTCCACACAAGTATTCTATGAAACAAGTCACTAAAATAATTTATTAATTATAATAATGTTTGGGGTTTACCCTTAATTTTGGAATATATAGATTGATAAAATTAAAAGGATATGAATCATGAATTCTAGAATTTACATATCTCCATAATGTTTCCATAGTTTCAGATATGGTGGCCACATTGGGACACAAAAAATTCTATGAAAGTGATAGATTTAGGTCTATTTTGGAAAATAATCATTAATGATTGTCATTATTTTTAGATACTTTTAAATAATTCCAATTTAAAGGAAACATTTCTTAAATAAATTAGATTCTATAATAAACTATGTTGTTTTTTGATGTCATCGATGCTTAGATAATGGATTTAATGGGTCATTTTCCAAATTCATTAAGATATTTTTACATCTTTCATGCATTGAATGATGTGCCCAAATACATGTAATTTATGAAAAAAAGGAGAAATGCTACTACAGTGGTGTCCAAATTTATCAAAATAAATCTGGTTTGTAATTGTATGGTACCAGGATTTATTCTCATGGACTGGAATACTTGTTTTTGAAATAGGACCAAGGAGGCTTTGATGAAAATATGTGGGGTAATTCATAATGTTTCTACAGCATATCACCAACAAATTAATAGAAGTGTTGATGATTCAATCAGAGTGATTAAATGTACTATAGATAAAAATGTAAACAAAAACAAGAATTATTAGAGAATAAGGCCTGAGGATGCTCTTTGGGCATATTGGACTGACTATATGTCTCCAATAAAGATGTCACCATATAGGATTGTTTTTTGAAGAGATTTTAATTTTCGTATAGAGGTAGAGAATAATTATTATCAGGATATCAAATCATGTAATTTGAATATATTTGAAGCTATACAAGCGATGAAACAATTTTTCAATTGTTTTTTGGAAATAAGAAAAAAACTTATGGAAATGGAAGGATTTTTAAGGAAAAACATATTTTTTCATGAAAATAATTAATTTCAATAAAGAGAATCATATTAAAGATAAAGTGATGGGGTATAAGTCAAAGATAAATATTTTCATAGCTAAATTTTGTTCCAAATTTGGTGGTCCTATTATTTTGAATCATGTTTTCCATTTTGTATTTTATAGATTCTATATATTTGTAAAGTTGTTTCGTTCACTATTAATGGATATATGATGAATCATTTAAGGGAATGTAATAATGAACCTCAGGGTGGAAGAGTTCCATTTGTTGGAAGATGGATATTTTTGAATAAAAAGGTTTTCCCTTATATTAATTTTTTTTTATTTGTAATAAGTGTGGGGGAAGATACTAACCATTCGTAGTGTTAAGATTTTTTTTCATTATAGTATGTATTTTAAGAGAATAAAATGATCTTGATGAGAATATTTTTTTCCTATTGTTCACCATGATAAATATTCTTTTGTATTTTATTCAAATTATCTACTTATTGGAGTAGATGTTCTGCAATCTAAATTGATCAAAAAAAGCTACAAGTTATAGAATTTTGAATCAGTCACCTAACTTTCGGAACACTGATTCTGTATTACATAATTTTTTATTTCTGGAATCTAATATAAATTTTTCCATCTTTATAAGAATTTAAGAATACTAAACATACATCATTGTAGGAAAAGGGTTTTATTTTAGTGGATCTAATGTTTAATTATTCTAATTTTATTTGAGATTTTTCTTATTAAAATTTTAATCTTTTTTCATTATTTACAATAATTTTCCTACTACTATAACTTTTAACATAATTGATTTAATAAAAAAATTAATTAAATATTTATTTTTATTATAAATATTAGTTGTCAAACAAGTTGGTTAATACAATTAGTTATGATTTTTTTATTGTGTATTACTAATAAAAATTCAATGTCTTGTTAGAAATTCACCTAAATGATACCTTAAACAAGAACTCATTTACAAATTTTATTATTGAACTAAAAATTATAATTGTTAAAAAGTAAGTAAACATATCTGTATACTATAAATTAGTTTTAATTGTTTTTTGTCTGTAAAAAACATTGAGATTTATCATTATCCATTGAAACCAGATTTTTTTCTACGAAATTATCATATATTTTTTATATTTAAAATTCAAATCATATTTTTTCCATGATGAATTCTTTATTAGGGACAATATAGGGGTTTAGTGTGGGGTAATGTGTCTTTAATTATTCTAAACAATACCACAATTTAAACCCATTAAAAACCCATAAAATTTTAATCATTTTATTAGTTTTAAAGTTTTAACAAATCATTTTCTATGGTTTTAACTTTTATAATGTTTGATTGTTGTTTAGAAACTTTAATATGGTTAATTCTTTAATACCGTAGAGATTTAGGTGGGTAATTCCTTTTTCATTTAATAGTTGAAAAGTGATTGACATTGGTAAAGGGTTTTTTAGGTGTTATAATATTATCATTTCTCTTGAATCATTAAATTTGGATACAAACTCATAAGATATGCAATCAAGTGAATTATTAAATAAAAAAACCTAATCCATGTTAAACTCGATATTTTATTCTTTAAGATGTTACATGAGTTATTTTTACTCCTTTTAATTTATTAAGTTACCTCATCTAAACAGAGAGTCTAAATTATTTTATTGATGCGTGCTTCAATTCTCCTATAGGTAAAAAAATATTGGACTTTGAGTTTAATGTAAATTAAAATGAGTGAAATTTGAATTCAATTTTTTTGGTCACTCATTTTTTCAAAAACAAAAATGGGTTTTCACTAAAAATAGACAATTTATTACGTTAATGTTTTTACTTGAGGAAAATACAAAGGGTGAATAATTGGAAAAAAATTAAGGTAGTCCCAAATTCCAGAATTAATATTTGTTTATTCTTCTAAATTTGAATAATTTTTTTGCTTGAAGATAGTAAAAGACTTATTGTGGGGTAATCTGTAGTGGCCTTACTTTTTTTATTTTTTCATGTCAATTATGATAAATTAATGTGTTTCTATAGTTATATTTTTACATACTAATGTATTTTTATCAATTTTTAAAATTTTTGTAAAAATTGTAATTTTATTAAATAAAATATAAAAATATTATATTTTGTTTCAATAATAATATATGGTTTATTATAGTGTTGAAATATATATTCTTGGATAATTAATTGTTTATTATATTTGTTAAGGAAATTGTTATTTTAATTTTAGAATTTCATGAGTGTGTCATGCCTTATTTATTTTATTTTATTTTTTTATTATATTTTCACCTTTGGTTTAAAAATATTAATTTTATGTTTATAAAATTAAATTCATGTAATTTTTGTGTTATTTTATTTCATCTTTATATTTATGAAATAATTTAAATTATTAATTTTTTAATTTATCATATTAATGACTTTTATATTTCGATCTACATCATTAACATGTTTTAGATTATTTTTGTTATTTTATTTTATTTTCATAATTATTATTTTTATTTTTACTCAAGGATTTCATGTGTGTTAAATTTTATCATCAATGTGTAAAATAATTAGAATTGTATAAGAAAAATTTATACTACATAAGATAAAAAACTAGTTCATAAGATAATTTATCATATGATGTTATGGAAATAAATTGAAGCTGAACCAACCTTGAGGTAGAATCTTAGGGTTGTTTCCTTTGAGAATATGCACCCATGGCTATCTCTAGGAAGATGATTTGTATATTATGCATATTCTCAAAAATTTATTGACACACTTTAACAATTTTTATGTCTAATGAGCCTGATGAATAAGACAAATCATCCTCAAGAAATAAAGGCCATTGCTATTAGGAATCTTGAGTTTGATGATGGTTCAACGAAGCTTCCATCATCGATGATAATAGATTCAGAGTAGAGTGGGCTAAAAAATTCTATATGCATACTCAGATCTAAGGTTTGGATTTTGTTGAATATTGATAAAGAAACCATAAAATCATGTTTTTATAGGTTTTTATCATTTCTAGAAAATTGGTATAGGGCCCATGATAATTTTAAAAAGGGTCCTAAGAAGAGTAAACCCCATTCATGCTTCTCGGATCTGAGGAAGAAGTATGAATTGGGTTCACATTTCTTTTTCTACCACCAGAAAAGATTAAACCTCGTTCACACTTCTCGGATCTGAGGAAGAAGTATGAATTGGGTTCACATGTCTCTTGTATGATTTAATATTTGAACTATTTATTGTTTGTTGTATGATATAATTCCTATTTAATATTTACAAAATTTAAATATGGCATGTCTAAACTATTATTTATATTTAGGAATTTTTTTTTAAAATGTATATATTTTTAATTTATATTGAGAGTTTAATAGATTTATATTTATTTAAAACTTGTTATTTTCAAAGTTATATAAATTTAAATTATAATATTCTATATAGTAGTATAAAATTATTTTAATTAATGTATATATTTTTAATTTAAATGTTTATTTGAATAGATTTATATGTATAGAAAATATTTTATTTTTTAAAGTAATATATATATATATAAATTATAATATTCTATACTGAGGTACATAATTTATTAAAAGTATCTTTTTTATATTATGTATTATATATAAATTTATTAAAAATATCGAACATTATTTTTGTTTGGGGTATAATAATGTATTAAATAAATAATAATTTTAAATTATTTTAAGTGTAAATAATTATTATTTTAAGTAATAAAGTATGAAATATAATTAATTAAATATTAGAAAGTATAAAAATGATAAAATAATTACATATATGTGACTTTATTAAATTGAAAATAACATAAGTTTAATTATTTTAATGTTTTTTTGTAAGTGTAAACTATATTACTTTTATTTACTACTAATAATAATTTCAATCAATAAATTTAAATTAAATAAATTATAAATAATTATTTTTTCAAGTAATAAAGTATAAAATATAATTACTTATATTTTGTAACGTAATTGAATGAAAAAAAATTATTACATATACATATGAAATTTTATCAAGTTGAAAATAACCTAAGTGTCCAGTATTGTAATACTAGTTATGTAAGTTTAAATTATATTACATTTAATTAAATTTATTAAATTTTATTATTAAATATATATATATATATATGTAGGCATACACATTGAAAATATAATTTTTTTTCAAATGAGGTGTAGATATTTAATATATATTTCAACTAGTAATAGGTAAAGTTATATAATATATAGAACATAATAAGTATACTAAAAACGTTAAGAGTATTATGTTATGATAGATATTGAAAGGACCAAAAAATGAATAATTGAAATTGCAGGTCTTTTTTGTGAATGTGGTTATATAATTTGTAATAATTTCATTTTCATTTCTACATTGATGACATGGGAGTAATCCATTACTAAGTATGTAAGGACCTACGTGTACGCCTAAAAACTATTTTGTGTTTTATACCCCTAGACCCTCTAACATTCATGGGATTAAATTCTTAATAAAAAGGTGATTAATAAAAGGCATTCCCAAAGATGTTTTCAAGAACATGAGTTCAACAAGAGACATTTAACAAGATACAATATTGTTTGAAATGATTCTCATGGTTATTGAAATATTTAAAAATAGTGATTCTAGGAGTTTGTTCGACCATAGGTTTTGTTTAGTTTATTATATATTGATAAACTAATCTATATTAACTCTCAAGATCAAGTCATAGTTATTTCTTCATAAGTAATTAAATTTTTTGAAACATTGGATTATGTAGTATAAAAATATATAACATTTTATTAAATTTTCTTTAGTAATAATATCATCATTATTATACGTCAATAGTGATAAATAATCCATATAAAAAGTCTCAAGTTCAAGTCAATTATTCAATGATAACCAATTTAAATTATTTAAAATTTTCATGTATTATATAATATTTTATTTATTATTTTTTTCTTTGTAATCATTTCTGCATAAAATATTTTTCAACGGTGAGGTGATTTATACTAAGAATGGTTTTAGCTATAGTTTTCTACTTACATGAGTGTAAAATAATCATGTTTGTCTGATATTGGATGAATTTCGTAATAAGATTCATAGTCGATTAAAACTAAGGGCTGATCCATCAATTTCATCAATAACATATCAACATCTTCAATATCCATACAGATTATGGCACATAGACTACCCTATGAGAAATGATGAGGATTCGATGGATGAATTTTTTATTCAATAAATAATGTAATAATGATCTGGTGGAATTGTATGTAGTGATTTATGATATTTAGTTGGTGCAACGGATTACCATAGAACCATGTTTTTTTAGCTTTGTAGAAGTCAGCCCATCAAAAAACTACTAATAATTTCATCGTCCTCTTACAAATCTTGTGATAGAACCAAATTGTGTAGAAGATGATCAAACTTAGGAAGGAAATATAGATTTCATCTCTTTATGTACTTCTAATAAGGTGAATTAATGTTTATATAAGGAAGAAGAATATGGTGAGGAATCAGAAGATTATGCGGGTGAGGGTTATGTGGGGAATCAATCTTTTGAGGTTCCTATGTGAGATAGGAATCCACGCTAGGGTTATGTCAGAAATTTAACTTTCTAGGTTCTTATAAGAGGCACACATACATGATATGCACCATTTAGTTGTAATCGTCATTCAATATTGACTTCCTTAGTTGAAGAAATATCGCATGATCAACATTTTTATTGGTCTATCATTATGATGGATTCTAAATTCCTAGACATTATAGGTAATAGATCTACATCAAATTATTACACCATCTATGTCAAGCATGAGTTATAAAGAAAAAATTCCATGAAAAATGTGATAAAAATTACAACATATAGCAGAATTTCACATTTGTGGTTGATGATTTGAAAAAGAAAAAGTATCTCCTTTGATGTGAAAAATATGGGATAGAATATAAATTCTAATTAAGGGTAATATATGTTAAATTTTTCTCACATTGGAAGATAACCAAATTAGAAGTCCCATAAACCTGTGTCCATCCAAGCTTGTCATAGTATCACTATTCATATAATGGAGAGTTTATATCAACTATTATTGGTGATATCATACGAGCTTTTCAGGACATTCTTATTTCCCTTGTTCAAGAATAAATTCAATAGTTTTTTAATTATAAGATATCGTACAAAAATAATTATAATGAAACATAAAAAGGAATTTTAAAAGTGATTGTTGATTAGGATTAATCTTATTCAATGTTTTTACAAGTTATGGATTTTTTTCCTTTCAAAAGTAAGATTATTTATCATTTGGTCACAGTTGAGTATGTTTCCCCCAATCATAGAGTTGATCAATCAAAGGTTACATTCAATAAGATTTTTTGGGCATTCAGACCATGCATTGCTATTTCTTCATATTATAAATGATTCATTCATGTCAATGGCACTTTTTGATATGGAAAGTATATTGGTGTTCTAATAAATGTTTCAAAATTGGATAGTAATCATGCTACTCTACCACTTATATTTTCTATTTTTGAAAATGAGAATTTTGAATCCAATATCTGGTTTTTGGCATGTGTATCCATTCATGTAATAGAAAACTAGGGAGTGTGTCTGATATCTAATCACCATTGAGCACTTATAGAGCCCGTAAATAGTTATGGGGATTCATGGAATGAGCTAAATGCTTATCATAGATATTACATTAGGCATATCTAACGTAATGTTCATAAGAATTTTAGAGATGAGGAAAAAAAGAAGGAAATACTCAAGTTGGTTATGTCTTTCTATAAATACATTTTTTTAATAAAAATTTAATATTTTTTAATACATTTTTATTTTATGGTTTCAATATACGATCCCCAAAAATAAAGGTTTGATCAATGTCTTGAAGAGATTTGAAGGGATAATGAAGATGTGTATGAATATATAATGCAGATTGTAAAGGAAAAATAGTTATTATTTTATGATAATGGTTAGAGATATGGTTATATGACCACTAATGTGGTGAATCACATTAATGGGGTCCTCAAAGGTGTGTGAAAACTCTCGATCATTGGGTTAGTGCAGGAGAAATTTTATATATGCGTACACTACTTTTTTGGCCAGTCCCAAAAGGCCTATCATAGGATGGAAAATCAAATATATTTTACTCATCACTTCCAAAGTAACTTTGATCATATACTCAATGAGGATTCATGATGGGGTGTTCAAACCTTTGATCGAAAAAAGAGGAGATTTTAGGTAAGAGAGTGCTACGATTAGTCTACATGAACTAGTGGTTGAGTTTATCTGCTCATGTTGTATAATAAGTAATGTGATTGTGACAACTTTCAAGCATTTATATATCCATTTTCACGTGATATTGTAGCTTGTGTTTAGGTAAATATATCAAGGGAGTGCTATGTTGATCAATATTGTCACATGATAACTTTGGGTAACTATTCTACTTTTATCATTGATGTCTATTAGTGAAATTCATTCTATCTCATTAGATGTTGATCAGTCGACTATCATCCATGATATTTCTAGGTTTCGTAACTTGAATTAATTTTCATTTGTGTTTATTTAAATTTTTTGTCACTTTATAAATTATTGTCTTCATACTACCAGGTTTTTTCACCAAGGAAGACCAAAGTATACTCGAATCAGAAATGAGATGGATTGGCCTCAATAATAAGGTGGGGGACTAAGATGCAATAATTTTTATGCAAAAGGACACACTCATTAGATATATACCCAAGTGGCAGGATAGAGATCCACATCTCAACATCCTTGATCGACTCTATTTATTTTATCTAGAAATTCTATATTTTTCATGTGTGTATTTTTTAGTAATGAATCTATTTATTTTTTACAATCTCCATTTCTGGCATGTTTCTATTTTGGTTTGTATCATTTCTGGATTCTATCAAAAAAATTGTGATACTATAAGTATTAAATAAATAAATATACAACAAAAATGAATATATCATGCATTAATACTTTAAATGTTGGTTTCTCATCACTACTGGCTTATATAAAAAAATTAGAATAAATTAGACTTTATTAGAGATCAATAAAACATGAAATTTATAAACTAAACCAACAACATATCCAACATAAATTTTTCTACCTTATTTTTATTTTTGTATTGTTTTTGAAAAAAATGTTTACAATTTATATTGAATTCTCTATAAAAAAAGTAATGATGGTATAATTTTTGTATATGGAAGGTCCTGCATTGTTCACATCCTAGGATAATCATGTTTTGGAACTGGTTTTATATGGAAATCATGTCCTTCATTTAAATGTAGGTCAATCTCATCATTTCTATCATGCCACACTTCCTCCCACTATTATCCCCTTCTTCATCGTGTTGGTATCTATGGAATATAGAAGTGAGAATTCACCTTTTTCAACCATGATCTCATTGCTTCACTCATAGAGAGATAGAGGATAGAGTCAAATACATTCAACTTTAGAGTGGGGGTGATGATCATTAAATTAAAGGATGTTTTCATTATGTAGATCCTCCCCATCGATGGTGTACCTGTGACAGGCCGAGTTAGAGCAGATTAGTTCGAGCTTGTTCATAGATTACTTGGATTAGAGGTCCACAATAATGGAAGGTCCATCCTCTATTGTAGATTATGCATTCCCAAGTTAGACCATCATTTATCACATCTATACGAGGATGCTTATAATATCAACGTGCTGTGATTTTCACATGATTACATTTACTAGTTGATCAGTGGCACACTTTTTGTTGATCACACCACTAAATTTGAACATATGATGTATTTAACATTTCTACAGGATTTGGACTCAGAATAACAGTATAACTAGAGGTCTACTTGTCTTTTTTATACATACAGGTTTCTATATAGCTCGTGTCACATCGATAAATTTTATATCAAAGAATGTGTTGTTCTTCAACATATGGGGGTATGGGATCACATCTGTTTCATAGCTCCACATGCCCGGGCACCATTTATTACAGATATTGTAGTAGAGGATCTATGTTGAAAATGGTATGTTATTCCTTACTTCTAATTTCTGGCATAATTTCATAAGATTCTGTTATGAAATTTAACTATGACAATTTTATCTATAGGTAGAGTTAGGAACATCTACATTCAGATACCGCCAGACACAACGTCCATGCCTACAAAATTATGTTATACTTCCTTCGACTAGATGATGTATGTGATTATTATTATATTATTAAATATGTATTCTTTACTATACATCTATTCATTTATAAATTGATTATTCATTTTTTCTTTCAGAGTACATGAATTCCATATACTGATGATATCATCTAGAGTATTCTATAGTATTGTATGGTATTGCTTGCTACCATCTCCAACATGGTTCCATTGATTCATTTTCATATTGTCGAGTGGGATCAAACTAATAATGTTATGAGGTAGTTTAGATTCCTTTAGCCCCTTCTTGACCATCCCAGTTAGTTACTTTCTCTTTATTTCCTTAAGATGATAGTGAAGAGAGACATTGATTGGAGGAGATTCTATTCCACATATATTTATCTATGGGAAAGATGAAAATATTCCATATTACGAGGGGTAGGAACAATACATTTTAATTTATTATATCAGATGGATTATGTGTCCTAGTACTCGACATCCCCAATTATATTTTTTACATGACACGAATATGTATTTCATCAGTTGGTATTCATTCTTCCTTCCACTATTGAACATATTTTTAATTAACATTACATAACATCAAAATTTGTTTTTATATGATTTTCATATCACTTGTATACTTCACATGTCTGATCTAGTAGGTGGATCTACAGTTGACCATACATGTTTTCTTGGTATTGTGGAAGATTTGATTCCTTCTATGGATGATATTTATAATTTAAATTTCTTTGATCCATGACACTATGTTGAGGCTACTGATCCTGATGAGTCTGATATAGTTGTACAGGGGGGTGATGAACATGTTATAGATGGTGATATTCCACAAGAGGTGGGTATTCATCATGATAAGTTATATTCTCTTCCAGTTTCTCATTCACATACAGAGGCCGATATAAAAGTTGATGGGACTTGGGTAGATGTTGTATTACTCCTTGCTATGCAGATATCTACAGCACACCATCCTTATTCTTTATATGTTGGTGGTATTTCCATCCATCATCCACTATCCTTAAGGGATGGACATATTATAGGTAGTGATATTATACATCCATATCTAGTAACATTGGTGGATTTTGAGGTGGTTTATGATGGTGATATACTAGAGTAGAATATGCCAAAGTATAGACATAGACAAACATGGCATGGACGCATCAAGTATATGCTTGTTTGTTGGACATAAGAGCATCCACACCATAAGTGTAGATTAAATTTATATTATATTCATGATAAATTTTGTATGTGCCTTACTATTAATATTTATAGAGTTCAATTATTTGTTTAATAACTTCATCACTATTATCAAATTACCTACTAAAATCATTAATTATAATTTTCTATTAAAATTAATACTTAGTACCATTATTTGTATTTTTAAAATAAATAATATTCCCCAATTTGTTGATAAAAATTAATAATATTAATTATTTTAAATTCAAAAATATCACGGATTAAAAGATATGTGAACATGAAGAAATCATGAAAACTATTATTGATCCAAATGATAGGAAATTGGATTTAAAATACTAGAAGATCATAGAACAAGAATGTTTTTTAAAAAAATAAGTTTCATGAAGAAGAATTTGAATGAATAATGGATATTTTTAAGGGAAGTTGATTGTGATTAATGATTAGAAAACCCTCAATATGAGATGTATGGAATTATATGTTCATTTGGGAAATTTTGAGAATATGCATATTCAGACTTTATAAAATAAGAACATAGTTTGTACTGGTACACAATCATTACTAGGGGATTTTATATTAATAATACCTCCATCATGTAATATAATTATAGATATTAAGAAAAATATTGATTTGATATTCTTCTAGAATAAGAAAATTTCCTTAAGAGGGTTAATATAGCATCATCCATGAAATATAATAAAGACAAAAAAATTTCCACAAAAAGCATAATGTATTTTGAAGAGATCCCTACTACACCAATATAAGTCAGAATATAGGTTAAGATGTGAAATCATGAATAAATAAAGAATTATATCAAATTAATTGAGAAAAAAACTCAACACTATTATTCATATTAAGAATTAAAGATGTTCCACCATATTTCCTTACACATTGGTTATTTTATTTATTCACATAATGTACGAAATTAATGGAGAACCAAGTTCTCATGGGGAAAAAATGGAAAGCAATAAGTACAATCAATTCATGATAAAAAAAATATAAAGAACTTATCATCATTGAATGATTCCTCAATTGGTTTTCAAATACTAATAAAAAATTGGGTCATCATTGACAAATTTTATAAATGTGTTATCATATCGAGGAAAATAAGTATAAAGAAGATATCCTTATAGTTTGATCACATTTTTATCACAATAATGAATTTGTATTGAAGAGTATAATCCTTGGTGAATTTATATATGTTTTCAAATCTTGACGGTCATATGTCAAAGATGAATTATGAAGTTTTATCTATATTAGAACATCTTGAAAACCATTATTGAATAGATCCACTGTTATAAATATGTTTATGAGTGTTTCCCTTGAGGGGGAGGTAAATGAAGAAATATGAAATTATTTATAGAATTAGTTTATCATTTAGAGTTTAACATAATTACTGTAGAATGTTTATGAAGATCATGTTATTGAATGAGGTATATTTTTCTAAATCTTTATTCATTTGTTAACAAAAAAACTCAATTAAAATAGGTTTTAACTGAAGTAATCTGTTACATAAACAAATTTGATGTATAGATGTGCTCATAAGCTAATTTTTTTCTTATTTCTATATAATTTTTTCGATCTATTTTTTTATTCAACTAAATGAGTTTTATGATGATCTTTATAATAAAAGTTCCATACTTCATTTAATAACTTCGTCCTAAAATAAAATTGGATTACCCTTAATGATAAGTAAATCAGTTCTCATTTCATGTGGTATCATGATTAGTTGTTAAAGAACAACATTTTTTCCCAAATATAATCCTATTATTTTCTAGACTGAGTATGTCCAACATATACATAGAGTAAAATAATGGATGAAATGTTTCTTAAGTTTAAACTGATACATATTTCCCATGAACTTTTTAAATCACCTTAATAAACAAGAGAAAAAGTAGAATAAATTTTTGGTAACAAAAAGTGGATATATTAACATTTTGATATATTTATTTGGAATGAAATTTGGTTGTATATCCCTACTGTAAAAATTATTAACTAACACTACTCGTGATTGAGTAGTGCCCCACAAATCAGACCAGATGATCAAAATGGCCATGAACACTATTATTAATATTTTTTAAATTTAAGTAATATATATTAATATATATTAATATTTATTTATATTTTATACATATTTATTATTTTTTAATTAATATGTATTCATATTTATTAGTATTTAAAACTATTAATGTTTTTTAAATTAAACATTCTGATGGAATCATGAACCCCATTCATGTTTCCTTCATAAAATTCACACAGAAAGTTTAAATAGAGTTCCCACATATTGGGACCCTTTTTTAAAAATACACAGAAACCTATCCCGTTTTTTAAACATTAAAACCATAATAAGTAAAGCCCAAAAAATCCATGGCTAAATCATTTTCATAGATGAATGCGAATATGAAATATTTTATTATACAGAGACAAATCAATGAAGGCCTCTGTTGGGGATTGATATTTATTGAGGAACCATAAATTGTTTGATATGAACCCATTATAGGAAGTTGATGTTGTCTTAGAATGAGAAAATTAGATTATTGTTTCAAGAATTAAATGTTTTCCACTGGTTGAATTATTTTTACAAGTTCAAAATATAGATGAAAGAGAGTGTTTTATTGCTCTTGGTTGGTGTGGTTTTTATAGTTGAATAAAAAATATAGTAAAGTGAAACAGAGCTTCATGGAAAATAATGTAAATAGCTAGAACTGACACATGGCGTCTTGGAATTTATTACTAGAATTATATTTTAATTGATGAAAATCACATGAATAAAAAATTAATGAGGCATGTTGGGATTTTTTTATTGATTTGGGAATAGTGACTAAAGGATGGATAACTCCCTAACCAATTTTACTATCACTAATATAAGATGTATTTTTTAAATGTTATGAGCTGGCTAGAAAATAAATAAATGTTTTATATCAAAATTAGGGTATATTAATTATTAAAACAAATAAAATTATTTTCAAAAGCATCGGAATATGAGAAATGATAAAAACAATGATATTTTATAGTGAACTGTTGATACTCCTAAAGAGGATGAAGATGGTGATTAAATCATTCTTCAACACCTTGGTGACACTAGACTAAATTTCTAGTATCCAAAGATATTATATTCTCATGGTGACATATTTCTAGGTCTTATTTTATTTTTTCTATCCATTGTAAATATCTTTAGAATATTTTATTTTTAAATGTGATCCCCATTATATGTTTTGATATTCTTACACTTTTTTAATCACTATTTTTTCCATTCTGAGTATGTCACTTTTTTTATTTGAGTGTGACAAACTCTAAATGTGGATTTTCAGTTCATGTTAGGTTAGAGTTTGAAGTCGATCCTCTCCATTTAAATTTCACTATCACCTCTAAGTACAAGGTAGTATATTATAGCATTGTGAATAGTGATTGTTTTGAACATAAATAGACTTTAATAGAAAGGAAATATACTTCCATAATATCAAATATAGACTAAGTTTAAGGAACTGAATGGGATGTTAACTTATATATTTCATCATTATCATCGATAGAATTATAATTTGGAAATCGGTTTAAAATGATAAATAAATACAGGTTCTATGGATATTACTAGTTAAGTTTCCACATCGTCTTCATATCCTCTTCATCGTTGCATGTTTTCAATTTTTTTTTAGATTTTTTAGTTCGATTTACAATTCCAACTTACTTTAGAACATATAGTTTTTTTTCTTTAACACCAATTTAAATCCCATTGAAAATAATAATAAAAATATTAAAGTATAAAATATTTAAAAAATGAAATAAACTCATATAGGGAAGTCTAGTTAGATGAAAATTGTGGTTTCTACTTTACTGCATTAGTTGTGTAAAAACATGAAGTTGGATTGAAAGTGACACATAAAAACCAATAATTCATGTTTTAACTGGATCGTTACATAGTTCATGAAAACAAGGCATAATTGTACATCTAGTTTTTTACTCAATAGGGATTTTATTTAGCTAATGGAATTATATTTATAAACCATTATGAAGGATTTATGTATTATGTTAACTAGTTAGGTTAGTAAACCTAATATAAAAATGACCACTAATGACCTCAGATTAAACAAAGAGATTCATATGTTAAATTTAAAGTATAATATGTTAAAAAAGGGTTCATAGGGGAAAAAACATCTAATTGAAGATTTCATATTAATATTTAAAATATTTTTATACATTTTTTGGTTTTTTTTTGAAATATAATAATTAAAAGTAATCTAATAAAGGTATGTATATAGAAAACACTATTTCATTTAACTAAATTATGAAGCATAATTAAATGGCTAATAATATTATTGTATGCCTATAATGATAGAAAATGTGAGTATTATAGTCTTACCCAATTTAGTGATGTTGCTGTCTAAATAGAAAATAAATATTGACTCTTATAGCTATTTTTATTGGGGATTGAAATTTATGGATGATATTTGGGTATTTTCTAAAAAATAACAAGGATTATGTGATTCATGTGTGGAATATTATTTATATATTCTTATTTAAAGGATTGGAAACATATTTTAAATGGTATCCATAACCTTGAAAATAATTTCACAATAAGGTTATATTCATTGGAATAACTGTTGAATAACACATAAATGAGGTATGAATAAATCTTAAGATTAATATATTCTTGAGGATGGATAAATAAAGGTTTTATTGATTTTGAGAAAGGTAAGTTAGATATTATTGATTCCTTGAAACTGAATATTTAATTTAAGATAAAATAATAATTTATATTTTATGTGGTGTTTATATTATTTTTTGGATTATACAATATATTGAATTGTTTATAACTTTGTGAACTAATGATTAATATATTTTGGGTTTACATGTGGAGTTAATTTTTTGAAAAATTTATAATCACATTGGTGTTTGATGTATTAGAGGTTAAATGGTTTTAGGAGAGGCATGTAATCAAGAATATTTTATTTGGTTATATGATTGTAGGAATTATTAATGTTTTCTGAACAAGGATAAGTAACTTGATATAACCTTTATGAGTAAGGTAGCTGTCATATTATAATTTATATACATAATGGTACATATAATAAGACTAACCTCAACTAATTTAAAAAGAATATAGTAATTAAAATTGTGAGGAGACAACTTATCTAGGGGATATTTTGACACCCCAAAATTTTAATAAGACTTATTTTAAATAACATAATATTGTCGATAGTTTTTTCCATACAAAACACCAAAATTAAATGAAGATGATACATATTTGATAAAAAAAAAATTAAGTATTACCATTTAAACGAATTCATTGAATTGGCATTAATGAAAAGTTGTAACCACTTTATAAAAAATATATATAATGAAAATAAAATATATTTTTAATATGAATTAAATTCAATTTTTTTAATTAAAATGAAATATAATATCATTCAATCTTTAAAAAGTAATTTTCTAAATAAATAATTTTATTTTATTCAATTTTTTATTTTGTGAATAAAAAATTAATTATGATTAATTATGTTTGACATTAATAATTTTTTAACTCCAATTTATTTGGTAAATTATATAAAATATGAAAAATAAATTTAATTATTTAACATCTTCATATTTCTAATAAAAACGGGGTTCCTTGTATTTTTTTTATTTTAATTAATTATTAAATTTATAAATTTAAACTGTTGAATTTGACTTATTATGGGATTTATAATAAAAAATTTTCTTAAGAAGAATTTTTAGGATTTTTCTAAAATAATTTTTTAATATGAAAAGTAAAAAAATACGGATTTTTATAAAAACTAACACTTCTATGGAATTTTCATATTAAAAGAATAAAATAATTTTGTTTGAATACTTTTTTATTAAATATATTTTTTTATAAATAAAATAAATAATATAAATGTATTTGGGTTTTATAAAACCAGTGTATTTTATTTTGGAATCATATGTAGTATTTCAATATAAAAATTATATTTATTCCTTTTTATAAAAAATTAATTTAAGTCTCATCCCAATATTGAATATATAAAAATAGGTTTAATATTTTACATGGCCATGATAATATTTTGAAAAAAAATCAATTTAAATTTTGTGCAGAAATTTATTATTACTATAATTAATGATAATGAACTTGATAATGGGAAAACTTTTATTTTCAATGAATTGTTTAATGAAAATTTTATAGTTTTTATCAAATAAATTAAATTTTAAAAAAATTAAATATTTAATATAATATTATATTTATATGTCTATTAAATTATATTAACACACATTTTATTGGATGCAAATATTAAATAATATTAAGAACATATAATGGTTTAAACACCTTTTTTCTCTTGAATTTTTTTTACATAATTATTTCTAAATTAGATGTTAATTTTATCTTCATTCAAAAATGATTTAGATTAAATTTAGCTTCAAAATTATAAATTATTTTAAAATTTCCTACTTTATATTTTTACAAAAAAATACTTATTTAAATTATAGTTACAAAGGTAAAAATAGAAACCAGTAAATGTAAAAACCAAATAAAAAATAACATCCAACATGTTTAAAAAATGTGTCAAAATACGTATTGGAGGATGAAATAACTTGATCTCTCAACAAAGACAATTATTTCTAAATATTAGAGTCCTTAAAAATTTAATAGTGTAATGAAATAATTTTAAATTAAATATGTATTAAAAAAGTGTTATTTTCTTCACTTCTAAAAATGGTGCACGTTCACCCCTTCCTTTAAATCTCATTCCTTCTAGTTCCATCCTTAATCTATAAAAAATTTCTCCTTGTAAAAACCTATATCATGGTCCCAATATTTTGTTTTTAATTAGTTATCTCAAGCCCTTCATTTCCTAGAATACTTCCGTAAGAAAGTTGAAAGTCCCTAAGTGAGTAATACATAATAATTACTATTTGTACTTAATCATTATTATCCAAACCTACCATAACCATGGTAATATTATAACCTCAATATAATTATTATAAAAAGATCATTTATAGTAATGGAATAACCTTAATTTATTAACATTCCTTCACATATAAAAATAATATAACATTAATTGTGCATTGTGTGGACTACTTCATCCATGATGTAACATTTTTTGGGTTTTCATGATGATTTAAATTATATATCCAATTCACTTCAAATAAAATTAAAAAAAATAAAAATTCTAGATAATATCACCATTATTATTTTATAATGATATTATTCCATTCTATAACCATACTCACCCATCGAGATATATCGTGTTCATGTTTGCATTGGTTTAACCGACAACACGAGAAATGATATAAATATATATATTGTATTAATATTTGAAATTAAATATAAATATTATATTATGTATTTAACATGTTATTAATATATTGTATGTTATCTAAAAAATTAACAAAATAAGCAGACATTGATTAAATTTTCCAGCAAACATATGAAAAAAACTAAATAATAAAAAATAAAATATGTTGAAAAATAGTCCATATTAAATTAAGTATCCTAGAATATATGTAATATCGAAGAATATTAAATATATAAGAATAGAGAAGAATATATAAGAGAAAAATATAAAATAATATAGAATAGAATAATATGAAAGAATATGATTCCGAAGAAGCTATGTAATGAAATTTATTTGATTATTACAGAAGTTCGATGCATAAGTGAAATTAATCTAAAACAAGATAAGAATTTATGCTTACTTAATTTTCTTCCATAGAGTTACAAAATTTCTTTGTGTACCTTATTATACCATGTTTAATTTATTCTACCAAATAAATACAGTGTAGTTAATTTCATCCTTAATTTATGGGGTTCAAAATTGATTCCTTTTAATATCATTATCAAATTATTCTTAACATAAAGATTATATTGCTTTTCAGGGGTTTTCTTCTCAAATTATTTCTTTTGAGGCATGTTTTTAATTATAACACTACATTAATTTATAAGTTAAATATACAACCTATTTGATATATCATATCTTGAATTGTCCTTCAATCATGATATTTAGTGTTCAATTTCAATCCGAGTCATTCATAAGGTTTTTATAAAAATTTCACTCAATTAATAACGGTTCATAGTCTCAATCCTTGAGTCTTTGAGACATTTTTTATTGTAATTCCTATGGAATACTAATACGTGTCTATTAATTTTCATTAAACGGATTTTTTTACCAATTTTTATCCTAATTGTAATGATTTTTGGTAACTCTTTTTTTATTCATTGAGTTTTTATCATCCTCTTGGCCATATTATTTGAGTACATTATATAATTGATTATATTTTGTGATATTCTAGTTATTTTCTATGAATATAAATTTCTACCACAAAAAACACCATTTTTTAAATACTTATTACTTCAAGGAGTATGTTTCACATAAGGGGTATTGATAATATAAATATTAATTCTTTGATTTATATTTTTTCATAATGAAATTCATTCCACCATGTTTAGATTCTCCCACTATAGTAATTTATTACATTTTAATTGATCTACAGCTATGGGAACAAATATGTTTTTATAAAAATGATTTATTTAGTATATGTTTTATAATGGGAACTTTGAAAAAAGGTATTTTAAATACATCAAAAATGGATTTTCTTTTCACATTATTTTTTTTATCCTCCCCACATTTATACATGATAAAACATATGAATTCTTAAGGCCCTATTATTGCAGTTTATTTTTAAAAGTTATGTATTTCAAATATTTTTCAATTCACCTTTTGAAAAATAATTTTGGAAGTGACCCATAACATTATATCTTACATAAATATCAAAAATAATATCAAAAATATATTTTATGTTTTCACATTCAATTCCCTTTTTATTTTAAAACTGATTTAACAAAATATGGATTGTGTTTTACAATTTTTACTTTATTATATGTTTATAATTTAGGAATATTGAACTCACAGAATAAATAAATTTTATTCATGATACCTTTTTTAAAACAGTTCATAGAATTATTTTACTTGGGTGTTTTTCATTTATTTCAACACCCTTCCATATTTCCATTATGACACTTTGGTTATGTAATTTTGAAATCATCCACCATCATTATCTGTTTGGATTATGATCATGTTATTATAAAATTGAATGAAATTTTATCCATTAATCCATAATTTTTTATCTTGTGGGATGATTACATAGATATAATTTCCATATATTGGTTAGATAACTATGAAAAATATCAATAATTGTTATTCTGATATAGTTGTTTGTTTATTACTCATGTAATTGATCTATGTATTTTTTACCCATTCACCTTCTTCTTCTGGATGGGTTATGATATTGTTTTCCATTTTATTAACATGGGGAAATGAATGGGAGTTATATATGTTGTGATTCCAATATAGATTATTATTAGGAAGAAGAAAATATAGTGTCTGACCATCCACATTATTTATCTAGTTGGGTTATGATCATGTTATCCTATTCATTAAATGTTATATTATTATTGGGGTTCAGACGATTCTTATTAATAATAGGTGATTATTAGAAAAGTGTATTATGAATTGGTTACTCATTATCCCTTATAATGAATGCATAATAGATAAAAAAGTGAGTGGTGGGGCATAACATTTTATGGCCCCTTGACCCATCAATTGTCTCATGAGACACATATGTTTGGGTGTTTGGTGTATCTCATATCAATTTCCCAATATGTCTTGATTTTAGTCTTTTCGGTAAGAAGGATTTTCTATCTATGTCCTTCATGACGAGAATAATGTCTTGGATAAGGCCTTGATGCAAATATAAAGATGTATTTTATTATAGATTATATCATAATGAGTTAGATGTTCATTATCCATGGGATTTATTTATTTTAATTTTTATTTAATTATATATTATGGTATTAGTTTCCGTTTATTATAGAATTATTATGATTATTTACTCATTCCTTAATATAAATTTTATGTTTATGACATGATTCAATTAGACATATGTTTCCCTTACACAGTGATTATGCTCACTTCTTATTATATTTCTATTTGTCTAGGATATACCAAAATTAATTACACATTATATATGTAATATGATATCTTTTTTGTTAAATTTTTGGTAGATATTTATGATTTTTTATGGATTATGTATTTTTTATAATGGAAAAAAAGTCTGTTTGTTGTGAAATACATGAGATTTTTTAGATTATAATTCATTCTAATTCTCTAAAGATATAAATCTAAAAGATTTTAGTAATGTATGAAGTGTAATTTTTCATTTTTTTCATGAAATTATGGGATTTAATACATGGTAATCTATAGTTGGTATCAATAATGGTATCTAAAGTGTGTATTTTAGTCACTCGATTCGGGATCATGGGTCAAGTAACTATAATTTTTCCTTTTTCAACCTTTTCATAGATTCCTAATAAAAGATAATCCTTCAAAATACTGAATGTAATATTAGATATAAGGCTACATTTCATGACACTATATTAGTAAGACAAATTCCTGACATGGGTTTTATTTACTAAACAATAATTTTCGATAGATTTGAAAATTGAGAGTATCATGTAATAGGAAAAATAAAAAAAAATATAAGAATATCAATCATAATATCCGAGATAATATTATCAAATAACATTATAAAATATAGATTTGATTCTATGTTTCCATTTATAGTAGGTTTTGTAAATAAGGTAGTACATTTAGAGGCAACAAAAAGGTAGTCTTCTATACTTATTTCTTGTAAAAAGTAATAGTGGTTTACAGATACCACCTTATTGGTATTAAAGGGGTGACTATGGGACAATATAATAATAAGGATCATATATAAAAAATCAGAAAGTGCCACCAGCAAAAAAATAGGTGAAATAATATGCATTATAAGTCTTGGAAAAAAATATAGGAATTGTGAATTAATTATATTCAAAAGTATTTCATTTTAAAAAAATATAAGTATCATCTTCATAAGAAAATCCTTTATGATATCTTAATATTCCTGAAATAATATATTAGTGAGGCCATCTTATCTAGGAGAACTCCCTAGGAAGAGAGAAAAAGTAAAAGTATTTTATTTTACCAGATCTCATGGTCTAGTGAGAATCACACATGAAAGGTATAAAATAACATATGAATGAAATTTGAATTATCCTCAGGGTAAGATCTCATGTTTTAATAAAGAAACACTATTTTATATATCATTCATGATACACCACATCGAGCTTAAACAAACAACTAAATATTATTATTTAATTGTTATTATTATAACATAGTTGTTTGAATAGAGGGAATGAATAGTATTAATGAATTATGAAAATAAGGTTTAAACACGTCTATATAATGACTCATTGGTTTAAAAATTAATTATAAATGTAAATAAAAACCTATTGAATATATATGATGTGTTTTTGAGGGAAAATATTTAAATGAGAGTAATTGTGTTTGTAAAATAATAAATTAACCTTTTGGATTATATTAATAGAAATATATATAACATTAAATTTAATGTTTTATAATTCATTTTTTGTGTTTTATAAACATCATATAAGAAAATTTTAAATTTTATGTATAGAAGACATAATTTTCAAAAGAAAACATTTTTGAAACCTTTTGATGGAAACCCCATTTTAAATATTCTTTTGGACACTTTGATGTTTTATTCAAAAAAATAAACTATTTATTTGGAATAAGAATATCAAATTTTACTTTTTGATAAATTTTTTAATTTTTCTCATAATTTCCATGTTTTAATTAATAATGAAAAAAACTTCATTTTAATTCAAAACTATTTTTTATTATAATTTATTTATATAGATAGAGTGTCATGTTAATTGGTTTTACAGTTTAATTAAAATAAATTTTTATAATTGAATCCAATTAAGGTCAATGGAATCAATTTAAAATTGAAAATAGAAATAAAACATCTCAATATTTTGAACATTTCACATTAAAAAACCCACATTTCCATTTTGTCTACAGAATTAATTTTCTATATAATTCTTAAAATTATGTGAATTTAATTGGATAAATTGGATTCTATATATATAAAAAGGTAAAAATTAAGTTTTAATGTCAATTCAAATTTTTTATAAAGAATTTACCATGGTAAAACAATTATTTTCCATGTAATAGGTAAAAAATGAAACATGTTAATGTTAAAAGGGTAAAGGCATAAAATACCCAAATACTACAACATTTAATGGTTTTTTGAGGTGTGAATAGAAATTACCCATCCTAAACAACATTAATTTAATGTATAATTAGTTTAAATTAATTTTACCTCAATGTCGTTAACATCAAATAGAAAATAATCAATAATTTAATTACTTGAACCCACCTCCCCTCAAGTATAAATACCACCCCTAACCTAACCATTTAGACCCACAAAGCCCTATAGATCCTAAAATATCTGTAAAAACCTCCCCTAATAACTTTCATTATGTCCATGTGCTTCTGTTCTCACCCAAATACCAAATCCAGGGTTCTCAGATATATTTTAAGTAGGATATATTCAAGAGGTAATTTTATCAAAGTACCTCTCTTAATATATTTTCTTTTTCAAATTTATACTTACCACCTTCATCCATCAATGAATGATAACTCCAGAATAATTTATATACTTCAGTTTTATGTTTGCGATGGAATATATCATATCCATTTCATATATCACCTACTCTTATTCAAGGAAATTAATTTCATGTCCAAGTTATGCCAACTAATCACCTCTGTGAATAATGTTTTTTTCTTTTTCCATTTCCACCTTCATGGGTCATCATAAAACTATTTTTATTTTCAAATAATATTTTAATATTTAAATTATATCCTATTTGATATTCTTTAACTTTTATATTAAACATATATTCATGATTTCCATATTGTTGTTATATGATAAATTCATTTGGGTATGTGTGGACTGCTGCCTCTTTAAAACTATGTTATTCATTCACACATCACATGGAATTTATAAAGTATTTTTTGAGTAAATATATATGATATAATTAAAATATTAATGATAATTTAGTCATATTATATATATATATACACATATTAATATACATTTAATTTAATTCTATTCTTAAATATATCAGGAAAAACCAAAAAAAATGTGCATGTGTACGAATGACCTTCTATCTCCATGAATGATGTTTTTAGTTTTTCATTAAATATTATTATAAATAATAATATAATTAATGTATAATATATTTATGTCATTGTTTATATTTAGGAGTTGATGGAATTATGAAAACGTTGACTATTGACATCTTGTAAAGTTCATTTTCAAATCATGTTCTGAATGTCAACAAATAATTCTACATGAACTTAAATAATTATGTAATTTTTATGACATTGAAATTAATTTCATAAAAGGAATTAAAAACATGAAACATATTTTAATCAATTAAAAATTAACCTATGTTTATTATTCAAGAAGAACAAGGAATATACGAGACGAGTCGGCCTTGAGGTAAGGGAATTTCTTAACCCAATTTAAATTCTTTGGGTTAAAATATACTTATTTATTATATCGTTTAACTCTTATTTGTGAAATTAATTTTGAATATATCAACTTTTTTTGTACTTGTTTTTTATGGATTTATAGTGAAAACTCATAATTTAACTATTTTATTAACATAATAATCTTTTTAAGGGACTTTGTCTCAATCACCTTTCTTTGAGGCATAGTTTTGATGATATACACCACCTTATTTTATAAAGTGTATAATAAAAAACAATGTCTTTTAATTTCCTTAAATGGTTTTCAAAATAAATATTTTTATACAGAACTTTTTATTTAATGAAGGAAGGACTGTTTTTTTAACATATACGACAACACCAACTTCTCCACTGCCATAACCAGTATTTTATATTTGACATCCTCTATAAGCCTTAATATTTTTTTAAAGGTATACAAATATATTTTTCTATTTTTTAGAATATTGGTATTGAAAATGTTTTGAAAATAGATTTACTATTATAATATATTGAAATTATTTAAAGTGATTTCAAATGAAATTTTATGAGAAAAATGTGGATAATTGAAATATTTTCTGTTTTAGGATTATATAATGGTATTTGGACATTTGATAGGTGGTTATGTGATAACCCAAATAGGGTTGGTTCCATGATAAACCAAATATAGGTGGTTTATTAATAAAATATGGATGGGAGGTTATGTTACAACCTCCAATGCATTGGGAATGGAAGTCAGTTGTATGGATACTCTAT
Organism: Viscum album; assembly: GCA_963277665.1. Classification (NCBI taxonomy): domain Eukaryota; kingdom Viridiplantae; phylum Streptophyta; class Magnoliopsida; order Santalales; family Viscaceae; genus Viscum; species Viscum album. Next base: position 2,118,350,517 of record OY728132.1, on the reverse strand, counting down.
TTGTAAGAGTGATATGTGTGTAAGTCGACCGCATGGTTATTCTATTTAAGTATGATTATGCCCCAAGTAAACTTTATATTTTATGATGTGATTTCTATTGTTTTTATGGTAATTATTTTATTAAAAAAAGTAAATAAAGGATACTATATTCAAATAAAATTATTTACTACTTATAATGGGTGAAATTTGTTACTTTATGATATAGGTTTCATGGTTTACATGTTTTCACAAAACTAACAGTTTTACATCTTTGTGTATCCCTTAATGAGATTTTTATGATAATCTTATGTTATGCATTTTTTAATGGGATTTAAAGGAGAATAGAGTAAAGGATGTTATCATGGGAAACTTATAGTGATTAAAAATGAAACAAAACCATGTTTCTTTATAATAGTTTCTGTTTTATGTGAAAAATGGAAAGTTATAAGAAGTGTCTACTTTGTAATATTTGATTTGTTATGTATAAGTTGTAGCATAATTATTTAAAGCTCTAAACTTGAAAATACCATCAATGTTAAATAATTTAAAATTGTTAACTTAACTCAATAGAATGTACTATTTACAATCTGGTTATTATTGTCGGTATCAAAGGGAGTTTTAGATAACTTTAGAGGTTAGGGAGTAATTTAAGCATGAGTGGCAAGTTATATATAACCAAAATTGTTAGGATATTAAAAAGAGTCATAGTTATTTTACAAAACTTGAATTAGTTTGAGATAACAAAATTAATTATATCATAGTGTTTATCTTCTTCATAATATTGTATATGAGGATTTTATTGATATACTCACACTAACCTTTTTTCCTTTAGTAAATGGATGGATCTAGTATAAAGAAAAGTTACAATGGATGTGAATGAAAATTTGGTGGTTCTATGAATAAGTAACCAAATTCAATGGGAGTATCAAGTAGAACTATCTTTGTTATTATAAACAATCAATCGAGAGCAATTATTAACCACTTGATACTTGGTGATTTTTCTAATGCATCGTTTATGTGGGAAATGAATCCCAGTGGAAGTACAGGTAATGATTATAAAGGTATGTATATTCAATGACATATGTGTCAAGGATATGGAAAGAAACAAGATGGAAAAAGTTTAAAGGGGACATGAAGATTTTATACATGTGGTAATTAAGGTCATAAAGAGATTACCTTCCAAGTAAATTGAAGCATTCAGTTGACTATATGAAAGGGAAAGAAGTTCTTTCTGAGTTATCAATTGAGGTTTTTAAATATAGGGTCTATGGTCATTATGAAAATATATTTACAATGAATAAGGTTCATGAATGGGATCATTAGGACAATTCAAATATATGATTATCAATACCTAATTACATTCCAATTAATGATGAAGAAACTGAAAATGACATATGAAAGGTGTGAATTATCTCGTGGCTCATGTTTATACATTATTTACTCTTAAGTCATTATTAATGTCTATGATTGTTGGAATAATATGGAAAATCATGGTAATGTTATAATGAAGAGAATTGAATGAATAAGAAGTCTACATATAAGTGATTCAAGAGTTGTGTAGAATGATGAAATGTTTAATAGTATTAATACTCTTTTGATGATAGAATTAATTAGGAATAATTTCTTTAGATTTTGATATATGTTAAACATATGTTTTATATTTGAAAATATTATTTGATCTATAATTTTATTTTATTTTGTGGAAATAATTTTAAAGGTATGGATAACCATTATGGTTTATATAAACATTATTTTTTTAGGAATTTATGGATTATTAAATTTTGGGATGAAAATTATAGGTATAAGATAATATTTGAGGCTAAAAAAAGTGATGTCTATTTTTTATAATTTTATATCATTTTGGGAATGTTATAAGACACAAAAAAAGGACAACCCATAAGAAGGGTGACAACCCATCGCATCAAACAAGGCTATAGGAATCAAACCCACAATAGAAAGGAGACAAGGGTGCATCACCTACCACTGGACAACGTGAAGTCCTTGATTTGTATGAATTTTTATTTTTACTTAAATGATCTAATGTAATTAGAATAAGTTGATTTTAGGAACATATTTATTATCAAATGTATATCCTTGGTACTGGAAATTGAGTTGGGATTAAGTGATAAATGTTATTATGAAAGATATTCACTATTTTGGGAACCATATATGACTAAGATAAATAGAATAATTTGGTATTTTATTTGGGGAGTAACGGTTGAATTTAATTTTGGAAGAATATATGTATTGATTGTGGAATTATGGAAATTCAGGTTGTTTATGAAAATGATGAACCTATATTAGAGGATATAAGATTTTTTAAATTACATTTTTGGTATGATACATTATGATGATCGATGTTATTTAGAGATAAATGTTAAAATTTATCTTGGAAGACAATGTAATAAAATTCTTTTGAGTTTTTTGTTTCAAACTTAATTTGGGTTATTTTTAGGGATTTTAATGATAGTTTTCTGTTAGGTGGTTTGTGTTTATCTTTTTGTGTTATATTAGAATTTTGGAGCATAAAAGTTGTTCTTCATCAACCAAAGGTTTATTATTTTTGTAGAATTTTTTATATTTTCTCTACCATATCGGTTTTGTTTAATGTTTCAATATATGAATAATAGATAGTTACTAGTTTTTGGATTTAATGATTCTATAGAAGTTGATTCTAGTTCTTTAGGCATGAAAAATTCATCTTGAATACGCATTGTTTGTAGAAAAAGATGGTTTTGTGGTAGAATATGATTAATGGACGAATCACTACTTATCAAGTAAGTATATTTTTATATTCTATATGTTAATTATGTAAATTAATTATACAACTCTAGGGAAAATATCTTGAAACAAAAAATGTTATCCAAGTACATTTTTTCCAAGGAATCAAATCGTCCCACAAATAATAGCAGAAGTATAGCTTTGTGATTGTTATATTTTTCTTCACCATGTTATATATCAATATTAAAAAGAAAATGATAGTAAGTTTTTATTCTATATCCATTTTTCCTACATGGAACCCACGTATGTGTAATATTAGGTGATCTTCTAACTTCACTTCCTATATTCTAAAGTAGTGGTTTATAAATCATTTTTCAGATATGGGATTGTAATAAAGGAATTTTGATAATTCACACCATAGTTTCCAACCCAAAATTTAAATTACAAGGAAGAAATTTATATAATGGGTAGAAAGTAACAACCATATTTTTATGAAAGAAACACAATATTTGATAGCGTACATAATAAGGCACATCGAGCTCAAACGAACAACTAAATATTATTATTCAAATATTACCATTATTACCTAGACATTGGAATAGAGAGATGAATAGAATTAATAGAAATATTAAAATAGGATTTACAGATTTTTATATAATGATTCATTGGTTACTAAATTATTTATAAAAAAATAAAAAACAATTGAATATAAAGGATGTTTTTTTTATTAAAACATTATTTAAATGAGAAAATAATTTTCTAAAATAATAAATAAAACCTATTGGATTATATTTATAATATATATATATATAAATTTAATTTTTATAGTTCATTTTATGTGTTTTGTAGAGATTATATAAGAAAAAAATCAATTTTATGTATAAAAGTAGTATTTTTCAAAAAACGGACTTTTTCCACCTTTTGATGGAGAACCCATTTTAAATATAATTTTTGACACCTTTATATGATATATTTTAAAAAATGAACTTATAATTTTTATGTGTGAAATAAAATTTTACTCATGACAAATTTTTGGTATTTTTTAAAAAATTTCATTTTTTAATGAATAGTAAAAATACTGCAATTTAATAAAAATGGTTTTTTATCTATTTTATTTATATAGTTAGAGTGTAATTTTAATTTGTTTTAGAGTTTAATTAAACTAAGTTTTCATTATTTAATCCCATTTAGGTAATTTTACTCAATTTACAATTGAAAATATATGTAAAAAACATTTCAAACTTATGAACATTTCACATTAAAAACCCACTTTTCCATTTTGTCTACGGAATTATTTTTAAATATAACTCTTAAAGTTATATGAATTTAATTGGGTAAAATGGATTCCATATTTTTAATCCTAATGTACATATTAGGTTTACGGTTAATATCATTTTTTGTAAAAAAAAGTTACCATGGTAAAAACATTATTTACAGTAGTATAGATAAAAATGAATCAGGTTAAAGTTTTAAAGGGTATAGGCTTAGAATACCTAAAAAATACAACCTTTTAAAGTATTTTGATGTGTCTATAGACCCTAAACATCCAAAAAAATTATTTTAATGTATAATTTTTTTAAATTAATTCCACTTTAATGTGGTTTTCTTTAAATATAAAATATCAATAATTTAATCACATGATCCCACCTTTCCTGATGTATAAATACCACCATTCACCTCCCTATTTCAACCAAAAATTCCTTTTAGAAACTAAAATCACTACCAAAAATGTTCTTCCTCACTCTCCACGCATCCATGTTCTTCTTTTCTCACCAAAATACCAAATCCAATGTCTTTAAGGGCCATTCAAAGAGCGAATATTGAAGAGGTAATTTTCTCAAAGAACCTCTCTTAATTTCATTTATTTTTTTACTTTCACATCAACACCTTCATCAATAAATTCATGATAACTATATAATCATTTATATATTGTAGTTTTATGTTTCTTATGTAATATATCATATCCATTTCATTTATCACCTCCTCTTATTCAAAGAAACTAAATTGTTGTCGAAGTTATGCTGGTTAATCACCTCTGTGAATAATGTATTTGTTCTTTTTCCATTACCGCCTTCATGGATTTTAAAAAAAATATTTCTGGGTAAAATAATATTTTAATATATATATGATAACCTATTTAATATTATATAAATTTTATATTAATCATACCTTCATGATTTCCATATTGTGGTTATATGAAAACATCATTTGGGGACGTGTGGTCTACCGCCTCCTCAAAACGATGTTATTCATTCACACATCACTTGCAATGTATTCAGAATTTTTTTAGTGGACATATATGATATAAATTAAATATTAATTTCAATATAATGATTATATATACATACACATATAAACTTACATTTTATTTAATTTTGTTATTGAATATGATAGGAAAAATAAAAATAACGTTATACGTACATATGATCAACTGTGTCCATGAACGGTGTTTTTAGTTTTCCTTTAAATATTATTGTAAATACTTATAGAATAAATATATATGATATTTATATCTTTTTTATATTATTGATATGATTTACTTATGACCACATGGACTGTTGAAATCTTATCAAGTTCATTATCAACTTAAGTACCGAATATCGACAATGTGTCTAATGTGAATTTAAATAATTATATAATTATTATGAAATGGTAATTGGTGATTTAAGAGGAGTAATTAACCAGAAAAAGTTATTAATAAATTATAAATTTACATAAGTTTATTATTCATGAATAACAAGGAACATACAAGATGATTCGGACTCGAGGTAAGGGAATTTCTTAACCCATTTTCCATTCTTTGGGTTAAACATATACTTAATGATTTTTTCGTTCAACTCTTATGTGTGAAATAAATTTTGAATATCATATCTTTTATTTATAATTTTTTTATATGGATTTATAGTTAAAACACATAATAAAACTATTTGATTGACAAAGTGATCTTTGTAAGGGACTTCGTCTCAATATCCATTCATTGAGGCATATTTTTTATGTTATACACCACATTATTTTATAAGGTGTATAATCAACCCATTTTCTTTTAATTTTATTAAAAGTTTTTAAATATGAATCTTTTTATATGAATCGTTTTACTAAATGAAAAATGGAATACTTTTTAAATGTATACGGTTACAAAGAATTCTCCACTGCCATAATTGTTGTTTGATATTTGGATTCCTTTTAAGACTTAATTTATTTTTAAAGGAATAGAGCTGAATTTTTCACTTTTGGGTATTTTGGTGTCGAAAATGGATTTTAAAACAAATTTACTATTTCAATATATTGAAATGATTTCATATTATTGAAAATTAAATTTTATGAGTGAAATGTAGATAATTTTAATCTTTTATATGTTATGATTATATAATGCTACATAGACATTTGAATGGTGGTTTCAAGATAAACAAAATATGGGTGGTTCCATGATAAACCAAAGATGGGTGGTTCTGTGAAAATCCAAATATGGGTGGTAACATTAAAACTTTCAATGCATTGGTTATAAAAGTTGATAATATTGATATTCTATTTGTAAGAGTGATGTATGTGGAATTTGACTGTGTGGTTATTCTATTTATATATTATTATGTTCTAAGTTACCTTTATATGTTATAATGTGCTTATATGTGTTTTATGGTAAATATTATATTATATAAAAGGTAGGAAATTAGTTTATATTCAAAGTAAATTATTTACTACTTCTTAGGGGTGAAGTGTATTAATTTATGATATAGTATTTATGGTTTACGTGTTTTTACAAGGCTAATAATTTTCCTTCTTTGTACATCCCTTACTGAGATTTTCATTCTCATCCCAGGTTTTAGAATTTTTTCATATGTTTTAAAGGTGAATCGATTCAATTATGGGATCAAGGAAAATTTATGATGATTAAACATGAAAAAAACCATGTTTGTTTTTAAATATTTATTTATGATAAAATGGATAGTGAGTATAAGGGTCTACTTTGTAATATTTTATTTGTTATGTATGAGTCATGGACTAACTATATAAATCTCTAAACATGAAAAGATCCTCAATGTGAAAAATGTCTAATTATTTTCTCAACATTAGATTATGTAATGTTTAAGGTTAGGTTCTTATAATCAATGTAGAGACCCCAACAATAGTAGCCAAAATTCGTTGGTTACAATATTTCATTTCCACTATATAAAATCAATCATATAAAATAATTGAATAGATTTTTTGTATTGTAAAAACAGATATAGATCTTGAATTCACATTATATCAGAAAACAAAAAACAAAAAATTAATTTTCATTGAGATCCCCATTATTACCCTTAGTTTATTCATGCATATCAATGACAAAACACATCATGGTATCTTAGAAAAAATAAAAAATAATAAACAAGTCAGTTTGGAAGCTCAAAAGTGTATAAAGACAATTGAATCTACGACTAAATATCAAATAATATATATGTAAAGGTAAATAACTGAAACATATTGAATTTAATTAATAACATGAGTAAAATATGAGAATAATACATGATAGTCAAATAATTAAAGATAAATAATCACATGAGCTTGAATCTTATAAAAAATTATTACAACTAGTCAATTATTCACTTGTAATATCAATGAATGTATTAATAATGATTGAATAAATAATTTTAGTCATATTAAACATTCTATGAAAGGCTCATTGAAAGACTTATTACCATTAAGGCTTAATTCCATGACTTCTTAAATAAATGGGTAAGTCATCATCAAAATACCCAAGCAAAATTTTATCATGAGACATACTGATTCATCAAGGGGATATGTAATTATTGGCCCCAAACTTCACATAAAAATTCTAATGCATTCCCCCCATTAAAGGGGTTAAACATAATAAATATACACATTAACATTGAAAACTCACATACAAAATGATAAAAATTACTCTAATCAATAAACATAATCATAACCCACATATAGTAAAATAGAGAACAGTAATAAAACTATAATATCTTATTGATAAATAATAATTATATTATAAATAAAAAAATATCCCTAGTGTATTAACATTATAATAAATTGTTGATGATGAATAGAAATACCCTAAAAATCATTAACATTAATTTTAATGAAAGTAATGATTTCAACTTGTGAATACTTTTAAATCTGAATATTCACAAAAAAAATTAAAAATAACATTTGAAAACATGTAAAATAAGTTAAAAACATTTAGTGTCCATGATGGTGTTAAATTGTGTTCAATCTGTACATATTAAAATAAAGAGTCATTTCACATTTTTTGTAAAATACAAATGGGCCTTATTATGAAAAAAGATGAGTATTTATTTTTTAAAAATTACATAGTCAAAACGTGATAAAATTACATTAATAAATCATTTAGAAATTTTTAAACAAAATTTTGACTATATTTTCATAAAACATGTATTTTTATAAAAAATATATTTTAAACCAAAGGGAGAAATGAGGTTAAATTTTCAAAAAAATAATTTCTCAATTATTTTAAATACAAAAGAGTGTAAATAGTAATATTATAGGAAAAAAAATCATTACCGATAAGAGTATGATAGAATATATTTATTTCAAAATAAAAAATTCCAAATAATTCCCCCATGGTATACTTAAACAAAAATAATATCAAATAATGATTAGAGTGTGAAATAAACCCATACCACTTTGGTAACATTTAAGTCATAATCCCCACGAAAGAAATAAAATAAAATCAAAAATTAAATAATCTTAATATAAATTGATTCATGAAATATCATGTCAAAGGTGTTATTATATAAACTACACAAAATAATAATTGGTGAATATATCATATGTCTCATAGAAGTAAAATTGTGATGATAAACCCTTGCTAGTTGTTTGAATTACCTTGTATATTTACAGACCTCATTATAATAAAAATAGGTTTAATAAAAATATATTATATAATTATACTAATATATCTCATACTATATATGACTTACTGATTAATGTTTTCACTCATTTATTATAAATTCAATGTTAAAATCACTATTTCTAATGATAATTGCTTAATTTTTCATGTATATTTTGGTTTGGAAATTTTTTTTATTTTAATTTGATCATGGTTAAATTAAATCAATAATTTTAACCATTATATTAATAAAATATGAGTTCAATATATATATATATATATTTATAGTAATATACGAAATTTAGAGATAAAAAATGTATTACAGATTACATTGAGACGATAGGTCGTACATATGCATGAATATTATTTCTGTTTTTATTAAAGGATGAATGAAAAGGGAAATAAATAAGGATAAAACTTTATATAATTTTTATTATGTTATTATATTATTCATATTAATAAAATAAATCCTTATTACTTTCTATTTATTAATAAAATGGAAAACATTTCACATCACCACAGGGAGGTGGTAGTCCAGATGTACGCACGAGAAACATTTTTGTTTTAAAATGGATTGGAAGATATGGAGTTATATGGGATATTTATTTTATAAAATTACATAATGATCATAAATAAACAATATATTTATTAAATGGTGTCCTTAATATCTTCCTTGTAATGTGTAAGATAAAACAAACCACATCACTTCGTAAGGTGGTTGTCCACCGTACACACGAGCAACGTTATCATATCACTCAGAGAATGGAAATTAAGAATGTATATGTGATATGATAGTTCTGTAAGAATAATAATATCATTATAATTATATAAATATTTCAAATCCATCAAAATATCCATCCTTGGATGTTGTTGATGGAAAACAAACTACATCGGTTCATGAAGCGGTTGTAGGCCATACACATGGTCAACGATTCCATATTGCATTTGATTAAATAAGAGATGTATATAGGTTATAAAATTAACATAATAATATATTAGTATATAGTATATACCATTTTATTATTTGGTAATATTTGGAAGATATGATGTAAAATGAAAACACATAGTCAATAGCATTACCACTTCTTCAAGAAACCGCTTTAAGTTTAACCTATATACTTCCAAGATTTGATTTAGTACCTATGAAATGTATCTAGGATGTGTTTGGGGTGTAAGGAAGATATTTGTAATGGTATTGTCTATAACTAATGGTGATTGGTATTTTGAATAGGTTAGGAGATCATGTGACCTTTTATAACCAGGGGAGAGGACACACTTGATATTATTGAAAAGAATCAATTTCACCAACATATTTATACTTCCACAAGCCACAAAAATGGGTAATTATTGAAATATATAAATTATAGTGTCTAAATGTTCCCACCAATGTATTTTTTATAATTTTAAAGGTAATTTAACCCCATTTTTGTAATTTAAACCCCAAGGTAAACCCATTTTTAACTTAATCTCTATAATAAATTTTTTATATCTATATTATTCATAAAGGTAAAAAATAATTTTAAATTATTATATTATATAAATTATTAATATTCTATATAATTAATATATTTTTCCATATTCAATTCATATATGTGGATGGTATAATTCTAAATTATTCTAGTATATGTGATGAAAAAGAAGGTTTTGAAAGAGAAAATTCACATAAGTATGGACAATTTTAACATCAAAACACATTATGAAACTGATTAAAATGACATAAATTACTTTAATTTTAATATAGTTGAAATAATATTACAATAAAAATATTTTAAAATATAAGTTATCTTCATAAATAATTAAAATGATAAGGTAGTTTTCAATTAAAATTCTTTATTTTTCATTATTCATCAAAAAATATCCTTTTCCAAAAATTATAAAAAATTCTCCCTAAGATAATTCTTAAATATAGATTTTATAAATATATTTTAATTTTCAGTATATAGTTTTAAAAAGTGGTAAAAATTTTATTTTAATTCATGTGTGCAAATCGCGACTAATTTATAATTTATAAAACTTCATTTCTTCAAAAAACATTTCATTAATTTTCAAATAGTACTTAATTTAATTATAATATATCAATAAAAAGTTAGTTTATTCTTTAAGTTTTAAACCATTTAATTTCCATAATTTATATAGTCATATTCATAACTTCTAACTTAATGTATATTTTATCATTTTCATATTTAAATAATAATATTTTAATAGTGTGTTGTGATTCTTTGAACATATTGTGGCATGTATCACAACATATAGAAGTTAAATAATTTTATTGAAAATAAATATATCATAATTTGTTAGGGTGTTATATTTTCTTGTAATATTTGTGTTTTTTCATACATTCTATCATACAAGTTGATCCTATTTTAAAATATTGGGGTATTACATTCTACGCCCATAAATAAATTGCTTCCTCAAAATTTAATCTTGATGTCATTAATCTAGAGAATGCAATTAGAAAATTCACTTCATGAAATATAACATCACGAGAAGGTTTAATAAAATATACCATTTATTAGATTTAATGGTAAGTATGAATTTCATATATTATAATCACATAACTTGGTTTCTAAATAGAAGAATATATGTTTCAAGTAAAGACATGTTCATAAAATAAAAGTGTAATTCCTAATTAATGGTCGAGGGTGATAGTGGTCATTAATCATAATAAGGTAAAGGAAAAGATAAAAAGTAAAAAAACAAAAAAAATATTTTATGATTAAAGGGGTTGTTAGATTTAATATAATTGAAGTTATTGGGACAAAATTTACATTTCAACGTCCTTTTTCCAAGAGATTAGGAATTATTTTACCATTGAGAATGGGAACATATGAAAATGTAAATACTATATATCTTTTTATTTTATTGTAACAATTTCAACCTTTTTTGATACTTTTATAAATTTTAACTTCATTTCTTATTCAAATAAATGAATATCCAAATTTACTTTTAAAGTTCGAAAAAATTTAACAAATCACTAGAATTCGAAGTTATTCTTCTTGTCTCAATATAATTTCTAAAATAAAAATGTTTAAAACACATTATCTAATAGTAATTAAATTTAAATTTAATCCATTACTTATATATAATACCTAAATTATATTCTAAAATATGTCTCCCCAAATTCAATGTCCAAAATTTTTGAAGGAAGGTCACAAAATCAATATTATATTCTCCATACATTATAACTTGTCCCTTAATAATACATTCCAAATATATGAATGACTAGATTACCAAAAAACCTTAATGAGGACATTATCTATCCAAATATGAAATGTCAAGTGGTAGAATATATTCCATAGATCCAAACATTGAGTAAAATCTAGTAAAGATAACATAAACTATAAAAATACATACAAATTCCAGGTTCAATAATATTATCCCATAAATATATCATTATCATTTTTATATCAACATAGAGAACCTATGAAGGGTTATATTCCCTTAATCAAGTGTTTTAAAAAATATCAACATGATACTGAATCACTTTTCATGGTACCATTTAAAAAATTATTTAAAATCCTAAAAAATACTATTATAGTAAAATACTTATTTGTTTCATTTTTCTTATAATGTTAAAACTATCAATAAAATAATGATACAACACATTTTTTGGATATGAATACCAAAACTCATTAATCATTTCACATCATCTATATCAATATCATAATTAGTACCATGATGTATTTTATTTTTCTAAGTAATATTCCCATTATATTAGGGTTATTTGAATAAATAGTTTCCCATCTCCTAACAGTTAAAGTGTTGTATTTTGAGGGCTTCTCTCGTAACCTTAAATTAATTAGCACGGTTTCATTTTTCTACACACTTTAGTAAAAAACATTTTTCATTTATGCATGTGACCTGATGATTCTTTCTATAAGTATTATAAGTGGAAAATAATTTTACTATTCTTCCCTCTATATGTTTTGTCTTATATCATATTCTTCTCTTAATTTCATACGAATCCATAATACATAGACAATACTTTATCTATCTTGATACCACATGATATAATATTTTTGTGTGATGATAATGTTTAGGATAATAGCTCCCTTAAAAATATTGGATTAATAACATCATCGAAAAGATCAATGTTACTTTTTTATTACATATATAGTCTGCATCATACCTTGAAACACTAGTAAAGATAGCTTCATACAAGGAAACCTTTTCTCATATTTAAATCTTGCACTAAGAACTATCTTTTCGTATCTTATTATTTCTCATGAGGAATAGATTTTTCCAATAATATTATATAGAAATACTTCCATTTTATGTTTTATATTTCTTCTCCATCCTTAGTGTTTATAATCAATGTCCACCATATATCAGTATATCTTGAGATATGATAAACTACCATAAAATTTTTTTCCCTTTCACTAATTCCGTGAGATAGAAATATATTTGGTAATGGCCCAGACCCTCCTGGTCAATTACATTGCCAAAATTCTAAGTGTTGGGGTGTCTTGGACTCATCGATCAGTCCCACCCATCTGCTCCACAGATCTGCTCCACAGATCAACTCCACTAAATAGCTGCACTGATCAACTGCACTGATCAGCTCCACTGATTAGCTCCACTGATTATCTCTACTGATCAGCTCCACTGATCAGCTCCATAGATCAGCTCCACTGATTAGCTTCACTGATCATCTTCACATATCAGCTTCACTAATCATCTTCACCAAATTGATTTCACAGATCCGTTTCACAGATTGGTTTCATCCAATCGGTTTCACATATCTGTTTCACCAAATCGGTTTCACATATCGGTTTCACCAAATCGGTTTCACATATCTGTTTCACCAAATCAGTTTCACAGATTGGTTTTACCAAATTCGTTTCACAGATGAGTTTCACCAAATTGGTTTCACAGATCAGTTTCACCAAATCAGTTTCATGGATCGGTTTCACCAAATCTGTTTCACAGATCAGTTTCACCAAATCAGTTTCACATATCGGTTTCACCAAATCAGTTTCACAGATCAGTTTCACCAAATCAGTTTCACAGATCGGTTTCACCAAATCGGTTTCACAGATCAGTTTCACCATATGAGTTTCACAGATCAGTTTCACCAAATCGGTTTCACAGATCAGTTTCACCAAATCATCTTCACAGATCCAATTCACCAAATAGGTTTCACAGATCGGTTTCACCAAATCTGTTTCAGAGATCGGTTTCACCAAATCGGTTTCACAGATCGGTTTCACCAAATCGGTTTCACAGATTGGTTTCACCCAATCAGTTTCACAGATCGGTTTCACCAAATCAGTTTCACATATCCCTTTCACCAAATCGGTTTCACAGATTGGTTTCACCAAATCGGTTTCACATATCGGTTTCACCAAATCGGTTTCACGGATTGGTTTCACCAAATCAGTTTCACACATCGGTTTCACCAGATCGGTTTCACAGATCGGTTTCACCACATTAGTTTCATAGATAGGTTTCACTAATCAGCTTCATAGGATCAGCTTCATGGGATCATCTTTATAGTATTAGCTTCATATGATCATCTTCTCCCAATCAGCTTCACCCGATCAACTCCACCAATCAGTTTCAACTATCTGTCTCACCAATCGGCCACAGAGGGGTGTTGGGATTTTCCTTCCCCAGTTTTTCCTATAATGCTACTTTTAAGTATTTTAACCTTTCTAATGTGGTTCGAAGCTGTTTTTATTGCCATAAACAACGTTTTAAATCCCCTCTGAGGGGGGAGACCCCCAATGGACTCGTTTTCCTCTCTTAAATGAAATCCTTTAACACGCAACTGTTTTGGCCACCCCTCCTATGAGAATTATTAAATAAACAATTAATTCCATCATGTGTAACCATCTAATCATGAGGTGAAACCATGATCCTCCTTTAAATCTTCTCATGATCCTCATACCCTGTAACGCTAGGATCTCACCTTTTTATCGCACCGGAATTCGTTCTTCCTGGATTGTCTCTTTTCCATCTTCTTCTTGGTGCGTTTGGAGTCCCCCTTCCCGAGGCGAGTGGTGCGCCTATTTTGGAGCCTTTCTTGCTCATTCTTAGAGTCTTCCATGTTCCTCCCCTACAAGTCATGCATCCCCAGTTGTTGGCACAAGGAGAGAAACGTCGATCATTGATCATTCATGTAGGGCATTTCCTTTGTCTCTCCTTAGTGTGTATCATGCGCGGTGGGTATGCTATTATTTCTATGAGGATGGATTAAACCAAACCTTAATGAAGATAATAAACAGAATTTTAAAGAATGATGGGGGTGTGCTTGATGTTTCTTCAATACTCCTTATCCTTGATTATGTGTTGTGAATTGTACTGGCTTATGCCCATTGAAGATCATGGTCGTTGGTGGTCTTTTCATCTGCACTAATGAACCTCTATTTTTCTGCATATTTATGTGATTAAATGGGTCTAACATGGAAACTAGTTAATCACATAAACTCTGTTGATTAAATGGATGCCCAGTGAATAAGACTCCTTGTGTGATCACCCTGGTTAACCAAACCGAAATACGGAACTGAATGAATGGCATATTCAAATTTGAAAACCAACTTACTATGTTCTGGTGATGTTGACAGTTGATTCTTGGGAAGCGACGTGGATGGGGACGGGATCCTCTGTTGTGGTGAAGTTGTTGGATTTTGGATCTGAGGTCGTGTGGGGTTGTATAGTGGGGCTTGGTTTGGTTCCAATACTTCTATGTATCTCACAGATCCATTTTTCTGTTGTGACTTTACAAGAGAACCGGGTGTGAATTCTTAACTTATTGTTTGGTTGTTTTCATTTCCTTGGCTTGTGGTTATGCCTGTTAGTTTCCTAGTAGTACAGAATTTTCTTAAATGGAATTACTTGAATATGAAAACCGGAATGGGTTCAATGGGGAATTGTTTTCCGTGAATGAGTTGTGACAGGGTTGTGGTTGTTAAGATTCTTATGAATGAATAGTAATGAGGGTTCTTGTGTATGAGCTGGTTTTGAAAACCATAGGCTGGGATGAGTGCTTGTTACCTATATATATAATTGTAGTTCTTATGTTTATTATTCACACCCAACCCATGTTAATCACTTCGTGTCGAGAACCCACATTTCATGGGGGAGGGTGTTTTTTCCAACAGTCCTATGAGTGGCTGGTTATTAGCTCCTTTTATGCTCCCTTTCATGTGTTTCCCAAAATTCTTTGGACAGGCTGTGACGGCCTGAGGTCCATCATAGCCCTTGATTTTTTAGGCAGGGTACGTGGTGGTGGTTTTCCTAGGTGTGTGCGGGAAGATTGTTTCCCATGTGTCTTCAGGATGAGGACCATGTGTCTTAGGGCGTGGGAATAGATGTTCGAACCTAGGTGTGTGTGGGATGTGTGGTAGTGGTAACCCAGGTGTTTGCGGGTGGGATGTGTGATTGTTGTAGCCCAGGTGTGTGCGGGTATGGGGATGGTAGTGGGACTACGGTGAGGATGGAGGGAGAGGTTTGACGCATAAGATGTCCTCAATAACCAGTGGGAAAGTGGCATGGGGTACCCAAATATCGATGTTCTATTACTGTTACTTTACTTGACTTTCGTTATTTGGGGAGTGTGCCTTGGTAAGGTTTGGTTGGATAGTTTCATTTCTAGGTGCTCTTGTTATCTCCTTTTCTCATAGGTCATTAGAGTGCCTCCCCACTTGTGCATGAGAGCCTTTGGTTTTCCCTACTGAGTATACTTGTATATTCACCCTTCGTATATAAACTACTTTCAGGTTTCTAGGAAGACATCCAGGATTATCCGGGACCATACTATCTCAAACGTTGGGACAGTTGATGTTTCTGTTTTTCATTATCTGGTACTTTTCTTTTGGGGTTTTATTGTACTTTTGTAGAATCTACTTTCTGACATGAATATTAGAATGGTTTGCTTTTGGCTTTACTTTTACCTTTAGTTTTGGTGTTTTGGAATTTACTATATTATCTCTCGATCTTATTAAAAAATGGGGTAATTCCTTCCATTTTGTGTGTGATTTTATACCCTTAGTTCTAGTCGCCACTCCGGGACATATTGAAGGCGGGTCTCTGTAGTCATTATCTCTCCTTACACTAGAAGAAGGAAGGGTCTAGAAATCGGTTGTCCCTTCTCCCATCTTGGTGAAGGCGGGTCATGACAGAATGGTATCAAATGAGAGGTTGAGGGATAGGATGGAGCTCGGGGTTAGGCACAGTTTGAATTTCATGGGATGTTAGGACAACAATGCTAGGCAATCTTGGTGCGTGAAATAGGCCAAGGAAGACTGGCTAAGACATAAGATTTTAGGGCCCCCCGTGATCTGATGCAAGGATTCTAGGCCTACCGAATGACCAAGTGAGGATACACTGATTGCATGGTGGATACCCTAGGAATGGTACATGCATCATAATGACTTGTGTTCTTGTGTGTCTTGGGTATTTTGGGGATTTAAAATGAATAAGAAGTCTAAGAAAAATTTAAAATCAATATTCTACACTACTCAGGCTTAGGCATCCCTTGTTTATCTTATAGAAATGGCACCTAGATGATGACCATGAGTAGTGCGGGTGATCGGGGCCCAGGAGGTTGACTTGGCTGATCAGTAGAGGGTTGACCAAGAGGAGGAGGATGCTCAGTGGAAGAGAAGGTTTCATGCCTTTCAGCGGAAGACCCTCGAGAAATACGAGGGCAGTACCTCGGACATGGAGACAAAGAGCTGGCTAGAGGAGCTGTTCATAGCTTTCAGATTGATCTGGGATCTGACGGAGTATTGGGTTCTTCTAGCTATAATCAAGATGCGGGGAGCATCCCGTCAATTGTGGACTCTATATCTTGGGGAGAAGAGGTAGGCAGAAGTTCCGTGGACTGACTTCGAGAGGGAATTTCGGGCGGAATTCCTCTCTTCCATGATGAAGGCAGAGAAGAGGCAGGAGATACACTCCCTTCAGTAGGGGATCATGTCCAAGAGAGAGTTGGGGATCAAGTTTAAGGATCCACTTTTTTTTACTCCAGAACTTTTTCCGGTTGAGGAGTCTTGGGAAAGACGTCTAGAGGAGGCACTCCGACCTTCACTTCAGTATTTTGTTACTACCTTCACCCTACCGACGTACTTGGAGGTCCAGAAGAAGGCTGAAGTGGTAGAAAGGATGAACATGCTGCGAGGTGTGCCGTGAGAGGGGATCCATTGGAGTTTGTCAAAGGGGAAGACTGTCAGTAGCATGCCTCCAGTGTCAGGGCCTTCTAGGATTCGACCAGTGGGCAGAAGGCCCCGATAGTTCCAGTTTTGATCTCCCAATCCTCTCCCTTTCCTTGAAATCCTAGGACCAAGGTGCTTCATCTTTGGAAGTTTTGGGAACCTTCAGAATCACTGCCCAGACACAGTGTAGTACAGTGGGGGTGGGCAGGTTCAGCGCCCACCTCAGCAGCAGCAGTTTCCAGCCAGACCGTTTCAACAGAAGCAGCAGGGAAAGCGAGCTCCTACTCCTCCAAGAGTAGACATGGAAGGAGGAGGCCTACCACATGGTGCTCCTCAAGGACCTCGACCAGGGCGTGGTCGGGGAGGCGGCCGACAACTGAGAGGCAGAGAAGCTAGGTGTGGGAAGTTGCACGCCGCAGTGGCAGCAGTTCACCAGGGTTGGAAGTCGTTCGAGGTACAATCAGATTCTTTAGCACTCTTGCTTGTGCCTTATTTGATTCAAAAGCATCACACTCTTTTTTTTATGCCCGATATAGCCCATGCCTTGATCCTAGACATAGAGAGACTCTCCATACCCCTGGTGATGAGTACGCTAGTTGGGGGTCATACCAGTCTTTTTGATGTTTGTTGACTATGCAGGTTGTTTTTGGGGCGACATCAGTCTAGTGGGTACATTATTCTACTACAAATTCAGCCATATGATATCATACTAGGTATTTATTGACTCTTTTCTGTGCACTTTTTTATTGAATACTTTCAGATAATAGTCATGTTCTCTGATGGAGAGGGCTAGCATGTGGCTTTTATTGGCGAGCATAGTTGTAAGGTGTAAAGACGGCATGTGGAGCCTCTTCCTTCTATGTTGGCCAAGATTTTAGTAGAATCGGTGGATGTTGAGATGATGGATGTTCCTAGAGTTGTTATAGAGTTCGTAGATGTTATTCCTGATAAGGTTTTGACTCTACCCCCTCAACGTGACGTTGAGTTCAGGATAGACTTACAACCTGGTTCCCGTCTGATTTCCATGGATCCTTATCGTATGGATCCTTCCGAGCTACGGGATTTGTGGATCCTGATTGATGATCTGATGAAGAAGGGTTTTGTCTGACCCAGTTTGTCGCCACGGGGTGCTCTGGTCTTGTTCGCAAAGAAGGCAGATGGTGGTCTCAGGATGTGAATAGACTACCGGAGACTGAATCAAGTAATTTTCAAGAACTATTACCCTCTTCCGAGGTTAGACAAACTCTTTGACCAGCGCAAGGGAGAAGGTTGGTTCTCTATGATTGATCTACGGTCTTGGTATCACTAGGTAAGGGTTAAGGATAGTGATATTCCAAATACTGCTTTTAGGAGCAGGTATGGGTACTTTGAGTTCATAGTCATGTCGTTCGGTGTTACGAATTCACCTGATGTGTTCATGGGCCTCATGAACTCTGTTTTCCATGAGTTTCTGGACCAGTTCGTCATTGTGTTCATTAATGACATTTTCATCTACTCTCGATCAGAGGAGGAACATTCTATACCCCTCTGAATGGTCTTGGAAATCTTTCAACATCTCCAGCTCTATAGAAAATTGTACAAGTGTAAGTTCATGACACGAGGAGTGCATTTCCTTGGATATGTGGTGTCTCAACAAGGGGTAGTAATTGATCTGTCAATGGTGGAAGAGGTTGTTTTTTGGTAATCACCCATGAATGTGATGGAGGTTCGTATTTTTCTAGGTCTGGCAGGCTATTATTGGAGGTTTTTACTCGACGTCTCTTAAGTTTCAGATCCCTTAACAGCATTGACCAGAAAGGACCAGGCCTTCGTGTGAAGTGAGTAGTTCCAAGAAGCATTCAATTATCTAAAAGGTTTGTTGGTTAGAGCCCCAGTGCTGAGGTTACCAGAGTAAGGGCTGTTGTTTGGGGTGTTTTTTGATGCTTCTGGACATGGGATAGGGTGTGTGATGATGCAGTAATGTAAAGTGATATCTTATGGGTCTAGGAAGTTACGTCCTCATGAGCATAACTATTCCACCCATGACCTAGAGCTTGCAGCAGTAGTGTTCACATTGATGTTGTGGAAGAATTACCTTATCGGGGAGTACTTTGTGGTATTCACATATCACAAGAGTTTGAGGAATATCTTTACCCAGCGGGACCTGAACATGCAACAACGATGGTGGGTGGAGTTTCTCCCGGACTACAACATCGAGATATCTTACACTGAAGGTAAGGGGAACGTTGTCGCTGATGCCTCGAGCAGGAAGTCACGAAGGGAACCTATTCAATAATCTGTGGATGCTTGGAAGGAAATGGAGGAGTTGGCTTCCCTACACCTTAATGGAAGGGAGGATGGTGGTAGAGTTTGTCTATTTCAGATGATAGTGCATTCCTCTCTACTGTGGCAGGTGGAGAAATATCGGTGGGGAGACATAGAGAGTGATGTGATGCGTGATCGGGTTAACCAAGTCAATGCTCTGGAAGGGTGGTCGGAGGATGGTCATAATCAGATGCTTTTATGAAGGAAGTTGTTTGTCCAAGAGATGATTCGGGATGGAGTTCCCTGTGAGTTCCATAACTCATTCATAGTGGTACACCCTAAAGTTTCCAAGATGTACCAAGGCCTTAGAGAACAGTTTTGGTGGCTCGATGTGAAACGGGCAGTGGTGGAGTTCGTGGAAAGGTGCTTGGTATGTCATCAAGTGAAGGCTGAACACCATGTCCCATGAGGTTTGTTGCAGCCATTAGATTTCCCCAAGTGTAAGTGGGAGGAAATATCCATGGATTTCATCAAAGGACTACCCAGGGTTCAAGGAGGATGCGATTCTATCTGGGTAGTGGTAGATCGGCTGATGAAATATGCTCACTTTATGGCGATCAAGGAGTCGAGTGTAGTGGAATCCATAGCACAGAGATACGTAGATGAGGTGGTGTGGTTTCATGGAGTTCTGAGGTCTAGAGTCTCGGATAGGGATGCATAGTTTACCTCACGAGTCTGGAGGGGATTGCATCATGCTTTTGGCACCCAGCTACGTCTTAGCACTGCTTCCCACCCCCAAATAGATGGGAAGACAGATCCAACCATCCAGACATTGGAGGATATGCTATGATCATGTGTTTTAGACTTTGGGGGATCATAGGAATGACATTTTCCATTATTATAGTTTTCCTACAATATCAAATATCACTCTACTGTTGGCATGGCACCTTTTGAAGCCTTGTATGGGAGGTTGTGTCGTTCTCTCGTGTACTAGACCAAGGTTGGGGAGGCATGTGTTCTTAGCCCATAGGTGGTAATGAGAACAATGGAGAAGGTTTATCTTGTGTGTGAGAGGATGAAGGCAGACCAAGACCACCAGAAGTTGTATTCTGATCATACGAGGAGGCACTTGGCGTTCGAGGTTACAAACCATGTGTTCTTAAAGGTTTCCCCTCAACGTGGGCAGTGAAGGTTCAACAAGGGGAGCAATCTCTCTCCTCGGTTCATCGGGACCTTTGAAGTGTTGGGGAGATTCGGTGAGGTGTCATATTAGCTGGTGTTTCCACCTCTGTTGGAAAGGATCCATGATGTTTTCCACATCTCCGAGCTTCGTTGATATCTATATGATGATTCCCATGTCATTGACTAGGGAGAATTGGATATAGGAGATGACGCTACATTCATGGAGTGACCTGTGAGGATCGAGGATCTAAAGGAGAAATTGATTTGTGGATTAATCATCCCTTTGGTTCGTGTGTTGTGGAGGCACGGTGGCCTCGAGGAGAGTACTTGGGAGCGAGAAACTCTGATGCGCACCCAGTACCCAATGCTGTTTTGAGTTGTTGTTCTGAGCCTTCCTTTTTATTCTTGTTTTTGTGACCTGCTGTGATGTAATGCTAACCGTGTTAGTTTATGATGTTTTTTGTTTCCTTACCTTGTGAATGGTTATGAAAAGTTATGATATGTGGGGAAGGGGAGACCTGATCCCTAATCAAGACACATTAAAGTGGATGTGATTAAACATGTGCGGATAAGTCAGTGCCACCCAAAGCGGATAGTATCTTGACATGGAGGAAAGAACTTCTCGATCTGTGTGTTGGGACAATGTGATCCTTGGGATTCGTATGGCTATTGGGGGTGGTTTTTCCCCGAGAGGTATATTCGAGAGGGGTTTTTTGGGTTACTCTTCTATTCTCGAGGGTGAGAATAAATTTGAGAGGTATCTGATGTAATGGCCCAGACCCTCCTGGTCAATTACTTTGCCAAAATCCTAAGTGTTGGGGTGTCCTGGACTCATCGATTAGTCCCACCCATCAGCTCCACAGATCAGCTCCACAGATCAGCTCCACTAATCAGCTCCATAGATCAGCTCCAAAGATCAGCTCCACAGATCAGCTCCACTGATCAGCTTCACTAATAATCTCCACTGATCAGCTTCACTGATCAACTTCACATATTAGCTTCACTGATCAGCTTCACAGATCAGTTTCACCAAATATGTTTCATAGAATAGTTTCACCAAATCGGTTTCACAGATCGGTTTAACCCAATCGGTTTCACATATCGGTTTCACCAAATCAGTTTCACAGATAGGTTTCACTGAATCGGTTTCACAGATTGGTTTCACCGAATCGGTTTCACAGATCGGTTTCACCCAATAGATTTCAATGATCGGTTTCATCAAATCAGTTTCATAGATCGGTTTCACCAAATCGGTTTCACAGATCGGTTTCACCAAATCAGTTTCATAGATCGGTTTCACCAAATCAGTTTCACATATTGGCTTCACTAAATCTGTTTTAGATATCAGTTTCACCAAATTCGTTTCACAGATCGATTTCCCCAAATCCGTTTCACAAATCAGTTTCACCAATTCGGTTTCACAGATCGGTTTCACAGATCTGTTTCACCACATCGGTTTCACAGATCAGTTTCACCAAATCGGTTTTACAGATTGGTTTCACCAAATCTATTTCACAGATCGGTTTCACCAAATCAGTTTCACATATTAGTTTCACCAAATTGGTTTCAATGATCAGCTTCACATGATCAGCATTACATGATCAACTTCACAGGTTCTGCTTTACATGATCAGCTTCACAGGATCAGCTTCACAGGATCAGCTTCTCCCAATCAGCTTCATTGGATCAACTTCACCCGATCAGCTCCACCGATCGGTTTCAACTATCAGTCTCACCAATCGGCCATAGAGGGGTGTCGGGATTTTCCTTCCCTAGTTTTTCCCGTAACGCTAATTTTGAGCCTTTTAACCTTTTTAATGTGGTTCAAAGCAATTTTTGGCACCATAAAAAACATTTTAAATCCCCTTGGAGTAAGGAGACCCTTCAATGGACCCATTTTCCTCTCTTAAATGAAATCCTTTAACGCACAACTATTTTGGCCACCCCTCTAATGAGAATTATTAAATAAACAATTAATTCCATCGTGTGTAACCATCTAATTGTGAGGTAAAACCACGATCCACTTTAAAGCTGCTCAAAATCCTCATATCCCGTAACGCCACAATCTCACCTTTTTATCACACTGGAATTCATTCTTCCTGGCTAGTCTCTTTTCCTTCTTCTTCGTGGTGCGTTTGGAATCCCCCTTCCCGAGGTGAGTGGTGCGCCTCTACTGGAGCCTTTCCTGCTCATTCATAGAGTATTCTAAGTTCCTCCCCTGCAAGTCGCACATCCCCAGTTGTTGGAACCAGGAGAAAAATTTCGATCTTTGATCATTAAAGTAGGTTTTTCACTTCATCTCTCCTTATTGTGTATCATGTGGGGTTGGAATGATATTGTTTCTATGGGGATGGATGAATCCAAACATTAATGAAGATAATAAATGGAATTTTAAAGAATGAAGGGGGTGTGCTCGATGTTTCTATTGTACTCCTTATCCTTGATTATGTGTTGTGAATTGTACGGGCTTATGCCCACTAAAAATCATGGTCGTTGGTGGTTTTTTCTTGTGCACTAATGATCCTCTGTTTTTTGGATATTTATGTGATTGAATGGGTGTAACATGGAAACCGGTTAATCACATAAACTCGGTTGATTAAATGGTTTCTTAGTGAATAATAATCCTTATGTGATCACCCTGGTAAACCAAGTGGAAAGACCGAACTGAATGAATGGAATATTCAAATTTGAAAACTCCCTTGATCTATTCTAATGATGTTGACGGTTGATGCTTGGGAAGCGACGTGGATGGGGATGGGATCCTATGTTGTGGTGCAGTTGTTCTCTTTTGGATCTGAGACCGTGTGGGGCTATATGATGGGGCTTGGTTTGGTTACAATACTTCGAGGGATCTCACATAACCCTTTTTTATAACTTTACAATAGAACTGGGTGTGAATGCTTAATTTGTTGTTTGGTTGTTTTCCTTTCCTAGGATTGTTGTTATGCCTGTTAGTTGCCCATTAGTGCAGAATTTACTTAAATGGAATTACATGAATATGAAAACATGAATGGGTTCAATGGGGAATTGTTTTCCGAGAATGAGTTGTGATAGGGTTGTGGCTATTTTGCTTCTTATGAATGAATAGTAATGAGGGTGCTTGTAATGGGATGGTTTTGGAAACCCAAGGCTGGGATGAGTTCCTATTACCTATGTATATAATTATTGTTATTATGTATATTATTCTCACCCCACCGATGTTAATCACTTCGTGCCGAGCACCCACATTTCTTGGGGGAGGTTGTTTTTTCCAACACTTTTATGAGTAGCTGGTTATTAGCTTCTCTTCTGCCCCATTTCCTGAGTATCCCAAGATCCTTTGGGTAGGATATTATGGCTTGAGGTCTATTATCTATCTAGATTCTTAGGTTAGGGTACGTGGTGGTGGATGGCCCAGGTGTGTGCATGAAGGTTTTTTCCCAAGTGTCTTCGGGATGAGGCCCAAGTGTCTTTGGGTGTGGCAGTAGTTGTTCGGACATAGGTGTGTGTGTGTGATGTGTGTTTGTGATAGCCCATGTGTTTTCAGGTGAGATGTGTGATTGTGGTAGCCCAGGTGTGTGCGGGTGGGGGGATAGCAGTGGGACTGCAGTGAGGATGGCGGGAGAGGTTTGACACGTAGGATGTCCTCAATAACCAGTGGGAAAGTGGCGCGGGGTACCCAAATATCGATGTGATACTACTATTACTTTACTTGACTTGTGTTATTTGGGGAGTGTACCTTGGTAAGGTTTGGGTGGACAGTTTCCTTGCTAGGTGCTCTGGTTATCTCTTTTTCTCTTACGGCATTAGAATTCCTCCCCACTTGTGCACGAGAGCCTTTGGTTTTTCCTAGTGAGTATACCTGTATGCTCACCCTATGTATATAAATTTCTTTCAGGTTTTTAATAAGACATCTGGGATTGTGCAGGATCGTACTAGCTTGGACATTAGGACAATTTTTGTTATTGTTTTTCTTTTTCTAGTACTTTCCTTTGGGGTTTTCTTGTACTTTTTTTGGAATCTACTTTTTGACATGCATATGAGAATGGTTTGATTTTGTGTTTACTTTTACCATCAGTTTTGGTGTTGTTGGTATTTACTATATTATCTCTTGATCTTATTTATAAAAGGGGTAATTCCTTCCATTTTGTGTGTGATTTTATACCCTTGGTGCTAGTCACCACTTTGGGGCCTATTGAAGGTGGGTCTCAGGGGGTCATTATCTCTCCTTCAACTGGAAGAAGGAAGGGTCTGGAAATCTGTTGTCCCTTCTCTCATCATGGTGAAGGTGGGTTGTGAAATATTCCTTATGGAACATATTCAATTTTCAGATAAAAATGGATATTTTTTCCACTTAAGGATGGATTTTGTAGACACATGAAGTGGTAAAACGTTGTTATGTTGAGTGGTGGTTCAACAGGATACTCTATATGAGATAGTTTATTATTCATAACCTAATTCAGCTTCCACAATATGGTTATAATTTGATCAGCTCCAACTTCAGATCCAGCTACAACATCATTATCTTTCCTAGGAGGGTAATCTCAAAATTAAGTACATTCAATTATATGGTTAACAATCATTCCATTAGGTAGAATTTTAGAAAAATTCCATTCACTAGTTGAGATAATAGCATTTTGGAACATAATGTTTAATCTCAAAAATAGTGATACACATAACTTTAAATGAGAAATTTATTAATCTCTAATATCATAATCATAAACATGTTTTATTTTGGGTAATATTTATTTTCAAATCCATCCTAATGGTTTTTAATGATAAAGTGAATTATCCTAAGAATACCCCCCTTGAATGTCAAATCAGGTGCCCAGTAAGGCTTGATTTCATCACTAGATGACAATTAGGTCAAGAAAAATGTGAACTTTTTATAATTATTTTCCCAAGTTACATATATTCTAGAACCATGTACACTTTTCATATCCATAGAATGATATATTTATAAAAAAACACATAATATCTTCATTACCAAAACATTAGCATGTTCTTCTATATTTACACCCAATGACTATGAGAATGTTATATTCGCTAATATATGATCTCTTAAATCTAGTTCCCAAAGTCTATAATAAAATTTCCTATGATACCACTATAACTACCATGAGCCCAGTAGCTCGGTGTTGGTGGTTACATTATTACAATCGAACTAGATGTAAGAAATGTCATCTCCAATTATCAAATAGTTTAGTAATCTTGGTAAACTATGAACATAATTGTAATTAAAAATAAATTTTAAAAAATAAAATACATAGTGAATTATATTTGATATCTACATTATTCCCCTTAGCATATCTCTACACATTATCACAACACACAACCTAATATCCAAGAAAATTAAACATATGAAAGGGGTTAGTATAGATACTCAGTAAGGGTTTGTGTACAATGGAAGCTATGAATCAATAAGGATTAATCAATATGGAATGGTAAATAAATGAAACACATCCCATTTAATAAATATAATAATCATAATATGGTGGCAATAAATGATGATCAAACAATGAAATATAAATAATCACATGAGGTTGAAACATAACCATGTATATTCTAACTAATTAGATAATCACATTGAATATCGAGGAATAAATTAATAATGACAAAATTCATAATTCCAAACATCTTAAACATACCGTTAAAGTCATAGGACATTACTTCTTACCACTAAGGCCTCATTCCAAGATATATTATATAAACAGGTAAGGCCTCAACCAAATACCAATGATAATTTGTCTCAAGATACCTTCTGATTCATCGAGGGGATAAGTAATTCTTGGCCCTACCCCTCAGATAATAAGTCAAATAAATTCCTCATATGAAAGGGGTGAAACATTTTTAAAAGAAAATTTCATATTGACAAACTATCATATAAAAATTTTATTACCTACACCAATCAATAAACAAAATCATAAACCATCAAGAGTAATATAGTGAATAGTAATAAAATTATACATCCCAAGTCAGGTTAATCATAAAATATATAGATAAATAATAATTATTGCATCAATACAGTATATAATTTGTGGATCATAATTACAACAAATAGTTGATGTTGTTGATGAATATAAATACCATAAAAATGTCATTACAACAAATTTTGATGAATGTAGCCTTTTCAAATTATAAATATTTTAAAAAATAAATGTTCATAAAATATTTTTAAATAACTTTTTATTTAAAATAACATTCTAAAACATGTAAAATAATCTTTAAAATTTTAATTGGTCATGATGATAAATAAAAAATCCCATGAAGTAAACATAAAAATAAGGATTACTTTTACATTTTCAGTAAATAGAAAATGACCCTTATTTTGAAAATGACATGAATATTTATTTCAAAAAATTGAAAATATTAAAAATGGGTAAAAATTACATTATGAAATCATTTTATAAAGGATAAAAAATTGATAATATTTATATATAACCTGGATTTTGATGAAAAAGGATTTTGGACCAAATAGATAAATAATGTCATATTTTAATGAATACATTTTTTGAATCATTTTAAGGACCAAAGATTGTTAAAATGGTAACATTACATGAAATATTTAATTAATAAACAAAGGGTAAGAAAATATATTGATTTTTATATATATCAAATAATTTCCCCATGGGATACTTAAAAAGACATCGCTGAATAATGATGAGATTGTTAAATAAACACTTACCACATTGGTCGCTTTTGAATCATAAACCCCTTGAAAAAAAAATTTAAATTTAAATGCCATTAATGTAAATATATTAGTTCTATTTCATATACAAAGGGGTGTTATTTACACCACACAATGTAATATTTGGTGAATATGGCGTATGTCTCACAAATTTAAAAGTGAGACATGAAACCCATACCACTTGTTCAAATCCCTTTGTATGTTTTTGAGACTCCCATATAATAAATATAGTTTTATTATAAATATATTAATACAACATAATAATATATTTTATACCACATATGATTTATTTATAATCTTTTATCACTTTTTTATTTTCAATTCTTTATTAAAATTATTATTTCAGGTGATAATTGCATCATTTTTCATGAATGCTTGGTTCAGTAATCTTGGTAATTTAATTTGATCATTGTTACATCATTTAAATAATATTAAGGATGAAATAAATATTACATATATTCATTAAATATTTATTTTTAGTAATATATAAAATTTAGAGATAGAAAATGGTTACACTATTCATGGAGATGGTAGGTCGTACATATGCATGAAACTTGTTTCCATTTATCTCAACAGATTGAATGATATGAAAATAAATATGAATAACCCATTAAATAATAATTATTGTTTATTATATATCATTTATATTAATAAACCTCATCTTTATTACCATCTATAAAAATAAAAAATAAAAAAATTCATATCGTCATATAGAAGGTGTAGTTCACATGTATGCACGAGTGAAATTATTATTTTCCAATGGATTATAAGGTAATAAGTTATATGTGATAATATATTTAAAAAAATATTTTAATATCCAAAATATATCATATATTCATTAATAGTTATCATTAATATATTCTATATAAAGCTTAAGTGAAAAATGAGTCACATCACTTCGTGATGTTCTAGTCTTCCAAACACATGAGAGACATTATTGTATCACTCAATAAATTAAAATTAAGAATGTAGATGTGATAAGATACTTACAAAAGTACAATAATATCATAAATATCATATAAATGTCTTAAATCCATAATTTCATCAATCCTTGAATGGTGGTTATGGGAATGATCTATAACAGTTCGTGAGGTCGTAGTCTGCTGTACACACAATTGACGGTTTCATTTTCCATTTAATGGAAGTGGATATGAATATAGGTTATTATATAAACATAATAATTTCTAATCATATAGTTTATTTTTTTAATATTTGATGTTAGTCTTAATTAATTATATGTAATTATAAGAAGATGTAAAATGAGAATTAAAATTTAAAAACATTACCTCTTCTTTGAGAAACCCCTTTAGGTTTAACCAAAATCCATATTTTATTGGATTTATTATCTAAAAAATTAATATATGAAGAGGGTAGAGATTTAATTAATATATTTTATAGCTTTGCGTATAACCAAATGGATATGAGAGTGTGAATATCGGAGGAGAGGGGCGGCCTTTTATAAGTGGAGGAGAGGACAAACATAGTATTTTTTAAAATAATCAATCACACACACATTTTTATCCTTCCAAAATAAAAAAATGGGTCATTAATAATATATACATATATATATATATTAGGGTATAAATATGGCCACACAGTGGCTTTTGGATAAGTGGGTATGTCATTTTAACCCTTATGATTTTATTTTAATGCCCTAGTAAACCCATCTTTATCTCAATCATAGTAATTATTTTTCAATTTTTTTAATATTTATAATTGTCAAAAAAATTAAGATAAACTTATTATATAATAAAAATTATTCAGATTCCGAATTTTTAATCCAATTTTCTAAAATAAATTCAAATAAGTTACAGAATCCAATTTTAAATTATACCCACATATGTGATGAGAAAATAGGTTTTGAAAGAGAAAATTCACATTGGTATAGAATGTTTTAATATGAAATTCAGTAATAAATTGAATCCAATGACCAAAAATAGTTAAATTTTAACATTATATAATAATTTTTAATTTTAATTTACTTTTAAATATAATTTTACATTATAGATAAATTAAATAAAAATTCATTTTATAATTAAAACTCAATTTTTTTTTACAATTTTAAAAAAAATTAATATTTTCATAAAATTATAAAAAAAATTCCAAAAAAATAATTTTTAAATGTATATTTATAAAATCAATTTAATTTTTTCAAAAAAAATAAATTTTAATAATTAATTTTATATTATGTGCACAAAGCATGAAAATTATGTAATTGAAAAAAATATTATTTTTTAGAAAACATTTTCTTCTTTTTAAAATGGATATTATTTTATTTCTAATCAATAAAAAAATATTTAATTTATTTTATAAAATTTTAAATCATATAATTTCTATAATTTAGTTAGTTCTATTAATTCCCATCAACATTACAACTATGTTATAATGGTTGCTTTTAAGATATAATATTTTAATAGAGTGTTGTTTTTCATTGAAACTTTGTGTTGCGTGCATAAAAAGATATCAAAGAGGTTGAGTTTATTTAAAAATAAATATATAAAATATTATTGGGGAGTTTTATTTTTTTTTTCTATTTTTGGTGTTTTGTGTCATACATGTGATCAAACAAGATGTTCATATTTTAAAATATATGGAATCTAAAATCTACCCCATAAAATAAACCATGTCCTCAAAATTTAAAATTGATCTCAATAATCCAAGGTTTAACATTTCAAAATTTTCAACTTTATATCCCACAACATCAAACGGATTAATAAAAAATCCTCTTCGTAAAATAGAATGGGATTTATGATGTTCATATGTAATAATCACATTGCAAGGTTTCCAATTAGAAAAACATAGGTGGGAAGTTAAGATATTGATATGGAAGATACGTGGAATGATCCATTAATGATAGAGAGTGATAAAGTTCAATTCTGATAGTTCTTGTGTGTTGGGAGATATGAGAGGAGGGGGAATGGTTTGGGATTGGTGTGGGAGTGTGATTTTGGCCTTTAATAAATCTTTTGGGTATGAAACTTTACATCTAGAAGAGGCAAGATCAATACTCACAGGGTTATTTTTTTCCATCAGAGGAATATTGTTATTTCTCAAGACGAGACTGATTCTTTGACCCTTTATGGTTCTCTAACTAGTAAAGGAAGTATTCCTTGGTCAATATCCTACATGGTTAGGAAATTTCATACCCTTCATAATAATGTTAGTCTGATGCATAATTGGAGTGAGGGGAACAAATTTACAGATCGCCCTGCTTCTATGTCACAACCGGGCTCCAACGTCACATGCCTCCCATCGATCAATTTCTTGAAGCATAAGGGGGTTAACTTAATCAGAGGTGATTCTCTAGGACTAAATTACTTCAGGACTCCCTAGGTTATGTGCACTCTAAATGTTCATGTTGTTTAGGTGTGTTTCTTGTATTTTTCTCTTGTTTCTAGGTGCCTATTTCTTTGAATTTCCTTTGAATAAAAATTTGATGTTGGATGGACAGAGTCTAGGAATTATTTTTTTATACAATGAGAACATATAAAAATGTAATTAATTGATATATTTCCATTTTATAGGCATAATT
The DNA here is from genome assembly GCA_963277665.1 of Viscum album. Taxonomy (NCBI): domain Eukaryota; kingdom Viridiplantae; phylum Streptophyta; class Magnoliopsida; order Santalales; family Viscaceae; genus Viscum; species Viscum album. The sequence goes on along the minus strand of OY728132.1, from coordinate 2,118,319,181 downwards.
TTATACATTGGTTGTTCTTAGATCAATTCCTACATCATTTCTTACTCCATTAAATGAACATCCAAAATGAATTTTTATTCCTGAAGAACATTTATCATATCACTAGAATTCTAATTCATTCCTCCTATCTCAAGATATTTTCCAGAACCATAATTATTAGAACACATTTTCCAATAACATCTAATATTAATATTAACCTATTATATATATATATATATATATTTAACCTTATGATTCATCCATCATATGCCTCTCCATATTCAAAGAAAATATTTTTAATGGTAGGTCACTAAATAAACAGCATATTCCTCAGAAAAAAAGTGGATCTAAATGTCTCATTAAAAATACATGTATACAAATATAACTATAAAACATTTTTGAAAATATGTTTTCTTCCAAAAATAGAATAACATTTCATCAAATTTTTTCCATATATCCAAACATCTAGTAAACTCCAGAAAAGATAACATAAACCAAAAAATCAAAAAGTAATTCTATTTTCACCAATACTATCCCATAAAAACTATTTATCATTATTATATATAAATAGAGAAAATAATATGGGTTATATTCCCTTAAAATTTTATTTTTAAAAACATATCAACTTTAAATTTAATCAGTTTTGTTAGTACGATTCAACACATGGTTTTAAATCCAAAATGAAATACTACTATAGTAAAATCCTTATAAGTTTCATGATTGTTATAACAAGAATATCATCAATAAAATAATTTTAAAACATATATATTGGATGAAAATATTCATGAACATTAATCAAATCACTTTAGATATATCAATATCATAAGGTTTACATTGATCTCTAAGCTTAATCTGTTGTATATGTTGGATCTTGAATATACAGATTATACACAAGAGGGGGGTGAATTGTGTCTTTTAGATTTTTCATTAACTCCTCGATTGAATAAGTTCTGTTTTATATGATTTATCAGATTTGATTATGCAGTGGAATAAGTAAAAGCAGGGACACATAGATGTATAGTGGTTCAGGGAATAGAAGGCCCCTAGTCCACTCCACTAATTCTTAACTCCACGAGATTGGTGATTTTCACTATTTGGTCCTCGTTTCAACAGACCGGTACACAACTGAGTACAGGCAGTTGACACCTTTACAATCCAAGGTAAAACAAAGCCTTCTAGTTCAAACATGAACCTAAACAGCTTAGTACAAGAAGCTGGTTACTCAAGAATAGAAAGAAAATATTTTCGTATTTTGAAAATACTTTCCAGATGTTCTTCAAAATTACAACAGCATGCAATTGACATCATATGAATTGTCATCTCTAGAAATATTTATTTTCAAGTTGAAGAAGTTCTGAGTCGATCCAGTTGTAATAGATATAGAGATATAGTTCACAACTTCAGAAGTAGTAGATCCACAGTATATGTGTGATGTAGAACAAGTGAATCTTCTATCGAGTTTCCTTCTTCTTCTTAAAATAAACAGAGCTTTGACGCTCCTCTTAAATTAGCAGAACATAGTGCTTTTTACAGTCTCTGTTTTCTGCCTTTTTGAATAATCGATTGATCACCACACACTTGTTCCTGGTGTTTCATAGAAAACATATATAATAAAGAAGAGCATATTCCTTGCAAATTTGGATCCATAAAAGTCGCCTTTTGATTCGCGATATTCAAAAATTTGAATTTACAGAGTAGTCGTAACTTCCCTGAAGACTCGGCATAAAAATCTCCTTTTAATTCGATCCTTAATCCATTGACAAAACGGCTTTGAATCGGTCAAAGTCATATTTTAAAATCGACTTTAAATCCGGCTTGAAATCTTCCAAACAATCAGCTTGCTGACCGTTGCATAAAAAATATCGCTTTCAAACTTTCCGACGCAAAATGTAAGATTGATGATGTGGCCTCCAAACGTAGGTTTGATGACATATTCTTCAAATGTAAGTTTCAAAACGTAAGGTTGAACATAAACTTATGTTACATGTTACTTTCTTCAAACATAACGTTGATCATAAATGTAGGTTTGATCATCCATACTTTTTCTTTAACTTTCAAAGGTATAGTAAAAGATCCCTACTTTTACTTGATCCATAATTTTCCAATAACGTATGGTTGTTTAAAAAAGTAAGGTTGGTGAACCATAATTTTAAGAAACAAACTTAAAGTTTAATATTTATGTACGGTTCTCCTTCCATACTTTTCTGATAACCCAAACATAAAGTTCTTTCCTAACGTAAGGTTCTTCTTCCATATTTTTCCTATAACGTATGGTTGATTAACCATAATTTTATCTTATCCCAAAAAATTATACACGCTATTCATCCTTACGCTACATTTATCCATGTAAGGTATGAAAAGTGATTCCAGAACACGCTAAAGCAGATTCCGACTATGTAGCGCATGAACAGTGATTTCAGAACACGCTAAATACGAATACTTTAACAATAAATTCTCGTAATTTCAATAGTAAAATAAAATTTTATATTCCTGAATAATAGTAAATAAAATAATTAGAAAATAAATAAGGGTATTTGTGAGCATCAAAATTATCATAAATAGACAAAGTATTATTTTCAATAATCTCCCCCTTTAAATAACAATATTATGTATTGTTGAAAACAATACTTTTCTCAACAATGTCCCCCTTTTTGATGATCAAAAAACCCATAAAATAATAAGACTAATTATATGAAATTAACTTTCAAAATTAGTTACATAAAGTTATAGAATTTTGAGAGGATAAGACAATATTTAATTTTAACAATAAATATAAATTTATCCCTCTACATGAAAATAAAATAATTTTTCTTTAAAAATAAAATTTTCTAGTTTTATCCAAATTTCTCTCTATGAATAAAGAGTAAAAGAAAATTTCCCTTTATAATAAACGACTATTAATAACATAAAATTGTTTTCTGTATAAATAAAAAACATTAAATATACAGGAAATCATTTAAAAAAGGTTTTTAAAATAAACCTTTGTGTTTATCCAAATTTCCCCCCTTTTTTGATAACAAAAAGAATGCTAAATTATAGATTTGAACACATTTAATGTTGCACTGAACTGTAGGTAAGTGATATTATTAACTGTTTATCAATAATTATATCTGGAGTACTGGCATATCAAAATAAAGATAGTAAAAAATATAAAGAATCAAATAGACAATGGAGAAAATTTTAATTCAAAAATTTTAGTATTTATATGACAATGATATACACAGGAATCAAGGTTTGGGTGAGGTAGGCAATAGGTTCTATCTCCTTTGTATTGCAGACTTGATTTCTGTGAACTATTCCCTGAGTCTCTTCATCATCCCATCTCCAAGTTTGATTAGGATCTCTCTATTCTATTGAGTCATATGAATATCCTTGATTAAATTGACTTTGAAAAACTCATGCATCCTTTCTTCTTTTTCTATAAACACCAACAACTTTTCTGACAGCTGATTTAATAATGTTCTGATTGGTGGCTCATTAGATGTCAGTTGATCCACTAAAAATTTCTGATTGTCCTGCAACATTGATAAATGGATCACTGTTACATTTATGATCTTGTAACTTGTCATTCATGTTTCTCATCGCATTTGTGATAGCTTGAAATCTTCTGATTAAATCAGGTGAAGTTCCTGATCCACTAGCAGCATTATTTGCAACTGATGAAAATTGGTTCTCCATAAATAATTTTAGATCTGATAAATCTATCTTCATAACCATTTTATATTTCAACTTGTCAACTGCATTTAGCATATACTCTTTAAACAGTTCAAATTCTTGCCTTGAGACTATAATCTCCTTCATCTTTTGAAACCTCAATTGTTTTAAGTCTAAAGAATTTCTTAGAGTGAAATTCTCAGATTCCAACTGAGACACCTTTTTGTACAGTTCTTTAACTTCTTTCTTTCTTGAATCAGAGGCACCCTGTTCTTGATTTGCATTTTCAGGCTCTGGATGATGTAGCAGTACCAAAGGTAATGATTCAGCATCAGATTTTTATTTCTCTTTGTCCTGAGTAGGTTGGTCCACAGATTTTTCCTTAGAGTCCGCAGACTCCTCCACAGAAAAATCCTCTTGAAGTACTTCTGTGTGAGCTTCAGAAGCATTCTCATCAGGAACATTATCATATTTGTCTCCCACTGGAATTTCAAGAACAATATTTTTAGGATTTCCCTGAGGTCTGCCCACTTCTTCACCAGGCTCTGCCTCCTTATCTTGTTCCTGTTGAAGTGTAACTTCAACATCATCTACAATCTGTTCCTAATTCCCCCTTTTAGATTCTTATTTAACTCATGATCCCTCTAATGTTGTTGTCTTTTCAATAACATCTTCCATGGTCTTATCAATAAGATATTCTCTTACAAAAGAATAAGAAAATAAATCTTTTATTGTTTCCAATGCAAGGGAATTAATTTCCTCAGTAACAGGTCTACTTCTTCTTGATTGAAGTCCTTACTGACTTCCTTCTTCCTCAGCATCTTCCACTTCAAATCGGATCCTTCTTGCTACATTTCTAACTCTTGATTCAGCTTGTCCCTCCTTGGACTTAGCAGGTTGAGCTTGATCACTCTCTGAGTCATCCTCATATCCTACTGGAAAAAGAATTCCTTTAATGGTGCTCTAGAAATAACCAATTTTTCTTATATTTCCATCATTAAACATATTACTGTGATGACAATGTACTCAGGCATCCACTAATCTCACCATGTCCTTTTTAAGCAACATCTTGAAAATAAATCGAAAAAAAGATAAAATTTCATCCGGGCATCACTTTGACAACAGTAATTGAGGTACCTTAACATGTACCTTGGAAGGTTTAATTTGATATCGCTTAATAGAAGATACATTATATACATATCAGGCTATAAAATCTTTTCCATTTTTGCCATTCTGGGAGCTATACCTATCTGAAGAAATTTAACCAGGATCTTCTGATCCGGTTCTAAATCGTTCACCATAATTTTCTTAATAGTAGATGTTCCAAAAAAAGGACATAATGTCCTCAAATTTATGCACAGAATATCTTATGTTCTTCAAATCAAAATGAAAAACTCCCTCATGAGGGCAGTTGAAAATCTGACCAATTTCTACTGACGAGATTGAGAAATCCCTATCCTCTATCTTAGCCATCATACTATCCTTAGTATCCCCCAGACTAAACTGTACAGATTTGAAGAAGTATTTAAGTTCTACCTCATACAAGAAATTCCATATTTTCGTTGTTGAATGTTTGTTCAAGGTTCTGAAATGACAGCTCTTTTTTCAACAATAGATTTTTCTGAAATAACCAGTTGAGATTGATTACCTTGCTATGTAAGATCATTCTTCTTTTGGAGTGTTATCTATTTGCATTGCTTGGCTCGACTTCACTGGCTCTTTTATTCCATACCATATCTACGAGAATCTCTTAAGGTTTGAAGGTTGGGGTTGCAGAGGTTCGAAGATTTGGGTTTACGAGCAGAGGTGCGGTTTACGGATTCGAAAGGGTTTCGATAGAAATGAAATGGTTTATAAGTCGAAAGGGTTTCTAACAACCTTGATTTTCATGTTTTTAATAATCGTTACATATATTTAAAAATAAATAAAATAGATTATGCAGATAAAGTAAACTTATTCTGTGTTAAAAAAATTTAAGGAAAATTAAAATAACGAACTAGAAATGTAAAATAAAATTTTATTTAAAATCAAATAAACCTAGCTCCCCCTTAATAAAATCAAACCTTGCATTGGGAAGTGGTTTAGTAAAAATATATGCTAATTGAATTTCTGTATTTATAAATTCTAAAAATATATCATTTTTAATAACATGATCTCTTAAAAAGTGATGCCTTATATCAATGTGATTAGTTCTAGAATAACTAATAGGATTTTTTGAAATATTAATTTCACTTGTATTATCACATAAAATAGGTGTATTATTAAAATTCAATTCAAAGTCCATAAGATTGTTTTTCATCCACAAAACTTGTGCACAACAACTGCCAGCAGAAACATATTCTGCCTCGATTGTTGACAGGGAAACTGAATGTTGTTTCTTACTAGACCATGACACCAAAGACTTTCATAAAAAGTGACATGTTCCTAATGTGATTTTTCTATCTAATCTACAACTTCCAAATTCAGAATCTGAATATGAAATCAAATTAAAATCAGAAGTTTTAGGATAAAGTAGAGATTGAAAAATAGTTCCTTTTAAATATCTAAAAGTTATTTTGACAGCGGTTAAATGAGATTCTTTGCGATTTGATTGAAATCTAGCACGAAGACATACTGAATACATTATATCTGACCTGCTAGTAGTAAGATATAACAAACTACCAATAATACCTCTATATAACTTGTTGTTAACTGATTTCCCAGTTTCATCCAAATCAAGTTTTATATTAGTACACATAGGAGTTGTAAATGGCTTGCTATTTTCAAGTCCAAATTTCTTAAGTAAATCAATAATGTATTTGCTTTTATTCAAAACATTTCCAAAATATTTTTGATAATTTGGAAGTATTAAAAAGAAATTTAATTCTCCCATCATACTCATTTCAAATTATTTTTGCATTAACTTTGAAAACTCATGACAAAGGGTTTTATTAGTTGATCCAAAAATTACATCATCAACATAAATTTGAACCAATAAAACATTTTTTCTTACAATTTTCTTAGAGTGTTGGATCTTACAATCCAACAGTTTAGTCATTTTTCAAAAGAAAAGAACTAAATCATTCATACCAAGCTCTGGGTGCTTGTTTAAGGTCATAAAGAGTTTTAGTAATTTTAAAAACAGAATCAGGTTTGTGAGAGTTTTCAAAACTAGGAAGTTTCTCAACATAAACTTCATCCATTAAATAACCAGTTAAAAAGATAGATTTAACATCCATCTGAAATAATTTAAAATTCATATAAGATTCATAGGCTAAAAGGATTCTAATGGATTCTAACCTATATAAAGGTGCAAAAGTCTCATCATAATCTATTCATTCTTCCTGATTATATCCTTTAGCTACTAATCTTGCTTTATTTCTAGTTATTGTGCCTTGGTCATCCTGTTTATCTCTAAAGATCCATTTGGTTCCTATTACTGGATAATTCTTAGGTCTTTCCACTAATTCCCAAACATCATTTCTTATAAACTAGTTTAATTTATCTTGCATTTCTATTACTCATATTTCATCATCTAAATCTTCTTCTATAGTCTTGGGTTCTTGTTGAGATAGGAAGGTAGATAATTCCACTAGTTTTCCTAAGTTTCTTCTAGTTTGAATTTCTGTATCTAAGTCACCTATCACAGTTTCTATAGGGTGATTCTTTAGGGTTCTATATTGTCTAGGAAATATACTTATAGGTTCTTCAGTATCATGTTCTTCTGAACTGGAATGATTTTCTTTTATATCATTTTAAAAATCATTCCTTAAGTTCTCAAGTCACATGTTATCATTAGAGTCAGGTACATCTAATTGATCTGTCCTTTTCTCAAAGGGATTAGATTCATCAAATTTCACATGAACTGATTCTTAAAAAATCCTTGAATTTTTATTATAGACTCTATAAGCTTTCGAGATACCAGAATATCCTAAGAAAATACCTTCATTAGATTTTGGATCGAACTTACCAAGATTATCTTTGGTGTTCAGGATATAGACCTTGCATCCAAAAACTTTAAAGTAATTTACTTTAGGTTTTCTGTTATTCCATAGTTCATAGGGTGTCTTTTCAAAATAGGTATAATTAAAACTCTATTAATTATATAGCAAGATTTATTTACATCTTCTACCCAAAATTATATAGGTAGGATATATTCATTTAACATAGTTATATCCATTTCTTGAATTGTTCTATTTCTTCTTTCTACAATCTCATTCTGTTGAGGTGTTCTTGGTTCAGAGAAGGTATGTTTAATACCCATGTTTGAGAAAAAGGAATTAAATTCCTGATTCTCAAATTCTCCACCATGATGACTTCTTAATAAGATTATATTAAAACCTTTTTCATTTTGAACAAATTTTCATAAACTTTCAAATAAAGTAGAAGCTTCATATTTAAATTTCAAAAAGAAAATCCAAGTATATCTTGAATAATAATCAACTAATACATAAACATATAATTTACCAGCTAAGCTTGGTACTCTTGAAGGTCCAAACAAATCCATATGGATATGTTCTAGAGGTTTAGTTGTAACAACTTTATTAACAGATTTGAATGATGATTTTTGTTTCTTGCCAAGTTGGCATGCATCACATAATCTGGCACTTTCAAATTTGAGACTAGGTAAATCAGAAACTAGATTTTTCTTAGATAATTTATGTAAAACATATACATTTAAATGTCCAAGTATCCTATGCCAGTTCCAAGATTCACTTACTTTAGCAGTCAGGCAGTTTACTTGTCGTTTACACAAGGAATTTACATCCAAAGTATTGACATTATCAGTTCTTGGTGCCTTAAATTTAAACAGTTTATCTTTAGAAATAGTACAATAATTGTTAGTAAAATCAAAAATATATCCATCATCACAAAGTTGATAGATACTTATCAGGTTGTTTTTTAATCCTTGTACATAATGTAATTTGTTGATTGAAACTGTTTTTTGATCTCCAATATTTTCAATGCCAATGATTTTTACTTTGGCATTGTCACCAAATGTGACAAGTCCTCCTTCATTTTGAGTGAGTGAAGAAAATTTCAATGAGTTTCCACTCATATGTCTTGAGTAGACATTGTCCATGTACCATATATCTTTTCTACTCTGGTGGCCTGCTACCTGCAAAGACATTCAAACAAATTTCTTTCGTAACCATATTTTTTGGGTCCAGGGGTGTTAGCTAGAAATGATCTGGGAATCCGAATTTGCTTTGTTATATTAAAAACAGCTAAATCATATAAGTATTTTGAAACATTGGCTTTCTTAATACCACATATTTGAGGTTGTCTTAAGAAACATATTTTAGCTATATGTCCCTTTGTCCCACAAAAGTTACAATTAACCCTTTTAGAGCTAGGAAAAAAAATTATATAGCTTATGTTTTTATCCTTTACTACCAATTCCAAATCTATCCATTTTAATGACAGTTTTTCCAAGAATGTCATTTAATGAATTCTCTCTTTTTCTAAAAACCAATGCAGCTTGTTTGCAAGATTCTACTTCATCCTGTAGTGTTTTTATTCTTGATTCAAAATTAATATAGTTAGTGTTAATAGAATTGTATTTATCAGTTAATTCCTTATGTTGTTTTAGCATTGTATCTCTTTCATCTGAAATAGATTTATGTATGTTTTTTAGTGACTTATGTTTCTTAAATAGTGAGTCATATCTCTTTTCAAGCATATTGCAGTAGGATGCATGTTTTTTATTTGTGTAGCTTGATTCATAACTTGATTCATTATTTGAGTCAGAGGAGTAATATGAGTGTACCTCATCGGTTTCTTCCATGAAACACATGTTTGATTTTATGTTGGCTTCTTCATTATCTGAGCTTGATCTAGGAGAGCTTATAGAGTCTTGAAATACACTCTTAGTGGCTTTCATAGCTTTCTTGTCTTTCTGCTCATAGTCATTTCTTTTGAAGAATTTCTTCTTCTTTGCACCTTTTAATTGTGGGAAATCTTGTCTGATATGCCCCATCTTCTTGCATTCATAGCGTCTTACTTCCTTATCATCTCTCTTAAAGGATTTTTTGAAGTCTATTTTCTTGCAGTAGAATTTTATAAATTTCTTGGATAGTTGAGCCAGTTCTTCATCTGAGTTTGATGAGTAAGATCTCTCTGATTTAGCTTCTACTTCTCTACTTTTCATCTTTCTGCTTCTGCTCTCTGATGATTATTTTAGGGCAGTATCTTCTCTTTTGTCAATAAATTTATGTTCATTAGATTCATCTTCCATCTCATCTTCATAAATCATTAATGTTCCAATCAGCTCTCTCATGGATAAATCTTTGACAGGTGTCGACTGTCTGATTTCTGTAGAGATTACATTCCATTTTATAAGAAGTACTCTCAATACTTTTAAAGCTTGATCAGCTTGGTTAATGGGATCTCCCAAGGAAGTTATGTTATTGAAAATATCTGTCAATATTCCATTCATTTGAGTAATACTCTCACCTTCAACCATTCTGAATGAATCAAATTTAAGCTTAGCAGTTTCATATCTCATTTCCCGGATATTGTTAGTTCTTTCATAAGAAACAACAATAGTTTTCAACATTTCATATGCTGTTGGGCATTGAGATACTCTGTTAAAATCATCAGGTCATAGACCACATATAATTGCATTCATTGCTTTCGAATTCATATCATATTCTGCTTCAGTAGCTGCACTCCATGTTTCAGGTTTTTCTGGTATTTCATATGGAGTTAGAATCTTATAATAGACTCTGTATCCAAGATTTTTCATATAGATAATCATTCGAGACTTCCATCATCCATAATTTTCTCTATTGAAGTACGGTGTTATGACCATAGACATTCCCTCTCTTGTATCAGTCATGATGAGCTATTGTATAATCTTTAAATGCTTCTAGCTTTCTAAGGCTCTATCAAGAAGCTCCACCTCTAATACCAATTGTTGGATCTTGAATATACAGATTATACACAAGAGGGGGGTGAATTCTGTCTTTTATATTTTCGTTAACTATTTGATTGAACGAGTTCTGTCTTCTATGATTTATAAGATCTGATCATGCAGTGGAATAAGTAAAAGCATGGACACATAGATGTATAGTGTTTAGGGGAACAGAAGGCCCCTAGTCCACTCCACCAACACTCAACTCCACGAGCTTGGTGATTTTCACTATCTGGTCCTCGTTTCAACAGACCGGTTCACAACTGAGTACAAGCAGTTGACACCTTTATTGTCCAAGGAAAAATAAATCCTTCTAGTTCAAACACAAACCTACACAACTTAGTACGATAAGCTGGTTACTCAAGAATAGAAAGAAAATATTTTCATATTTTGAAAATGATTTCTAGATGTTCTTCACAATTGCAACAACATGCAATTGACAGAAGATGAATCATCATCTCTAGAAATATTTATTTTCAAGTTGAAGCAGTTCTGAGTCGATCTGGTTGTAATAGATATAGAGATATAGTTTAAAAATTCAGCATGAGTAGATCCATAGTAGATATTTGATGTAGAAAAAGTGAATCTTCTATCGAGTTTTCTTTCTTATTCTTAAAATAAAAAGAGCTTTGACGCTCCTCTTAAATAAGCAGAATGGAGTGCTTTTTGTAGTCTCTATTTTCCACCTTTTTGAATAATCGATTGATATCCACACACTTGTTCTTAGTGTTTCAAAGAAAACATATATAATAAATTAGAGCATATTCCCTGCAAATTTAGATCCATAAAAGTCGCCTTTTGATTCGTGATATTTAAAAATTTGAATTTACATAGTAGTCGTAACTTCCCTGAAGACTCGGCATAAAAAGTTCTTTTTAATTTGATCCTTAATCCATTTACAAAACAGATTTAATCGGTCAAAGTTGTATTTTAAAATTGACTTTAAATACGACTTGAAATATGCCTAACAATTAGCTTGCTGACCATTGCATAAAAAATATAGCTTTCAAACATTCTGATGCCAAACGTAAGATTGATGATGTGGCCTCCAAACATAGGGTTGATGACATAGTCTTAAAACGCAAGGTTCACAACGTAAGGTTGAACATAAATGTAGGGTTCATGTTACTTTCTTCAAATGTAAGGTTGATCATAAACTTAGGGTTGATCATCCATACTTTTTCTTCAACTATCAAAAGTACGGTAAAAGATCCATAATTTTACTTGATCCATAATTTTCCAAGAACGTATGGTTGTTTAAAAAATTAAGTTTGATGAACCATACTTTTAAGAAACAAACATAACGTTTAATATTTATGTACGGTTCTCCTTCCATACTTTTCTGATAACCCAAACGTAAGGTTCCTTCCTAACGTAAGGTTCTTCTTACATATTTTGACGATAATGTATGGTTGATTGACCATACTTTTCTCTTATCTCAAAAAGTATACATTATTTTAATCCTTACACTATGTTTATCCACATATGGTATGAACAGTGATTCCAGGACACGCTAATGTAGATTCTGACTAAGTAGCGCATGAATAGTGATTCCAGAACAGGCTAAATACGAATAATTTAACAATAAATTCTGGTAATTTCAAGAGTAAAATAAAATGTTAAATTCCTACAAAATACTTAATAAAATCATTAGAAAATAATTAAGGGTCTTTGTGATTAAAAAAATTATCATAAAGAGACAGAGTATTATTTTCAATAATCTCCCCCTTTAAATAACATTACCATGTATTGTTGAAAACAATACTTTTCTCAACAGTATATTCCATTGAAGCTTTAGACATTAGTTGGAATAGTTCCCAATATCTTTATAGTTATAGCACTATAATTATATGGATTATACCTTACCCTTGAATTCATTTTTATGGTGTTAATTTCCTCCATAGTTGATGAAGTTTAATTTTCATTTTAGGCAAATACCAGGGTGTTTATTTCTAAAAGTAGGACTTGTGTGGATATATTTCATTAGATTCTTCATTTTATACATTTTTACTCTCTCATACTCTTCTTCTCTTGATTCCATTAAAATCCATAATACATGGATAATTATTTCTATGACTTTATAGGACATTCTATTATGAACTCATATGATGAGAATGTTGGGGAGAATAATTACATTCAAAATATTATCTTAATCCAATCAAATAAATTGTTGGTCTTACTCTTTTAATTATGTACTTATTCGGAAAATGATTTTCGAAAATAGAGATGTTTAATTTATACATATAAACATTTTCCTCTTATTTCTATGTTATAATCAAGAAATTTCTTTCCATATCTTCTCATAGTTCATGAGGAAAATATTATTCCAAGTGTAGTACCCTGAAATTCTTTCATCCCATTTTTTATATTTTTTCATTATCCTTAGTGTTTTGAGATAATAAAAACTATTAGTTTGGATCTTTTGAGAGATGATAAATTTTTTTGAGAATTTTATACTATTGAAAACTTCATAGAGTGGAAAAAACACTCTATAGGGAACTTCTCCATTTCTTAGATAAAATATATTTTCATTCTAATGGAATGACATGGTTTTCTCCTTCTTGAAGTTTTTTAACATTGTTAAACCACATAGTGGATTGGAAATCTTCCCAATATGGGAATGATAATTATTCATAACTTGAGTCATCTTACCAAATATGATTATAATTTGATCAGATTCAATTAAAACTCCAACTCATACTGCAATATCATTCCTTGGAGTGAAATCCAAATACGGAGTACGTACATTGATATAGATCACATTCCATCAGTTATGTTCCATTTTTAATCAATGTTAAATATTAGAATACATCATAACAATATGAATATAAATTTATAATATGAAAAGTAGTAAATAACATAACATAAATTGAAGTATTTATGCATAGATAATCTCATAATCATATACAATGTTTCTTTGGGGATATCTTCATTTTGAAATGATTCATAATGGTTCTTAAATAATATGTGAATTATCCTGGGAATACCCCCTAGTAGTGTCAATTCAGGTTTACATTAAAACCCATTTTCATGAAAACGATGATGATTGGGTCAAGCCCATTGTTCCATTTTAAATGTTACTAACCCTTGGTATATATGTTCTAGAATAATTTCCTTATAGAGTATATATACATGGATTTATTTCATGGAAAACCAAAAAGTAACCTTTATACCAAAATAATAGTTTTTTTCTATACTTATCCACAATATATATCTTATGGATATGTTCCATAATATAGTTTTTAATAAACCTATTTCACATGGTTTCTACTAAAAAATCCTTTGATACCATCATTAGTGACCTCAAACCCAATATCCTAGACCTTTTAGTTACTTTATTACATTGGAAGAAGATTAAAAAAATCACATCTCAAAGGATACAGTAGTTTAGTTGTCTTGGAAAAACTATATACAAACTTTAAATTCACATTACATTTTAAAACATAAAACACACAAATAATTTTCTTCGAGATCTCCATTATTCCCCATAGTGTATCCCTACACATTAATCAAAAAAAAGTTCATGGTATCCTAGATAATATAAAACATATGAAATGGGTGAGATCATATTATCGGTAAGGGTATACATAAAACAAAACATATTAATAAATAAATAATAATAAATATGAAAAGTTTAATAAATGAATCTCAATAAAACAATAAATATATTGATCATAATATATCACGAGTAAATGATGATCATATAATTCTGTATAAATAATCACAAGATGTTGAAACATAACCACTGATAATTTAACCAATTGAATAATCATATTAAATATCAATAAATGAATTCATAATGTTGAAATTAAAAATAAGAAAATTATTAAAAATATAATCATTCCCTCATTCCAATACTTAGTTTCATCATTTCTTTTTTCCAAGACATCTTATATAAATGGGTAAGACCTCAACCAAATACCCAAGCTATTATTTCTCATGATTCAAACTGATGCATAAAGGGGCTATATAATTTGAGGAACCAATCGTCATTTAATATTTCTACACCATTCCACATATGAAAGGGGGGGGAAATTTCCTCATACACATTAATAATGAAATACTAACATAATAAATGTTAAGACAGACCAAAATCAATAAACATAATCCTTAAACAACCCGAGTAATTTGGTGAATGGTAATAAAATTATACATTTTGTGTAAAATGAATACTTAGATATCTAAATAAATATTAATTATGGAATCAATAAATCTTATCCCTAGTGTATTATATATAAAATAATAGTTTTATTCTATTTATGAATAGAAATACCATAAAAATTCTAGGAAAAATATTTTTGAGAAAAAAAACATTTTCACTTTGAAAATATTTATAAAACTAAAAGTAAACTATTTTTTTAAAAATAATTTTCACTGAAAATAAAAATCTATAACATATAAAATAATTATTAAATCATTTATTTATCATGATGGTGGAAAATTATTTTCATTTCATAAACATTGAAAATAATATTCCTAACACATTTTTTAGTAAAAGACAAACATGACTTGTTTTGAAAATCAAAAAAATATTACATTTATTTTTTATATATATTAAAAATGCGTAATAATATATTTAATAAATAATTTTGAAATGGTTAAAAATATTTTGGATTTTTTTAAGAAATGTATTTTTATTATAAAGTATTTTTGACTGAAGCGATAAATATTGTCGGGTTTTCTTAAAAATTATTTCTCAGTCATTCTATGTACTATAGAGTGGTAAAATTGAAATATTATGTGGAAAAATAAAATAATAAAATGAGGGGAAGAAAATATATTTTTTTAATATATACATATCAACTAATTCTTCCAAGGGAGTCTTAAACAAAAACAATCTTGAATATTGATGAGATTCTAAAATTAACACTTACCACTTTTGTAACTTTGGAATCATAATCCTCATGATAAAAATATATTAAAATTATAATTTAGATAAAATTAATAAGAATATATAAATTTAATAACATATCAAAAAAGTTATTATATACACCACATAATGTAATAGTTGGTGAATATGGTGTATGTATCATGGAAGTAAAAGATAGACGAGAAACCCTAACCACTTGTTTGACTTCCATCAAATGTGTCAAAAAAACTCATGTATAATAAATATTGGTTTATTAAAAATAAAAAAAATCATAATTATATATATCATACCATATATGATTTACTTATATTCTTTTATCACTCATTTTTTTGTAAATCATTTCTAAAAGCATTATTTTAGGGGATAATTTATTTGTTTTTCATGTATATTTTAGTTCAAAATTGGTGAGTTTTTTCAGTATCGATGTTTGAAGATGCGGCATAGATGGCCGGTGGGTACTCTCCCACGATAACTGATGAAGGAGATGAAGTTGACGGTGAGGTGGTTCGATGTCGGGGGTGCAGATCGAGGAGGCTCACTAATCGGGGATCTGAGTCCCGAGGTGTTGCAACATGGCAGTTTGAATTTTGAATCAAATGTGTATTTCGTTTTTAGCAGTTCTTTGAATTTGGGGTTTTGGTAATCTCGTGTTGGTCCGTTTCCCGCTCACCCAAAAAGCGGATTTCAGAAATCAAATAAAAATTTATTTTTCAGTTAGTATAATTTGATCATGGTTACATCATGTAATTAATTTTAACCATTATATAAATATAATATATATTTATTATGTATTTATTTATATTAATCTATAATATTTGGTTATAGGAAATGGATTACACCATTCATAGAGATAGTTGGTCTCATATACATATCAACATTGTTACCATTTTTCTCAAAATGTGTAATGAAATAAAAATAAATAATAATTAAAAATTTATTTACAATTATAATTTTATATATAATTTTTCATAATAAAATACATCCTTATTACCATCTATGTAAAAATAATGTGAAAAAAGTTCTGCAATGCTACGTGTAGGTGGTAGTCTACATGTACACATGATAAATAATATTATTTTCAAATTTATTGGAAGGTAAGAAGTTATATGTGATATTATATTTAAAAAATATATTTTTTGATCATAAATATTTCATATATTCATTAACTTCAATCCATACCACTTTCTATTTAAATAGTGAGTGAAAATGCATCACATTTATTCACAAGGTTGTAGTCCATCGTACAGACTAGTGACATTATCGTTTTCCTCTGGGAATAGAATGTATGAAAGTATATATGAAATGAAAATTACGTAAATATAATAGTATCATAAATATAATAACTATTTGTTAAATCAATCATTTCATCTATCCTTAAATGGTTCTATTAGAAAATGAACTATATCGATTCATGAGGTGGTAGTTCACTGTATAAATGATCAACTGTTTTGTTTTCCATTTTAAGAAACTGGAAATAATTATAGGTTATGAAATTAAAATAATAAAATCTATTTACATATTAGATAATATTTTTTTTATTTTTATTTATTTTGAAATTATTATAAGGAGTTAGAAGAAGAAATAAAATGAAAATTCATAGTTAAAAACAATACCTCTTCCTCGAAAATCAAATTTAGGATTTGCCTAATGAATTTTTGGAATAGATTTATTATTAAAAAAAGGAATATAGTATTTTTGTATGGATATAATGAATAGATGTATATAGTTATTTGGTGAACCAAAAGGATTTGGGAGTGTAAAGAGGGTAGGAGAGGGGTGGCTTTTATACGCAGGGGAGAGGGAAAACATGTTATTATTGAAAAGAGTCATTTATAACCACGTTTTTATCTTTTATAAAGCCTAAAAAATGGTTCATCATAGAACCATTGATATTAAAGTATCCAAATAGTTCCATAAAATGGGTTTTCGACAATTTTTTTAAGTCATTTTAACACTTATCTTTTTAGTTTAACACTCTAGAAAACCCATTTTTACCTTAATCATGGTAATTAATTTTTAATATTTTTATAATTTATAGAGGTAAAAAATAATTTTACCTTATTAGATAATGTAAATTGTGATTTTTAAAAATGTTAAGTACATTTTTAAAAATTCAACTCAAAAAAGTTCTATAATCCAATTATAAATTATACCCGTAAACATGTTGAGAAAACAGGTTTCCAAACAGAACATTCACATAACTATAGAATGTTTTAATACCAAAATTAAAATTGTTAAATTTGAACAAAAATTATAAAATTATAATATAATTGATAAAAATTTAATTTAAACCCAATTTAAAATGTAATTTAACTTTATAAATAATTTAAATGAAAACAAAATTTCAAATTAAAAATTTATATTTTTCATTATTTATAAAAAATAAACATTTTATAAAATTATCAGAACATCCCCCAATGATAATTTTGAAATATAAATTTCAAAAATGTTGTGTATTTTTAAAATACATTTTCTAAATTTGTTAAATATTTATTTGAAATTATGTGCACAATTCAAGATTAATCCTCAATTCAAAAAAAAAGTTTTCCAAATACATTTATTTCTCTTTTAAATTATTATTATTTTATCTTAATAAATATATATCCATTAACTTTATTTTACATATTTTTAATACTTATCATTTCCATAATTTATTTATTCATATTCATTCCCTCTGACATAAAAATTAGGTTATAAAAGTCATTTTTTAAAAACAATATTTTAATACAGTGTTGTGTTTTTTTTAAACCGGTTGTTGTGTGCATAGAAATATTTCAAAGAAATTGAATTTTTTTAAATAGAAATATATCATAATGTACAAGGGTATTATATTTTATGATAGTCTTGGTGTTATAGGTCATAAATTCTATAAAAAATGATTTTCCTATTTTAAAATCTTAGGTTGTTATAATCAATGTTAACAAGAGATCCAATGTTACAGAGATGCAGATAAAAGTGTGTAATGTACCCAAACTTCCTTCCAATCCATGATTATTTCAGTTTTTTTCTCTATTAATGTACTTTTTCTTGATGAATTTATAATATTATTATTATCATTAAGGATAATATTATTTATATCACCAACTTTTATCTATTTAATTTTGATATCTTACTTTATGATTTCATCCCTAAAAGTGATTTTGTAGTATAAATTTGAATTTATTTAAACCTTCCTATTGAGATGAGAGATGATAATATTTTCAACAGGATTTTTTTGATGATTTTCCAGCTCCATTTCTAATATGACATGGTATCTATCCATATAATTGATGCTTTCCTTTCTATATACAAATATGTCGATGGTGCATTCTATGTTATCTAAGACCTATTTAACATTTATCCCACAATATGAATAGATATCTTAAGAATTATTGAATATAAAATATAACTGAAACTATCCTTTTTAGTAATGAACAATGTGAGGATATGATGATCATTAAAATTATTTTTTATGAGATTCTCATATTGAACTACCACCCACTGATCAAGAGCTCGGAAGTTGAAAAATCACTAATCCAATATTCTAAACATAATATGATTCTCTAACTTCATATTCATAATGTACCTATATTTATGAAGATTTAATTATAATAGATAATTATGTTCTAAAAATTCCTTAAATTATCTACTATAAATAATTTTATATAATCATATTCTTCTTTTATGGGTCTCTATGACTATATTAAAGTCTCATGAGGGCTCTCATGGATCTTGTATATC
The DNA here is from genome assembly GCA_963277665.1 of Viscum album. NCBI lineage: Eukaryota > Viridiplantae > Streptophyta > Magnoliopsida > Santalales > Viscaceae > Viscum > Viscum album. The sequence continues at coordinate 2,118,300,063 of OY728132.1, read as the reverse complement.
CTATTTGAGACTCCCAATTTGCACCTAGTGGTCTCTTCTCCCATAATAATTTGAGATATCATAAAAAGGTTATAAAATCTTACATTCTTTGTTTATTATAATATTAATAATCTTTTTCTGACATGTTCTAACTATGTTGCAGTTGCAAAAACTTTTAAAGACCAAAACCCAATTTGTTTGAACTATTTTAAAGTGTTCGTTAATTTGAACAGTATTATACCCTAGATAATCTAAATTAAAGAGATTTTTAAATCTCATATGAGTGTTATTCTCATAAATAGAAACCATAAGGGGGTTTTTATTTAAAATAACTCTATTAATGGTGTAAAAAGTGTCATGTTTTTTATTCCAAGACAATTTGAATATAGAATATTAATTTATTACCATGTTTGGATTTTAATTTCCTAATAATAAAGGGTAAATTCATATATCCAAATTATTCCCTCAATACCTTCATAGTTTTTAGAGCATGTTTTGTTATATTTTCCTTTAATGGTGAATAAAACTCATTGGAGATACCTTCAAGACATTCTCATTTTCTTTTAGTATCCACTTTGGTAAAGGATAAACTGGATTATCCAAATTTAGGAAGATATTTCTCTAATAATAAGGGGTAAGGATCTTGTCCTTTTTCCCAATTGTAAGGGACTACATCCATCATCTCCATGAATGCCTCATGGTTTCCATCCTTGTTAGGATCCTTTTCAATTTTCTCATAGGAGGCCCTAATGTCCATTAAAGAAATGAAATACCCTATTTTTCCTCATGGAATTAATATTAGAATTAATAAAATATGTTACTCATTACAATAAGTTATTTACATGGAATAAATAATGGATTAATTATGTAGTAAGTATAGGAATATTACTTTTATTGGACAATCAAAGTATATCTCATTGCGTTTTTGAAGAAATATATCAAATTAGTAGAGTGTGTTAATTAATAATCCAAATTACTTATGTTGTTTGAGATACATAGCTTGAGAGACATCATAAATTGATATCCTTATTACATAATCCAAAATTTTCATAACTCATATGGGGTGTTTTGTTATGTTGTTGATAATATTACCAATTAGAGGACAACGATGATGGTATTTTCCCCCATTTTGATGAGTAAATACATTAAGATCGTGATTGAATTAGTCTATAGAAATGCATGGATAATCTTAATGGATTCACATGAGATGGTTCTATCAATACGGATGAATGAAATGTGTTTTACTCATCCACAAGATGATTTACATGTGATGTATTCATCAACCTTGCCGACATTTTTTCAAATAACTAGGAATGATGACATGTTCTTTACTAGATTGACATCGTTATTTGTTTAATCATCACATAATGTCACAGATAGAGGTATTATATTAGTCTAAATATATTATATATTATAAATATTTTGGTGTAAATTTTTATATAGAGATATGTGTATATTTAATGGAGATCACACCAGACCCCATAATATTTTGTGCGGATATAAAGCTTTACTAGAAGAGGATCTTTTATTATATCTATAAATATTCATTTTATATTTTTTTTCACCTCCACTAAGTCCCATAGGGTCACACTATCATTTTGATAAATATTTTCTTTTGGATGTTGTTTTTTTTCAAAATGAAGAGTGTTTGATGAAACCCTACCTAAAAGGAAGTTTGGATGTTTTCACCAAGAGCTATGAGTTTTCATTATGTCTTTATGGGTCTTAGGGCGTGTGGGATTGTTTGGATATGAAATAAATAAATTTTTCATGTTTTCTATGACAAATGTATTTTTTAGTTCCAACATATCTATAATATAATTCCATTGATTGCATCGCACTAATATTCATCTCACTGATCTCATACATTCGCTTATTCGTACATATGATTTTTCTTTTCGTTATAAATCTATTATGAAAGGATTAATAATATATTTCATTTCCATTGAATGGGTGGAATTGATTACTCCAACTGGATGTAATTTATACCACAAATAAATTTCTTATAAAATATTCATTTCATTAAATGGATAGTATAGAATATGGTTATAAAGAGTGATGCGATCATTCCTATTGTGGCTAGTGAATGTTCATCAATTTCATAGAATGATTTATGTTTCTCTCTTCCTTTGTTGTATTTTTATTCATAATATTATGTACTAGCATAATAACCCCTATCTGTGTAAAATAATACTCATTATATGATCATTAAATATATGTATTACGTAAATTTCTCATAGGAAGGAGGCTTTTATTCTAATACTATGGTGATCTATATCAAGAATTATCCTTTATCCGGAGAATGATAAAGGTCAATGGTTATGATAAATAGATTAAAATGTTTTATGTTATTTATATTTCATGCATATTAATAATTTTTCTATGATAGATCACACAAATATGGGTTTATTTTCACTATTATGTTTATAAGATAAACTCTGAAAATTCCATCACTTAGAAATGTGTGTCATCACATATTTGAGCACTAAATGTTATAATGAAAAATTCATTTTATTTTCATTTTAAATATTTTTAAATTTAATATATTATCAAATATTAAAATGGTTTATGGTTTTTCTACTAATTATATCATGACACCCTCTACTTATAATGATTGAGAGGCTTTCATGTATGATAATTTTTGTTAGTTTGTAAAATAACATTTAATGTAATATAATGGGAGAGAATATGTGATTTTATTTTATGAATCTCACTTAATTAATTGCCCCAAATATTTCATTGAGTAGTATTAAGTGGTATTTTCACCTACTAGATATGGGATCATTTCAACAGTATATCAACTTTGTGTCAAAGAAATTATGGGATACTGAAATACACACACATAGTCAGGGTTATAATTTTAGTGTACATCACTAAATGTTTGTATATAAAGTAATTTATTAATATATATAAATTTATTAATAAATGTGTATGATAAATTTTTAATGTTTATTGTAGACCTTGGTTATAAAAAATATTATATTTAGAAGAGTATAGTCACTAATATTACTTAAGGGTAGATTATTTTGGAGAAAAACAATATATCAAGTTTAGTATTTTTTTTAAATAACATATTTTTATGTATTCATTTTAAATTGAATATTTTTTTACAAATATATATAGAAATTAATTATTTTATTCTGAATATTCATTCCATGATAGAGTTTGGGGATGATCATGCCTTGCTCTAATCACATTTTGGTGATGTGTCACAACTAAGGGTTACTCTACGTTATATTGGGGAAGGAAGAGTGATTGTTGTTGGTTCATGACTCATGTTGATTAGTCACTAAGTTACTAAAAAGATGTAATTATTTAGCTAAAAATGATCATTTTATATTGTTTTCTATTTCATTTAAATGTATGAGGATAGGCTAAGATATTAGGGAGAGACTATAAGAATATTGAATATAGATTTGGAAGAGTAGCATCAACAGTAAGAGAAGTAATTTCAACAATAAAAGTAGTAGCCTAAGAAGATGATGAGGTATATATAGTAACTTACACATACCTTAGGGATAGATTTTACTCTAACTAATGGAGTTGATCCTTCATTCATTAGTAAAATTATTAATGTTTTCTTTTCTTTATAATAATATCTGGTATTAAATGTTTTTTAATTTTTTTTATGATTTTATACAATTTTTAATTTTCTACCTCTTCATTTTTTTATTTTATAATTTCAATTTATTTTTTGAAATCAAGTAAATAAATTAAATATAATATTAGTTATATATTTACTTTTCTATTTACAATGGTATTTATGACATATTTTTTTGTCCATTACTAATAAATGACTATGAAAATATTTTAATCATATACACTATATATAAAAAATAATAATTTTTTGGATTTTCACATCAATCACAAATTATATAGTAAAATGAAATAAAATATAAGACCCATAAAATTAATATTAATTGTAATAATGTTTTTGGTGAAATACTATTGTCGATATTTATCTTTCAGAATGTATTTTTATATAAATAACTCCAAAAAATGATAATTTTTTAGTTCAATTCAATTTTTTTGGGTCCTAATGTGATCAAATGTTTTATTGTGACCCAATTTAAATATTTTTATTAATACGAGGGTGTATAATGTCCTTACCTGAAGATAAATGGTAAATTATTCAATATATGAAATAAAATTTTAAGTGGGTTTCACAACATTTCGGTTGAGGTACACTCAGGGTGCTGTAAGTACATACCAAGATTTTTTTATAAGATAATTGGGAATGATTGCACAAATTATCATTCCATATATATAATAATCTCTTAACAATGATTATGAAAAGGATATGTATTTACATCATAATTTTTTCGGAGTCATCCATTTATCTTATTTAGATGACGAAGGATTATAATGTGATGAGTTTCATGATAGACAGTCTATGAATATATAATCAATATCATTATATTATTATATTATTTGATATGTCATTACCCAATTGATAGAGTCAGCTAAATATTTGATTATTCATGATCCAATTTTCAATAGGTGTAGCATATAATTGTATATAGACGTGGATTTGTTATTGGATGTTATGATTTTGATAGTTATTTCAAATTTACATACTTATTCCATATTTTGGTTTTGATGTCTTTCAATAAATTTTTTGTGACTCAACTGAATTTGTATAAGATGATATACATCGAGGAAAAGGAGTTGATTCAGAAGGATATGTAGGTTCTTCTGAATGTATAATTATTATTTATATTGAAACATATATGGAATATGTGTAACATAAAGGGATATTTTTTTCTTTATTCTATGCTTGATTGATGATGTAACAACTTTTTTAGATTATATAGGTATTTATTATATTGAGTAGAGTTCTTAAGGTGAATTACCATTTATTACTCAAAATTTGTATAAATTAATTTTTATTATATTTTATAAGTCATATATATAGTAATTCATACTTAGGTAGTATCATATTAGATAATGGTATGGTATAAAATGGAAAATGAGATTCAAAACCTTTATGTTGTTAGGGTATTAATGAATCAATATGATATATGTTTTTTCATTAGTGTTTGACTACTATATTTTAGATCCTTTGAACTATAATAACATTTTTCTATGTATTTTAGAATATATGACATAAATAGAAGATTTATAAATTCCCCCATTGAGTAGATTCCTTATATTATGATAAAAACATTAATATTGGGTAAAATGTAATGTAACATCCCAACTCGGGTTCCACATACTAGTTCCCTAAGTCGGTCTGCTATGTGACCTCAGGCACACCTCCCTGTATGCCATAAGCTAAGGAAAAATAGTGAGGGTAAAATTTTAGTCTTGGGGAGACTATACCCTTTTTTCTTTAGTAAGATACATAGAAAGTAAATAAACAATAACAACTGAATAATAAAATTATATCGTAATATATAAAAGATATATAACATATATTCCATGTCAATGCACATGTCTATTGTCAAAATGACACTCAAAATAAAGACATTAACGACTCCTAAGTGGATTCTAAATTAATTATGATTCCCTTATCCATGATCCATCAGTAAGTTATTTATCTAACACATGGATTTTTCTCTTATCCATTCCTGAAAACATGAATTCTATTCATTACTGATTCATAAATTGGAGTAGGGTGTGACTAGAACTCAGTAGGCCACCCCCAATGACATATAAAAAATATCCACTCAATAAAACATTATGAATATGTATAAATAAATAAACCCAATGTATATGTGAACATTTATCACATTATAATTTTTTTATTTAACAACACAAACCCCTCAGGTTCTTGAGGACACCTAAACCTCAATCCTTGCTTTGGACCATACAGAGTATAATATAACCCCAAGGGATATCATGTCCAATAATTCCACAGTTACCCTTATATATCCCATGTCACGTATCATAATTGCATTACTATCATTCTATATTACTTATAATTTCTCATAATTGCATTGATACCATTCTATATCTCATGTAATATATCAGAATACCCTTGTTATCATTCCAGATTAGATGCCATATCTCAATCCCATTAATTAACTCAACAATTAATTAATCTTCTTAACCACATTAATTAACTTGACAATTAATTAATCCTCTCAATCCTATTAATTAATTCAATACTTAATTAATCATATCAATTTTATTAATCAACTAAACTATTAATTAATCATCTCAATCCCATTAATTAACTCCACAATTAATTAATCATCATAATCTTTCTAATTATCTCAACAATTAATTAATCATCTCAATCCCAATAATTAAATTTAAATTAACTAATGTTCTCAATCGTATTAATTAACTCCTAAAATAATTATTCATCTCAATCTCATTAATTAACTCAATAATTAATTAATAATATCAATATTATTACTTTAATCAATAATTAATTAATCTTATAAACATGATTAATAATTCATAAATTAGTTTAAAACATCAATACCCCTAATTAATTTACAAATTAATTAATCAAAATCCACAATCCCAATAATCCCATAATTAATTCATCAATTAATTATTCAACTCACAATATCAATATCCTATAATTAATTCATCAATTATTTATTCAATTAAACAATCTCAATATCCCCTAATTAATTCCTCAAATAATTAATCACATAAACAATATCAAAATCCTTTAATTAATTCAAAAATTAATTACACAAATCTGTAGTCTCAATTACCTACAATATCACAAATCCCTTAATTAATTAATTCACTAATTTAATTAATTTAATAAAGAAATCAATTGTTAAATTTTAAGTATTTATTCTAAAATTTCATACACATAATTATAACAGATAGTATGTTATTTAAATTATATACCACCTACCTATATTCATTGAAAAATTGTCTCCTAATAAAAATCCCAAAATTTGAGTAGCCCAATGATGAAAAATGAGATCTGGATCTAAAATCCTAAATCAAGATCGAACAAATCAAGATCCTTCAATTCTAGATATTAATCCATAATCCCAAATCCAGATCTTGTCAAAATAGGATGATTGATATTTTCTGGGATGGGAGAATAAAGGAAGAGGAATGGGAAACCAAGAAGGATGGGATTCAATTACCAGGAGGGGTGATGTTCTTCGATCTAGGATTTTAATAATGAATAACGGAGGTCAGATAAAATCATAATCCCTCTAGGAGGATCAGAAATTGAATTCAATTGGGTATGTGTTGATCTAGTGGGTTTTTGGGTATAAGACAGAGGCATTGGAAATATTTTAATAATTTTTTTGCGATTAATATCCTATAGGAACAATTTTTTACTCAGGGTGCATAGTTTCTCTTAACTATGCGTCTTAACTCTATGCCTCTTCTAGGGGGTGCATGTTTCCAACTAAGAGGTAACACAGTTAGAAAAACCATCCTTTATCCATGAAAAGCCCCTCTATCCAAGGTTTGATGGTTTTCTGGTCCATGATGAATTGTTAAGTCAAACTATGTGCCAACCATGCACTTCCCTATTTTTTATATTTTTCTCAAATTTTCAATTAAATTCACCCAATGCAAAACCCAGAAACAATTAATCAACAATAGTAAAAAATAATACCTAAAATCAATATTAAGAAATAATCATAAAAGTTCAGGGTTTTACAGTATCCCCACCTTATAACAACTCATCCTTGAACTATACTCCCAAGACTCTCTACAATTTCAAGTCAAAAAGATTGGCCCACTGAGCCTTAATATCTACTTCACCATCCAAAGTCTCTTCCAAAACACAGCCATGTCACCAAGATACTTGAATACTTAGAATGGTCTTTCCCTGAAACACTGGTTCATTGTGATCAAGCATTCTTATATTATGCACACCCAAGAACACATCAATCTTAATCTCAACATAATCCACATTAATTACACGAGAAGGATTGGGGTGATACCATAGTTGTTATGACACATGGAAAACATCATGCATAACACTACATTTCTATAGTAGAGCCAATCAGAGTTCCATCAGCCCGATTCTTTCCACAACCTCAAATGGTCTAACGAAACTGGGTGAAAACATTCCCTACCTCTATGTCCTACGGTGACCCAAACTTGGAGACACCCAAAGGAAAACCCGATCACCCTATTTAAACTCTAGGGGTCATTGATATCTATTAGCATACAAATTCTATCTACTCTGATCCATAAACATATGCTTCTAAATCAACTGAACCTACTTTGATGTCTCCTACAGGAGACTTAGTCCCAACTACTCTAACTCACTAGCCTCTATCCTACATAAAGTTCATATTCATGGCCTACCATAAAGAGGCTCATATGGATCCATATGAATAGTATCCTAATAACTATTGTTGTAGGAAAAATCCACCAAATCTAGGTGATTATTCTAAGATTCATCAAAGTATAGAACACAGGCTCACACCAAATTGTCAAGAACTTGTATAGTATTATCTGACTACCCATTTTGTGTGGGATAAAATCTATAATCAACAGAACCTATGTACCAAGTGTATTTTGTAATCACATATAGAAGTGTAATGTAAAACATGGGTCAAGGTATGAAACTATAGTCTATAGAACCTTGTATTGATGGATTTTCTCTTGAAAATAAAAATACCTCAGCTACTCCACTAAGAAAGTATCTCATATGGGAAATTAATGTGTTACCTTCGTCAATATGTCCACAATAAACCAAATAGCATAATTATTCAGAGGCACCCTCATGAGACCCAAAACAATTTCGATAGTAACTTTATCCCACTTCCACTCTAGAATGGAAAATGGTTGCAGAAAACCTCCAGGTCATTGATTCCCTTCTTTTACTAGCTAACAGATGTAGAATTGTGTCATTAACCCTAAAAAATCTTTTTTCATGCTCATCCACAAAAAAAATCATCATATGTCACATTATATTTTGGTCACACCTAGATGTACCTCCCACTTTGATACATTAAATTCCTAAATTCATCCTATATACTTTAAGAAATAACAACCCAATTATTGAAATTGATAATCTCGTCCTCATCTATAAACTAGTGTGAAGTCATATCCCCACCTTTAGGTATTTCTCTCAAAGATAAACATTTCGGATCATTATATTGTCTATCTTTGATCTGTCTCATAATTGTATACTCTACTAAAACTAATACAAGAGTCATCTTCTCCTGATTCACCTGAACTATCATGTATACCTCAGCGAGTAGTGTCATCATCTTCTACACAACAATGGACTCCTGAAAAGCCTGAGTTTGAGTTTTTATACTAAATAATAAACATAACTATTCTCTTTTCTAGGTGTATATACTGGTTCAAAATCAAATAACTATGTATACTCCACACATCTCTACTTTTTAAGTTTCTAATATTCTTGAGAAATGAATTACTTAAATATATTTTGATTTGTAAATGAAATAAACTTCTCACCTAACAGATAATGCTTCCAACACACCAAATAAGAAACCACCATAGCCAACTAGAGGTTATGTGTATAAAAATTCCATTCATATGGAAATAAATTATGTGACCCATATGGCCCAACTCAACTTCCCTACTTCAATACTACTCCAATTATAATCCTATAATTATCACAAAGCACCATGTACTCCTCACCTAGCTCAGGTCGGATCAAGATTGGTGTCGATATCAACCACTTCTTTAGCTCCTGAAAATAATTACTGAATACTTCTGACAATTTGAACGTTATCCCCTTCTTGGTAAATTTTAAAAGTATTTATTACATTTGAAAAAAGCCTTGGATAAACCTATGATAATACCATCTAATCCCAAAAATATTCGGATATCAAAAACATTCTTGTGATGCTCCCAAGGAACTACTACCTAAACCTCCACTCTGTCCATTGGCACTCCTTCCTCTGAGATGATGTAACCCAAAATATGTACCTAATAAATTCAAATAAACACTTAGTTAGCATGGAGTATAGTCAATACTCTCTCAGTGTACTGAGGATGATGTCAATATAATTTTCATGATCATCATGAGTCTTAGAGTACACCATGATTTCATACACAAATACAACAAAAAAATGATCCCAATATGAATAGAAGATTTTTTTCATCAATTCCATAAACAATGCTGATGCCTTTGTCTACCCAAACAACATTATGAAAAACTCATATAGGAAATACCTACTTCTGAAACAGTCCTCAGTACATCAAAATTCAGAACTCTCAACTAAATATATGCCGATTTCATGTATATCTTGTAAAAGACACAAGCTTCTATCAACTAGTATAAAAATATTATCAATACGAAGATGAGGATATTTATTCTTCATAGTCATCTAGGTCATATTCTGGTAATCAACACGTAACTAAAAAATCCCATTATCCTTATTCAAAAACAACATAAGTGATCCCCAAATTGATGTACTCAGATGGACAAACCACTTATCATTCATCTCTTCTAGTTGATTATTGAGCTATTGAATATCTATAAATTCCATTCTGTATGGTGCAATAGAAACATGCTCCAACCCTGGAATTTGATCAATAGTAAATTCCACATCTCTCTCAGGTGGAAACCCAAAAAAATATTCTGGAAACACATCATGAAATCTATACATTACATGTGGAAAGAAGTCATACTCTTAACCTCTATCATCTAGCGGTAGACTAGAAACCCGACTTGTGATCTCTCCCAGTTTCTGATGAATTAGCCCTGATCAGCCCTCTTGGATATCCCACTCTATATAATGAATGTACTTATCACTAATAGAAGATTTAAACAACAACCTCTTGTAGTAACAATTAATATTGTCTCGATAGGCTACTTTCTAGTCCACACCCATAATTAGTTTGAATCGTGTCATGTCAAGATTATAACGATCACACCTAAAATGATACTCACCAACTTTGAGAGAATATCCAATACCCAAGCATATGTCCCAGGATTGTACTCAAAATTGAGTGTCTATCATTAACACCATGATCATGAACTCCATTACCATACTCAAACTTTTTACATGTTGTTGAGAAATAATGGAATGAAATCCACCGATGTAAAATAAGTGTATAGCTAATATAGAAGATACATGAATAGTACCTCTCACTATACAATGTCTAGCCTCGCTATCAATAAGTGTAGCCTACACCGCATGCATATTCTCTTCCCCTCTTCTATGTGATGTAGTTTTAGTCCCCTAAGATACACCACTCTGTTAATACGGGAGATCTTTCATAGAAGTACCACATCCACTACCTCTACCACCACGACCAATATTACTCCATCTTTTAGCCAGATAATGTATAAAAGATCCCCTTTCTACACTATGATTCGTTCCAACCACCCCATCATTACCCATCTGCTATGGGTTTTTCCAAAACATTTATAGATGTCCCATCTTATTGCATGATCGGAACTCTACCAGTTGGTAAGGGACAGTGTCTACGATAGTGACTTGACCTACCTCACTAGTGACACCACACTAGATAAAGGTCCTATAAAATTAGATTCCCCTTGACCATTCTATATTCCACTTCTCTGGAAAAAGTTCTTATAATGATTTTTCATGATTTCAGAATGCATACCTCCTAATTCTCTAGAAACAACCATTTTTTCAACACTAGATGCCTCTTAATAGTTACCTCAATTCTGAGAGACAAATTTACCACTTCTGAAAACATCTTGAGCCTCATGATTTTCACCTAGGACATAATTTCACACTAAATTCCATCCTAAAATAATTTTACAAAGGTAGCTTCATCCACTACATGAGAAAAGAAATGAAAATATATAAATTGTCCAGTATAGTCCATCACAAAAATACTCCGCTAAGATAACCTCTTGAAATTACGAACTCTTTCCAACCTCATCATCTATGGAAATAAGTGCTCTATGAACCACTCCATGAAATCCTTCCATAACATACCATAATCCTGTCTAGTCAGAGACTGAACATCTCAGTAGTGATTTGCTAATTCCCATAGAATATAAGCATCCATCATGTCCCTCTTCTTAGCAGGAGTCTCCATATGGTCATGTATATTTCGGAAATACTCAATATAGAACTTATCTCCCCATGTACACCCTTTATATAAAAATTATAGGATTATACATTTTAAACTCCCTCGTTAGGTCATAATTTCTTTTCTCAAACCATCGTAGGAATTTTTCCATGAATTTAATGAACTGATAAACTTTCTCCCAAAACTACTCTCCAACTTCCTGACATGGAACTACTAGTGCCTCCGGTTCTACAACTGATGGAGCATCTCTGTCCATAACCTATGTTCATATTATCAAAAAGTGTTGTTCTGGAAACCTAAATCTAAAAAACAAAACAACAAGTACATTTTAAAATATTTCAATAAATTTCTACATTTACGGGAAAAAATATTTCATTACAGTTCATTTCTCAGAACCCTTCCAAATATTCAAAATTAAAAAACTATTAGTACCCCTAAACATCCTAAACCAAGTTCTTGGTTAAAAGGGTTAAACACATTCTCATTATTCAGGTTTCTCATTTTTATACACATTTGTTCCCATATTGGAGGATTTTATGATCATTATCTCTTACACATTAAAAACCATTTTTTATGTTCAATTTCACAAGAAAAGAAAAAATTGTTCAAGTTAAACAACTTACCCAAAACTCATTTTCCATGCATGCCTGAAAATGATGCATGTCACAAAAAAACTCTTAGTTCCTTGAATGATGCATGCATACTCAACTATCATGGCTTACTAGTCCATGATTCGAATCTCATAAAATTCAACATCAATAATCTCATCACACACAAGTGCATCACCCAACATGAAATAAAATTCAAATGTAACAAAAAAATATCAATAACAATAATCCCACCTTGGGTACTTGCCTTTTACCCCCATAAATGGGTTACATACTCCATTGGATGATCTCTTTACCAAGGACCAACTCATCATATTATCCTATTTAAATTTACCACATAGTAAGATAATAGTAAATAAAAGAAAACTAATCTGATACCACTTTGTAATGTCCTGACCTTGGTGCCCAGAACTGGTGCCCCAAATCGGTCTTCTACGTGACCTCATACGCACCTCCTCATACTCTATATGATACCAACTAGTAGTGAGGGTCTAATATCCATCATAGGGATACTATACCCTCCTTTTCAAATTAAAACACCGGGGGAAAATTAATAAATAATAACGATTGAATAACTGAATGATATCATAACTAGAACAATATCAGTATAACAAGAAAACTAAAACATGAAATACAATATCAAAACTAAGAAGTATATATTCCATGTAAAAGTATGTGTCTAGTTTTAAAATATAACTTAAAATAAATACACTAAATAATCCCAAGTGGTCCCTAAAAACATCTAGTTATGTCATCAATTATCCATCCCCAAATTAGCCATCCAACACAGAGCCTTTTCCCTTACCCTCTCCTACAAAAAAAAATTATTAGAGTAACGATCAGGCATCCTGAGTATGGTGTGATTAAAACTCATTAGGTCCCCACGAATGATATCAAAAAAATATCTAGTAAATAATAGTGTATTAATTTATATAAATAATTAAACATAATTTATAACTATAATGTAATCACATTTTTAATTATTCTTTGTTTAACCACATAAACCATTTGGTTCTTGGGACACCTGAACCACAATACATGATTCAGCCCACACCAAATTCTTATCTATCTCCAAGGGATATCACATCCTCGAATTCCATAGTTTCCATTCTATATCCCATATCACATCTCCGAAATCCACTTTTACCATTCTTGATTAAATTTCATATCTTATAATTCCATTGTAAACATTATATATCTCATGTCATATCTCAAAATTCCCTTGTTACCATTCTAGATTACATATCATATCTCAATATCAATAATTAACTAAACAATTAATTAATCTTCTCAACTATATTAATTAATTGGAAAATAAATTAATATTCTAAATCCTATTAATTATCTCAACATTTAATTAATGATCTTAATCATATTAGTTAACTCAATAATTATGTAATCATCCCAATCTCATTAATTAACTCAACAATTAATTAATCATCTAAATCTTAGAAATTAACTCAATAATTAAATAATATTCTCAATACAATTAATTAACTCAACAATTAATTAATCATCTCAATTATGTTAACTAACTCAAATAATAATTAATCATCTCAATCTCATTATTTAACTCACTAATTAATTAATTATTTTAGCCTTATTAATTAAGTCATAAATTAATTAATCATCTAAACATACTTACTAATTCATAAATTAGTTCAATAAATAAATACCATTAATTAATTTCTTAATCAATTAATCAAAATATATCATCCTAATAATCCCATAATTAATTCATCAATTAATTATTCAAATCACAATATCAATTTCCTTTATTTAATTCATCAATTAATTATTCAATTCAACAACCTCAATAACCCCTTATTAATTTCCCAATTAATTACTCACTTCAACAATCTCAATATTACCTAATTAATTCAAAAAATTAATTAATAAAATCTATAATCTCAATTATCCCCAATATCCCATATCCTTTAATTAATTAATTTAACAATTTAATAAATTTAATCAAGAAATAAATATATAAAAATAAAATAGAAATTTGATAATTACATAAACATACTTTCAATCAAGACTATGAGATTTTAATTAAGGACCACATACCTCAATTTGTATTTGAAAAATTTCCCAATGAAAATCCCAAATATTTGAGTAGCATAATGATGTATAATGACATCCAGGTATAAAACACTAAATCAAGATAATAAAAATGAATATCCTTATATTATAGATCTATATAAATAATACTAGATCGATATATATAATCAAATTAGAGTAATAACCCTTTCTAGGATTAGAGAAGAAATGAAGATGAGTTGGAAGCCACGTGCGATAGGATTCACTTACGAGGAGGGGTCTAGATCTTCGACTTGGGTTTCAAATCACAAACAACCAAGGTTGATCGACATTGAAATACCTTCAGAAAGCTCAAGAATTGGTAGAAATCGTTTTTGGGTCAATCTAGGGCATTAGGAGGTATAAGACGGGGTCTTGGAATATATTTTAGTAATTTTTTGGGGATTAAAATCTCAAATGCACATTTTATATTTTGGGGCATGTGGTTTCTCCTAATTGTGCACCTTAAATGTGTGTATCTTCTATGAGGTTAACAATTTCTCCTAAGAGGTCACATGACTTTAAGAAATTTCCACCATCCATACCAATCCCCATTACCCAAGTTTTTACGGTTTGCTGGTCATGGTCGTACGGTTAGGGAAAACCATGCGCCAACCGTTCACCATCCTATTTCATCCATTTTTTCTCAAAATTTTTCCAAAACACACCATAAGGTAAAACCCAAATGTAATTAACCCAATAAAAATACAACATACCTAAAATTAAGCTCAATAAATTTCCATAAAATGTTTGGGTTTTGCATATACCATCCAAAGTTTTTATTTTTTAGAATTACTTAGGTTGTGATAATATTATAAAAACTATTTGAGTACCATTGGATTAAGTATTTCTAATATTTTCGAGAATATAATCCTAAAAATTTTAATGATATAAATAAGGAAATTTAAAATTAAATTATTTTAAAAAAAATCATGGATAAAGAAAATTTTTGGTAAAATTAAAATATCATGAAAACATGATATTTGAATAATATTTCCTCCAACAATAACCATTTAGGCTAATTTCAATCACTTATACTATTATATTTGAATGTTTTGAGTTCCAAACACCTAGTAGAACCATTTATTCATTGTGTAGTTAAATCTATAAATATTATTAATTTTCACATAATTTGATATAAAAAACATTAAATTTTATGATAGTGAAATAAATTATCTATATGTAGGATTACAGATCCTCCTTTTCTATTTTCTTGTGCATTGCAATCGTTGAGTATGATTGTGATGACCCAGACTCTCTTGATCCTTCCCTTTTCCAAAATCCGAGTTCTAAAGGAGTGGCGTCTCGGTGAGACTGATCGGAGAGACCGATCGGTGTCACCCGGCCTTGTCAAGTTGTTTCCAGTAGCGCTCCTTTGCGTAAATAGGGTTTTAAACCCTATTCTAACTCGTTCAAGCGTTTTTTTATGTCCCGTAACGCCCATAAGAGTTTTAATTAAATGCTTCATCAATTCATGAGTCGGCTTAAACCACCCGACCCCCTTTCGTGACGAGTGGAGCCGCGTGGTCAACCCACGACCCCCGCGCCTTACGTGGTTTCATGTTTTCACCTCAACCGTCCCCAGCTCTTATAAACTAAGGGTTATCCATGGTTTCTCCTTTCTTCGATCGTGGCTTTTCACAAACAGCTTCTAGTGCATCGGGCGCATCGTTATCCATAAAGTTCTGCGCCCCCGGCCTAAACGTTGATCATCTATCAACAAGTAGGGAATTTATTCTTTTCCTCTCTCTATTTTGTGTATCATGTGGGGTGGGCATGGTTTTGATTCTGTAGAATTGGGTAAACCAGAACTAATTAAAGATAATGAACGAATTCTATAAAGAAAGAAGAGGGGGGGCTGTGATCGTTGATGGTGTTTTATATTTTTATGTTGTTTCTTCTATGACCATCTTGTTGAGTTGTGCTGGCTTATGACTCGTGAAAATCGAGGCCGTTGGTGGTCGTTGTTTGTGCACTAATGAACCCTACTGATATTTTAACTGACTTGTTTGTGGTTGTAAATTCCTGCTGTGAAAAGTGAATTGGTTAATCACATATATCCAGCTGAATAAATTGAAATCACTAGGAGAAACCCTTCTATGATAACTCCTTGTTATAACACACGAAATTCTAATCATGGAGTGTGTTAAGTCGTTTAAATCTGAAAATACCTTCAACGCCCTGTTGTGTTGATGGTGGTAGTTGGTTGTGTTCCTTTCGGGCCGATTGCTGTAGATGTGGGAGGGGATGGGATCCCCTGTTCTTTTATACTCTCGGTGGTTGTGTGAATTTGGGGGATGGGATCTCTTATTAGTATGGATTTGGTTGTTGTGAGTTTTAAATCCGGGTGGTTACTTGTTTATATAACAAATTGGGGTGGAATCCTCTGTTGTTGAGAACCAGGTGTACGTTTTAGTTGTTGTTTGACTGTTTACTTTCCTGGACTTATGCCTATGCCTACTAGTTTCCCAGTAGTGCTTAAACGTAAACATTATTATTGGACGTGAAATAAGAAAGGGGACAAATGGGTTGTTGGCGTGAGTCGTGACTCGAACTTGAGTGTTTCTGTGATCTGTAGGCTGTCTAGAGAAAAATATAGCTTTGGGTGTGTGCTTGTTACACACACACACACACACACACACACACACACACACACACACACACATATATATATATATATATATATATATTTGTAGCTTTGTGTTTCTTATTCGCACCCCACCCAAGTTTAGCACTTAGTGCCGAACACCCTCATTTCATGGGAGAGGGTGTTTTTCCCAAAACTATTCTTAGTGGATGGTTATTAGCTCCTTTTCTACTCCCTTTCCCGGATAGCCCAAGTATCTTCAGGTAGGCTGTGATGGCCTGAGGTCCATTATTATCCCAAGAACCTTCGGGCGGGGTAGTGTGGTGGTTGGTCAGGTGTGTGCGGCAGGTGGTTTCCCAAGCGTCTTTGGGATGAGGCCCAGGTGTCTTCGGGCATGGCAGTGGATCCTTTAGCCTAGGTGTCTTCATGCGTGGTGGTGGTTGTTATGGACTAGGTGTTTGCAGGCATGGTTACATGTGACAGTTGTGGCCTAGGTGTGTGCGGGCGTGATTTCAGTAGTGGGACTGCGTGCGGTTGAGGCCCAGGTGTGTGCGGGTGGGATTTCGGCAGTGGGACTGCGTGTGGTTGTGGCCCAGGTGTGTGCGAGCGGGTGTGGCAGTGGGACTGCGGTGAAAATGGTGGGATTGGTCCAATGCGTAGGATGTCTCAATAACTAGTGGGAAAGTGGCGCGGGGTACCCAAACATCGATGTGCTCTTATTATATATATTACTTGACTTGCGTTATTTGGGGAGTGAGCCTTGGTGAGGCCTGGGATGGATAGTTTTCCTTGTCAGGTGTTTGGTTCACTCTTTTTTCTCACGGGACTTTAGTACGTTCCCCCACTTGTGCATGAGGGTCTTGGTTTTCCCTACTGAGTGTACTTGTATGCTCACCCTACGTATATAAAACTGCTTTTAGGTTTCCAGGAGGACTTCGGGGATCATGCAGGACCTTACTAGCTCGGACTTTTGGAGCAGTTCCAGTTGTTGTTTTTCTTTTTGGTACTTACCTTGTAGTCACCTTTTGCACTATGTGGCTTTTACTTTTGAAACATGCATGTGGTAATGGTTTACCTTTGGCTTTACTTTTCTTTCTACCTTGGTGTTGTTGGGTTTTCTACTCCTTATCTCTCGATCCTATAAAATAAAAAGGGTAATGCCTTCCATTTGTGATAATTTTCTATACCCTTGGTGCTAGTCGCCACTCCAGGACCTATTGAAGGCGGGTTTCAGGGGTCATTATCTCTCCTTCAACTTAAAGAAGGAAGGGCCTGGAAATCTGCTGATCCTTCCCTCCTTTTGGTGAAGGCGGGTCGTGACATAACGGTATCAGAGGTGAGGTTGAGAGATAGGATGGAGTCTGAAGTTAGGCATAGTGAGGATTTCATGGGATGGTAAGGCAACAGTGTTGGGTGACCTTGGCGCGTGAATTAGGCCAGGGAAGACCGGCTAGGACACGGGATTTTAGGTTCCCCCCGTGATCCGATGCAAAGACTCTGGACCTACCGAACGACCAAGTGAGGCCACACTGATTGCAGGGTAGAGACCCTAGGAAAGGTACATGCATCATAATGACTTGTGTTCTTGTGTTTCTGGGATGTCAAGGGAATTAAGAATAAATTAAATCTTAAGAAGTTTTAAGAACGGTATTCTACACTACTTGGGCTTAGGCATTCCTTGTTTACCTTGCAGCTATGGCACCTGGAAGGCGACCATGTGTGGTACAAGAGATAGAGGCCCCAGAGTCTACTTTGGCCGATCGGCAGAGAGCTGATCAAGATGAAGAGGATGATCAGTGGCAGAAGACTCTTCGAGCCTTCCAACGATAGGCCCTCGAGAAGTATGAGGGCAGCACCTCCGATATGAAGACAGAAGGCTGGCTAGAGGAGCTTGTTATAGCCTTCGGCCTGATTCGGGCCCCGACCGAGTACTGGGTTCCTCTAGCCGTTAGCCAGATCCAGGGAGCGGCACGCCAGTGGTGGATGCTTTACCTGGGGGAGAGGAGAGAGTCTGAGGTGGCTTGGGTGGATTTTGAGAAGGAGTTTCGGGCAGAATTCCTCTCCTCGACGATGAAGGCAGAAAAGAGGCAGGAACTACTCTCCCTCCAGCAGGGGAGTATGTCTGTGAGGGAGCTAGGGATCAAGTTCAAGGACCTCCTATGTTTTTCTCTGGACCTCTTTCCCGATGAGGAGTCTCGGGCAAGACGTTTGGAGGAGGCACTCCGACCCTCCCTCCAGTATACTGTTACCCCCTTTACCCTACTGACGTACTTGGAGGTCCAGAAGAAGGCCGAAGTGGTGGAGCGGATGCATGCTCTAGGGGGAGTGATGCAAGAGGGGATTCAGCTGGGACCATCGAAGGGGAAGGCCGTTAGCACCCAGCCTCCAGCGTCAGGACCCTCTAGGTTCCGACCCGTAGGGAGCAGGCCGCAGCAGTTTCAGTTTCGATCCCCCGGCCCTCGCCCTTTTCCTACGGGCCCGGGACCGCGGTGCTTCATCTTTGGGAGCCCTGGGCATCTCCGGAGTCAGTGCCTAGACCGGGTGCAGTGCAGTAGTGGCATTCAGCCCCAGCACCCGCCCCAGCAGCAGCTTCCAGCCAGACCTTTCCAGCAGCAGCAGCAGGGACAGCGAGCTCCCGCTCCTCCAAGGGCAGACGTAGGAGGGCGTCGACCTCAGGGCGCTCCACAGGGACCTCAACCAGGGCGTGGTCGAGGAGTTGGCTGACAACCGAGGGGTAGGGGAGCTGGGCGTGGACAGTTTCATGCTGCAGAGGAAGCAGTCCCAGCAGGGCCAGAGGTTGTTCGAGGTACGATTAGTCTGTTTAGCACTCTTGCTTATGCTTTGTTCGATACCGGAGCTTCGCACTCCTTCGTTGCACCCAGTCTAGCCCGTGCCTTGGGTCTAGATGCCGAGAGACTTTCAGTGCCCCTGGTGTTGAGCACACCAGTTGGAGGTCAGACCGACTTTTTGTTCGTTTGTCGGGGATGTAGACTGATGATAGGGCCACATCAGTCGGTTAAGGATCTTTTTCTACTACAGATCCATCCATACGATGTCATCCCAGGAATCGACTGGATATTTTCTTTGTGCGCTGTCATCGACTATTTTTGAAGAAGGGTGGTGTTCTCAGACTTGGAAAGCCGGCGTGTTACCTTCACTGGCGAGCAGAGCAGTCTGAAGGGAAACAGGAGAGAGGAACCTCTCCTCTCCTTGTTGACCGAGCAGACGGTAGAATCAGTAGATGCGGAAATGGTGGAAGTGCCAGAGATTGTCCGTGAGTTTATGGAAATCTTTATTGAGGAGGTGACGACTCTACCCCCTCGACGTGATATCGAGTTCGGGATAGACCTGCAGCCCGACGCTCGTCCAATCTCGATGGCTCCTTACCGGATGGAACCTTCGGAGCTACGGGAGTTGCGGATACAGATTGACGATCTGATGAAGAGGGGTTATGTTCGTCCGAGTGCGTCACTATGGGGTGCTCCGGTCTTGTTTGTAAAGAAGGCAGATGGAGGTCTTAGGTTGTGCATAGACTACAGGAGGTTGAATCAGGTGACGATCAAGAATCGCTACCCTCTCCCAAGGATAGATGATCTTTTTGACCAACTGAAAGGGGAAGGATGGTTCTTGAAGATCGACATGCGGTCTGGGTACCACTAGCTGAGGGTGAAAGAGAGCGATATCCCGAAGACAGCATTCAGGTGCAGGTATGGACACTTCGATTTTGTAGTCATGCCCTTCGGTGTTATGAACACCCTGGCTGTGTTCATGGGGATTATGAACTGCATCTTCCGGGAGTACCTGTATCGGTTGGTGGTTGTGTTCATCGACGACATCCTGGTCTACTCTAGATCATAGGAGGACCATGCAGAGCACCTGAGGACAGTTTTGGAGGTCCTCCAACAGCACCAGCTATATGGGAAGTTGTCAAAATGCAAGTTCTGGACACGAGAAGTGCACTTCCTTGGGCACGTAGTGTCTGAGCAGGGGGTAGCAGTCGACCCATCAAAGGTTGAGGCAGTTGTTTCTTGGGCAGCACCAAAGAATGTGGCAGAATTCTGAAGTTTCCTCGGGCTGGCGGGTTACTACCGGAGATCCATACCCAACTTCTCCCGGGTAGTAGCCCCTTTGACGGCTCTGACCAAGAAAAACCAGGCCTTCGTATGGAGTGAGCAGTGCCAGTCAGCCTTCATCTATCTAAAGGAGAAGTTGGTCAGTGCCCCAATGCTGAGATTACCAAAAGAAGGGGTGGCCTATGATGTATTCTGTGATGCTTCGGGACAGGGCCTGGGATGCGTGTTGATGTAGCGACAAGGGGTGATCTCTTATGGGTCCAGGAAGATGCGTTCCCATGAGCGTAATTACGCCACCCACAACCTAGAACTTACAGCGGTCGTTTTTTCGCTAAAGTTATGGCGGCACTACCTCATCGGGGAACGCTTTGTGGTCTTCACGGATCACAAAATCTTGAGGTATATCTTCTCCCAGCGGGACATAAACTTGCGACAGCGGAGATGGGTGGAGTTCCTCCAGGATTACATCTTTGAGATCTCTTATATTGAGGGAAAGGGAAATGTGGTGGTTGATGCATTGAGCAGGAGGATGCAGAAGGATGCGGTCCGAGAGTCGGCGGACGCCTGGAAGGAAATGGAAGAGTTGGCTTCCTTACACCTGGATGCGACGATGGATAGCGGCAGAGGCTGCCTATATCAAATGAAAGTGCAGTCATCCCTATTTCAGAAGGTGTAAGAGTCTCAGTGGGGAGACCTAGAGTGCGAAGTGATGTGTGACCAAATTGACCAGGGCAATGCTCCGGAAGGATGGACCGAGGATGGTCAGAACTGGATGCTTTTCCAGGGAAGGTTGTTTGTCCCAGAGGCAATGTGCGGCAAGGTTCTCAGTGAGTTCCACAACTCACCCTTGGCGGTACACCCTGGAGTTTCCAAGATGTACCAGGGGTTGAAGAGTCAGTTTTGGTGGCCCGGAGTTAAGCGAGCAGTGGCAGAGGTTGTGGCCAAGTGCCTAGTGTGTCAGCAAGTGAAGGCTGAACACCGAGTTCCAGGCGGCCTACTACATCCCCTAGATGTCCCCGAGTGGAAGTGGGATGACATATCAATGGATTTCGTCACGACACTACCCAGGGTCCAAGGAGGGTACGACGCCATATTGGTGGTAGTGGACAGGTTGACAAAATCAGCTCACTTTCTGGCGATCAGGGAGTCGAGTGCTATGGATGCTTTGGCATGAAAGTACATGGATGAGGTAGTGCGGTTGCATGGACTCCTGAGGTCTATAGTCTCAGATAGGGATGCACGGTTTACCTCGCGGGTCTGGAAAGGATTGCATCATGCGTTTGGCACCCAATTACGTCTTAGCACTGCTTTCCATCCCCAGACAGATGGACAAACAGAGCACACCATCCAGACCTTGGAGGATATGCTGCGAGCATGTGTTCTGGACTCAGGAGGGTCATGGGTGCAATACTTTCCTCTGGTAGAGTTTTCCTACAATAATAGCTACCACTCTACCATTGGCATGGCCCTGTTTGAAGATTTTTACAAGAGGCCATGTCGTTCGCCTGTGTGTTGGACCGAAGTAGGAGAGGCAGGCATCCTTGGTCCGGAGGTGGTGCAGAACACGACAGAGAAGGTTCAGCTCATACGGGAAAGGATAAAGGCGTCCCAGGACCGATAGAAGTCATATGCTGATACCAGGAGTAGGCCCTTGGAGTTTGAGGTTGGGGACCACGTGTTCTTAAAGGTCTCCCCTTGGCGTGGGCAGCGGAGGTTCGGCAAAGGGAGTAAGATTTCTCCCAGATTCATCAGACCCTTCCAAGTGTTGCGGCGGGTCGTCAAAGTGGCTTACCAGCTAGAGTTGCCTCCGCCGCTACTAAGGATACATGATGTCTTTCATGTGTCCTAGCTCCGTTGGTATCTGCACGACGATTCACACGTCCTTAATTGGGGTGAGATGGACATCGAGGACGACGTGACCCTTGTGGAGAGACCAGTGGTGATCGAGGATCGCAAAGAAAAGGTGCTTCGCGGGTGAACCATTCCCTTGGTTCGCGTGTTGTGGAGACATGGTGGGCTTGAGGAGAGTACGTGGGAGAGGGAAACACAGATGTGTACCCAGTACCCAGAGTTGTTTTATGTTTTGTTCCATGTTGTACCTGTTGTGATAGAAAATTTTGTCTTTTGGCTATGAAATGTACTGGTTTCTTTCCTCTGTTTGTGTGTGAAAAGCCCTGGCAATGGGGGAGGAGAGAACCCGACCCCTAGTCAAGACGCATTAAGGTGGATGCGATTAAACCCGTGCGGGCGAGTAAGTGCCGCCCAAAGTGGATAATATCTTGACATGGGGAAAGAGACTCCCCAACCCACATGCCCGGGCAGTTTGGAATGGTATGTTGCTTGGTTCTTGGCGGGGAAATGTTTTAGTTAGCATGAGGTTCACTCTTGAGAGGTATCTTTTGGGGTGGTTGTTCGAACCCGCCCTTTCCTTCTGGGTTTTTTAAATTCTCGGGGACGAGAATAGTTTGAGAGGTATCTGATGTGATGACCCAGACTCTCTTGATCCTTCCCTTTGCCAAAATCCGAGTTCTAAAGGAGTGGCGTCTCGGTGAGACCGATAGGCAAGACCGATCGGAGAGACCGATCGGGGACACCGAACGGTGAGACCGATCGGGGAGACCGATCGGTGAGACCGATCGGGGAGACCGATCGGTGAGACCGATCGGCGAGACCTATCGGTGAGACCGATCGGTGTCACCCAGCCTTTTCAAGTTGTTTCCAGTAGCACTCCTTTGCGTAAATAGGGTTTTAAACCCTATTCTGACTCGTTTAAGCATGTTTTTAAGACCCGTAACGCCCATAAGAGTTTTAATTAAATGCTTCATCAATTCATGAGTCGTTATAAACCACCCGACCCCCTTTTGTGATGAGTAGAGCCACGTGGTCAACCCACAACACCCGCGCCTTACGCGGTTTCACGTTTTCACCTCAACCGTCCCCGGCTCTTATAAACTAAGGGTTAGTCGTGGTTTCTCCTTTCCTCAATCGTGGCTTTTCACAAACAGCTTATGGTGCATCGGGCGCATCATTATCCGTAACGTTCCGCGCCCCCAGCCTAAACGTCGATTATCTATCAACAAGTAGGGAATTTATACTTTTCATCTCTCTCTCTTTTGTGTATCATGCGGGGTGGGCGTGGTTTTGATTCTGTAGATTTGGGTAAACCAGACCTAATTAAAGATAATGAACGAATTCTATAAAGAAAGAAGAGGGGGGGCTGTGATTGTTGATGGTGTTTTATATTTTGATGTTGTTTCTTCTATGACCATCTTGTTGAGTTGTGCGGGCTTATGCCTCCTGAAAATCGAGGCCGTTGGTGGTCATTGTTTTGCACTAATGAACCCTGATGATGTTTTAACTGACTTGTTTGTGGTTGTAAATTCCTACAGTGAAAAGTGAATTGGTTAATCACATATATCCTACTGAATAAATTTAAAGCACCAGGATCAACCCTTCTATGATAACTCCCGGTTATAACACATGAAATTCGAATCATGGAGTGTGTTAAGTTGTTTAAATCTGAAAATACCTGCAAGGCCCTGTTGTGTTGATGGTGGTAGTTGGTTGTGTTCCTTTCGGGCCGATTGCTGGAGATGTGGGAGGGGATGGGATCCCCTGTTCTTTTATACTCTTGGTGGTTGTGTGAATTTGTGGGATGGGATCTCCTATTGGTATGGATTCGGTGGTTGTGAGTTTTAAATCCGGGTGGTTACTTGTTTATATCACAAATTGGGGTGGAATCCTCTATTGTTGAGAACCAGGTGTATGTTTTGGTTATTGTTTGACTGTTTACTTTCCTAGACTTATGTCTATGCTTACTAGTTTCCCAATAGTGCTTAAATGTAAACATTATTACTGAACGTGAAATAAGAAAGGGGAAAAATGGGTTGTTGGCATGAGTCGTGACTCGGACTTGAGTGTTTTTGTGATCTATAGGCTGTCTGAAGAAAAACCTAGCTTTGGGTGAGTGATTGTTACATATATATATATATATATATATATCTGTAGCTTTGTGTTTCTTATTCATTCCCCACCCAAGTTGAGAACTTAGTGCCGAACACCCCCATTTCATGGGGGAGGGTGTTTTTCCCAACACTATTCTTAGTGGCTAGTTATTAGCTCCTTTTCTGCTCCCTTTCCTGGATAGCCCAAGTATCTTCGGGCAAGCTGTGATGGCATGAGGTCCATTATTAGCCCAAGAACCTTTGGGCGGGGTAGTGTGGTGGTTTTCCAGGTTTGTGCGGCAGGTGGTTTCCCAAGAATCTTCGGGATGAGGCCCAGGTGTCTTCGGGCGTGGCAGTGGATCCTTTAGCCCAGGTGTCTTCGGGCGTGGTGGTGGTTGTTCTGGACTAGGTGTTTGCAGGCATGGTTACATGTGACAGTTGTGGCCCAGGTGTGTGTGGGTGGGATTTCAGAAGTGGGACTGCGTGCGGTTGAGGCCCAGGTGTGTTCGGGCGTGATTTCGGCAGTGGGATTGCATGTGGTTGTGGCCCAGGTGTGTGTGGGTGGGTGTGGCAGTGGGACTGCAGTGAGAATGGCGGGATTGGTCCGATGCGTAGGATGTCTCAATAACCAGTGGGAAAGTGGCGTGGGGTAACCAAACATCGATGTGCTCTTATTATATATATTACATGACTTGCGTTATTTGGGGAGTGAGCCTTGGTGAGGCCTGGGATGGATAGTTTGCCTTGTTAGGTGTTTGGTTTACTCTATTTTCTAACGGGACTTTAGTACGTTCCCCCACTTGTGCACGAGAGTCTTGGTTTTCCCTACTGAGTGTACTTGTATGCTCACCCTACGTATATAAAACTGCTTTCAGGTTTCCAGGAGGACTTCGGGGATCACGCAGGACCTTACTATCTCGGACTTTTGGAGCAGTTGCAGTTGTTGTTTTTCTTTTTGGTACTTACCTTGTAGTCACATTTTTCACTTTGTGGCTTTTACTTTTGAAACATGCATTTGGGAATGGTTTACTTTTGGCTTTACTTTTCTTTTTACCTTGGTGTTGTTGAGTTTTCTTCTCCTTATCTCTCGATCCTATAAAATAAAAAGGGTAATGCCTTCCATTTGTGAGAATTTTCTAAACCCTTGGGGCTAGTCGCCACTCTGGGACCTATTGAAGGCGGGTTTCGGGGGTCATTATCTCTCCTTCAACTTAAAGAAGGAAGGGCCTAGGAATATGCTGACCCTTCCCTCCTTTTGGTGAAGGCGGGTCGTGACAATGATTTTATGTTATATATTTTTATATTAATATTATAAAATATTTATTAATTAAAAGAATCAATTAATTAAAGTTATGTTTGTGTTTGATTATTGGTTACCAACCTCTATTTTGTTTCATCAACCCTATTATAGTGTACCCATCACATACATTAAAAAGGAATGACATAAGGTCATACTTAGTAATCATCATAGTGCATCATAATTAGAAATTGTAGTTGTCTCAAAAAAACATATTTGAAATCAAATATAGAAGGTAATCATATAAAGTGAGAATATGATGATGTATGTTTATGAGTAAAGGTTTGATTAAGAAAAATAATCATTAAATATGGCACAAAGGTGATAGATTGGAATAAATTATTAAATAAAATTAGGATGGAGATGTTACATTCAGGTGGTGGTTAATGGTTTCGGATGGTTGTAACATTAGAAATAGTGTTAGTTATAATATATTTTATTATAATCAACCACGCGTAGATAGTGGACCAATCCATATGATATAAAAATTTTGTGGTAGTTCCCTATATTTTTATTCAATGTGGACATTGGGTATTATTACACATATCTTGTACTAAAACCCATATTAAACTATTTTTCCCCAAAATGAGTCATTATTATACAGCACAAAACATTACCACATGGTTCCTCCAAAACACACAACATAAAATTCATTATGATCTTCCTTGTGTCATTGTCTATTTTGAAATCAAGAAAAATAAAAAAAACCAATTATTTTTCAAATGGGTAAATAGGAATATTAGATAATTTGTAACATAAATCCTGAAGATTACATTATTAAATATATTTTAGGATAGTTAAATGATTTCATTGGTATGTTAAATATCATGAAATTTAATTTCATGAAAAATAAACAACAAAAATACAACTATATTCTTGTGATAATTTTACAACTAAAATTTTTGAGATTAATACTAAACATTTTTCCTAAGATTATAGATACTTTTTTAGATAATATAAAGATTATATTTTATTATGATATGATAGTTTAATAAATTAATCCAAATTTAGGTATTCTATTCTATAGGTGTGTTATGTACATAGAGTGTGGATTCATGATATGGGAGTGTTATCCAAAATTTATTTACGTAACTATAAAGGCGAAACTTAATTTTAAATGAATCATAGTAAATTATTATTCTTTTTATCCAACATGTTTGACACTATCACTTTTTGTATATTATATCTCATAATGTGATGATTTATATATCATGTTTTTAGTTTATCAGTTTGATAACCAAGTGGGGTAATTCTCAGGGACATTATATCTATAGATTGTGATACAAGTAATGGAATTGGTTGTTTTTCCTTATTTGGAGATACTTGATGATAAAAATGAAACAATATTATCATCATGAGGGATAAAATATTTTTTTTGTTGATTCCTTGTTATATTCTTAGTATTTCAATGATATTATTATTGTGGAAATTAACATAGAGATTTTTCTTAGTGAGACACTAATACAAGGATTATAATCATAGTGACCATAATTCTAGTCTTGGGTTTGAAAATATAGTTATCCAATCCATGAGAATATCTAAATATTAGTTAGGTTTTTGTCTTATATATTAGGGATTAGGTGAAAATTTACATTCATTAGTACTATTATTGATTGGTTAATATTCCACCATATGAGACATGGGGGAAAGTACTAGCCTAACCTATTTCCCTATTTTCAATGGGGTACAAATCCCCCACTATTAAAGGTGGGTACAACTCTGACTAATATAATACCACTTCATGGTGTGGGACTTAAAATATAGTTAAATAAGAAAGGAAACTATTTTTTCAAAACATATTGATTGATTTATTTTAATTTCTATGGTTGTGGTCAGTTTTTTCCTCGCTTTGTAGTATATATATTTCGAATCCTTATTACTTGGGGAGTGATGTTTGTGTTTAGCTTTGGTAGTGTTTCTAATGATGATAATTTCATTGGAAAGAATAGTTCTAGATATCGATAAACCAGTATACATTTAAGTGATTACTTATAAGAACATTAGTATAATAATATGTCCTAAATAATCTTTATCCAAGATAACACATTCTTTTATTGAGCTGGGAGGTTGTGATAATATTTTCATATTTTTTATGAAATGATATATATGTATTTAATATTTGGACTTATAATTCCATATCCTATTAGATATTTTTAAAATTATTTATACATGCCCTTATATGGGAACTTAGAAGATGGATTACTCATGATTGTGAAATATTTAAAATTTTAAATGATTAGACAATGGTTTTAAAGAATATTATTTTCTATTAATACGTGGATAAGGTGATGATCATAAATATTTTTAGAAAAGGAGTTTATATCAGTTATTTAAGAGGATTACCATACATTTTATTTATATACAATTTATTTTACATTATAATATATATATATTAAAAGAGGGGATCGATGAAATATATTAAGATTAAGTTATATTTGTAGTAATAATTTTTAAATTTATTAAAAAAAATCAAAATTAATGGTTTTATTTGATTCCTTCTAATCAATATGGATTAAACAAGAAGTGGAGATTGAGAGATTATGGTTTGAAAAATTATTTTGTTGAATGGAAATTTACTATAGTTTATATTATAAAATAAAAAACATGATGTAGATATGAGTATATATTTTATAATATATTCTTATTTGAAGAAGTGTTTCTATATTCGTTTCATAAGAATTGAGAATATTTCATGCTCAAATGGGATGTTTTTATCCATGCAAATGAAAACATCTTTTCTATACCCACTATGATAAAGTGAGATTTTTTATGGATTTCGTAAATTAAAAAAATGTCATGATTTTTTGGATTATATATACATATATAAAAAGGTATAGTCTTGTAAGGATAAGATATTCAAATAATAACACACTACTTTCTAAACCAATACACACTATTTTAAGATATACCTCAATATTTTTAGAATTAAATTTTTTTCAAAAAAAATAATAACTTCATTATAATTATCAAGTTAACTTTTCTATTTTGGATGGGTATAAAAAACTATAATTAGGATAATCATGGAATAACATAAGATTTCAAAGGTATTTGAAGATATTTGGAGAAATAAATAGAAAACAAATAATTTATATCAATAAAATAGGAAATATTAAATTTTTGAGAGGTGTATATGTAACACCGTGAGTTTTTTTGGACCATTTTTTCTAATAAATTAAAATTTGTGTTTATATCTTGCACTAAGTCAAACACTTCATTCACACTAAACTGACTTGTCGTATGTTACACGCAACACTGAGTTGGCATATGATATACGCAACACTAGGTATAGATTATGTTCAATGTATAAAAGAACTATTTTTGGATTATGTTATATGAAATGACAAAGTAATCTTTCACTACACATAACATTGACGTAGAATGTGATACATACAAGAGTGACCTTCCTTGATAGTTTGTGTTGTACGCAATACCGATTTTCACTAAACAACAATATATTATTAAAATCTTATTATTTAATGGGATATAAACTATCTTTTATGAATATTATTAACCCAAATTTAAATTTTATATAAAATCAACATTAATATTATTTATTTTATATACATGATATAAGAACAAGTTCAATTTTATTGATAAAAGAAGTATTTTTCAAAAAAATACAGTTTTTCCACCTTTTGATGGCGCACTAAACTACTTTTTCATCTCATTTATTTATATAGTTAGACTATATTTTTAAATTTTTCGAATGTTTTATTGGATTAGTTTTTTATAATTTAATAAAATTTTGGTCATTATAATTAATCTCATATTTAAATTGGATATAAACACATGTTAATCTTTTGATAGTTTTTACTTCCTAAAAACAAGATTTCTAATTTTAACAATGGGAATTAATTTCAAATTATTTTTTACCAATTAAGTGTTTTGAAATTTAAAAAATGTATTCCATATTTATAATCAGAAGGTCCCAATAATTTAAATATACCCCTTTTATTTTTGGACATTATGAATAGCAACATTAGTAATTATTACTATTTAGCACAGTTAAAGGGAAAATGAGGTAAATAGGGGTTAAAATAATATTATAATAACATAACACTATGCAAAAATTTTTAATAATACTATTTTATGTGTTATGGGAATCTAAGAAAACCCTTTGGATGCACATTTGGCCTTTGGAAGCAACTAGGGTTGGATAATGATATTTTATAATAATTAATTTAAAGTAAAGAGAAATATAACATAAACATGTATCTTTTTACTAAAATAATTTGAATGTGGGTTTATATAAATTATATAATTTACAATAAATAGTATTTATAAATATAAAAATATTTACTACATTAGGGTATTTTATTTTTAATTTTTATACTTTTTATAAATAAATTTATTTATGACACAATGATAAAGCAATGAATACCTTATTAATGAAAGATTGGAATAAATGATATTATAAATATTAAAATAAATTTAAATTGATATCTTTTATGATACCCAAGAAATTTTTTGATATAATTGACATGATATGGATGAGATAAGTTTTTTTAGAAGTAATCTTGTTGTTATGACTTAGACAAAAATCCTTTACTAAATAGTGTAAAAATTGACAAAAATGAATTTGAAAAAAATATTATTTTATTAAATGTTAGATTTGTCATAAAACTCTAAGATTCATAAAAATGGCTTATATAGTGTTAAAAATGTCATTAATGTTCCACTTTATTTTCTATTGTCATTTTATAATAACTATATTAACCATATAGTATAAAAATACAAAAAGACATGGTAAGAGTTGATTTATTTTACTAAGGGTTAAATCTAAAATATAAGTTTAAATTTGTGACCTAAAAATGTATAAAACATATTTTTTGATATTATTTACAACTATCATCATATTATACTTTCAAAATATCACATTGGAGAAATTTTAATTCGAAAATTAATTTATAGTAAAACAATATTTCAAGAGTTTCTTAAAGTGCCCCCTCCTCGCTCTTATAAAAGGCCACCACATATACCCACTTACTTACACCTATCAAGACCCTTGTATCACCCAAATTAGGCTTAAATAAGCACCTTAAATCCATAACTTTCACCTGGAGATCACAATTTGGGTATAAAGACATACTAAAGAGGCCTTTTGTGTAATTCAAAAGGGGATACTCGAAAAAGATGTAATTTTTTTATCACCTCTTTCAAAATTATTTTCTTCTTCTACGTCCTCTTATTATGTTGTTTCAATGCTAAAGTAATAAACCCAATATCTTATACATTCTGATATGTTAATATAATTATGGGAAAACCTTATAGATCCTTTTATCCATCCTAATAATAACAATATCACCATGCATGTGTGCGTATGACTTACCGTCTTCACACTGTGGTGTAATTTGGTATTCAATAGTATTTAATTTGGATTCGTATAATAATGAGTATAATAGATTAAATAATGAATATAGCATTATAATTATTCTTTATAACTAATATTTCATCCAATTCCATAGTTTTTCACCATTAACTGAATGATGTCATCGCTCGTGCGTACGTACGACCTACCATCTTGACGATGCGATGTGGTTCATTATACAAGATATTCATTGAACTATAACTATATACAGGAATGTAATGAATAAATATGATATATATTATACAAATATCATTTTTTAAATGATATAACTAAATCCTAAGAAGTAGAAGATTGCCTTATCTGACAAAACTTGCATAATAATATAAAGCAATTAATATCTGAATAACAAGTGGCAATGAAATATAAATAATAAACGGATGATAATATAATCATATATGATATCATAAAAATGATTATTAATGACACATTATTTCCATGAGTTTCCGATAAAAGTATGATAAGAATTTTTTTTAACTTATACAACATTAATGGATTTTTCTAATCTTTAATGACACATTATTTCAATGAATATTACCTTATAAGTTTTCATTATTATATTTAATGAAATTATTTTCTATTAAAATAGGATGGAGTTATAAAATGAACATTTTTGAAAAAGAAATGATATTTTTCGCAAAATATTATGTTCCGGTTTTACATAAAAATTATTTTCGGTATAAGATGTAATTCTTTAATAGGGTTATGTTTTCAAGTATAATATCTCTATTATGCCTACGGTTTTATTTTTTTTTATGATGAACTTCTATTTATGAAATATATTTGTTTTATATGGATTATGTTATGATATAATGATTTTTAAGAATGCCATTTAAATTACTTCAGTTATTCTATGAAGAATAATTTATGTTTTTGTGGAATATATAAGAATGATTTCATTATGAAATAGGTGGGACCTATATCTCCTTCCAATGCATTGGATAAATATTTATATCTGAGAAGATAGAAATTACTGTAATGTAATGTAAATATTATTGAGTAATATAGGGCTTAAATGGAAATTATATCGGGTTCAGTAGTATAGGGATGGAATGAGGAGTGAAATCAGTTTAGTAATGGACTTTTTCTTCTATGATGGTCTTGGATATGATCCTTCGATAATATGGAAATGATTTTCTATACATATGTGTTTTCAAAAAGTTTATGTTTTATGTCGATCATGTGTTATCATGTTTAACGTTACTTTATGATTTATGCCTTACAAACTACTAATATTTTTTTCATGACTCATGATTTCAATTTTCAAAAGTTATGTTCATTTATTTCACATTCATATGTTCGTCTATTGTTTACTCACCCTTACTGAGTATCTAATATCACCCTTTATTATGTTTCTAGGTTATAAATAAATCATTTATGTAGGAGTACTAAAGGAGAAGATCTTTATGGGAGATGTTTATGATCTTTCATGAGATAGAAGAATGTATTACAAGATTGAAAAAGTCACTATACTATTATGGTCCTCGGGCGTGCATTTGTAAAATGTAATGAATATTCATCTAAAAAGATGTAATATTCATATACGTCATGCATGGGTCATTAGAGTTGGTATCATATTGAAGGATTAGTCAACCTTTGCAAAACAGGATGTGAAATAATTAGTGTGATCCATAGATATATTTGTAAGGTATGTCCAAGTATTTCCCTAAGGATAAGTCTAATTATTGCTTACAATACAAGAATTTTGGTAATAATCATGGATAACCTAGGATTTAACCTAAGATGTTATAGATTGAAAGTACCTTCCCTTGATTATGTGTTTTTCTTAAATGATATGTGTTTCTCACCCTGTGATTTCTAGTATTATTTAATAGAGAAAACCCAAAGGAATTGTATTAACATTGAGTTTTATGGACAATTTGGTGATTTTGAGCAACGAAATTTGATAATGATAGGATGGAATGAAATTCCAATTATGCCGAATCAGTTATCATGATATATGATTTTCAATGTGATCTTTGATGTCATTTCTAACACATTGCATTAGAAGAATATGAATGTATATAAATTTTCATATTTTAAGAATCATAGAGGAATGAATAATCAGTTTCCTATATTTTAAGATAATGGGAAGAAGAACCATTAGGAATACCTCAAATGGAGGGTAATATGTTATCTCTATGGGAAAAAGGGTCATAGAGTGGCCAGTTTTTATAGAGTTCAATGTCTCATTTGTGGAAATCAAGGGAGTTACTCAAATCAATTCCTAGACTTAAGATTCTACATCTAAACCAAGGAAGGACCTATTCCATGCCAACCATTAAATTGGAAGGATATAAGTATTTAGGTATTTGGATATAAGAATTATGAATAGTGAATTATATAAGGAGTATTCTGTTTGTGTTTTTCTCTAAGGACTTTCAAGAATATGTTGAATATTTATAATGGACAGAAAAATTTATTTAAGGGTAATATTATATTTTGGAAACATATTTTTAAGGTAAATATAACCCTTAATATGTTCCTTAGGTTATTATAATGATGTTTAGATAAATATTTGTTGGATTTGAATAAGTATATTGTATGATGCTAGTTTATTCATAACTAATTATGTATTTTTCAAAAAGAGGGTTATGCTATCATAGATGAATTATAAAACTTGTTGGTATATAAAGAATAATCTAAAAATGTTTTGAAATATGGAAACATTCTTGTTTTCAATAAGGATATCTGATAATTTAGGTTGTTACAGTGACTCAACAGAATACATGATGAAGGTGTTCACATGCTTGGAATGTGACAAACAAGAACTGCCCTATGAGATATGGGAGATAAATGCTAATACAATTTAGTTCATCTCTTACTAAAGTTGTAGATTTTTAGTTTTTGGAAGTATTGTAATGTTATACATTTGTCGATAGTATAAGTTATACTTCGATTGATGATTTTTATATTAATGTATTATCTCACTATAGGTGGAATTTTTCATATTTAATAACATATTCTAACATTTTGTTTGACAAATATGGAATGACCTATAATTATATTTAGGGATCGTATGATCTGCTAATACTTCAGAAAAGATAAATTCAATTTCATTTCATTTAATAAGAGATAAATTAGAAATTGTTCAAGGCATTACCAATGGTGAGATTTTACTGAAATCAAGTAATTATTTCTTCTCATGTTCTTTAAATTTAAGTAAAGGATCTTTAAAATGAAAAATTTTATCCTAGTACCTTCTTATTTGATGAATCATATGGTCCTTTAAATCATTTCATATTTATGGGTTTCTAGTTGTTAACTTTCTCCAAACCTTGTTCACTATCATTACCCATCACAACATGATGGTTAGATTTTTCTTCAATATCCATGTTTTCACTTTCCACCTATGTTCTCCTATTTGAAAAACTCTGTGATGAGTTACATTGGGTAACCTTTTTGTTTCTGACTTTCCTTTTTAAAATTATGTTTTATTATTTCTTTTTACGATGTGGGTTTCCACGAATAAAAAATGAATATAGTAAACCTTTTATAACCTCAATGAATTTCAAGTGAGAAAATCATTTTACAGGGGTAGAATGTAACACCCCGAGTTTTATGGACCATTTTTTTCTAATAAATTAAAATTTTTATTTATATCTTGCAATGAACTAAGTCAAACATTCCTTTCAGACTAAACCGACTTTCCGTATGTTACATGCAACACTGAGTTGGCATATGATATAAACAACATAGGATATATATTTTCTTCCATGTATAAAAGAAATAAGTTTGGAATATGTTATACACAACACCAAAGGAATATTTCACTACAAGATACACTAAATTGGCTTGTGTTACACACAAGAGTGACCTTCCTCGACAGCTTTAGTTTTACGCAATACCAAGTTTCACTAAACAACAATATATTATTAAAATATTATTATTTAATGGGATATGAACTAGCTATTATGAATAGAATTAATGAAATTTGTAATTCTATATAACATTAAAATTACCCTTATGTATTTTCTAGACATGATATAAGAACAAACACATTTTTTCAGATAAAGTAAGTATTTCTCAAAAAATACAGTTTTTTTCTTCCTTTTGATGGAACACCCATTTTAAACACTTTTATATATTATATTTGACAAAATAAAATTATTTTTTGGAAGAAGGAAATCAAAATTTACTTTTTTTTATGTTTTGGTATTTTTCTAATAAAATTCATATTTTAATGAATAGTGAAAAATACTACACTTTAATTCAAAAGTGCCTTGTAATCTAATTTATTTATATATTTATATTAAAATTTTCATTAGTTTTAAAGTGTAATTGTATTATTATTTTTTAATCAAATTTTTCTAATTGGAAGTAATTTGACATTTAAATTGGATATAAACACATGTCAATATTTTGATAGATTTTACTTCTTAAAATCACATTTTCTTATTTTGAAAACAGGAATTAATTTTAAATTATTTATACCAATTCTGGGTTTTGAATTTTGAAAAATGGATTCGATATTTTTAATTATAAATTCCATTTTATGTAAACATGAACCTTTTATTTTTGGACACTATGAATAGTATCTTTAGTAATAATTTTTATTTACCATAGTAAAAGGGTAAATGAGGTAAATAAGGGTACAAATAATATTATATTAATATAAAACTACCCTAAAACATGTACTGATCATATTTTATTACTTATGGGTGACCACGAAAGTACTTGAGATTAACATTTGTCCTTTGGGATTCACTTGGGTGTGATAATGACATTTATAACAATTAATTTAATGTAAAGAGAATTATAACATACACATGTATAGTTTTACTAAAACAATTTTAATGTGGGGTTATATAATTGATATCTTTGAATATAAATAGAAATTAGAAAGGTAAAAAAAATTCCTACATCATGGTATTTTATTTATAATTTTTATATATTAAATAAATGATTTTATTTATGACACTATGATGGTGTGGTGATTACCTTATTAATGAAAGAATGAAATAAATGATAATATAAATATTAAAATAAATGTAAATTGAGATTTTTGATGTTATACAAGAATTTTATGTATATAATTGAAATGTTTTTGAAGATATAATTTTTTGAAGGAATCAATTTCTAATGACTTTGAAAAAATCATTTACTAAATAGTGTCAAAATTGGTATAAATGAGTTTTTAAATAAAATATTATTTTATTAAATGATATAATAGTCATAAAATCTAATATTTGGATAACTAACTTATATAATATTTTAAATTTTATTAATTATTCAATTTATATTCTCTTGACATTTTATAGTAACTATATTATACATATAGTATAAAAAACAAGAAGACATGGTAAAAGTTAATTTATTTAACTAAGGGTCAAAGCTAAAAGATAAGCTTAAATTTGTGACCTAAAAATGTCTAAAACATATTTTTTGAGAGGAATTTAAACTATCTTCATCTTATCCTCGATATATATCACTTTGGTTCTATTATAATTCAAAAATAAATTTTAATAAAATAATATTTCAAGACTTTCTTAAAGAGCCCCTCCTCCCTCTTATAAAAGGCCACCACATCTGCCCACTTTCATACACCTCTCAAGCAACATTTCTCATCATAAAGCTGATAAAATAATCTCCCAAAATCCCTCCCTTCCTCTTAGAGATGACACTTTGGTAAGAAATCCATCCTAGGAGACCTTTTGTGAAAATCGAAAGGAGATACTCAAAAAAGATGTAATTGTTTTATCACCTCTTTCAAAATTCATTTTTTATTCAACTTTTTATTAATATATTGTTTCAATAATAAAGTAATAAGTAAATTATATTCAACATTTTTATATGTTATTATAATTATGGAACAATCTTATACCTTCTTTAATGTATACTATGAATAACAATATCACCGTGTGTGCGTACGTACGGCTTACCATCTCCACGTCGCGGTGTAATTTTTTATTCAACAATACATAATTTGGATGGAAATAATGATGAGTATAATGGATGTAAATAAATAAAATAATAGTATAATTATTTATAATTAATATACCATTAAATTACACACTGTTTAACCATTAAGTTAATGATATCGTCGTTCGTGTGTACGTTTGGTCTACCATCTTTATGATGCGATACGATTCATCCAACATAATATTCACTAAAAAATGATTATATAAATGAATGGAATGAATAAATATGATATATATTATACTAATATCACTATTTAAATTACATAATTATAATATAATAATTTTAAAATCAACATAACCAAAAAAAACATGTATAAGATTATAAAGCAGTTAATATGCAAATAACGAGTGACAATGAAATGTTACTAACATAAATATGATAATATAATCATATATGATATCATAAAAATGATTATGATTCTAGTATAAGTCAATAACGTTATTTAATTCATTATAGGGGAGGTTTAGGTACATATGAATGGATATCAGACCTATGGTAAGGGATAATTTTGTAATCTCATTATTATTTCAGATTGTTTATTCATAAGTATTTTCTAGGGTATATTTATCATCTATATCCATTACCCCTATATATGTAATACTTTTATATTTTACTAAATAATTTAATGTCAATTTTACCCATTTTTTGATTTTTTACTAAATGGTATGAAAGAAATTTTTGGTCATTATTCGATATGAGGTACTTTTTGACTTTCCCATAAAATTATAAAAAGAATGTTTTCTTTTAACTTATATGGAATGAACAGATTTTTTACTCTTTCATGATTCCTTATTTCCATGAATATTACCTTATAAGTTTTCATTATTATCTTCAAATAAATTATTTTCTTTTAAAATCGGATGGAGTTTTAAGAGAAAAAAAGTTTTTAAAGAGGAAATGATATTTTCCTCAAGAATTAAGTTCAAGTGTTATATCAAAATTATTTTCCATCTAAGATGTAACTTTTTATTAGGATTATTTTTTTAAGTATAATTATCTCTATTATTTATATGGTTTTATTTTTTATATAATGAAATTATATTTATGAAATCCATTTGTTATATATGGATTGTGTTATGAAATAATGATGTGTAAGAAACCAATTTTAATTTCTTGGATTATGATATGAAGAATAATTTATGGTTTGTGGAAAATGTAAGAATGATTTCATTATAAAAAGGGTGTGACCTATATCTCCCTTTTGTGCATTGGTCAATGATGGATAAGTTATGAGGTACATATGTTATGCATGAACCTGATTTCATGTTCATAATTTTATGTGTGGACTTGGTTTTCATGACCATAATTTTATGAGTGGACCTGGTTTCTATGTCCATATGTTTATGAAAGGGCATGGTTTCATGTCTTTAATTTAATGAGTGAACCTATTAATATTTATACATATTCACAAAGTTATTATATTATGTTTAATCCACAATTTTGTGTCTTATGTTACATTTATGATCTTATGTATTATGATCCTTGATTATCCTTATGATTCAAGTTTTCCATTTATATGTAGAGAATGATCTTCTAATGTTATTTTCACGTTCTCATAACCTTAATGTTCATGATTGTGTTTACATATCACCCTTGTTTACCCTTATTGAGAATCTAAGCTCACCCCTTTTATGTTTATTTTCCCCAGGATTTGAAGAAGGGTATTAAGTAAGATGTGTCAAAAAGGGTTTATAGTTATAAAGGATAGAGAACGATATGTTGTAGATTTTTTATAAACCAGCTGTTTATGTTTCCCAGTTTTCAAAGACACTAAATTGATACGGTATTTAGGATATTTTTTGTTTAATGCATTAATTATTCCCCAAAATTAATGTAATTTACATGTACATAAATCTTGGTTCGTTAGAGGATAAGGATGATGTGAATATGTTGAATTGTAAATTCTTAGTTGAACATGTGATTTAATTGGCTTCAATGGAGAAAAATATAAAAAACAACATACCATTGTTGTACTCAATTACTTTTATAATTTCCTTATTATGACTATTGATTTGATCTTTCATGACCTCTTCTTGAAGAAGTTTGTAGAGAAAAAATAAGATGAATTAATTCTTGGATTTAGTAGTGAATTTTTCATAAAATTATATTCATATAATTATGTGTTATTATATTTTGGTACTTTGAAAAATTACTTTATACCCCCTTATACATTTTCATTTAATGTTAACTTTTTAAAATTATATTTTCCAATTATTTACTAGATTTATAAAGATAATTTACTTAGTATAATATGAAGGATAGAGTGCTGATTTTTTTATAAATTGGATAACAAGATGAATTGCATGAGAAAATAAAATCACTGTAATTCGAAAACTCTTATGGTGATCCTATCATTGGTTGTAAAATCATGTTGAAATAGATAATAAGGGTTATTTTTAGAAAATTTATAAAAATAAACCTTTTATATTGATAATGTAATGAATACAAAGTGAATAACACTATTTGATGTGTGAAAATACCCAATATAAAATAACTATATAATATCACATCTAAAATTATTAGGAATGAATTATATTACCCTTTTAATTCATTAAACATTAATTAGTAATCACATCAATATGTTAATGAATTAATTTAATATGAAGTTACTAAATATTGATGAAATTGGATGAAAATTCCTCATTTGTACATCTAGGGAATAAACTATATCAAAAGGTGATGACCAATATATCCTAAATATTCATATTGTAAAATTATTTCAATATCTCTAAAGGGTTGAACATGAAAAATTAATCTATGATTTTTGTTTTTTAAAACAAAATTAACTAACTGGTGATATAACCCAAAAAAGTATTTGAATGTTTCTTCAACAAAATCATAGAGGTTTATAAAACCATATGAGGAATTATAATGGTGATTGATGAAGTTTATAACATATAGAAAACATTGAGATAACTTTAACATTTATACAAATTAAATGTTTTAGTACCTAAAGTATACTTTTTTTAATATTATCTATTATTTATTTAAAAATAATCATGGTATTTTTAAGAATGTATTTGATAAATATATCCAAAAGTGGAATAAGATAATTTAAATGTAGTTTTAAATATTAAACAAATATTTTTTATTGATAAAAAGGGAGTTTTAAAAAATGTTTGTACATATAAAACTAGAAAATATCGTATTTTTATTAATATTAATGATATATATAATTAAATCCTTTTAAACACTTAATCACTGAAAAATTTTCATGAATATGAAATTTACTTAGACACTACAAAAAAGTCATGAGAATCAATCCCCATTGATTAAATGAAAAATCTGTAGTTATATTGGTCATTATAAGAAGTATTAAGATGAAAAAATAAGAAACATATATAGAGTGTCAAGTTTGAAAAGGAAATAATGAATAAGAACAAATATAAAAATGGAAGGGGAAAATTTCTTTCAATGGGGTTTGTTTTTATTATTCTATATTTTTTCATAATAATTTTTATTATAGGTAAATAAGAGACAAAATTTATTCCATAAATCATAAAATATGAGTTAAAATCCGATTTTTAAAAACATTTGAACATTGTTACCTAATAATGGTTTTCCCCCCAAGGATGGGAAATGTGATCTTATGGAAGAACATAAAGGATCATGTGGATGAAATGTTTTATTTTTGATTAGATATTTCTTT
This sequence comes from Viscum album, assembly GCA_963277665.1. NCBI lineage: Eukaryota > Viridiplantae > Streptophyta > Magnoliopsida > Santalales > Viscaceae > Viscum > Viscum album. The sequence goes on along the minus strand of OY728132.1, from coordinate 2,118,258,626 downwards.
AATTATCATGATATTTGAATAGAAAATTTTACACATAGGAGGAGTTGAAAAATACATATGTAATTATTATAGATGGACTTTAACATAACCCATTAAATGTGAGTAAAATTATTAAATTAGCTATGAACTAACATTCAATTGGATGGGTTACAAGATTAAATTATAGGATGGTGAGACATTACTAAAATAGTGGGGGACCAATACAAATCTATACCATGTGTATTGAAAACAATTCTTGTGATTTATTATGATTAATGTAGAAAATAATATAAAAAATAGGTTCCATGGATATATAAATTAAAATATTCTTGAAAATAATTTTAAAAATAAATTGTTGATTGATATTACTTTTTTATAATGAGATATATATAAGTCATTTGAGTCACATATACAATAAAATTTTCAAGAAAAACCTACATGATAAATAATAAACTATAATTTCTATTTAATTATTTTATTATCATCAATATATGTGTTTCCATGAAATAAAAAGATAAAAAATGATAAAATGTAGTTTTCTCTACTTAATAATAATTATAGAAGGATTAAATGAATTATGTTTATAGACTTAAAAAGGAGGTGGTGAGTATAAGATTATAGAGGTAAACTATAAGGGAAATTTGAGGGATTATCAAAACTATATGTTAAAACAGTAGTACAGAATTAATATATGTTGATGTAGATAAATATATGGATAAAAATAAATTAAAATATAATGTATCAGTAGTAATTCTAAATGAGATGTTTTATATAATAAAACACACTTCAAATCTTTGATGAATCACAAAAAATCAACTTTTAAATTATGAATAATGAAAAAAATCAAGGAAAATATAGAAATTCATAGAGTAATTCAATATTTCTTTAAATTTAATTCTATAATAAAGATTAAAAACTCTCTAGTAAGAAGCTCAATAAGTTTATTAGTAGTATAAATATAAATTACATAAAATAAATATATGAAAATAAATATATATGTGTAATTTGGAGGAATTTCTGGGAGAATATGACAAACGTGAATAATTTTCTAGTAAACCTATTTATATATCATATAAAGAACACAATGATAATTAATTCGAGGAATGAGTTAAGAAAATTCAATAAATGGATCGATGATAAAAAATATGAGATAAAATTTATGAATCTAAGGTCATTGGTTACAAAATAGTTCTAATAAAAACCAATTGGTTTTTTAATTTTAAGAGAACTAATTTTTTATTAGATATAATAAAAAATATTTTAACAATTTAACAAATTATGATCCAAATTTAAATTATTTAATAAATAACACACAAAAAATTAATGGTACAATAAATATGATCTTGTTAATAAGTGTATTGTTCATAACATAATTTCAATGAAAATAGTGTTTTATAAAAAGAATTAAGAACATGAACATGTGATTCGAAACAAGGAAGTGATAGTTCAAAAAGCTTATTCTCAAATTAAAGAAATTATTACTATGCAGAAATTTTTATCTATGGTGATACATGAATACCATTGGTTTCTTTTGGTGATAGAAATTTAAGTTCAATAAATGATATGTTAAAATTATATGAAAATGTTATAATTATATTGTGTATATAAATAATAGGTGTATATTGAAAAATAAATTTTTTTTTCTTCGAAAAGTTTAAATCAAGGTATGTAATGTCAATAATTCTATATATTTTTTGAAAAATGTATAAAATGTTTGATATACTCAATCTGATTCATAGTTGATTAAATTAAATTTTACGAGAGGTGTTGTCCCTCCTAACCTCAATGTGAAAAAAATGATGTGACATTCATGTTAGTTGTCTATAATAACTATATCATATTCTGTGGAAAGAATAAATAATCATTTAAAAATGTTGCCATCTTGATTATATTATATTTTAATTTTTTTATTGGAAAACTCATGTACTTTTTTATAAATGTGATAAAAATAGGTGTCTATATAATTATTTCTCAAGATAAATATGATATAGAATTGTTCAAGAAATTTTACATTAAATATTATTATCCATTTTCAAATCAAGTTGTAATTAAATCTAAATATGAAAATAATTAATATGGAAATATAATTGATTAAATATTATTTTAATGGATGATTATAAACATAAAATATTTGATGATTATAATGATATATATTATCTATATATCTTTTATGGTTCAATGGTTTTAATGAAACCTCATGAATTTTCACCTTATAATTATAAGATTAATCATATTATATATTTAAATTAACCTTGATTCTCGATTGGTATGGTAAGATGGAAGGAAACATGCCTTTGTGGAATATTAAAATATTGATTTGGGAAGTGAAATTATTTATTAAAAATCTATATGTGACAAAGTATTATTTATTCAGAACATGTGTATCAGTTGTCGTATAGTAAATAATAATATAGTTCACTTAACAGAGCCAATAAAATTTATTTTAAAAAAATGAAGCTAAAAAGTTAGTTAATGTACCATTATGAATTAAGGGGATGAGTTTGCTATATATTTTTAAATTTTTTTTTAAATTAACCTCTATGAATTTTTATGGTTTAAAATAACTCACATAGACACTCCCTTTCCAAGTATGAAATATTACTATAAAAATAAAAAAAACAAAGTGTGATTTATAGGGTTTGGTTCCAATGTGGATACTTAATAAATTCTTCGATAAGGTTGTGTTTAGAAACCTAGATAATTTAAATGATTTTCAGGTGGGTAAATTTATAGTTTATTGTTCATCCTTATCTCCTTAAAGAATATATTTCCTAATAGAATATAGTTTTTTTAGGCATCAATAATGTAACACCCCAAGATTGCATAGTGTGTTATTTCTTCAAAATAATTCAATAACTTGCACTACACGCAACACCGAGTTCAAGCGCACTATGACTTACCAAACAAGCCATTAAAAAGAGGTTATGAATAGTATTAACTAAATTTTTAACCTTATATAATTCTTATAATTTTAGAATCCATATTATTAGTTTCTTAGACATAATGTAAGAACAAGTTCTTTTTATTTTTCAGATAAAAGAAGTATTTTTTAAAAATGCACTTTTACCAACTTTAACAGTGAACCCTTTTTAATCCAATATTTTAAACTTTTATATATTATATTTGACTAAATAACTTTATTTAGAATGGGGACATAAAAAAATCTACAATGTAACACCCCAAGCTTCTACGGTACGCTTCTCTTTGAATAATGTGATAGTGTGTGTTGTACGCAACACCGAGTTCTAACACACCATAACCAATCAAACTAGAAGTTATGAATAGTAATACCTACTTTTTGAAATTATATATATTTTATATTTCAAAATGGACTTCATTTTTGGATTCGGAATATCGAATTTAGCCTAAGGTGAAATTTTGGTACTTTTCGGATAACTTTAATATTTTGATGAATAGTGAAAATTACTAAATTTTAATTAAAAACAACTTTTTTAATCGAAATAATTAATATTGATAAATTATGAATTTGAGTGGTTTTAAAGTATATTTAGAATATATTTTTACCATTTAATACAATGTTGGTCATTGGACATAATTTCAAAATTAAACCGAACATAAACAAGTATCAATCTTTTGATAGTTATTATATCTTAAAAACACGCTTTTTGTTTTGAAAGCGGGAATTAATTTTAAATTAATTTCTGCCACTACTGTGTTTTGAATTTAGAAAAATGTATTCAATATTTGTAATCATGATGTTCAAATTTTGTAAATAGGTAACTTTTATTTTTAGACATTTTGAATAATTAATGTGGTAAATATTTTATTTACCATGGTTAAGGGTAAATCCGGTAAATATGGGTTAATAAATAATATTATAATAATACTAAATTACCCTAAAACGTGTCCTAACCTTATTGGTTGATACATTTTTGACCATAGGCATCTTTGGGTCGATTTTGGGACCCCATGGAGCCCCTTGTAGGTGATAGGGACACTTTATTTTAATTAAGTTAAAATGAATACAAAAATGACACAAGCATATATATCTTTTAGAAAAACAATTTTTACATAGGGTTATATATGTTGGATTTTCGACTATAAATATTAATTAGAAAAATAAAAATATTTCCTACATAATGATATTTTTTTATAATTTTTAGACATTAAATAATGTAATTAATTTATTACACAATGATGGTGCAGTAATTACAATAATAGTGAAAAATTAAACTAATTGATATTATAAATACACAAATAAATATAATTTGAAACTTTTTATGAATTACACTAATTTTTTAAGTTAATATGACATGTTAGGAATCATTTAATTAAATTTTTTCGAAGTAATCATTCTTTTATGAATTTCACAAAAATCTACTATTGAATAGTGTCAAAATTGACATGAAAGCGTTTTTAAAACAAATATTATATTATTAATTGATATTAAATTCATAAAAATCAAAGGTTCAGAAAAGAGACTTATATCATGATAGTTTCATCATTAATGGACCACTTTGGGGTCTCTTGGATGTATATGGTATGTTTATTAACCATATAATATAAAAATACAAAGAGACATTGTAAAAGTGAAAATAATTAACTTAGAGTTAATACTTAAAGATAAGGTTAATATAATGACCCAAACCTGTCTAAATTCTATTGGTTGAGTTGCTTTAGACCCATACCCACCTTAAAATTTAAATAATAAACTTTTGAGCCATTAGAAACCGAATATGAATTTATTATAAACTAATATTTCTAGCTTTTCCAAAGGTGCCCCTCACCACTCTTATAAAAGGGCACTCCTCCTTCTCATTTCTTCACACCTTCAAAGCCTTTTGGTTAGGCCACACTCTGCCCAAATACACTAACAACTTCTACCACTACAACCTAAAGGCATTAGTTTTATCATAAAGCCAACCTATGGAGCCCTTTTGATCAAATCAAAAGGAAGAACCCGAAGAAGAGGTAATGATTTCACCACCCTTTTCCAAGTTCCTTTCTTCTTCCACTTATTATTCTTTTGTTATTAACATTATAAAATAATAACTCCAGTATAATATATATACTGTGATGTTATTATAAATATGGTACAACCATATTCAGTATTCTATCCACACTTTGAATAACATGTCACCATACGTGCGTACGTACGGCTTGTCGTCTCCACGTCGTGGTGTAATTGTTATTCAATATATTATTATTTGGATGAGTATAATAATGATGTGTAACTCATGTAAATAATAAATATAAAAAGTTAATGATTCTGTATATATGATATACCATCCATTTATATATTATTTTAATATCAAAATAATGATATTGTCGCTCGTGCGTACATACGGACTACCGTCTCCACGAACGCGATGAGATTCATTCCCCATCGTATCCATTCAAGTATAATTATCATTTGATGATTTAAAAATGTTGTTTATGTACTTTATATCATTCTTGTATATGAATAATATAAAACCTATCCATTACAAACATGGTTTACATAACTAAGCATATAAAAGTAAACGAGTAAGTTAACACCCGAAACAACGATAATACTATGATATTATTAACAAAGCAATGTTAAAAGATCATATATGATATCACATGAATGTATATGATTCTTGTATAATTTAATAACAATTATTTCACAATTATACAGGAGGTTAACCTACCCTCAACCAAGGAAAAGTTCAAGGTAAGGGTTATTTCGCAATCTCTTCATTATCCGAGGTTGTTTATACGTAATTATCTACTGAGATTTCATTATCATCCACATCCATGTTTCTTCAAAATGTATTTCAAAACATTTTTACTATTTACAAAGAATATGAGTTAAAGTCATCTATACCCTTATGTGTTTTTAAAGGAATCTTTCCATCGTTTTCCAAACAAGGCACTTTTAACCTTTCGACAAATTTAAGGTAAGAATTTTTTTTTTAACTTATACGGAGGGTGTGGCTATTTACCACCATTATAAAATCGTGAAAGCTTCCCTTACAAGATTATAAGAATATTTTCTATGTAAATGTTTTATTTTATAATTATGTGACTTTTAAATTATTTCAAAATGAATATTTTAAGAATTTTTGAAAGGTACTCTTTATCAAGATCATAATTTTAAATGTTTTAATGATTTATCTTTCTATATCTTTTAATTAATGTCCATGTTTTCAAAATGATTTTAAGGATTTATTTATATGGACATGAATGTTTTGAAATGATATTTCTTTTCAAAAGTTTCATTTTGGTATGGGACACTTTGATTCAAAAATCTCTTTTAAATTACTTCCTTTATAAATGTGTGACTTTTCAATGATTTCGAGAAAAGAGATATTTCTCTCAAATTGTTTTGATTTCATATATGTCAACATTCTTTGATGGATTTTAAGCTTATTTGATGTTGATTTATTATAAAACAAAACTTTTGTATTGTATTAAAGGTTTTGTGATATTTTTTACTGTGGATGTGTTATTTTTATACCATTCATGGTTTATGGAGAAAGTATTGACATTTTGTATGCTAGTTTTAATATGAATGTTTATGTTATGTTTAAAACTTTTCATATGGGAATGCATTGGACTTATTATGTGATGGGTGGAGCCCTCTATAGCTCATCGATGCATCGGTAGGTCTCATGAGACAAACTAGTGTCTTGGCACAAGGCCTTGACAAAATCTTATTTGTAGTCTTGGCACGAGGCATTGGCTATGTGGTTATGATAGTCTGTCAATATGCATTCCATTATTATGAAAGTGGTTATTGATATTGCATGTGATTATTCGATTAGTAGAATATCCATGTGAATAATTAAATGGCATTATTTCATTTTACTTTTGCCATACTATGTTGAAGTTCAAGTTTAAAAGGCTTTTGTTTTAGTTATACATTGCCTTAAATGTTTATGCTTATTTTTGAAAGTTTCCGCTATATTGTTATCCTTACTGGGAATTTGAGCTCACCCCTTTTCTATGTTTTATTTTTTCCAGGATGTGAAGAAGTATGTTATGAATGACCTGCAGGGATAGTATGTGGGGATATGAGTGTGGAATATGGAGACTATGTTTTTGTAGTAGTTTTCACTTTATGATGTAATTTAAAACATTATGAATATATCTAGTGTTTCCAAGGCTACTAAACCAATCGTTCTTTCGAGATTTGATCTTTCTTGTGATCATGCCAATGTAATGTAATAATGCACCGACTATGGGTAACTAGGGTTGGGGCATTGCAGTTGGTATCATAGGAAGTTTAGTACCAACCTTGGAAGCTAGATTTAGATAAACTCTGATTAGAGCACGTAGACCTAAGATGAACTTTGAGGATTAGTATAGAAGAACTTCCTAGAATTTTGGTATTGTAGAGATTTTGTGAGTTTTCTGAGCAATACATCCATGTCTAGATATGAGCAGGTAGAGGTGGCTCTGGCACAGATGTACCTAGGGGTAAAACCTGAAAACACCTCTTTGAGCTAGACTCAAATGGGAACTGGTGCACGACAACGGGCCTTGCTGCACTCTTGGTTACGACACTCCCGGGGGATATGCTTAGGATAACTCTCATTTTATTTACAAATCATTATGAAGGGTTTATGAGTATATACATCCTCAAAGAAAACATTTTTATGATTATGGATTATATCCATAAACTATTTCATTTATGTTATGTGTTTTACAAGTTTGGGATTAGGTATTGTTATTTATAAACTAATCTAGTGTATTCCATTGTTTAGAAATGGCGCTCAGTAGAAGGAATGAGAACTCCATCATTTCACATGATCCAAAGAGAAAGAATGATCATATCTTTCATGGTCTTAAGCCAGAATTTATAAGAGAAATAGTCTCCCATGTATTATCATCATATGAAGAAATAATATCTTGTGTTGATAAGATAAGTAAAGAGTTTACTGAGTCCTATGGATTTGAAGGAATGCAAGAGAAGAAAAGGATGGAAGAGAGAAAGATGGATAAAGGGAAGAGGGAAAAGAAGAATTTTCCTATATGTGATAACTGTGGGAAGAAACACCCAGGAACTTGCCTGAAAGTAATGGGAGTTTGTTATAAGTGTGGAGGAAAAGGGCACAAAGTATGTAACTGCAAGGGTAAGAAAATGGTTTCAAATGTACAATGCTTCATTTTCAAGGAGTTTGGAAACTATGCAAACCTATGTCCCAGTCATCAGACTATGACGCAAATGATGCTATTGGATAATAATCAAGTTATGATACTACCACAGATGAAAAGGAATGATTAGAGTTCTTATGTTGATTATGTCATTTGAGTGTTGTATCAACAATGTACTTGTTATAATAATTATGGAGTATATAAGGATTGTAATGCAGTATTATTTCATTAAGGACTTGAGATTGTGTAGAACAAAGAAAAGTGACTCAATAGTAGGATAAATTTTTGGAAAATATATGGTTTAGAGAATGATAAACCATAATATAGTTCTGATACCAAGGTAGTGATTTTGGAATAATACATGATTGATTTGGATAAATTATATTGGATATTCTTGACTACCTTGAAACAGATTAATGATTTGTATATTCCATCTTTTTGGGGGTTTAAAACATTTTTTGGATTGAAGGAGTATATCTATTATTCCTTAAGAAATAAGGGATCATGAATGTAATCAATAACGTTTTATGGTAATTCAGGATGTTGCAGTGTTTTAAAAGAATACATGATGAAGGTGTTCACATGCTATTACACGGGAAAAGGGATCTTTACTGTGTTTACCTTCCTTATAAATTTTGGACTGAAGTATTTTGGATAGTTACGGTTTGGATTATTTTGGATTTCCATAAAAGGACAACTCGGAGGTCGGGCGGCAACCTGTCGCGTCCGGCAAGGCCACGAGACTTGAACCCACAACCGAAGGGCGACAAGGGTGTATCACCTACCACTGACCCACGTGATGTCCTGGATTGAATAATATCGTATTTTTAATGGTTCTTCTAGTTGAATTATAAATTCATTTTTAACCCTATACGAATAGGATAATAGAATATTATTTTTAAGTTCTATTATCTTTTAGAGTGAAAGATGATTATGTGGTAGAAATTAGTTAAAGGATGGAACTATACTTAACAATAATATATTTTTCTTCTTCTCTTATTCTATGAAGAAATTAATTCTTATACTTTATTTAAGGAATCCTAAAACCAAAAATGTGTTATCCTAATACCCTATGTTTTGTTGAACCGATGGTATTTCAAATCATCATAGATTGATGAATTTAAGGACCTCAATTTTACACTTGTTTGTGATTGATGACCTCAATCACTACTTCTAAATATTTACGTTTTTCATCCAATTATATGTCTCTAATTTCCACCAATGTTCTCCAAATCGAGATCATAATTTGGTGGTGACCCTTTCATTTCTCTTTTCCTCATATTAAGACTAAATTTTTGTAACCCAATTTCCGATGTGGGTTTTCCCACAAAGGTATTTTCTATTTTCATCATTTTATTTTCGAAGAACAATTTTAAATTTCTAGGATGAAATTTATTGAAGGAGGGGAGAATGTAACACCCTAAGATTTCATAGTGTGTTATTTCTTAAAAATAATTTAATAACTTGCACTACACGCAACACCGAGTTCAAGCGCACTATGAATTACCAAACAAGCCATTCAAAAGAGGTTATGAATAGTATTAACTAAATTTTGAACCTTATATAATACTTATAATTTTAGAATCCATATTATTAGTTTCTTAGACATAATGTAAGAACAAATTCTTTTTATTTTTCAGATAAAAGAAGTATTTTTTAAAAATTCACTTTTACCAACTTTAATAGTGAACACTTTTTAATCCAATATTTTAAACTTTTATATATTAGATTTTAATAAATAAATTTATTTATAATGGGGACATAAACAAATCTACAATGTAACACCCTAAGCTTCTACGGTACACTTCTCTTTGAATAATGTGATAGCGTGTGTTGTACGCAACACCGAGTTCTAACACACCATAACCAATCAAACTAGCCGTTATGAATAGTAATACCTACTTTTTAAAATTATACATATTTTATATTTAAAAATGGACTTCATTTTTGGATTCGGAATATCGAATTTATCCTAAGGTGAAATTTTGGTACTTTTTGGATAACATTAAGATTTTGATGAATAGTGAAAATTACTAAATTTTAATTAAAAACAACTTTTTTAATCGAAATAATTTATATTGATAAATTATGAATTTGAGTGGTTTTAAAGTATATTTAGAATATATTTTTACCATTTAATACAATTTTGGTCATTGGACATAATTTCACAAGTAAACCGAACATAAACAAGTATCAATCTTTTGATAGTTATTATATCTTAAAAACACGCTTTTTGTTTTGACAGCGGGAATTAATTTCAAATTAATTTCTGCCACTTCTATGTTTTGAATTTGGAAAAATGGATTCCCTATTTGTAATCAGTATTTTCAAATTTTGTAAATAGATAACTTTTATTTTTAGACATTTTGAATAATTACTGCGGTAAATATTTTATTTACCATGGTTAAGGGTAAATCCGGTAAATAAGGGTTAAAAAATAGTATTATAATAATATTAAATTACCCTAAAACGTGTAATAACATTATTGTTTGAGACATGTTAGACCATAGGCATCTTTGGGTTGATTTTGGGACCCCATGGAACCACTTTTAGGTGATAGGGACACTTTATTTTAATTAAGTTAAAATGAATACAAAAATGACACAAGCATATATCTTTTAGAAAAACAATTTTTACATAGGGTTATATATGTTGGAATTTCGACTATAAATATTGATTATAAAGATAAAAATATTTCATACATAATTATATTTTATTTATAATTTATAGACATTAAATAATTTAATTTATTTATGACACAATGATGGTGCAGTAATTACCATAGTAGTGAAAAATTAAACTAATTGATATTATAAATACACAAATAAATATAATTTGAGACTTTTTATGAATTAAACTAATTTTATAAGTTAATATGACATGTTAGGAATCATGTAATTAAATTTTTTCTAAGTAATCATTCTGTTATGAGTTTCACAAAAATCAACAATTGAATAGTGTCAAAATTGACATAAAAGAGTTTTTAAAACAAATATTATATTATTAATTGATATTAAATTCCTAAAAATATAATTTTCGTCCAAGAGACTTATATCATGATAGTTTAATCATTAATGGACCACTTGGGGGTCTCTTGGATGTATATGGTAATTTTATTAACCATATAATATAAAAATACAAAGAGACATTGAAAAAGTGAAACTAATTAACTTAGAGTTAATACTTAAAGATAAGGTTAATAGAATGACCCAAACCTGTCTAAATTCTATTGGTTGAGTTTTTTTCGACCCATCCCCACCTTAAAATTTAAATAATCAACTTTGGAGCCATTAGAAACCGAATATTAATTTATTATAAACTAATATTTCTAGCTTTTCCAAAGGTGCCCCTCACCCCTCTTATAAAAGGGAACTCCTCCTCATTTCTTCACACCTTCAAATCCTTTTGGTTCGGACAAACTCTACCCAAATAATCTCCCAACTTCTATAAATACAACCTAAAGGCCTTAGTTTTATCATAAATCCAACCTAAGGTGCCCTTTTGATCAAATCAAAAGGAAGAACCCGAAGAAGATGTAATGATTTCACCACCCTTTTCCAAGTTCCTTTCTTCTTCCACTTCTTCTTCATTTGTTATTACAATTCTAAAATAATAACTCCAGTATCATATATATACTGTGATGTTATTATAAATATGGTACAACCATATTCAGTATTCTATCCACCCTTTGAATAACATTTCACCATACGTGCATACGTACGGCTTACCGTCTCCACGTCGTGGTGTAATTGTTATTCAATATATTATTTTTTGGATGAGTATAATAATGATGTGTAACTCATGTAAATAATAAATATAACATGTTAATGATTCTTTATATATGATATACCATCCATTTATATATTATTTTAATAACAAAATAATGATATTGTCGCTCGTGCGTACGTACGGACTACCGTCTCCACGAACGTGATGAGATTCATTCTCCATCGTATCCATTCAAGTATAATTATCATTTGATGATTTAAAAATGATGTTTAAGGACTTGATATCATTATGGATATTAATAATATACAACCTATCCATTAAAAACATGATTTACGTAACAAAACATATAAAATAAAATGAGTAAGTTAACACCCGAAACAACGATAATACTAAGATATTAATGACAAAGCAATGTTAAAAGAACATATATGATATAATATGAATGTATATGATACTTGTATAATTTAATAAAAATTATTTAACCATTATACTGGAGTTTAAACTACCCTCAACCAAGGAAAAGTGCAAGGTAAGGGTTATTTCGCAATCTCTTCATTATCCGAGGTTGTTTATACGTAATTATCTACTGAGATTTATTTATCATCCACATCCATGTTTCTTCGAAATGTATTTCAAAACATTTTTACTATTTACAAAGAATATGTTTTAAAGTCATTTATACCCTTATGTGTTTTTAAAGGAATATTTCCGTCATTTTCCAAACAAGGCACTTTTAACCTTTCGACAAATTTAAGGTAAGATTGTTTTTTTAACTTATAAGGAGGGTGCAGATATTTACCGCCGTTATAAAATCGTCAAAGCTTCCCTTACAAGCTTATAAGAATATTTTCAAAGTAAATGTTTTATTTTATAATTATGTGACTTTTAAATGATTTCAAAATGAATATTTTAAGAATTTTTGAAAGGTAATCTTTATCAAGATCATAATTTTAAATGTTTTAATGATTTATCTTTATAAATCTTTTAATTAATGTCCATGTTTTTAAAATGATTTTAAGGATTTATTTATATGGACATGAATGTTTTGAAATGATATTTCTTTTCAAAAGTTTCCATGTGGTATGGGACACTTTGATTAAAAAATCTCTTTTAAATTACTTCCTTTATAAATGTGTGACTTTTCAATGATTTCGAGAAAAGAGATATTTCTATCAAATTGTTTTGATTTCATCTATGTCAACATCATTTGATGGATTTTAAGCTTATTTGATGTTGATTTATTATGAAACAAAAATTTTGTATTGTATTAAAGGTTTTGTGATATGTTTTACTGTGGATGTGCTATTTTTATACCATTCCTGGTTTATGGAGAAATTATTGACATTTCGTATGCCAGTTTTAATATGAATGTTTATGTTATGTTTAAACCTTTTCATATGGGAATGCATTGGACTTATTATGTGACGGGTGGAGCCCGCTATAGCTCCTCGATGCATCGGTAGGTCTCATGAGACAAACTAGTGTCTTGGAACAAGGCCTTGACCAAATCTTATTTGTAGTCTTGGCACAAGGCCTTGGCTATGTGGTTATGATAGTCTGACATTATGAATTCTATTATTATGAAAGTGGTTATTGATATTGCATGTGATTATTCGATTAGTATAATATCCATGTGAATAAGTAAATTGCATTATTTCATTTTACTTTTGACATACTATGTTGAAGTTCAAGTTTAAAAGGCTTTTGTTTTAGTTATACATTGCCTTAAATGATTATGCTTATTTTTGAAAGTTTATGCTATATTGTTATCCTTACTGGGCATTTGAGCTCACCCCTTTTATATGTTATATTTTTTCCAGGATGTGAAGAAGTAAGTTATGAATGACATGTCGGGATAGTATGTGGGGATATGAGTGTGGAATATGGAGACTATGTTGTTGTAGTAGTTTTTCACTTTATGATGTAATTTAAAACTTTATGAATATATCTAGTGTTTCCAAGGCTACTAAACCAATCGGTCTTTTGAGATTTGATATTTCTTGTGATCATGCCAATTTAATGTAATAATGCACCGACTCTGGGTAACTAGGGTCGGGGCGTTACAAATAAATCTTTAAAGAGTGAAAGTAAAAATTGGTGAATTTTTATACTATAACCACTAGTCTTAAAATTGTACATCTCCTCTTTTTTTTGAAAAAAAATCAATATATATTAGGATGTATCTATATTATAAATATAAAATTTGTATTAATTCCTTTCAACTTCCAGATATGTACGACCAAAAAAACTATGCACATCTACATTCCTCATTAATATTTTAAAAATATAAAACTATGTATACGATCAAATATGAAAACATTGGTCTCATTCATCCTCAATAACATGCCATAATATGATCTATAATATAATCATATTTCTACAAAACAAATAATCAATAGCAGAGGCAAGAATTATTTGATATTAACTTCTACATCTTTGACATCATGTTTCATCAATTCTATAAAGTATGATATTATAAGTTACCAATTCCCAATTCTCTACATCCCAATTAATTAATAATTTTATTCATTTATATTAATATAATTATGTGACTAATATTTCGAAAATTATTTTTTGAAATTCATCATTTATTCTAAGTAATAATAACAACATAGGTTAATAGATTTTGATAATGACTCTAACATTTTTCTATAATTCCCATAATTCTCACCCAACAATATTCACATATAGTATTATTTAAAAATAATTTAGTATTTCATAATTCTCAACTTTAATCATGGATTTTCCATCAACCTATGAAATTTTTAAATTTGAATATTTGGAATGTATATTGATATTTTCTCTTCCTTTAAAATATTTCATTCTAGAGATCATTAATATTTTTATAAGTTATATGTTAGGAGATATTATTGATATTATTGAGTAATTATAAAAATTTCGTATTGTAATAATTTCATAAGAGTAATTGACTCTTAGGATTCTATGATATATCTTTCCTTTTCTGATTTTCCACCACAACTTGTATTACATAAGAGTAAATGACTCATACGCACATACTCAAATAAATCTTGTGGAATATAACTTAGCATATGATTTCCGCTCAAATCTAAAAAAATATAAATTAATATAATGAAATGTTTGAATTACTCTTACACAACCTCAATGATTCGAACATAAAGTATTAAAAACTCGTATAATATCAAAATGAAATACAATAAATACTCTATAAAACTTTAAAATATCTTGGGATCCTATAAAATACTAATTACACTTATTAAATATCCATGAAACTTATAAATTTTTCATGGATGTATTCATTATCCATTCCTAAGATAAAATGATTCTTATAACTGGATATTGTTTCTTGCGAAAAAAATAATGGATCCAATTCTCATTATAATTCTAAATCTCAAAAATTATATAGAACCTCCTCCAATCATTTTGAAAACAATTCTATCGTCCTTAAATATACTCAAAAAAATTATAATACCATAGAAACATATCCTCTATAGTTTCTTATGATTTCTATTCACAATTAATAAAAACTTCCATTGATAATTCCAATTGGTTCTTAAATCTACACCATTAGATATTTTTCCAACCTCAATAAAACGCTCCAGGAAAAACAATGTCCCATATTTTTCAAGAAGAAAATTTCATTACACCAAACCACTAGATAAATAGGTGTTTTGTGATAATTATATATTTTGGGGAGAATATTTTTTTCCAAGTGATCTATATTCTCCCATAACCCCTTAATCTAAGACCACATCTAACTTATTATACCCCCTTTTACATATTAACATCTATGAATTAATATTAGATATGGTAAAAATTTAAGTACAATTTATAGCTCTTGTATAATAAGATTTAATTCATTATGGAGGATTTACAAAATACTATCAAGTGAGGGGGAAAGGTCAGACATTCCTAATTATCTTTAAGGTTCTAAATCTACCTATATGAATAATGTTGGTGAAGATATCAGTAGGTTAAACTATGTTAAGAATTAATTATATCATTACATCCGCATTGAAAATCCTGTCAATTCGGTAGTGAAATATGACATCAATATGCTTATACTAAGAGTATTAGAATTTATTTTTAGAGAAAACAATAACACTTTGATTGTATCGTGAATGTCTCAATGGTTTCATAATCTTCACCCTCAAATCATTATTTCATTATATCATCCAAATAATCTAGGTACAAGATCATACATTAGTCATTTATTTAGATTAAATGGTGCTAAATTTAACTAAATTCAACTTATCACATATCTATAAAATAATACTTCCTCATATAGAAAATATTCAATCAGTGGTGGACAAAGATGGATTCTCCATGACATTGATGGCATCACGGGCACTGAAGTACTATTAAAAAATACTCAAGACTGCAATTACAAGACCACCTAGTAAAAATATATTGAATATAATAAAGGACCTTGATGTTTCCAAATGTCATGTTTTATAATTTCATCTACAACTAGACCTATAGAGTCATTACCCATATACTAATAGTGATAACCTAGAAATATTGAATAGATTTATTTCCCATTTTCATATAATATATATTGGAAAATGTAGTATTCATACATATAATTCATCAAGTAATCTCATAGTGAATGTAGTGTGTCCTTTTTTAACACCAAATTGATATATAATTCATACACTATTATGTTAACGGATAATTTTTTTAATGAACTTTATAAACCCTATGTGTAATGGTTTTGACCATGTCTTTATTATTTTTTTCAGAAAGTTTTCCATGACTATTTATCAATTGGTTATTACTAGACTTTTTTTGAACTTATCACATTTGACATTGAATATAGTCTTAGATTTCAAATTTTTAGTGATAAAAGGGACCAGTTATAGAAATATATTGGTGAATCCTCCAGCTCAAATATTAATGATTTTGGTTAGTCATTCGAAGACTTATTATGATGTAAAAAATAATAAACATATATGGTGTGGAAACTTTTACAAAAAAATAATCAATAGAAACATATCCACAATGAAAATGGAAATATGATTTCTATAACCATTGTCTTTGTTATTATATCTTTAGTTTTAATGAATTTTATTATAATGAAATAAAAGAAAAATTGAATCTATAAATAATCTAGTATGAGTTAAAGGTGAGGTTTAAACACTATCTAATTTTGGAATAAATGTTCTCTATAAATGAAAAAATATATATTTCATTACAACTCATGTGGTGAGAAATACAGAGGGAAAAAATTATTTCTCAACTCATAGTAGATTATATTTAAAGTAGAAAATTATAAAGTATGGGATCATGTATAAAATCTGACGTAATTATTATCAAACCATTATAGCATTGGTACCTAAAAATGGGGTTTTTCCAATATGATGGAAGATGTGATATTATTACAGAACATATTGGATCATGTAGATAAAATGTTTCATTTTGGAATAGATAGTTCATTTAAGATCATGGTTTGTAAATAGAAATATTTACCAAGAGGAGGAGTAGAAAAATAATGATATTATCATTAAATATGTACTTTAACACAACCTATTAAATGTGAGAAAACTCTTTAACTTTGGATATGTTCTAACATTAAATTGGTTGGTATAAAATATCGAATGAAATAATGTTGAGACATTAATGAAAATGTGGATGACCAATAGAAATACCAAACTATTGGATTGAAATTAATTTTTATAATTTAATAATGTTGAAGTGGAAAAAACATTTAAAATAGATGACTTAGATATATAAATTAAAATATTATTGAAAATAATTTTAATAATAATGTGGTGATTGATATTCATTTTACATATTGGGATATAGATAAGTCTTGTGATTCACATAGGAAATAAATTTTTTCAAGAAAACCATAAAATATAAATAAGAAAAGATTGTTTTCCTTTCATTATTTTTATATCATCAATATATATTTTCCAATAAAAACAATGATAAAAAATGAAAAAAATATATTTTTTTATCAATCATTTTACCTTAATGACATGAACTATATCTATGAACATAAAAATGTAGGTAATGGGTAAAATATTTTAAAGGTGAATTAGAAATGAAATTTTAAGGATTGTAAATACTATATGTTCAAACAATAATACAGAATTTATATCTATCAATGCATATAAATATATATAGAAGCATGAATTTAAATATAATATATCATTGGTAATTCTACATGATATTTTTTATATAATAAAACACACTCTTAATCATTGATGAATAAAAATAATAATCTATTAAAATAATAATAATGAAAAAATTCATGGAATATATAGAATTTCAAAGGATGATTCAATATTTATTTTCTTTTAATCCTATAGTAATGATTAAAAATTATATAATAAGAGACTGAATATGCTTATTGATAGTATAAATTTAAATTACATCAAATAATTATATGAAAATAAATATAGATGTTTGTATTTTGAGTAAACTTATGAAGAATATGACAAACGTGATTCAATATATAGTTAACCTAAATGTATATCATATGAAGAACACAATAATAGTGAATTAAAAGAAGGAGTTGAGGAATGTCAATAATTGGATTGATGATGAAAAAGAAGGGAAAAGTTTTATTAATCAAATATCACAATTAAAAGAATCATTCAAACACAAAACCATTGGTTTTGGAATTTTAAGTGAACTATTTTTTTATTAGATCTATAGACAATATATTTTAAAAAAATTTAAAAAGTATGATCTAGATATAAATTATTTGGTGAAGAACACAACAAAATTAAATGGTATAAGACATGTTTTATTATTAATAGGCCTACTAAACATAACATCATTTAATTGAAAATGTTGTTTTAGAATAAGTATGAAGAACAAGAACATGTGATTCAAAATTGGAAAGTGATAGTTCAAAAATTATATTCTAAAATTAAAGGCATTCTTACAGGGGATGAATTTCATCTATGGTGAGCCATAAATAAATTTGGTTGTTTTTGGTGATAGAAATTCATGTTGAATTAATTATAAGTTAAATGGATTAGAAAATGATATAATTATATAGAGTATATACATAATAGGTTTAAATAGAAAAATATATTTTCTTTCTTCTTTAAAAATGTGAAATCAAGGAATGTGATCTTAATAATTCTTTACATGTCTTGAAAAAGGTATAAAATTCTTGATATAATAAATTTGATTCATACATGAAGAAAATAAATTTTATGAGAGTTGTTATCCCTCACAACCTCATTTTGAAAAAAATTAATGAAAATAAATTCATTCTAGTTGTCTATAATAATGATATCATATTCTATGAAAATAATAAATAATCATTTAAATAGTTTACAATATTTATTATATTAGATCTTAAAATGTATGTATTATAAAACTCAATTATTTTTTATATATAAGCGGAAATTTTGAAGTATACGTGATTATTTCTCAATATAAATATGATATAGAATTAGTCAAGACATTTTACATTAAATATTATTATCCATTTTCCACTCAAATTTGAATTATTTCTAAATTTGAAAATAATTAATATAAAAAACTATTGATTAAATATTATTTTAAATGATGATTATATCTATACACTACTTGATATCTATAAGGATATATAATATCTATAAAAAATTTATGGTATAATGGTTTCAATGAAATCTCAGAAAGGTCCATCTAATAATTGTGAAATAAATCATATTATATATGGAAATTAACCTTGATTCTTGATTGGAATGTTAATATGGAATGAATAATGGCTTAGTGTAATATTAAAATATAGACATGGGAAGTGAATTTTTTGATTAAAAATTTTCATATGAAATAATATTATTTATTCAGAACATGTGTATCATTTGGATGAAAATAAGTTATAATATAGCTCACATAACCTAGATAATATAATTTATACTTGAGGCTTTTGTGATGCATATATATTTCAAACTTCTCCACAAAGAGGTAATGTCACCAAATTTTTAAAGAGAATATTATTGTATCCAAATCCAGGTCATGTGTTGGATAGTGTTTCTAATGAACATTCAATTACCATAAAGCTTAATAAAATTAATTTGTCATTTTGCATCAACACACAGACTAGGCCCTTCTTTGAAGCATCAATGAATACCAAAAACAGTTCTCCACTTGTGGGTAGTGTGAGAATGGGCGTAGGGATAATCCTCCTTTTAAACTCTGTGAATCTATCCTCACATTCATCACTCTAAGAAAACAAGACTCCCTTCCAAGTTATCTTGTTAAGAGGGTTTGAAAATTGTGAGAAATTCCACACAAATTGACAATAATATCTAGTTAACCCCAGGAAGCTACGTATATTGGTCACCGTTGATGGTCTCATCCATTTCTCAATTACTTCTATCTTCGAGGGATTCATAAATATCCCATTGGTTGTGATGATATGGCCCAAGAATGAGACCTCCTTCAACTAGAACTCACACATGTTATATATTTCATAGAGATTATCCTTTTGAAAGGTCTCTGGTATAGTTCTTAGATGCTCCCCATGATCCTCCTTGGTTTTAGTGTATATTAGAATATTGTCTATAAAGACTACCACAAATTTTTCAATGTAATATATAAAGACTCTATTCATCAAGTCTGTAAATATTTTTGGAGCATTAGTGAATCTGAAAGGCATTACTATGAATTCATAATGCATGTATCTTGTATGAAAAGTAATCTTGGGGATATCCTCCTTCTTAACCCTTTCTTGATAATATCCCTAAAGTAGATCCACCTTAGAGAAGTATTGTTCTCCCCGCATCTGATCGAACAATTCATCAATTCGTTACAGAGGATACTTTTTCTTTATCGTGATTTTGTTGAGCTTGCGATAATCAATGAAAAGGTGCATTGACCCATCTTTTTTCTTGATGAAGGGGACTGGTGCTCCCCATGGTGAAAAACTTGGGAGTATAAACCCTTTATCGAGATTCTCTTGTAGTTGTTTCTTCAGCTCTCCAACCTCCACAACAGCCATTCTATATAGAGTCTTGGATATTGTCAATTCCCTAGGTATATGATCAATCGATAATTCAAAATCTCTTCTAGGGGGAAGAATGGGAAATTCATTGGGAAACACTTCAGTGAATTACCTCACAATAGGCATTTCTTCAAGGATGGTTCCTTCCTTAGACTCAATCATCTGAGAAAGATATGAATTCTCATAGGAAAGTAATATCCATGCTTGAGATGATGGTTTTAAAGAAGATTCATCCTCCTCCTTGAACTTGTATAGAATCGGGGATTGATTTTTCATATGGAGAGTGATTTTCCTCTCACAGAAATTTATGTTGGCTCTATATGGGGAAATCCAATCCATGCCAAGAATTTCATCAAATTCCACCGGAGGGAGTATGACAAGGTTCTTTGGGAAGTTCAATCAACAAATTGTGATGGGGGAGTTATATTCATGAGATTTAATGATTACCCCATTTTCTGTTCTCACAGAACTCTTTACTTCCATGATTTGTGGTGGTGTTGGGATTGTTCTAATGAAATTTTGGGATATAAAAGAATGTTTAGAACCAAAATGAAAAATGCATTCACTATTCCTGAATGAATAACTAGCGTACATGTCACCACTTTGTTGTCGTGGTTTGCTTCGGCGGGAGTGATGGAAAAATATCTACCTTACTGCCTTAGAGGTTATTGGTTGCCTCCTAAAAACCTTGGCTTATGGAACTAGTTTAAAAAGTTCCCTGGTCCTTTGTAGTTGATGAAATAAATAATGGATTGAGGTTAAAATTGAGCATTCATATCCTCTATCGCATCAAATGGTTTTTCTTGTTGGTAATTAATGTCCAGTTTCCCTTCTCTTCCACACCTAAATAATTTCTTTATCCCCTTCAATAAATTTCTGGAGTTCTTCTTTCATCACCTTTTGCTAGTGGGGTTCTGGAATTACTTAGCACCATTGGATTTAACCATCAGACCAATATAATTAAAGTCCTCTTTCTAATAGTTATCCCTATGATACCCCTAAGATTCGTCGATCTCCATTTTTACATTGACGGCACATCGGAAAATTTTCTCATAGCTATTGAAGTCACAGATTTCTAGGTCTTTCTATAGGCTAGGTTTTAGCCCAAAAAAGAAGCGGTCAACCTTGTATTCGAGAGTAACAACAAATTCGGAGGCGTCTCATGAAATCCTTGTGAAGTTTTCCTTGTATTCTTTGATGGGTTCATCATCCTTTTTATTGAGGTCAAGGAAGTCCATTTCCATCTTATGTCAGAGGGTATGAGGAAAATATATATCAAAAAACATTTTCTAAAAATCTTTATATTCCAACACCTTGATCTCTTCCTTAGGTTTTGTATTTTTGATCAATGTCCACCATTTATCATCTTCACCCTCCATACGATAAGCAACCAGAAGAACCTTCTCTTGTTCGGAACATTTAAGGATGTAGAAGATATTCTCAATGGATTTGATCCATTGTTTGGTGATTGAGGGTTCATATGATCTATTTAAAGTAAGAGGCATTTGTCTCATGAAGCTATCAATTTCAGATTGTTCTTTATTAGGGGGTTTGAAGATCCTCTTGACCCATTTTTATATTACAAACATGAGTTAATTGAGAGAGTATCCTAGAAAATTTTGTGATTCCCACTCCCATCAGATTGGGTATCTCATTATAACATTCCTCACATTGATCTTTGCATCATTTGTTAGCCCTAGTCCTCCTATTACCACCTATTGGATGGAATAAAAGGAAATTCAGGGGTAACACAAAAAGAGGAATCCAATGAAAAAAACATGATAACTTATAAATTATATTTATTACCGTATCTTATGAATTTATAGGTTTCCATCTATGTTATCCATGATCTAATCCCCAATATATATTCTTATAGGTATTTTTCTTATTCCCTTAATAATGGTTCATACTAAGATTATGAATTTACCAAATCATATCCCCCAGGAGTGTCAATCCAAGAGTGTAGTAAGGCCCGTTGTCGTGCACCAGTTTCCATTCGAGTCTAGCTCAGAGAAGTATTTTCAGGTTTTACCCCTAGATATATATGTTCCAGATCCATCTCTACTTGTTCGTATCCAGACTGGGATTTATTTTATTGATAAACCACTTACTCTATACTCACCAAAATTTAGGTATGTTTTTATTATACTTAGTCATATCCCTAAGTCTTTCACTAGGGTTTTATAATCCTAATCCCAAAAATAACTAAACATGTTATTTGATACAAACTATAACAACCCTTCTCTTTATTACACACTTAAAATTGATTTATTACATAAAAATAAACTTAAGACAACACTGAGGATCAATAGGTTTAGTGTCTTTGGAAATTACGAACATTACATGACAACTTAAAACATAAAAATACAATTTCTTAATCAAAAACTTCTTTTACAAGACCACAACATTCCTTCATACTTAGCATTTCATGGGATATCCTGAGAACATACATAAGAAAAGGGTGAGCTATAAATCATAGAAAGGAAGTAAAAAAGACATAAAAATAAAAATACAATACATTTTAGGAAATAGGAATATGAATAGAGAATAATAGAAACATGAACATAAAGTCATGATATATCATGATTATCATAACATGGAAATTTGGAAACAATATTTAACATGATAATAGCATGAGCCAAGGCTCATTTTACATGGAGCATGAGTAAACCCTCATTACACTTGAATTATCATGAGTAAAACCTCATTGAACGTGAATTACCATGATTAAATACCCATTTCACATGATGTATCATAATACTATTCTTTACGCAATTCATTGGAGTGCTATTAGTGCTCACATCTTATAAACATTTCATTACATGCATAAGTGTGCCACATGGATCATACAACAGGGATTAATTAAACATCATAATTTATTCCAAAAATAAGAGATTTGGAATAGATAAATTTAATTCCTCAATCATAAAGTACGTGTTTATAAAGGTGAATATCCTTGATAGAGAAATGGGTATGGTATTCACTTACTGGATGATTTTGGCATGGGAAATTTTGGTGTAACTTCGGCAGTATAACAACGTCAAATAGAAATCATAAAATGGGTTGATGAGAGATAAAGGGTTATCTCATAATTTATAGATGAAATGGACAGTAATGGGGTCATGTAACATAATATCCCAACATACGTAATGGAATTTAGTTGAATAATATAAAATAATTTCATGAATGTAAATGAGAAGAGAAAGATCCCTTACAGAATTTCACCATAGTAACAGTGGTATATGGGGGGAATTGATGAAAGAGAACGAGTTATATCATCATTAAAACATTAGGGAAGTATGGGGTATGTGTGAAATCATACCCCAACATTTTTAATTAAAATTAAAAGGGTATAATAACATAAAGAAACTTGGACAAAATTGAGAAAAGAAGAAATCCCTTACTTGGAAGTGTGGTCCCAAAGACATGGGAGGGGATTGAGATAGGATTCTTGGGATCTTGGGGAACCTTGGGAAAATTCTAGAGAGGGGAGGGAAGATTAGGAACGTTTTCCAAGAGTTTTGAGTGAAGATAGGTGGGATTATGGGTGGGTTTATATGGGAAAAGATAGAGAATTTTTTATTATTTAGGTTTTGGACACTACACATTAAAATAAACTAAACCACAAACCATACCATGGTTTTTTCGTATGGTTTTAGAAAAATTAAAGGGTAAAAATTATTTCATATGGCCAATTTCTGAACTTATTAAAATATTAGGCTTTATTATGTGGAAGTGAGTCACACTCTCAAGGAAATCATTTTAAAAAGTTAACATATTTTATAAGTTTTGGAGGGTCCCCTAAGGCACCATAAAATTAATCAAACAAATCTAAAATAACATTATTTTAAAGTTAAAACATATATTGACTGAATTAATCTTTTATAGTATTTGTTACATCAATATTAGGTCATTATGATGTCATAAAACACTTTATATATTTAAACGGTATTTAATTTTTACTCAAAACTTGACAATCTCGGAAAATTCTGAAAAATTCACAATTGTATAATTTCGACATCCTGATTAAAAAAATAATATTTATTTTATATTACTAATTTTCTAAATATCTGAATTTTTACTTTTAAAATAAAAACTGGCATTTATTGAAATTTATGGGTTTGGACAAAAATAGTTTTCAGACCTTAATAAAAATTACAATTGTAATCATAAAAATTATACAATAATTTATATTTAGTAAAAATAAATTTAGTAATAATATTTTATTAAAATATTATTTAATTTAAAAATACATTAATTCGTAAAAATGTATTTCTTGATTGAATTTAAATATTAACTATAAATATTATTTGTTCTTTAAAGACCATTTAAAAAGTAACAATAATAAATTGAATGTATATTATTTATTATATACCAAAATAATTCACATAATCATAGTTATAGGGCCTTGTTACATAACCCATTATAACACTTGTATAAGACCTAAGGGTATGGTGTGCGATGGTGGCAGACTCTTGGGGTAGCTCGAATAACATCACTCAGGTGGTAATCTCTCTTAACTTCCACGTCCCCTATAGTCGGTTCCATTAAAGCTTAACATCTTGAAGCTCATCTTCGTATTGGTCAATACCAATGCCCAGTGATTCTTCCTCCTTGTTGAACTATGACAAATGGGCTTCGTGTGAATAAATTCTACTAGATGAGTCCATCGCTTCCTTTGTCTAAGTAAATTGGATTTCTTAAGGACCTACATTTATACTAATCATGTGATCATTGTTCAATGGTATATTAGCAACGATTAAAATTTATGAAGGTATTTTAAAATCCTAAAACCTAAAACCAAGGTAGTTCATATGTTGTATACAACCATTTTATATAATAATACATTTAATTAGATCAAGAGTAATTTTCATTAATAAAAGTTTGGGTCATTACAATCATCCCACCATAAGAAATTTCACCCTTGAAATTTCATTTTCCCACACTAAAACAGATGAGGGTAACTCTGCTTCATCATTTCCTCTGATTCCCATGTTTCTACTTCAAACTTTTGGTTTTTCCACAACACCTTGATGAGGGGAATTGTCTTATTTTGTAGAACTTTTTCTCTATGATATAAGATACTCACCAGCTTCTCTTCATAGGAGAGGTAATTCTCCAATGGTACCACTTCTGGATTGAGTACATGTGATGGGTCAAGTATGTACTTTCTCAAGAGTGATATATGGAATACATCAGGAACTTGGGATAGGTTCGGTGGGAGTGTTAGTTGATAGGCCACTACTTCAATGCGATCAAGGATCTCGAAAGGGCTGATGTGCCTTGGACTAAGCTTTCCCTTATTCCCAAATCTCATAACTATCTTACATGGTGATATGCAGAGGAATTCCATGTCTCCAACATAAAACTCTAGGTCTCATTAATGATTATCAGAATAGTGCTTTTTTCAAGTCTGAGCACCTTTAATGTGCTGCTGCATTGTCTTAAACATCTCCACCATTTCTTCAAACATTTCTAGAACTATGAGTTTTCTCTCCCTAGCTTCATACCAACATGTTGGTGTTCTTCACCTCTTCCCATAAAGGTATTCATAAGGATCCATTGGGATGCTTGAGTAGAATCTGTTATTGTTAGACAACTCAACCATGGGAAGATGTTTATCCCATAATCCTTTTAAGTAAATTGAGAATGATCTAAACATGTCCTCATGTTTTTGGATAGTCTGCTCAGATTTTCCATCAGTTTGAGGATGATAATCCATACTGAATTTTAGCTCAGTATTCTGAGAGTGTTGGAGACTCTTCTAGAACATAGAGGTGAATCTTGGAACTCAATCAGATACAACCGATAGTGGTACTCCATGTATCCTTACCACTTCTCTAATGTATATATGTGTCAGTTTATCCAATGATAAATCCTTAGGAATTGCAATAAAGTGTGCAATCTTTCTAAGAATATCCACAACAACCTAGATAGAATTGTTTCCTTTCGATGTCTTCAAAAGTCTTGTGACAAATTCCATAGTGATATTCTCCCATTTCGATGTTGGTATGGGTAATGGTTAAATCATACCCTAAGACTTATACCTCTCAGCCTTCACTTTCTAACATACCAGGAACATTGATGTATACTCAGTGATCTCTTTATTCATGTTATCCCTTCAATAATTCTCTTAGAGATCTTCGTACATCTTTGTGTTTCCTATGTGAATGGAGAAATTCAAACTATGTGCATCATCCAAAAGTTATTTCTTTAACTCCAGATTTTATGGAACACATATTCTTGACCCAAATCTCAAAATTCATTCTTCATTAACATTGAACTATAAGGAATTTTCTTTTATAATAACTTCCACTTTCTTCTGAATTCCCACATCATCCTTTTGAGAATCCTTTAACCTTTCCAAAAGATATGGTTGAGAAATAAATTGTGATAGGATTGATGATTTTCCCTTATTTATGATTCTCATGTCCATCTTCATCAAATCTAAGATGATTGGATCCTTTTCAATTCTCATCACTAAAAGAGTTGTTGGATCCTTTCTACTTATAGATTCTGACACATTATTCTTTTTCCTATGGTGGTAATGTATTGAGCAGTCATCGTCTTTGATCATCTCTAACCATGTTCATTGGTGCATGTTCAACTATTTCTGTGTGATTATATACTTGAGTATTTTGTGATCTGTATATATTTCACACTTCTCCCCAAAGAGGTAATGTCGCCAAATTTTTTATGTGAAGATTACTGAAGAAAAATCAAGATCATGTGTTGGATAGTTTTTCTCATGAACTTTCAATTTCTTTGAAGCATAGGCAAGGACATTGTCATTTTTCATCAACACACAGCCCATGCCCTTCTTTGAAGTATAACTGAATTCCACAAAAAGTTCTCCACTTGTGGGTAGTATGAGTACAGTCATAGTGATAAGCATATTTTTCAACTCCTTGAATCTATACTCGCATTCATTACTCTAATAAAACTTTAACCCATTCTGATTTATCTTGGTAAAAGGGTTTGACAATCATGAGAAATTTCTCAAAAATCAGCGATAATATCTAGATAACCCCATAGAGCTACAGATATCCATTACTAATATTGGTCTCATCAATCCCTCAATTTTAGCTATCCTGGATAGATCCATAGATTTCCCATTGCTTGTGATGATATGACACAATAAAGAGACATCCTTCGACCAAAACTCACACATTTCATACTTTTCATAGATGTTATCCTTTCACAAGGTCTCTAGTACAGTGCTTCGATTCTCCTCATGCTCCTCCTTGGTTTTAGAGTATATTAGAATATCTTCTATAAATACTACCACAAATTTTTCAAGATGATCTCTAAAGAATCTATTCATCAATTCCAGGAAGATTTCCATAGAATTAGTGAATCTGAAAGACATTACTATGAATTCATAGTTCCCATATCTTGTTCAAAAAGTAGTCTTGAGGATATCATCCTTCTTCACCCTTACATGGTAATATCCCGACCGCAGATCCAACTTAGAGAAGTATTTTTCTCCACATAGCTGATCAAACAAGTCATCAATTTTTTATAGAGGATAATTGTTCTTTATCGTGATTTTGTTGAACTCATAATAATAAGTGAAAAGGTGTATTGACTCATCCTTCTTCTTGATGATGAGGACTGGTGCATCCCACGGTGAAGCACTTGGGCATATAAAAAATTTATCTAGATTCTCTTGTAGTTTTTTCTTTAGCTCCTCATGCTCTACAATAGCCATTATTTACAAATTCTTTGATATTATCAATGCCCCAGGTATAAGATCAATCGATAATACAACATATCTTCTAGGAGAAGACCAGAAAATTCCTCAGAAAACACTTCAGTGAATTCCCTCACAATAGGCATGTCTTCAAGGATGATTTCTTCCTTATACAGAATCATCTCTGAATGATATACATGCTGATAAGGCAGTAATATCCAAAGTTGAGATGATGGTGTAAAATAAGATTCATCCTCCTCCTTTCACTTTTATAGAATCGGGGGTTGATTTTCCATATAGTGAGTGATTTCCCTCTCATAGAAATTTATGTTGGCTCTATATAGGGAAATCCATTACATTCCATGAATTGAATCAGATTCCACCAGAGGGAGTATTTCATGGTTCTCCAAGAAGTTCAATCCACAAATTTTGATAGGGGAGGAGTTATATTCCTGGGATGAAACGATTTCCCCATTCACCATTCTCATTGAAATATTTACTTCCATGATTTGTGTTGGAGTTGGGATTGTTCTACTAAAAATTCGAGATATAAAAGAATGTGTAGAACTAGAATTGGAAAGTACATTCTCTATTCTTGAATAAATAACTAGAGTACCTGTAACCACTTTGTTGTCAAGGTTCTCTTCGGTAGTAGTGAGGGAAAAATATCTTCCTTACTACCTTGGAGGTTGTTGGTTGTCTCTGAAATCCCTTTTCTTAGGGCACTAGTTTGAAAAGTGCCCTCATTTTTTGCAGTTGAAGCAATGAACAATGCGTTGAGGTTTGAATAGAGGGTTCCACTCCTCTGTCGCAGCAGCAGGTTTTTCATGTCAGCAATTAATGGCCATGTTCCCTTCTCTTCCACACCTAAAGAATTTCATTGCCCCCTTCAGGCAATTTCCAGGGTGCTTTTTTCCATACCTTTGTCAAGTGGGGTGCTGGAATTTCATAGCACCATTGGATTTATCCATCGGACCATCAGAATTAAATTCCACATTCCACTTATTATCCACATAAAACCCCTATGGTTCTCCGATATCTATTTTGATTTTGAGGGCACATCAGACAATTCCCTCATAGCTATCTAAGTCACAGATCGCCAGGGATTTCCATAGGCTGGGTTTTAGCCCACCAAAGAAGTGATCAAAATTGAATTCAGGGGTAATGAAAAAGCCAGAGGTGTATCATGAAGTCCTTGTGATGTTTTCCTTATACACTCTAATGGATTCGTCACCTTTGTGGTTGAGGGAAATTAATTACCTTTCCATATTACATTGGAGGGTGCGATAAAAATATTTATCGAAAAACATTTTCCATAAATCTTTTCATTCCAATGCCTCGATCACTTCCTCAGGTTTCATATTTTTGATCAATGTCCACCATTTATTGGCTTCACCCTTCATAAAATAAGCATCCATAAGAACCTTCTCTTGTTTGGAAGATTGAAATATGGATAAGATCATCTCAATGGATTTGATCCATTTTTTGGCGATTGAGGGATCATATATTCCATTGAAAGTAGGAGGCTTTTGTCTCATGAAGCTCTTGATTGTGGATTGTTATTTCATGGGGGTGGGGGATGATCCTTTTGACTCATGTTTCTATTCAAAAACTGGGATAACTGAGAGAGTATCGAGAAAAAGATTGTGATTCTCTCTCCCATCGGATTGGGCATCTCATTAGAACAGTCATCACATTGATCTTTACATCGGTTGTTAGAACGACCCCTCCTATTACCAAACATTTTCTGGAATAAAAGTATGGTAATACATAAATGGTAATGCAACTACAAAAATTTATAACTTATAAATTACATTTATTTCAATAACTTATGAATTTTTTGGCTTCAATCTATGTTAGCTCTCATCTACTTCCCAAAAAAAATTTAGGGTAATTTTTTTATTCCTTTTATAATGGTTTATTCTAAGCTTATGAATTTACCAAATCATATCCCCCAAGATTTTCGAACCAAGAGTGCAGAAATGACCGTTTTTGAGCACAAGTTCTTGTTCAATTCTAGCTTAAAGCCAGTTTTTCTGGGGTTTACCTATAGATACATATTTGCCAGATCCACCTCTACTTGTTCATATCTAGATAGGGATGTATTTTCTTGATAAACCACTAAATCTTTACTAAAAAAAATTTAAGGATGTTTTTATTATACTTAGTCTTATCCTTAATATTTTTACTAGGGTTTTCTAATCCTAATCCGAAAAATAACTAAACTTATCCTTTGATACGAACTATAACAACCCTGCCCTTTATTACCCACTTAAACGAGATTTATTACATAAACATGCACTTAAGACCACTCCAAATATATAGAGGTCTAGTGTCTCGGGAAATTAGGAACATTACATGACATCTTATGACATAAAAATACAACATCTTTATTGAAAACTTCTTTTACATAACCACAACATTCCATTATACTTAGCATTGCATGGGATAACCCGAGGACATACATAAGAAAAGGGTGAGCTATAAATCCCATTAAGGGAGTAAAAAAGACAAAACATGAATTATACAATACATGTTATGAAATAGGAATATCAATGGATCATAAGAGAAACATGAACATAAAGTCATTATATAGCATGATTATCATAACATGGAAATTTGGCAACAACATTTAACATGATATTAGCATGAGAAACATTTTTGTTTTCTAATGGATTGGAAGATATGGAGTTATATGTGATATTTATTTTATAAAATTATTTAATGATCATAAATAAACAATATATTTATTAAACGGTGTCCTTAATATCTTCCTTGTAATGTGTAAGATAAAACAAACCACATCACTTCATAAGGTGGTTGTCAACCGTACACATGAGAAACGTTATCATATCACTCACAGAATGGAAATTAAGAATGTATATGTGATATGATATTTCTATAAGAATAATAATATCATTATAATTATATAAATATTTCAAATCCATCCAAATATCCATCCTTGGATGTTGTTGATGGAAAACGAACTACATCGGTTCATGAGGCGGTTGTAGGCCATACACATGGTCAATAATTCCATATTGCATTTGATTAAATAGGAGATTTATATAGGTTATAAAATTAACATAAATATATATTATTATATAGTATGTACCATTTTATTATTTGGTAATATTTGGAAGATATTATATGGAATTTAAGAAAAATGTAAAATGAAAACACATAGTCAATAGCATTACCAATTCTTCAGGAAATCACATTAAGTTTAAACTATATACTTCCAAGATTTGATTTAGTACCTATGAAATGCATCTAGGATGTGTTTGGGGATGTAAGGAAGATATTTAGGATGGTATTTTCTAGAACTAATGGTCATTGGGATCGTGAATAGGTGAGGATATCAAGTGACCTTTTTTAACCAGGGGAGAGGACACACTTGATATTATTGAAAAGAATCAATTTCACCCACGTATTTATCCTTCCACAAGCCACCAAAATGGGTAATTATTGAAATATATAGATTATAGTGTCTAAATGTTCCCACCAGTGTATTTTTTATAATTTTTAAGGTCATTTAACCCCAGTGTTGTTATTTTAACTCCAAGGTAAACCCATTTTTACCTTAATCTCTATAATAAATTTTTTATATTAATACTATTCATAAAGGTAAAAAACAATTTTAAATTATTACATTATATAAATTATTAATATTCTATATAATTAATATATTTTTTCAAATTCAATTCATATATGTGGATGGTCTAATTCTAAATTATTCTAGTAGATGTGATCAAAAAGAAGGTTTCGAAAGAGAAAATTCACATAAGTAAGGGCAATTTTAGCATCAAAACACATTATGAAATTGATTAAAATGACATAAATTACTTAAATTGTAATATAGTTGAAATAATATTACAATAAAAATAGTTTAAAATATAATTTATCTTCATAAATAATTAAATTTATAAGGTAGTTTTCAATTAAAATTCTTTATTTTTCATTATTCATCAAAAAATATCCTTTTCCAAAAATTATAAAAAACTCTCCCAAAGATAATTCTGAAATATAGATTTTATAAATATATTTCAATTTTAAGTATATAGTTTTAAAAAGTGGTAAAAATTTTATTTTAATTCATGTGTTCAAATCGCAACTAATTTATAATTTATAAAACATCATTTTTTCAAAAAAAATTATTTAATTTTCAAATAGTAATTACTTTAATTATAATATATCAATAAAAAGTTAGTTTATTAGTTAATTTTAAACCAAGTAATTTCCATAATTTATATATTCATATTCATAACTTCTAACTTAATGGCTAGTTTATAATTATCATATTTAAAGAATAATATTTTAATAGTGCGTTGTGATTCTTTGAACATAGTGTGGCATGAATCGCAACATATAGAAGATGACTAATTTTATTGAAAATAAATATATCATAATTTATTAGGGTGTTATATATTCTTATAATATTTGTGTTTTTTCATACATTCTATCATACAAGTTGATCATATTTTAAAATATTGGGGTATTACATTCTATGCCCATAAATAAATTGCTTCCTCAAAATTTAATCTTGATATCATTAATCCAGAGTATGAAATTAGAAAATTCACTTCATGAAATATAACATCATGTAAAGGTTTAATAAAATATACCATTTATTAGATTTAATGGTAAGTATGATTTTCATCTAGAATAATCACATAACTTGGTTTCTAAATAGGGGAATAAATGTAGCAAGTAAAGACATGTACATAGAAGAAAAGTGTAATGCCTAATTAATGGTCGAGGGTGATAGTGGTCATTAATCATAAGAAGGTAAAGGAAAAAATAAAAAGTAAAAAAAAAAAAAATCTTTTATGATTAAAGGGGACGTTGGATTTAATATAATTGAAGTTACAAGGAAAAAATTTACATTTCAACATCCTTTTTCCATGAGTTTAGGAATTATTTTACCATTGAGAATGAGAACATATGAAAATATACGTACTATATATCTTTTTATTTTATTGTAACAATTTCAACCTTTTTTGATACTTTTATAAAATTTAACTTCATTTCTTATTCAAATAAATGAATATCCAAATTTACTTTTAAAGTTCAAATAAAAGTTAACAAATCACTAGAATTCAAAGTTATTTCTCCTATATCAATATATTTTCTAAAATAAAAATGTTTAAAACACATTATCCAAGAGTAATTAAATTTAAATTTAATCCATTCCTTATATAGTATACCTAAATTATTTTCTGAAATATGTCTCCCCAAATTAAATGTCCAAAATTTTTGAAGGAAGGTCACAAAATCAATATTATATTCTCCATACATTATAAATTGTCCCTTAATAATACATTCCAAAAATATGAATGACTAGATTACCAAAAAACCTTAATGAGGAAATTCATTCTCCAAATATAAAATGTCAAGTGGTAGAATATATTCCATAGATCCAAAAATTGAGTAAAATCCAATAAAGATAACATAAACTATAAAAATAAATACAAATTCTAGGGTCAATAATATTATCCCATAAATATATCATTATCATTTTTATCTCAACATAGAGAACCTAAGAAGGGTTATATTCCCTTAATCAAGTGTTTTAAAAAAATATCAACATGATACTTAATAACTTGTCTTGGTACCATTTAAAAAACGATTTAAAATCCTAAAAAATACTATTATATTATAATACTTATATTTTTCATTATTCTTATAATGTTAAAACTATCAATAAAATAATGATACAACACATTTTTTGGTTATGAATACCAAAACACGTTAATCATTTCACTTCATCTATATTAGTATCATAATCATTACCATGATGTCTTTTATTTTTCTAAGTAATATTCCCATCATATTTGGGTTATTTGAATAAATAGTTTCTCATCTCCTAATAGTTAATGTGTTTTACTTTGAGGGCTTCTCCCATACCCTTAAATTAATTAGTACGGTTTCCTTTTTCTACACACTTGAGGAAAACACATTTTTCATTTATGCATGTAACCTGATGATTCTTTCTATAATTATTATAAGTGGAAAATAATTTTCCTATTCTTCCCTCTATATTTTTTCTCTTCTATCCTATTCTTCTCTTAATTTCCTTCAAATCCATAATATATAGACAATTCTTTCTCTATCTTGATACCACATGATATAATATTTTTGTGTGATGATAATGTTTAGGATAATAGTTCCCTTCAAAATATTGGATTAATAACATCATCAAAAAGATCAATGTTACTTTTTTTACATATTTAGTCTTCATCATACCATACAACACTAGGAAAGATAGCTTCATACATGGAAAACGTTTCCTCCTATTTAAATCTTGCACTAAGAACTGTCTTTTCGTATCTAGTCAGTTCTCATGAGGAATAAATTTTTCCAATAATATTACATAGAAATCCTTTAATTTTATGTTTTATATTTCTTATTCATCTTTAGTGTTTATAATTAATGTCCACCATATATCAGTATATCTTGAGATATGATAAACTACCATAAAAATTTTCTCCCTTTCACTAATTCCAAGAGATAAAAATATATTCTGTAATGGCCCAGACCCTCCTGGTCAATTACATTGCCAAAATTCTAAGTGTTGGGGTGTATTGGAATAATTGATCAGTCCCACCCATTTTCTCCACAGATCTGCTCCACAGATCAACTCCACTGATCAGATTCACTGATCAGCTCCACTGATCAGCTCCATAGATCAGCTCCACTGATCAGCTCCATAGATCAGCTCCACTGATCAGCTTCACTAATCAGCTTCACATATCTGTTTCACTAATTAGCTTCACCAAATTGATTTCACATATCAGTTTCACCATATCGGTTTCATCCAATCGGTTTCATCCAATCGGTTTCATAGATCGGTTTCATCCAATCGGTTTCACAGATCGGTTTTACCAAATCAGTTTCACAGATCGGTTTCACCAAATCGGTTTCACAGATCGTTTTCACCAAATCAGTTTCACAGATAGGTTTCACCAATTCGGTTTCACCAAATCTGTTTCACAGATCGGTTTCACCAAATTGGTTTCACAGATCAGTTTCACCAAATCCGTTTCACAGATCGGTTTCACCAAATCTGTTTTACAGATCGGTTTCACCAAATCAGTTTCACATATCAGTTTCACCAAATCGGTTTCACATATCGGTTTCTCCAAATTGGTTTCACAGATTAGTTTCACCAAATTGGTTTCACATATCAGTTTCACCATATCGGTTTCACATATTGGTTTCACCAAATCGGTTTCACAGATCGGTTTCACCAAATCGGCTTCACATATCAGTTTCACCAAATAGATTTCACATATCGATTTCACCAAATCAGTTTCAGAGATTGGTTTCACCAAATCGGTTTCACAGATCGGTTTCACCAAATCGGTTTCACAGATCGGTTTCACCAAATCGGTTTCATAGATTGGTTTCACGAAATCGGTTTCACAGATCCCTTTCACCAAATCGTCTTTACAGATCGGTTTCACCAAATCGTTTTCACATATCGGTTTCACCAAATCGGTTTCATGGATTGGTTTCACCAAATCAATTTCACACATTCGTTTCACCAGATCAGTTTCACAGATCGGTTTCACCACATCAGTTTCACAGATCGGTTTCACTGATCAGTTTCACAAGACCAGCTTCATGGGATCAGGTTCACAGTATTAGCTTCATAGGATCAGCTTCTCCCAATCATCTTCATGGGATCAGCTTCACCTGATCAGCTCCACAAATCGGTTTCAACTATCAGTCTCACCAACCGGCCACAGAGTGGTGTTGGGATTTTCCTTCCCCAGTTTATCCTGTAACACTACTTTTAAGTATTTTAACCTTTTTAATGTGGTTAAAAACTATTTTTAGCGCCATAAACAGCGTTTTAAATCCCCTATTAGTGGGGAGACCCCCAATGAACTCGTTTTCCTCTCTTAAATGAAATCCTTTAACGCACAACTGTTTTGGCCACCCCTCCTATATGAATTATTAAATAAACAATTAATTCCATCGTGTGTAACCATATAATCGTGAGGTGAAACCATGATCCACCTTTAATGCTTCTCATGAACCTCATATCCCTCAACTCCAGGATCTCACCTTTTTATCACATGGGAATTCTTTCTTCCCAACTTGTCTCTTTTCCTTCTTCTTCTTGGTGCATTTGGAGTCCCCCTTCCCAAGGCGAGTGGTGTGCCTATGCTGGAGACTTTCTTTCTCATTCTTAGAGTCTTCCATGTTCCTCCCCTGCAAGTCGTGCATCCCCAGTTGTTGGCACAAGGAGAAAAACGTCAATATTTGATCATTCAGGTAGGTATTTTCCTTTGTCTCTCCTTAGTGTGTATCATGCGGGGTGGGTATGCTATTTTTTCTATGGGGATGAATGAAAACAAACCTTAATGAAGATAATAAATGGAATTTTAAAGAATAAAGTGGGTGTGCTCTATGTCTTTGTTATAATCCTTATCCTTGATTATGTGTTGTGAATTGTACTGGCTTATTCCCATTGAAGATCATGGTCGTTGGTGGTCTTTTCTTCTCCACTAATGAACCTCTGTTTTTTTTTTGGATATTTATGTGATTGAATGGGTGTAACATAGAAACTATTTAATCACATAAACTCAGTTGATTAAATGGATGCCCAGTGAATAATACTCCTTGTGTGATCACCCCGGTTAACCACACAGAAATACGGAACTGAATGAATGTCATATTCAAATTTGAAAACTCACTTATTATGTTCTGGTGATGTTGACAGTTGATTCTTGATAAGTGACGTGGATAGGGATGGGATTTTCTGTTGTGGTGTAGTTGTTGGATTTTGGATCTGAGGTCATGTGGGTTTGTATGGTGGGGCTTGGTTTGGTTCCAATACTTCTAGGTATCTCACAGATCCATTTTTTGTTGTGACTTTACAAGAGAACCGGGTGCGAATGCTTAATTTGTTGTTTGGTTGTTTTCGTTTCCTTGGCTTGTGGTTATTCCTGTTAGTTGCCTAGTAGTTCCGAATTTACTTAAATGGAATTACTTGAATATAAAAAACATTAATGGGTTCAGTGGGGAATTGTTTTCCAGGAATGAGTTGTGAGAGGTTTTTGGTTGTTATGCTTCTTATGAATGAATAGTAATGACAGTGCTTGTGTATGGACTGGTTTTGAAAACCATAGGCTTGGATGAGTTCTTGTTACCTATATATATAATTTTAGTTCTTATGTTTATTATTCACACCCCACCCATGTTAAGAAATTCATGTCGAGCACCCACATTTCATGGGGGAGGGTGTTTTTTCCAACACTCTTATGAGTGGATGGTTATTAGCTCTTTTTATGCTCCCTTTCCTGTGTAACCCAAGATCCTTTGGGCAGGCTGTGATGGCATGAGGTCCATTATAGCCCTTGATTGTTTAGGTAGGGTACGTGGTGGTGGTTTTCCCATGTGTGTGCGGGAAGGTTGTTTCCCAAGTGTCTTCAGTATGAGGCCCAGGTGTCTCAAGGCGTGAGAGAAGTTGTTCAAACCTAGGTGTGTATGCGATGTGTGGTAGTGATAACCCAGGTGTTTGCGGGAAAGATGTGTCATTTTTGTAGCCCAGGTGTGTGCAGCCAGGGGGGTGGCAGTGGGACTGCGGTGAGGATGGCGGGAGAGGTTTGACGCGTAGTATGTCCTTAATAACCAGTGGGAAAGTGGCGTGGGGTACCCAAATATCGATGTGTTATTATTGTTACTTTACATGACTTTTGTTATTTGGGTAGTGTGCCTTGGTAAGGTTTGGGTGGATAGTTTCCTTTCTAGGTGCTCTTGTTATCTCCTTTTCTCATAGGCCATTATAATTCCTCCCCACTTGTGCATGAGAGCCATTGGTTTTCCCTACTGAGTATACCTGTATACTCACCCTTCATATATAAACTGCTTTCAGGTTTCCAGGAAGACATCATGGATCGTACGGGACCATACTATCTCGGACTTTGGGACAATTGATGTTTCTGTTTTTCTTTTTTTTTGTACTTTCCTTTGGTTTTTTCTTGTACCTTTGTAGAATCTACTTTTTGACATGCATATGAGAATGGTTTTCTTTTGGCTTTACTTTTACCTTCAGTTTTGGTGTTATTGTGATTTACTATATTATATCTCGATCTTATTAAAAAAAGGGCAATGACTTCCATTTTGTGTGTGATTTTATACCCTTAGTGCTAGTTGCCACTCCAAGACCTATTGAAGGCAGGTCTGGGTAGTCATTATCTCTCCTTCGACTGGAAGAATGAAGGGTCTGGCAATCTGTTTTCCCTTCTCTCATCTTGGAGAAGGCGGGTCATGATAGAATGGTATCAAATGCGAGGTTGAGAGATAGGACAGAGCTCAGGGTTAGGCACAGTTAGGATTTCATGGGATGTTAGGGAAATAATTCTAGGCAATCTTGGTCCGTGAAATAGGCCAGGGAAGACTGTCTAGGACACAAGATTTTAGGGCCCCTCGTGATCCGATGCAAGGACTCTAGGCATACCGAATGACGAAGTGAGGCTACACTAATTGCATGGTAGATACCCTAGGAAAGGTACATGCATCATAATGACTTTTTTTCTTGTGTGTCTTGGGTATTTTGGTGATTTAAAAGGAATAAGAAGTCTAAGAGAAATTAAAAATCAATCTTCTACACTACTCAGGCTTAGGCATCCCTTGTTTACCTTATAGCAATGGCACCTAGATGACAACCACGAGTAGTGCGGGTGATCAGGGCCCAGGAGGTTGACTTTTCTGATGAGTAGAGGGTTTACCAAGAGGAGGAGGATGCTCAGTGGCAAAGAAAGCTTCATGCCTTTCACCGGTAGACCATCGAGAAATACGAGGGCAGTACCTCGGACATGGAGACAAAGAGCTGGCTAAAGGAGATGGTGATAGATTTCAGATTGATCTGGGATCTGATAGAGTATTGGGTTCCTCTGGATATAATCCAGATGCAGGGAGTAGCCCGTCAATGGTGGACTCTATATCTTAGAGAGAAGAGGGAGGCTGATGTTTCGTGGACCGACTTCGAGAGGTAATTCTGGGAGTAATTCCTCTATTTCATGATGAAGGCGGAGAAGAGGCAGGAGATACAGTCCCTTCAGTAGGGGAGAATGTCCATGAGGGAGTTGGGAATCAAGTCAAAGGATCTAATTTGTTTTAATCTGGACCTTTTTCCGGATGATGAGTCTTGGGAAAGACATTTAGAGGAGGCACTCCGACCTTCTCTTCAGTATTCCATTACTCTCTTCACCCTACCGACGTACTTGGAGGTCTAAAAGAAGGCTGAAGTGGTAGAGATGATGAACATGCTGGGAGGTGTGTCATGAGAGGGGAGCCATTCGAGTTCTTTAAAGGGGAAGACCTTCAGCAACAGGCCCCCAGTGTCAGGGCCTTCTAGGATTCGACCAGTGGGGAGAAGGCCCCGGTAGTTCCAGTTTCGATCTCCCAGTCCTCGCCCTTTCCTCGCGAGCCTAGGACCAAGGTGCTTCATCTGTGAAAGTTTTTGGAACCTTCAGAATCACTTCCCAAACATAGTGCAATACAGTGGGGGTGGGTAGGATTAGCGCCCACCTCAGCAGCAGCAGTTTCCAGCCAGACCCTTTCAACAGCAGCAGTAGGGAAAGCGAGCTCATACACCTCTGAGAGTAGACATGGTTGGAGGAGGTCGACCCCATGGTGCTCCTCAAGGACCTCGACCAAGGCATGGTTAGGGAGGCGACCGACAACTGATAGGTAGAAGAGCTGGGAGTGGGCAGTTGCACGCCGCAGAGGTAGCAGTTCACCAGTGCCAGATGTCATTCGAGGTACGATCATCTTGTTTAGCACTCTTTCTTGCGCCTTATTTGATTCAGAAGCATCACACTCCTTTTTACACCGGATCTAGCCCATGCCTTGATCCTAGAAATAGAGAGACTCTCCATTCCCCTGGTGCTGAGTACGCTAGTTGGGGGTCATACCAGTCTGTTTGATGTTTTTTGACTATGTAGATTGTTGTTGGGGTGACATCAGTCTAGTGGGGACCTTCTTCTACTACAAATGTATCCATATGATGTCATCCTAGGTATCAACTGACTGTTTTCTGTGCATGTTGTTATCGACTACTTCTGTAGAATAGTCATGTTCTCCGATTGGGATGTCCATCATGTGGCTTTTATTAGCGAGCAGAGTTGTAAGGTGGGGAGATGGCGTGTGGAGCCTCTTCTTTCTATGTTGGCTGAGATTTCAGCATAATTAGTGGATGTTGAGATTATGGATGTTCTGAGAGTTATTAGAGAGTTTGTAGATGTTTTTTTCCTGAGAAGGTTTTGACTCTACCCCCTCAATGTGACATTGAGTTCGGGATAGACTTACAACCTGGTGCCCGTCTGATTTCCATGGATCCTTATCAGATGGCTTCTTCTAAGCTGCAGGAGTTGCGGATCCAGATTGACGATCTGATGAAGAACGGTTTTGTCTGACCCATCATGTCACCACGAGGTGCTCCGGTCTTGTTCGCAAAGAATGCAGATGGTGGTCTCAGGATGTGAATAGACTACCAGAGACAGAATCAAGTAATGTTCACGAACTATTACCCTCTTCCGAGGATAGACAAACTCTTTGACCAGCTGAGGGGAGCAGGTTGGTTCTCTAAGATTGATCTACGGTCTGGGTATCACCAGGAAAGGGTGAAGGATAGTGATATTCAAAATACTTCTTTCAGGTGCAGGTATGGGCACTTTGAGTTTGTAGTCATGTCATTCGGTGTTACGAATGCACCTACTGTGTTCATGGGCCTCATGAACTCTGTTTTCCATGAGTTTCTGGACCAGTTCAACATTTTTTTCATTAATGACATTTTCATCTACTCATGATCATAGGAGGAACATTCTAAGCCCCTCAAAATGGTCTTGGAAATCCTTCGACATCACCAGCTCTATGGGAAATTGTACAAGTGTAAGTTCATGACACGAGAAGTGCATTTCCTTGGACATGTGGTGTCTCAAAAAGGGGTAGTAGTTGATCTGTCAAAGTTGGAAGTGATTGTTTTTTAGTAATCACTCATGAATGTGACGGAGGTTCGCAGTTCTCTGGGTCTGGCAGGCTATTATTGGAGGTTTGTACCCGACGTCTCTCAAGTTGTAGCTCACTTGACAGCATTGACCAGAAAGGACCAGGCCTTCGTGTGAAGTGATCAGTGCCAGGAAGCCTTCAATTATCTAAAAGGTATGTTGGTTAGAGCCCCAGTGTTGATGTTGCCATAGGAAGGGCTTTTGTTTGGGGTGTTTTTTGATGCTTCTGGACTTGGCCTAGGGTGTGTACTAATGCAGTAATGGAAAGTGATATCTTATGGGTCTAGGCAGTTATGTCTTCATGAGTGTAACTATGCCACCCATGACCTAGAGCTTGCAGCAGTAGTGTTCACATTGATTTTGTGGCGGCATTACCTCATCGGGTAGTACTTTGTGGTATTCACATATCACAAGAGTTTGAGGCATATCTTTACCCAGCGGGACTTGATCATGGAACAATGATAGTGGGTGGAGTTTCTCCAGGACTACAACTTCGAGATCTCTTACACTGAAGGTAAGGGGAATGTTGTGGCTGATGCCTTGAGCAGGAAGTCACGGAGGGAACCTATTCAAGAATCTGTGGATTCTTGGAAGGAAATGGAGGAGTTGGCTTCCCTACACCTGAATGTATGGGAGGATGGTGGTAGAGTTTGTCTATTTAAGATGATAGCGCATTCCTCCCTACTGTGGAAGGTGGAGGAGTCTCAGTGGGGAGACATAGAGAGTGAAGTGATGCGCGATCAGGTTAACCAAGGCAATGCTCCAGAAGGGTGGTTGGAGGATGGTCAGAATTAGATGCTTTTCTGAGGGAAGTTGTTTTTACAAGAGATGACGCGTGAGGTATTTCTCCATGAGTTCCATAACTCATTCTTAGTGGTACACCCTAGATTTTCCAAGATGTACCAAGGCCTGAGATAATAGTTTTTGTGGCCCAAGGTGAAACAGGCAGTGTCGGAGTTTGTGACAAGGTGCTTGGTATGTCATCAAGTGAAGGTTGAACACCATGTCCCATGTGGTTTGTTGCATCCTTTAGATATACCCAAGTGGAAGTGGGAGGACATATTGACATATTTCATCACAGGACTACCCAGGGTTCAAGGAGGATGTGATTCTATCTGGGTAGTGGTAGACCGGCTGACAAAATCAGCTCACTTTATGGCGATCAAGGAGTTGAGTGCAGTGGAAGACTCAGCAAGGAGATACGTAGATGTGGTGGTATGGTTGCCTGGAGTTCTGAGGTCCAGAGTCTCGGATAGGGATGCACGGTTTACATCATGAGTCTGGAGGGGATTGCAGTATGCTTTTAGCACCCAGCTACGTCTTAGCACCGCTTCCCACCCCCAAATAGATGGGCAGACAGAGCCAACCATCCAGACATTGGAGTATATGCTACGAGCATGTGTTTTGTAATTTGGGGGATCATAGGAATGCCATTTTCCCTTAGTAGATTTTTCCTACAATAACAACTATCACTCCACTATTGGAATGGCACCATTTGAAACCTTGTATGGGAGGCTAAGTCGTTCTCCCATGTACTGGACCGAGGTTGGGGAGGTAGGTGTTCTTATCCCAAAGGTGGTGAAGAGCACAATGGAGAAGTTTCATCTTGTTTGTGAGATGATGAAGGAATACCAAGACCACTAGAATTGGTATTCTGATCATAGGAGGAGGCCCTTGGAGTTCGAGGTTAGAGACCATGTGTTCTTAAAGGTTTCCCCTCGACGTGGGTAGTGAAGTTTCAACAAGGGGGCTAAGCTCTCTCCTAGGTTCATTGGTACCTTTCAAGTGTTGGGGAGAGTCAGTGAGGGGTCATATCAGCCAGTGTTTCGACCTCTGTTGGAAAGGATCCACGATGTTTTCCACATCTCCCATCTTCGTCGATATCTACATAATGATTCCCATGTCATTGACTAGGGATAATTTGATATAGGGGATGACGCTACGTTCGTGGAGTGACCTGTGAGGATCGAGGATCTAAAGGAGAAAGTGATTTGTGGATGAATCACCCCTTTGTTTTGTGTGTTGTGGAGGAACGGTGGCCTCGAGGAGAGTACTTGGGAGCGAGAAGCTCAGATGCACGCCCAGTACCCAAAGCTGTTTTGACTTTCTGTTCTGAGCCTTCCTTTTTGTTCTTGTTTTTGTGACCTGCTGTGATGTAATGCTAACCTTGTTAGTTTTTGAGATTTTTCGTTTCCTTACATTGTGAATGGTTATGAAAAGTCATGATATGTGGGGAAGGGGAGACCTGATCCCTAATCAAGACGCATTAAGGTGGATGCGATTAAACCTGTGTGGACAAGTCAGTGCCTCCCAAAGCGGATAGTATCTTGACATGGAGGAAAGAACTTCTCGACCTCTGTGTTGGGAAAATGTGATCCTTGGGATTTTTATGGCTATTGGGGGTGGTTTTTCCCTGAGAGGTATATTATAGAGGGGTTGTTTGGGTTACTCTTCTATTCTCGAGGGTGAGAATAAATTTGAGAGGTATTTGATGTAATGGCCCAGACCCTCCTGGTCAATTACTTTGCCCAAATTCTAAGTTTTGGGGTGTCCTGGACTCATCGATCACTCCCACCCATCAGAGACACAGATCAGCTCCACTAATCAGCTCCATAGATCAGCTCCACAGATCAGCTCCACAGATCACCTCCACTGATCAGCATCAGTGATAATCTCCACTGATCAACTTCACTAATCAGCTTAACATATTAGCTTCACTGATCAGCTTCACCAAATCCTTTT
The DNA here is from genome assembly GCA_963277665.1 of Viscum album. NCBI lineage: Eukaryota > Viridiplantae > Streptophyta > Magnoliopsida > Santalales > Viscaceae > Viscum > Viscum album. The sequence continues at coordinate 2,118,214,450 of OY728132.1, read as the reverse complement.
CAAAGATCAGTTTCACCAAATCGGTTTCACAGATCGGTTTCACCCAATCGATTTCACATATCGGTTTCAACGAATCCGTTTCACAGATCGGTTTCACCGAATCAGTTTCACAGATCGGTTTCACCGAATCAGTTTCATAGATCAGTTTCACCTAATCGCTTTCACAGATCAGTTTCACCAAATTTGGTTTCAAAGATCGGTTTCACCAAATCAGTTTCAGAGATAGGTTTCACCAAATCGGTTTTACAGATCGGTTTCACCAAATCGGTTTCATAGATCAGTTTCACCAAATCGGTTTCACAGATTAGGTTCAACAAATCGGTTTCACAGATCAGCCTCACCAAATCGGTTTTAGAGATCGTTTCACCAAATCTGTTTCACAGATCGGTTTCACCAAATCGGTTTCACAGATTGGTTTCACCAAATCGGTTTCACAGATCTATTTCACCAAATCAGTTTCATAGATCGGTTTCACCAAATCAGTTTTATAGATAGGTTTCACCAAATCTGTTTCACAAATCAGTTTCACCAAATCAGTTTCACATATCGGTTTCACCAAATTCGTTTCACTGATCAGCTTCACAGGATCAGCTTCACATGATCAACTTCATAGGATCTGCTTCACACGATCAGCTTCACAGGATCAGCTTCACAGGATCAGCTTCTCCCAATCAGCTTCATGGGATCAACTTCACCCGATTAGCTCCACCAATCAGTTTCAACTATCAGTCTCACTAATCGGCCATAGAGTGGTGTCGGGATTTCCCTTCCCCAGTTTTTCCCGTAAAGCTACTTTTAAGTCTTTTAACCATTTTAATGTGGTTAAAAGCCATTTTTGGTGCCATAAAAAACGTTTTAAATCCCCTTGGAGTAGGGAGACCCTCAATGGACCCGTTTTCCTCTCTTAAATTAAATCCTTTAGCGCACAACTGTTTTGGCCACCCCTCCAATGAGAATTATTAAATAATCAATTAATTCCATTGTGTGTAACCATCTAACTATGATTTGAAACCACGATCCACCTTTAAAGCAGCTCAAGATCCTCATATCCTGTAACTCCACTATCTCACCTTTTCATCACACCAGAATTCTTTCTTCCAAGCTAGTCTCTTTTCCTTCTTCTCCTTGGTGAGTTTGGAATCCCCCTTCCCGAGGTGAGTAGTGCGCCTCTGCTGGAGCCTTTCCTGCTCATTCTTAGAGTCTTATTTGTTCCTCCCTTACAATTTTCACATCCCCAGTTGTTGTCACAAGGAGAAAAACGTCGATCTTTGATCATTAACGTAGGTATTTTCCTTCATCTCTCCTTATTGTGTATCATGTGGGGTTGGAATGCTATTGTTTCTATGGGGATGGATGAAACCAAACCTTAATGAAGGTAATAAATGGAATTTTATAGAATGAAGGGGGTGTGCTCAATGTTTTTGTTGTACTCCTTATCCTTGATTATGTTTTTTGAATTGTACGGGCTTATGCCCACTAAAAATCATGGTCGTTGGTGGTTTTTTCTTATGCACTAATGAACCTCTATTTTTCTGGATATTTATGTGATTGAATGGGTGTAACATGGAAACTAGTTAATCACATAAAATCGGTTGATTAAATGTTTTCCCAGTGAATAAAAATCCTTATGTGATCACCCTGGTAAACCAAATGGAGAGACCGAACTGAATGAATGGAATATTCAAATTTGAAAACTCCCTTGCTCTATTCTAGTGATGTTGACACTTGATGCTTGGGAAGCGACGTGGTTGGGGATGGGATCCTCTGTTGTGGTGTAGTTGTTCTCTTTTGGATATGAGGCCATGTGGGGCATTACGATGGGGATTGGTTTGGTTCCAATACTTTTAGGGATCTCATGGAACCCTTTTTTTCATGACTTTACAAGAGAACTGGGTGTGAATGGTTAATTTGTTGTTTGGTTGTTTTCCTTTCCTAGGCTTGTGGTTGTGCCTGTTAGTTGCCCAGTAGTGAAGAATTTACATAAATGGAAGTACTTGAATATGAAAACATGAATGGGTTTAATGGGGAATTGTTTTCCGAAAATTATTTGTTATAGGGTTGTGGCTATTATGCTTCTTATGAATGAATAGTAATGAGGGTGCTTGTAATGGGATGGTTTTCGAAACCCTGGGCTGGGATGAGTGCTTGTTACCTATGTATATAATTGTAGTTATTATGTATATTATTCTCTCCCCACCCATGTTAATCACTTCATGCCGAGCACCCACATTTCTTAGGGGAGGTTGTTTTTTCCAACACTCCTATGAGTAGCTGGTTATTAGCTCCTTTTGTGCTCCCTTTCACGAGTAGCCCAAGATCATTTGGGAAGGCGGTGATGGCTTGAGGTCCATTATCGCTCTAGATTCTTCAGATAGGGTACGTGGTGGTTGTTGGCCCAGGTGTGTGCGGGCAGGTTGTTTCCCAAGTGTCTTCGGGATGAGGCCCAGGTGTCTTCGGGTGTGGAAGTAGTTGTTCGGACCTAGGTGTGTGCGGGATGTGTGTTTGTGATAGCCCAGGTTTTTTCGGTTGGGATGTGTGATTGTGGTATCCCAGGAGTGTGTGGGTGGGGGGATGGCAGTGGGACTGCGGTGAGGATGGCAGGAGAGGTTTGACACATAAGATGTCCTCAATAACCAGTGGGAAAGTGGCACGGGGTACCCAAATATTGATGTGCTACTACTATTACTTTACTTGACTTGCGTTATTTGGGGAGTGTGCCTTGGTATGGTTTGGGTGGACAGTTTCCTTGCTAGGTGCTCTGGTTATCTATTTTTCTCATAGGGAATTAGAATGCCTCCCCACTTGTGCACAAGTGCCTTTGGGTTTCCCTAATGAGTATACCTGTATACTCACCCTACGTATATAAATTGATTTTAGGTTTTCAGGAAGACATCTGGGATCGTGCGGGACCATACTAGCTTAGAAGTAGGGATAGTTTTTGTTGTTTTTTTTCTTTTTCTGGTACTTTCCTTTGGGGTTTTCTTGTCATTTTGTGGAATCTACTTTTTGACATGCATATGAGAATGGTTTGATTTTGGCTTCACTTTTACCTTCAGTTTTTGTGTTGTTGGGATTTACTATATTATCTCTCGATATTATTTAAAAAAGGGGAAATTACTTCCATTTTCTGTGTGATTTTATTCCCTTGGTTCTAGTCACCACTTTGGGGCCTATTGAAGGTGGGTCTCGGGGGTCATTATCTCTCCTTCAACTAGAAGAAGGAAGGGTCTGGAAATCTGTTATCTCTTCTCTCATCTTGGTGAAGGTGGGTCGTGAAATATTCTATATGGAACATATCCAATTCTTAGATAAAATGGATATTATTTCCACTTAAGGATGGATTTTATAGACACGTGAAGTGGTAAAACTTTGTTATGTTGTGTGGTGGGTCAACAGGATACTCTATATGAGATATTTTATTATTCATAACCTAATTCAGCTTCCACAATATGGTTATAATTTGATCATCTCCAACTTCATATCTAACTATGAAAAAATTATCTTTCATAGGAGGGTAATCTCAACATTAAGTACATTCAATTATATGGTTCACAATCATTTCATTAGGTGTAATTTTAGAAAAATTACATTCACTAGTTGAGATAATAGCATTTTGGAACATAATGTTTTATCCCAAAAAAAGTGATACACATAACATTAAATGAGAAATTCATTAATCTCTAATATCATAATAATTAACATGTTTTATTTGGGGTAATATTTATTTTCAAATCCATCCTAATGTATTTGAATGATAAAGTGAATTATCCTAAGAATACCCCCCTTGAATATCAAATCAGGTGCCCAGTAAGGCTTGTTTTCATCACTAGATGATAATTATGTCCAGAAAAATATGAACTTTTTATAATTATTTCCCCAAGTTACATATATTCTAGAACCATGTACACTTTTCATATCCATAGAATGATGTTTTTATAAAAAACACATAATATCTTCATTACCAAGACATTAGCATGTTCTTCTATGTTTACACCTAATGACTATGAGAATGTTATATTCCCTAATATATGATCTCTTAAATCTAGTTCCCAAAGTTTATAATAAAATTTCCTATGATACCAACTATAACTACCATGATCCCAGTAGCTTGGTGTTGGTGGTTACATTATTACAATTGAACTAGATGCAAGAAATGTCATCTCCAATTATCAAATAGTTTAGTAATCTTGGTAAACTATGAACATAATTGTAATTAAAATTACATTTTCAAAAATAAAATACATAGTGAATTATATTTTATATCTACATTATTCCCCTTATCATATCTATACACATTATCATAAAACACAACCTAATATCCAAGGAAAATTAAACATATGAAATGGGTTAGTTTAGATGCTCAGTAAGGGTTTGTGTACAATGGAAGCTATGAAACAATAAGGATTAATCAATATGGAATGGTAAATAAATGAAACACATCCCATTTAATAAGTATAATAATCATAATATAGTGTCAATAAATGATGATCAAAGAGTGCAATATAAATAATCACATGAGGTTGAAACATAACCATGTATATTCTAACTAATCAGATAATCACATTGAATATCGAGGAATAAATTAATAGTGACAAAATTCATAATTCCAAACATCTTAAACATACCGTTAAAGTCATAGGACATGACTTCTTACCACCAAGGCCTCATTCCAAGATATATTATATAAACAGGTAAGGCCTCAACCAAATACCAATGGTAATTTTTCTCAAGATACCCTCTGATTCATCGAGGGGATAAGTAATTCTTGGCCCCAACCCTCAGATAATAAGTCCAATGCATTCCTTATATGAAAGAGGTGAAATATTTTTAATAGAAGATTTCATATTGACAAACGAACATATGAAAATTTTAATACCTACACCAATCAATAAACAAAATCATAATCCATCTAGAGTAATATAGTGAATAGTAATAAAATTATACATCCCTAGTCAGGTTAATCATAAAATATATAGAGAAATAATAATTATTGGATCAATACAGTATATACATTGTGTATCATAAGTATAATAAATATTTGATGTTGTTGATGAATATAAATACCATAAAAATTTCATTACAACCAATTTTGATGAATGTAACCTTTTAAAATTATAAATATTTTCAAAAAATAAATGTTCATAAAATATTTTTAAATTACTTTTTATTTAAAATAACATTCTAAAACATGTAAAATAATCTTTAAAATTTTAAGTGGTAATGATGATAAATAAAAAATTTCTTGAAGTAAACATAAAAATAAGGATTAATTTTACATTTTCAGTACATGGAAAATGACCCTTGTTTTGAAAATGACATGAATATTTATTTCAATAAAATGAAAATAGTAAAATGGGTAAAAATTACTTTATGAAATCATTTTATAAAGGATAAAAAAATTTATAATATTTATATATAACCTGGATTTTATTAAAAAGGATTTTGGACCAAATAGATAAATAATGTCAGATTTTAATGAATACATTTTTTGAATCATTTTAAGCACCAAAGAATGTTAAAATGGTAACATTACATGAAATATTTCATTAATAAACAAAGGCTACGAAAATATATTGATTTATATATCTCTCAAATGATTTCTCCATGGGATACTTAAAGAGACATCCCTGAATAATGATGGGATTGTGAAATAAACTCTTACCATATTGGTCGCTTTTGAATCATAAACCCCTTGAAAGAAATAAAATAAAATTTAAATTTAATTTCCATGAATGTAAATATATTAGTTCTATTTCATATACAAAGGGGTGTTATTTACACCGCACAATTTAATATGTGGTGAATATGGAGTATGTCTCGCAGATTTAAAAGTGAGACATGAAACCCATACCACTTGTTCAAATCACTTTGTATGTGTTTGAGACTCCCATATAAAAAATATAGTTTTATTAAAAATATTTTAATAGACCACACTCATATATTTCATAGCATATATTATTTATTTATAATCTTTTATCACTTTTTTATTTTCAATTCTTTATTAAAATTATTTTTTCAGTTGATAATTGCATCATTTTTCATGAATGCTTTGTTCAGTAATCTTGGTACTTTAATTTTATCAATATTACTTCATTTAAATAACATTAAGGATGAAATAAATATTAAATATATTTATTATATATTTATTTATAGTAATATATAAAATTTAGAGATAGAAAATGGTTACACTATTCATGGAGATGGTAGGTCGTACATATGCATGAAACTTGTTTCCATTTATCTCAATAGATGGAATGATATGAAAATAAATATGAATAAACCTTTAAATAATAATTATTTTTTAGTATATATCATTTATATTAAAAAAACTCATCCTTATTACCATCTATAAAAATAAAATATAAAAAAATTTCACATCGTCATGTAGAAGCAGTAGTTCACATGTATGCACGAGTGACGTTATTATTTTCTAATGGATTATAAGGTAATAATTTATATGTGATACTATATTTAAAAAACTATTTTAATATCCAAAATATATCATATATTCATTAATAGTTATCATTAATATATTCTATCTAAAGCATAATTGAAAAATGAGTCACATCACTTCATGACGTGGTAGTCTTCCAAACACATGAGAGACATTATTGTATCACTCAATAAATTAAAATTAATAATGTAGATGTGATAAGATACTTAAAAAATTACAATAATAACATAAATATCATATAAATGTCTTAAATCCATCATTCCATCAATCCTTGAATGGTGGTTATGGGAATGATCTATAACAGTTCGTGAGGCCGTAGTTTGTTGTACACACAATTGACGGTTTCATTTTCCATTTAATGGAAGTGGATATAAATATAGGTTATTATATAAACCTAATAATTTCTAATCATATAGTTTATATTTTTTTAATATTTAATGTTAGTCGTAATTAATTATATTTAATTATAAGAAGATGTAAAATGAAAATTAAAAGTTAAAAACATTACCTCTTCTTCGAGCAACCCATTTTGGTTTAACTTAAAGCCATACTTGATTGGATTTATTATCTAAAAAATTAATATATGAAGAGGATAGATATTTAATTAATATATTTTATAGGTTTACGTATAACCAAATGGATATGATAGTTTCAATATCGGATGAGAGGGGGTGGCCTTTTATAAGTAGGGGAGAGGACAAACATAGTATTTTTTAAAATAATCAATCACATACACATTTTTATCCTTCCAAAATAAAAAATGGGTCATTAATAATATATATATATATATATATATATATATTAGGGTATAAATATGGCCATACAGTGGATTTTGGATAAGTGGGTATGTCATTTTAACCCTTATGATTTTATTTTAATGCCCTGGAAAATCCATCTTTATCTTAATCACAGTAATTATTTTTAATTTTTTTAATCTTCATAATTTTCAAAAACATTAAGATAAACTTATTATATAATAAAAATTATTCATATTCCGAATTTTTAATCCAATTTTCTAAAATAAATTCAAATAAGTTAAAGAATCTAATTTGAAAGTATACCCACATACGTGATGAGAAAACAGGTTTCGAAAGAGAAAATTCACTTTGGTATAGAATGTTTTAATATGAAATTCAGTAATAAATTGAATCCAATAATCAAAAATAGTTATATTTTAACATAATATAATAAATTTTAATTTAAACTTACTTTTAAATAAAATTTAACATTATAGATAATTAAAATGGAAATTCATTTTACAAATTAAAACTCAATTTTTTTATAATTTAGAAAAAAATTAATATTTTCATAAAATTATTAAAAAATCAAAAAAAAATTTAAATATATATTTATTAAATCAATTTTATATTTTCCAAAAAATAAACAAATTTTAATAATTAATTTTATATTATGTGCACAAAGCATGACAATTCTGTAATTCAAAAAAATATTATTTTCTTAAAAACATTTCCTTCTTTTTAAAATGGATATTATTTTATTTATAATCAATAAAAAACTATTTAATTTATTTTATATAATTTTAAATCATATAATTTCTATAATTTAGTTAGTTCTATTCATTCCCACCAACTTTATAACTATGTTATAATGGTTATGTTTAAGAAATAATATTTTAATAGAGTGTTGTTTTTCATTGAAACATTGTGTTGCATGCATAAAAAGATATCAAAGAGGTTGAGTTTATTTAAAATTAAATATATAAAATATTATTGGGGAGTTTTATTTTTTTCTATTTTTTGTGTTTTTTGTCATACATGCGATCAAACAAGATGTTCCTATTTTAAAATATATGAGTTCTATAATCTACCCCATAAAATAAACCATGTCCTCAAAATTTAATATTGATCTCAATAATCCAAAGTTTATCATTTCAAAATTTTCAAATTTATATCCCATATCATAAAATGGGTTAATAAAAAGTATTCTTCATAAAATAGAATGGGATGTATGATGTTCATATGTAATAATCACATTACAAGGTTTCCAATTAGAAAAACATAGGTGGGAAGTGAAGATATGGATATGGAAGATAAGTGGAATGATCCATTAATGATAGAGAGTGATAAAGTTCAATTCTGACAGTTATTGTGTTCTGGGAGAGATGAGAGGAGGGGTGTGGTTTGGGACTGGTGTGGGAGTGTGATTTCGGCCTTTACTGCATATTTTGGGTATGAAACTTCACATCTAGAAGAGGAAAGATCAATACTCATAGGGTTATTTCTTTTCTATCAGAGGAATAGTGTTATTTCTCAAGACGAGACTGATTCTTCGATCCTTCATGGTGCTCTACCTAGTAAAGGAAGTATTACTTGGTGAATATCCTACATGGTTAGGAAATTTCATACCCTTCATAATAATTTTAGTCTGATGAATACTTGGAGTGAGGGGAACAAAGTTGTAGGTCGCCCTGCTTCTATGTCACAGTCGGGCTCCAACGTCACTTGCCTCCCATCGATCAATTTCTTGATGCTTAAGGGGGTTAACTTAATTAGAGGTGATTATCTAGGACTAAATTACTTTAGGACTCCCTAGGTTATGTGCACTCTTAATGTTCATGTTTTTTAGGTGTGTTTCTTGTATTTGTCTCTTGTTTCTAGGTGCTTATTTCCTTGAATTTCATTTTAATAAAAATTTGATGTCGGATGGATAGAGTTGAGGAATTATTTTTTTATACAATAAGAACATATGAAAATGTAATTACTTGATATCTTTCCATTTTGTAGGCATAATTTTATACATTGGTTGTTCTTATATCAATTACTACATCATTTCTTACTCCATTAAATGAATATCCAAAATGAATTTTTATTCCTGGAGAACATTTATTATATCACTATAATTCTAAGTCATTCCTCCTATCTCAAGATATTTTCTAGAACCATAATTATTAGAACACATTTTCCAATAACACCAAATATTAATATTAACCTATTATATATATATATATTTAACCTTATGATTCATCCATCCTATTCCTCTCCATATTCAAAGAAAATATTTTAGATGGTAGGTCACTAAATAAACAGTATATTCCTAAAAAAAGTGGATCTAAATGTCTCATTAAAAATACATGTATACAAATATAACTATAAAACTTTTTTGAAAACATGTTTTCTTCCAAAAATAGAATAACATTTCATCAAAAAATTTCTATATATCCAAACATATAGTAAACTCCAACAAAGATAACATAAACCAAAAAATAAAAAATTAATTCTATTTTCACTAATACTATCCCATAAAAACTATTTATTATTATTATATATAAATATGGAAAATAATATGGGTTATATTCTCTTAATAATTTATTTTTAAAAACATATCAACTTTAAATTTAATCACTTGTCTTAGTACCATTCAACACATGGTTTTAAATCCAAAATGAAATACTACTACAGTAAAATCATTATAAGTTTCATGATTATTATAACGATAATATCATCAATAAAATAATTTTAAAACATATATATTGGATGAAAATATACATGAACATTAATCAAATCACTTTAGCTATATCAATATCATAAGGTTTACATTGATCCCTAAGCTTAACATGTGGTATATTCTATTGAAGCTTTGGACATTAGTTGGAATAGTTCCCAATATCTTTATAGTTAAAGCACTATAATTTTATGGATTATACCTTACCCTTGAATTCATTAGTATGGTGGTAATTTCCTCCATAGTTTAAGAAGATTAATTTTCATTTTAGGCATATACCAGGGTGTTTATTTCTAAAAGTATGACTTGTGTGGATATCTTTCATTAGCTTCTTCCTTTTATCCATTTTTACTCTCTCATAATCTTCTTCTCTTAATTACATTCAAATCCATAATACATGGATAATTATTTATATTCCTTTATAGGACGTTCTATTATGAACTCATATGATGATAATGTTGGGCAGAATAATTCCATTCAAAATATTATCTTAATCCAATCAAATAAACTGTTGGTCTTACTATTTTAATTATGTACTTATTTGGAAAAATTATTTTTGAAAATAGTAATGTTTGATTTATACATATAAACATTTTCCGCTTATTTCTATGTTATAATCAAGAAATTTATTTCCATATCTTCTCATAGTTCATGAGGAAAATATTATACCAAGTGTAGTACCCTGAAATCCTTTCATCCCATGTTTTATATTTTTTCATTATCCTTAGTGTTTTGAGACAATAAACACCATTAGTTTGAATATTTTGAGTGATGATAAAAATTTATGATAATTTTATACTATTGACTACTTCATAGAGTGTAAAAACACTCTATAGGGAACTTATCCATTTCTTAGATAAAATATATTTTCATTCCAATGGAATGACAGGGTTTTCTCCTTCCTAAAGTTGTTTAACATTGTTAAACCACATAGTGGATCAGCAAGCTTCCCTATATGGGAATGATAATTACTCATAACTTGAGTCATCTTACCAAATATGATTATAATTTGATCAGATTCAATTGAAACTCCAACTCATACTACAATATCGTTCCTAGGAGTGAAATCCCAATACCGAGTATGTACATTGATATAGATCACATTCCATCAGTTAGGTGCCATTTTTAATCAATGTCATATAGTAGAATACATCATAACAATATGAATATAAATGTATAATATGAAAATTAGTGAATAACACAACATAAATTGAAATATTTTTGCATAGATAATCTCATAATCATATACAATGTTTCTTTGGGGATATTTTTATTTTCAAATGATTCATAATGGTTTGTAAATAATATGTGAATTATCCTGTGAATACCCCCTAGTAGTGTCAATTCAGGTTCACATTAAAACCCATTGTCATGAAAAAGATGATGATTTGGTCAAGCCCAATGTTCCATTTTAAATGTTACTAACCCTTGGTATATATGTTCTAGAATAATGTCCCTATAGAGTATATATACATGGATTTATTTCATGGATAACCATACAGTAACCTCTATACTGAAAAAATAGTTTTTTCTATAATTATCCTCAATATATATCATATGGATATGTTCCATAATATAGTTTTCTCATAAACCTATTTCACATTGTTTCTACTAAAAAATCCTTCGATACCATCATTAGTGACCTCAACCCCAGTATCCTAGAGCTTGTAGTTACTTTATTAGATTGGAAAAAGATAAAAAATCACTTCTCAAAGGATACAGTAGTTTAGTTGTCTTAGAAAAACTATATACAAACTTTAAATTCACATTACATTTTAAAACATAAAATACAAAAATAATTTTCTTTGAGATCTCCATTATTCCCCATAGTGTATCCCTACACATTAATCAAAAAACACTTCATGGTATCCTAGAGAATATAAAACAAGTGAAATGGGTGAGATCAGATTATCTGTAAGGGTATACATAAAACACAACATATTAATAAATAAATAATAATAAATATGAAAATTTAAATAAATGAATCTCATTAAAAAAATAAATATCTTGATCATAATATATCACGAGTAAATGATGATCATATAATTCTTTATAAATAATCACAAGATATTGAAACATAACCACTGATAATTTAACTAATTGAATAATCATATGGAATATCAATAAATGAATTCATAATGTTGAAATTCATAATAAGAAAATTACTAAAAATATAATCATTCCCTCATTCCAATACTTAGTTTCGTCATTTATTTTTTCCAAGACATCTTATATAAATGGGTAAGACCCCAACCAAATACCCAAGCTATTTTTTCTCATGATACAAACTGATGCATAAAGGGGCTATATAATTTGGTGAACCAATCATCATTTAATATGTCTACACCATTCCACATATGAAATGGGAGAAAAAAATTTCCTCATACACATTAATAATGAAATACTAACAAAATACATGTTAAGACAGACCTAAATCAATAAACATAATCCTTAAACAACCAGAGTAATTTGGTGAATGGTAATAAAATTATAAATTTTGTGTAAAACTAATAGTTAGATATCTAAATAAATATTAATTATGGAATCAATACATCATATACCTAGTGTATTATATATAAAATAATAGATTTATTCCATTTATGAATAAAAATACCATAAAAATTCTAGGAAAAATATTTTTGAGAAAAAACAACCTTTTCACTTTGAAAATATTTATAAAACTAAAAGTTAACTAACTTTTTTAAAAATAATTTTCACTGAAAATAAAAATCTATAACATATAAAATAATTATTAAATAATTTATTGGTTATGATGGTGGAAAATTATTTTCATTTCATACACATTAAAAATAATATTCCTTTCACATTTTTTTGTAAAATACAAACATGACTTGTTTTGAAAATCAAATGAATATTACATTGATTTTTTATATATATTAAAAATTAGTAATAATATATTTAATAAATAATTTTGAAATGGTTAAAAATATTTTGGATTTTTTAAAGAAATGGATTTTTATTATAAAGGATTTTTGACTGAAGCGAGAAATAAAGTCGGATTTTCTTAAAAAATATTTCTCAGTCATTCTATGTACTAAAGAGTGGAACAATTGAAATATTATGTGGAAAAATAAAATAATAAAATGAGGGGAAGAAAATATATATATATTAATATATACGTATCAACTAATTCTTCTAAGGGAGTCTTAAACAAAAAAAATCTTGAATATTGATGAGATTCTAAAATTAACACTTACCACTTTTGAAACTTTGGAATCATAATCCTCATGATAAAAATAAATTGAAGTGATAATTTAAATAAAATTAATAAGAATATATAAATTTATTAACATATCAAAAGGGGTATTATATACACCACATAATGTAATAGTTGGTGAATATGGTGTATCTCTCAAGGAAGTAAAATTTAGATGAGAAACCCTAACCACTTGTTTGACTTCCACAAAATGTGTCAAAAAACTCATGTATAATAAATATTGGTTTATTAAAAATAAAAAAACATAACCATAATTATATGTATCATACCATATTTAATTTACTTATATTCTTTTATCACTCATTTTTTGTAAATCATTGTTAAAATCATTATTTTAGGGCATAATTTCTTTGTTTTTCATGTATATTTTAGATCAAAATTGGTGGGGTTTTTTCTATATCGATGTTTGAATATGAGGCATCGATGGTCGGTGGGTACTCGCCCATGATAACTGACGAAGGAGATGAAGTTGATGGTGAGGTGGTTCGATGTCTGGGGTGTAGCTCGAGGAGGCTCACTGATCGAGGATCTGAGTCCTGAGGCATTTCATCATGGAAGTTTGAATTTTGAATCAAATGTGTATTTCGTTTTAGCAGTTCTTTGAATTTGGGGTTTTGGTAATCTCATTTTGGTCCGGTTTCCGCTCACCCAAAAAGCGGATTTTAAAAATTAAATAAAAATTTATTTTTCAGTCAGTATAATTTGATCATGGTTACATCATGTAATTAATTTTAACCATTATATAAATATAATATATATTTATTATATATTTATTTATATTAATCTATAATATTTGGTTATAGGAAAAGGGGGGAATTTTTTTTCCTGAATGGCCCGAAGGCCTTCTTTTTTTTTATTATAGATAATCCCCCTTTTAATGGTTAAAGGGGAACTCGTACATGACCCATAGGCCCAAGGCCCGACAAACCCACAATACATGACCCGAAGGCTCAGAGGCATACCATGCCCAATACATAACCCGTAGACCCAGCCCACTTGAAATCCCCTCCCCATATTTCCGTGTCATTTATCACCTAGCTCCCACATTGCATTGTTGATCGGATAGCATTGCCCCGTACAAAGCTGCATGGTGCTTGGTCCTGATGGCGGCTGCCATACCCTCTCATTCTTCCAATCTGGTTAGCTCTGCATCTGGTGGATGCTACTCATGTTTCTCTGAACCTCTTCTGGGTCATGTTCTGTGTGAACTGGGCTACTTCATGGTCTACGTGACCTGAAGGCCCTGTGGCCCAAAGGCCTGTGATGACTCGAAGGCCCTGGAGACCCGTAGGCCCAAACCGATGGCTCAAAGGCCCCAATCGGGTGAATAGTTCCAGCTACTACAGTACCGAACAGTGACCGCTACAGTACCAAACAGTGACTGCTACAGTACCCCCGGAAATTCTCCTCCACTCGGTATTGAACCCGGTTCTCTCGGATGCGAAGCAGGAACCCTTATAGGAAATAGATTACACCATTCATAGAGATAGTTTGTCTTATATACAGATCAACGTTGTTACCATTTTACTCAAAAGATGGAATGAAAGAAACATAAATAATAATTAAAAATTAATATACAATTATAATTTTATATATAATTTATCATAATAAAATACATCCTTATTACAATCCATGTAAAAATAATGTGAAAAAGTTCTGCAATGCTATGTGAAGGTGGTAGTCTACATGTACACATGAGAAATATTATTATTTTCAAATTTATTGGAAGGAAAGTAGTTATATGTGATATTACATTTAAAAAATATATTTTTTGATCATATATATTTCATATATTCATTAGATTTAATCCATACCACCTCCTATTTAAATAGTGAGTGAAAATGAATCACATTGATTCACAAGGTGGTAGTCCATCGTACAGACGAGCGACATTATCATTTCCCTATGGGAATCGAAAGTATGAAAGTATATATGAAATTAAAATTACATAAATATAATAGTATCATAAATATAATATCTATTTGTTAAATCAATCATTTCATCTATCCTTGAATGGTTCTGATAAAAAATGAACTATATCGATTCATGAGGTGGTAGTTCACTGTATAAATTATCAACTGTTTTGTTTTCCATTTTAAGAAACTGGATATGCTTATAGGTTATAAAATTAAAATAATAAAATCTATTTACATATTAGATAATATTTTTTTTTATTTTGAAATTATTTAAAGGAGTTACAAGAAGAAATAAAATAGAAAATGAATAGTTAAAAACATTACCTCTTCATCGAAAAGAGATTTTAGGTTTAGCCTAATGAATTTTTGGATTAGATTTATTATTAAAAAAGGACTATAGTATTTTAGTATGGATATAATGAATATATGTATATAGTTATTTGGTTAACCAAAAATATTCAGGAGTGTAAAGAGGGTATGAAAGGGGTGGCTTTTAAAAGCGGGGGAGAGGACAAACATGTTATTATTGAAAAGAGTCATTTATAACCACGTTTTTATCTTTTCTAAAGCCTAAAATATGGTTCATCATAGAACCATTGAGATTAAAGGGTCCAAATTGTTCTATAAAATGGGTTTTTGACAATTTGTTATGTCATTTTAACATTTATCTTTTTAGTTTAACACTCTAGAAAAACCATTTTTACCTTAATCATGGTAATTAGTTTTTAATTTTTTTACAATTTATAGAGGTAAAAAATAATTTTACCTTATTAGATAATGTAAATTGTGATTTTTAAAAATGTTAAGAATATTTTTTAAAATTCAACTCAATAAAGTTCTATAATCCAAATAAAAATTATACCCGCAAACATGATGAGAAAACAGGTTTCCAAACAGAACATTCACATAACTATAGAATGTTTTAATACTAAAATTAAAATGATTTAATTTGAAAAAAAATTGTAAAATTATAATATAATTGATAAAAATTTAATTTAAACCCAATTTAAAATGTAATTTAACTTTATAAATAATTTAAATGAAAAGGAAATTTTAAATTAAAATTTTATATTTTTCATTATTCACAAAAAATAAACATTTCATAAAATTATCAGGACATCCCCCAATGATAATTTTGAAATATAAATTTCAAAAATGTTGTGTATTTTTTAAATAAATTTTCTAAATTTGTTAAATATTTATTTGAAATTATGTGCGAAATTCAATATTAAACCTCAATTCAAAAAAATACAGTTTTCAAAATACATTTCTTTATTTTTTAAATTATTATTATTTTATTTTAATAAATATATATCCATTAACTTTATTTTATATATTTTTAATCCATATCATTTCCATAATTCATTTATTCATATTCATACCCTCTGACATAACATTTATGTTATAATAGTCATTTTTTAAAAAAAATATTTTAATACAGTGTTGTGTTTTTTTAAACCTGTTGTTGTGTGCATAGAAATATATCAAAGAAATTGAATTTGTTAAAATATAAATATATCATAATGTACCAGGGTATTATATATTATGATAGTCTTGGTTTTATAGGTCATAATTTCTATCAAAGATGATTTTCCTATTTTAAAATATTAGGGTGTTGAAATCAATGTTAACAAGAGATCCAATGTTAAAGAGATGCGGATAAAAGTGTGTAATTTACCCAAATTTCTTCCCAATCCATGATTATTTCAGTTTTTTTATCCATTAATGTACTTTTCCTTGATGAATTCATAATATTATTATTATCATTAAGGATAATATTATTTATATCACCAACTTTTATGCATTTAATTTTGATATCTTACTTTATGATTTCATCCCTAAAAGTGATTTTGTAGTATAAATTTGAATTTATTTAAACCTTCCTATTGAGATGAGAGATGATAATATTTTCAACAGGATTTTTTTGATGATTTTCCAACTCCATTTCCAAGACGACATGGTATCTATCCATATAATTGAAGTTTTACTTTCTCTATACAAATATGCCGATGGTGAATTCTGTGTTATCTAAGACCTCTTGAACAATTATCCCACAATACGAATAAATAGCTTAAGAATTATTGAATATTAAATATAACTGACACTATCCTTTTTAGTAATGAACAATATGAGGATATGATGATGATAAATATTATTTTTTTATGAGAGTCTCATATTGAACTACCACCCACTGATCAAGAGCTCAGAAGTTGAAAAAGCACTGATCCAATATTCTAAACATAATCTGATTCTCTAACTTCATATTCATAATGTATCGATCTCGATGAAGATTTAATTATACCAGATCATTATGTTATAAAAATTCCTTAAATTATCTACTATAAATAATTTTATATATTCATATTATTCTTTTATGGGTCTCTATGACTATATTAAAGTCACATGAGAGCTCCCATGGATCTTGTATATCCTATTTGAGACTCCTAATTTGCACCTAGTGGTCTCTTCTCCCATAATAATTTGAGATATCATAAAAAGGGTAGAAATTTTTACATTCTTTTATTACTATAATAGAAATAATCTGTTTCTTCCCAATCTAGGATTATTTCAGTTTTTTTCTCCATTAAGGGGGTGTTTATTTAAAATAACTCTATTGATGGTGTTAAAAGTGTCATGTTTTTTATTCCAAGACAATTTTAATATAGAATATTAATTTCTTATCATGTTTGGATTTTAATTTCCTAGTAATAAAGGGTAAATTCATATAACCAACTTATTCCCTCAATACCTTCTTAGTTTTTAGAGGTTGTTGTGTTATATTGGCCTTTAATGGTGAATAAAACTCATTGGAGATACCTTCAAGACATTCTCATTTTCTTTTAGTATCCACTTTGGTAAAGGATAAATTGGATTATCCTAATTTAGGATGATATTCCTCTAATAATAAGGGGTAGGGATCTTGGCATTTTTCATAATTGTAAGGGATTGCATCCATCATCTCCATGAATGCCTCATGGTTTCCATCCTTGTTAGGCTCCTTTTCAATTTTCTCGTGGGAGGCCCTAATGTCTATTAAAGAAATTAAATACCCTAGTTTTCTTCATGGTATTAATATTAGAATTAATAAAATATGTTACTCATTACAATAAGTTATTTACATGGAATAAATAGCAGATTAATTATGTAGTAAGTATAGGAATATTACTTTTATTGGACAATCAAAGTATATCTCATGGTGTTTTTGAAGAAATCGATCAAATTAGTATAATGTGTTAATTAATAATCCATATTACTTATGTTTTTTGAGATACCTAGCTTGAGATACATCATAAATTGATATCCTTATTACATAATCCAAAATTTTCATAACTCATCTGGGGTGTTTTGTTATGTTGTTGAAAATATTATCAATTAGATGACAACAATGATGGTATTTTCCCCCATTTTGATGAGTAAATACTTTAATACCGTGATTGAATTAGTCTATAGAAATTCATTCCTAATATTAATGGATTTACATGACATGTTTCTAGCAACATGGACGAATGACATGTGTTTTACTCATCCACAAGATGATTTACATGTGATGTATTCATCAGCCTTGCTGAAATTTTTCAAATAACCAGGAATGATGACTTGTTCTTTACTAGATTGACATCGTTATTTTTTTAATCATCACATAATGTCAGATATAGAGGTATTAAATTAGTCTAAATATAATATATATGGTATATCTTTTGGTATAAATTTTTATATAGAGATATGTGTATATTTAATGGAGATCACACCAGAACCCATAATATTTTGTATAGATATGAAGCTTTACTAGAATATGATCTTTTCTTATATCTATAAATATTGATTTTATATTTTTTTCACCGCCATTAAGTCCCATAGGGTCACACTATCATTTTGATATATATTTTATTTTGGTTGTTGTTTTTTTTCTAAAATGAAGAGTGTTTGATGAAACCCTACCTAAAAGGAAGTTTGGATGTTTTCACTAAGAGCTATGAGTTTTCATTTTGTCTTTATTGGTCTTAGGGCGTGTGGTATTGTTTGGATATTAAATAAGAAATTTTTTCATGTTTTCTATGACTCATGTATTTTTTAGTTCCAACATATCTATAATATAATTCCATTGATTACATCACACTAATATTCATCACACTGATCTCATACATTCGCTAATTTGTTCATATGATTTTTCTTTTCGTTATAAATCAATTATGAAAGGATTAATAATATATTTCATTTACATTGAATGGTTCGAATTGATTACTCCATCTAGATGTAATTTATACCACAAATAAATTTCTTATAAAATGTTCATTTCATTAAATGGATAGCATAGAATATCGTTATAAGGAGTGATGTGATAATTCCTATTGTGGCCAGTGAATGATAATCAATTTCATAGAATTATTTATGTTTCTCTCTTCTTTTGTTTTATTTTCATTCATAATATTACTTATTGGCATAAGAACCCTTATCTGTGTAAAATAATACTCATTATATGATCATTAAATATATTTATTATGTAAATGTCTCATAGGAAGGAGGCTTTTATTATACAAATACGGAGATTTACATCAATAATTATCCTTTATCCGGAGAATGATAAAGGTCAATGGTTATGATAAATATATTAAAATGTTTTATGTTATTTATATTTCATGCATATTAATAATTATTCTATGACAGATCAAACAAATATTGGTTTCTTTTTGCTATTATTTTTATAAGATAAACTCCAAAAATTCCATCACTTAGAAATGTGTGTCATCACATATTTGAGCACTAAATGTTATAATGAAAAATTCATTTTATTTTCATTTTAAATATTTTTAAATTTAATATATTATAAACTATTAAAATGTTTTATGGGTTTTCTACTAATGATAGCATGACACCATCTACATATAATTACTGAGAGGCTTTCATGCATGATAATTTTTTTTAGTTTGTATAAGAACATTTAATGTAATATAATGGGAGAGAATATGTGGTTTTATTTTATTAATCTCATTTAATAAATTTCCCCAAGTATTCATTGAGTAGTATTAAGTGGTATTTTTACCTAGTATATATGGGATCATTTTAACATTATATCAACTTTGGGTCAAAGAAATTATGGGATACCCAAATACACACACAAGTCAGGGTTATAATTTTAGTGTACATCACTAAATGTTGGTATATAAATTAATTTATTAATATATATAAATTTATTAATAAATGTATACGATAAATTTTTAAATTTTATTGTAGACCTTGGTTATAAAAAATATTATATTTAGAAGAGTATAGTCACGAATATTACTTAAGGGTAGATTATTTTGGAGAGAAAACAATATATCAAGTTTAGTATTTTTTCCCTTTTTAAAATAACATATTTTTATCTATTCATTTTAAATTGAATCATTTTTTACAAATATATATATACATTAATTATTTCATTCAGGATATTCATTCCAAGATATAGTTTGGGGATGATTATTTATTTCTCTAATCACATTTTGGTGATGTGCCACCACTAAGGGTGACTCTATGTTGTATTGGGGAAGGAAGAGTGATTGGTGTTGGTTCATGACTCATGTTGAGTAGTCACTATGTTACTAAAAAGATGTCATTATTTAGCTAAAAATGATCATTTTATATTTTTTTCCATTTCATTTCAATGTATGAGGATAGGATAAGATATTAGGGAGAGACTATAAGAATATTGAATAAATATTTGGAAGAGTAGAATCAACAGTATGAGAAGTAATTTCAATAAGAAAAGTAGTAGCCTAAGATGATGATGAGGTATATATAGTAACTTACACATAACTTAGGGATAAATTTACCACTAACTGATGGAGATGATCCTTCATTCATTAGTTAAATTATTAATGTTTTCTTTTTTTATAAAAATATTTGGTAATAAATGTTTTTTAATTTTTTTATGATTTTCTACAATTTTTAATTTTCTACCTCTTCATTTTGTTATTTTATAATTTCGAATTATTTGTTGAAAACAAGTAAATAAGTTAAAAATAATATTAGTTATATATTTAATTTTCTATTTACAATAGTATTGATGAAATATTTTTTTCCATTACTAATAAATGTCTATGAAAATATTTTAATCATATACAGTGTACATAAAAAATAATAATTTTTTGGAATTTCACATCAATCACAAATTATATAGTAAAATTAAATAATATATAAGACCCATAAAATTAATATTAACTCCAATAATGTTTTTGGTGAAATACTATTACTGATATTTATCTTTCAAAAAGTATTTTTATATAAATAACTCCAAAAAAATGATAATTTTTTAGTTCAATTCAATTATTTTCGGTCCTAATGTGATCAAATGTTTTATTGTGACCCAATTTAAATATTTTTTATTAATACGAGGGTGTATAATGTTCTTACCTAAAGATAAATGGTAAATTATTCAATATATGAAATAAAATTTTTAAGTGGGTTTCACAACATTTCAGTTGAGGTACACTCAGGGTGTTGTAAGTACATACCAAGATTTTTTTATAAAATAATTGGGAATGATTGCACCAATTATCATTCCATATATATAAAAATCTCTTAACCATGCTTATGCAAAGGTTATTTATTTACATTTTAATTTTTTAGGAGTCATCCATTTATCTTATTTTGATGAACAAGGATTATAATGTGATGAGTTTCATGATAGACAGTCTATGAATATATAATCAATACCATTATATTATTTGATATGACATTATCCAATTGAGATAGTCAACTAAATATTTTATTATTCATGATCCAATTTTTAGTAGGTGTAGCATATAATTGTATATAGACGTGGATTTGTTATTGGATGTTATGATTTTTATAGTTATTTTAAATTTACATACTTATTCCATATTTTGGTTTTGATGTCTTTCAATAAATTTTTTGTGACTCAACTAAATTTTCATAAGATGATATACATCCAGGAAAAGGAGTTGATTCAGAAGGATATGTAGGTTCTTTTGAATGTATAATGATTATTTATATTGAAACATATATGGAATATGTGTAACATAAAGGGATATTTTTTCCTTGATTCTATACTTTATTGATGATGTAACAACTTATTTAGATTATATAGGTATTTATTATATTGAGTAGAGTTCATAAGTTAAATTACCATTTATTACTCAAAATTTGGATAAATTAATTTGTATTATATTTTATAAGTCATATATCTAGTAATTCATACCTATGTAGTATCATATTAGATAATGGTATGATATAAAATGGAAAATGATATTCAAAACCTTTATGTTGTTAGGGTATTAATGAATCAATATGATATATGTTTTTTCATTAGTGTTTGACTACTATGTTTTAGATCCTTTGAACTATAATAACATTTTTCTAAGTATTTTAGAATATAATACAGAAATAGAAGATTTATAAATTCCCCCATTGAATAGATTCCTTATATTATGATAAAAACATTAATATTGGGTAAAATGTAATGTAACATCCCAACTCGGGTTCCACATACTGGTTCCCTAAGTCGGTCTTCTATGTGACCTCAGGCGCACCTCCCTGTATGCCAGAAGCTGAGGAAAAATAGTGAGGATCAAATTTTAGTCTTGGGGAGACTATACCCTTTTTTATTTAGTAAGATACCTAGAAAGTAAATAAACAATAACAACTGAATAAAAAAATGATATCATAATATATAAAAGATATACAATATATATTCCATGTCAATGCACATGTCTATTGTAAAAGTGATACTCAAAATAAAGACACTAATGACTCCCGAGTGGATTCTAAATTAATTATGATTCCCTTATCCATGATCCATCAATAAGTTATGTATCTAACACATGGATTTTTCCCTTATCCATTCCTGCAAACATGAAGTCGATTCGTTACTAATCCAGAAACTGGAGTAGGGTGTGACTGGAACTCAGTAGGCCACCACCAACGATATATAAAAAAAATATCCACTCAATAAAACTTTATGAATATGTATAAATAAATAAACCCAATGTATATATAAACATTTATCACATTATCATTTTTTTATTTAACAACACAAACCCCTCAGGTTCCCGAGGATACCTGAACCTCAATACCTGTTTTGGCCCATACGAAGTCTAATATAACCCCATGGGATATCATGTCCTATAGTTCTATAGTTACCCTTATATATCCCATGTCACGTATCATAATTCCATTACTATCATTCTATATTACTTATAATTTCTCATAATTACATTGATACCATTCTATATCGCATTTCATATACCAGAATACCCTTGTTACCATTCCAGATTAGATGTCATATCTCAATCCCATTAATTAACTCAACAATTAATTAATCTTCTTAACCACATTAATTAACATGAAAATTAATTAATCCTCTCAATAATATTAATTAATTCAATAATTAATTAATCATCTCAATTATATTAATCAACTAAACTATTAATTAATCATCTCAATCCCATTAATTAACTCCATAATTAATTAATCATCACAATCTTTCTAATTAGCTCAAAAATTAATAAATCATATCAATCCCATTAATTAAATTTAAATTAACTAATCATCTCAATCGTATTAATTAACTCCTAAAATAATTATTCATCTCAATCTCATTAATTAACTCAATAATTAATTAACAATATCAATATTATTATTTAACTCAATAATTAATTAATCTTATAAACATGATTACTAATTCATAAATCAGTTTAAAACATCAATACCCTTAATTAATTTACAAATTAATTAATCCAATTACACTATCCCAATAATCCCATAATTAATTCATCAATTAATTATTCAACTCACAGTCTCAATATCCTATAATTAATTCATCAATTATTTATTCAATTAAACAATCTCAATATCCCCTAATTAATTCTCAAATAATTAATCACTTGAAAAATATCAAAATCTTTTAATTAATTCAAAAATTAATTACACAAATCTATAGTCTCAATTAACTCCAATATCACAAATCCCTTAATTGATTAATTCACTAATTTAATTAATTTAATAAAGAACTCAATTGTTAAATTTTAAGTACTTATTATAAAATTGCATACACATAATTTTAACATATAATATGTGATTTAAATTATATACCACCTACCTATATTCACTGAAAAATGATCTCCCAATAGAAATCCCAAAATTTGAGCTGCCCAATGATGTAAAATGAGATCTGGATCTAAAATCCTAAACAAAGATCGATCAAATCAAGATCCTTCAATTCTAGATATTGATCCATAATCCCAAATCTATATCTAGTCAAAATATAATGATTGATCATTTCTGGGATGGGAGACGAAAGGAAGAGGAATACGAAACCAAGCAGGATGGGATTCAATTGCTAGGAGGGGTGATGTTCTTCGATCTGGGATTTTAATAATGAAGAATGGAGGTCAGATAAAATCAGAATCCCTCTAGGAGGCTCAGAAATTGAATGCAATTGGGTATGTGTTGATCTAGTGGGTTTTTGGGTATAAGATAGAGGATCTGAAAATATTTTAATAATTTTTTTGCGATTAAAATCCTATAGGCACAATTTGTTACTCAGGGTGCATAGTTTCTCTTAACTATGCGTCTTAACTATATGCCTCTTCTAGGGGGTGCATGGTTTCTACTAAGAGGTAACACAGTTATAAAAACCATCCTCTATCCATGAAAAACCCCTCTATCCAAGGATTCATGGTTTTCTGGTCTATGATGCATTGTTAAGTCAAACTATGCACCAACCGTGCACTTCCCTATTTTTTCTATTTTTTTCAAATTTTCAAATAAATTCACCCAATGTAAAACCCAGAAAAAATTATTCAACAACAGTAGAAAATAATAACTGAAATCAATCTTAAGAAATCATCATAAAAGTTCAGGGTTTTACAATATCCCCACCTTATAACAACTCATCCTTGAACTATACTCCCAATACTCTCTACGATTTCAAGTCAAAAATATTGTCCCACTGAGTCTTAATATTTGCTTCACCATCCAAAGTCTCTTCCAAAAAATAGCCATGTCACCAAGATACTTGAATACATAGAATGGTCTTTCCCTACAACACTTGTTCATTGTGATCAAACATTCTTATAGTATGCACATCCATGAACACATCAATCTCAATCTCAACATCATCTACATTGATTACATGAGAATGATTGGGGTGATACCATAGTTATTATGACACATGAAAAACATCATGCATAACACTACATTTCTATGGTAGAGCCAATCAGTGTTCCATCAGCCCGATTCTTTCCACAACCTCAAATGGTCTAATGAACTTGGGTGAAAACATTCCCTACCTCTATGTCCTACGATGACCCAAACTTAGAGACACCCAAAGGAAAACCCGACCACCCTATTTAAACTCTATGGGTCATCGATATTTATTAGCATACAAATTCTTTCTACTCTGATCCATAACCATATGCTTCTAAATCAACTGAACCTACTCTGATGTCTCCTACATGAGACTCAGTCCCAACAACTCTAACTCACTAGACTCTATCCTGTATAAAGGTGATCTTCATGGCCTACCATAAAGAGGCTCATATGGTTCCATCTGAATAATATCCTGATAACTATTGTTGTAAGAAAAATCCACCAAATCTAGGTGATTATTCTAAGATTCATCAAAGTATAGAACATAGTCTCACACCAAATTGTCAAGAACTTGTATAGTACGCTCTGACTACCCATTTTTTTGTGGGAGAAAATCTATAATCAACAGATCATATGTACCAAGTGTCTTTTGTAATCACATAGAGAAGTGTAAAGTAAAACATGAGTCATGGTATGAAACTATAGTCTATAGAACCTCGTATTGATGGACTATCTCTTGAAAATAAAAATCCCTCAGCTACTCCACTAAGAAAGTATCTCGTATAAGAAATTAATGTGTTACCTTCGTCAGTATGTCCACAATAAACCAAATAGCATAATTATTCAGAGGCACCCTCATGAGACCCACAACAATTTTCATAGTAACTTTATCCCACTTCCACTATAGAATGGGAAATGGTTGCAGAAAACCTCCAGGTCATTGATTCCCTTCCTTTACTAGCTAAAAGATGTAGAATTGTGTCATTAACCCTGAAATATCAGTTTTCATGCTCGTCCAGAAAAACAATCATCATATGTCACATTATATTTTGGTCACACCTGGATGTACCTCCCACTTTGATGAATTAAATTCTTACATTCATCCTATATACTCAATGGCATAACAACCCAATTATTGAAATAGATAATCTCATCCTCATCTATAAACTAGTCTGAAGTCATCTCCCCACCTTTAGGTATTTCTCTCAAAGATAAACATTTTGGATCATTATATTGTCTATATTTGATCGGTCTCATAATTGTATACTCTACTAAAACTAATACAAGAGTCATCTTCTCCTAATTCACCTGAACTAGCATGTGCATTTCAGCTAGTAGTGTCATCATCTTCTACACAACAATGGACTCCTGAACAGCCTGAGTTTGAGTTTTTATACTTAAATAATCAACATAACTATTCCCTTTTCTAGGTGTATATACTGGTTCAAAATCAAATTACTGCATATACTCAACACATATCCACTTTTTAAGTTTCAAATATTCTTGAGAAATTAATTACTTAAAGATATTTTGATTTGTAAACGCAATAAACTTCTCAGCTAACAGATAATGCTGCCAACACATCAAAGAAGAAACCACAATAGCCAACTAGAGGTCATGTGTATAATAATTCCATTCATATGGAAATAACTTTTTTTACCCATATGGACCAACTCTACTTCCCTACATCAATACTACCCCAATTCAAATCCTATAATTATCACAAAGCACAATGTACTCTTCACCTAGCTTGGGTCTGATCAAGATTGGTGTCGATGTTAACCACTTCTTTAGCTTCTGAAAATAATTATTGAATACTTCTGACAATTTGAACATTATCCCCTTCTTGGTCAATTTAAAAAGTTGTTATTCCATTTGAAAAAATCCTTGGATAAACCTATGATAATACCATCTAATCCCGAAAATATACGGATATGAAAAACATTCTTGTGATGCTCCCAAGGAACTACTACCTGAACCTCCACTCTGTCCACTGGCACACCTTCATCCGAGATGATGTGACCCAATATATGTACCTAATCAATTAACATTGACACTTAGTTAGCATGGCGTATAGTCAATACTCTCTCAGTGTACTGAGGATAATGTCAATATAATTTTCATGATCGTCATGAGTCTTAGAGTACACCATGATGTCATACACAAATACTACAACAAAATGATCCCGGTATGGATAGAAGATTTTGTTCATCAAGTCCATAAACAATGCTCGTTCCTTTGCCTACCCAAACAAAATAATGAAAAACTCATATAGGAAATACCTGATTCTGAAATTAGTCCTCAATACATCAAAATTTAGAACTCTCAACTAAATATATAATGATTTGATGTATATCTTGTAAAATATGTAATCTCTTATCAACTAGTCAAAAAAAGATTATCAATACGAAAAAGAGGATATTTATTCTTCATAGTCATCTAGGTCATATTCTGGTAATAAACACATAACTAAAAAATCGCATTATCCTTATTCATAAAAAACATAAGTGATCCACAAATTGATGTACTCAGATGGATAAACCACTTATTGTTTATCTCATATAGTTGATTATTGAGCTATTGAATATCTATAAATCCTATTCTGTATGGTGCAATAGAAACATGCTCCAACCTTGGAATTAGATCAATAGTAAATTCCACATCTCTCTCAGGTGGAAACCCAAAAAAGTATTCTGGAAACACATCCTGAAATCTATACATTACATTTAGAAATAAATCATACTCTAAACCTCCATCATCTAGTAGTAGACTAGAAACCTGACATGTGATCTCTCCCAGTTTCTGATGAATTGGCCCTGATCAGCCCTCTTGGATATCACACTCTCTATAATGAATGTACTTATCACTAATAGAAGATTTAAACATCAACCTCTTGTAGTAACAATTAATATTGTCTCGATAGGCTACTTTCTAGTCCATACCCATAATTAGTTTGAATCTTGACATGTAAAGATTATAAAGATCACACCTAAAATAATACTCACCAACTTTGAGAGAATATCCAATACCCAAGCATATGTCCCTAGATTGTACTCACAATTGTGTATCTATTGTTAACACTCTGATCATGAACTCCACTACCATACTCAATATTTTTACATATTTTTGAGAAATAATGGAATGAGATCCACCGATGTCAAATAAGTTTATAGCTAATATAGAAGATGCATGAATAGCACCTCTCACTATACAAAGTCTATCCTCACTATCAACAAGTATAGGCTGCACCACATGCATATTCTCTTCCCCTCTTCTATGTGATGTAGTTTTAGTCCCCTAAGATACACCACCCGGTTAATACAGGTGATCTTGCATAGAAGTACCACATCCACTACCTCTACCACCATGGAAAATATTACTCCAACTTCTAGCCAGATAATGTATAGAAGACCCCCTTTCTACACTCTGATTCTTTCCAACCACCCCATCATTACCCATCTACTCTGGGTTTTTTGCAAAACATTTATAGATGTCCCATCTTGTTGCAAGATCAGAACTCTACCTGTTGGTAAGGTACAATTTCTACAATAGTGACTTGACCTACCTCACTAGTGACACCACACTAGATAAAGGTCCTACAAAATTAGATTCCCCTTGACCACTCTATATTCCACTTCTCTAGAAAAAGTTATTATAATGATTCTTCATGATTTCAGAATGTGTACCTCCTAATTCTCTAGAAACATCCATTTTTTCTACACTAGATGCCTCTTAATAGTTACCTCAATTATGAGAGACAAATTTACCACTTCTGAAAACATCATGAGCCTGATGATTTTCACCTAGGACATAATTTCACACTGAATTCCTTCCTAAAATAATTTTACAAAGGTAGCTTCATCCACTGCTAGAGAAAATAACTGAAAATATATAAAGTGTCTAGTATAGTCCATTAGAAACATACTCCCCTAAGATAACCTCTTGAAATTAGGAACTCTTTCCAACCTCATCATCTATGGAAATACGTTCTCTATGAAACACTCCATGAAATCCTTCCATAACATACCATCATCCTGTCTAGTCAGAGACTGAACATACCAATAGTTATTTTCTAATTCTCATAGCATATAAGCATCCATCATGACCCTCTTCTTAACAGGAGTCTCCATATAGTCATTTATATTCTGGAAATAATCAATCTAGAACTTATCTCCCCCATGTCCACCCTTTCTATCAAAAGTTATAGTATTATACATATTAAACTCCCTCGTTAGGTCATAATTTCTCTTCTCAAACCATCCTAGGACTTTTTTCCTGAATTTAATGAACTGAGAAATGTTCTCCCAAAACTACTCTCCAACTTCCGGACACGGAACTACCAGTGCCTCCGGTTCTACAACTGGTGGAGCATCTCCGTCCATAACCTTTGGTCGTCTTATCAAAAAGTGTTTTTCTAGAAACCTAACTCTACAAAACAAAACAACAAGTACATTTTAAAATATTTCAATAAATTTACACATTTACGGGGAAAAATATTTCATTACAGTTCATTTCTCCAAACCCTTCCAAATGTTCAAAATTAAAAAACTATTAGTATCAATATCCATCCTAAACGAAGTTCTTGGTTAAAAAGGTTAAACACATTCTCATTATTCATTTTTCTCATTTTTATACAAATTTATTCCCATATTGGAGGATTTTATGATCATTATCTCTTAAACATCAAAAACCATTTCTTATGTTCAATTTCACAAGAAATGAAAAATAGTTCAAGTTTAACAACTTACCCAAAACTCATTTTCCATGCATGCTTGAAAATGATGCATGTCACAAAAAAACTCTTAGTTTTTTGAATGATGCATGCATACTCAAATATCATGCCTTACCGGGCCATGATTCAAATCTCATAAAATTCAACATCAATAATCTCATCACACACAAGTGCATCACCCAACATCAAATAAAATTCAAATGTAACAAAAAAATATCAATAACCATAATCCCACCCTGAGTACTTGCCTTTTACCCCCATACATGGGTTACATACTCCATTTCATGATCTCTTTACCAAGGACCAAATCATCATATTATCCAGTCTAAATTTACCAAATAGTAAGACCAAAGTAAATAAAAGAAAACAAATCTGATACCACTTTGTAATGTCCCGGCCTTGGTGCCCAGAACTGGTGCCCCAACCTGGTCTCCTACATGACCTCATACGCACCTCCTCATACTCTATATGATACCAACTAGTAGTGAGGGTCTAATATCTGTCATGGGGATACTATACCCTCCTTTTCAAATTAAAACACCGGGGGAGAATTAATAAATAATAACAATTGAATAAAAAAATGATATCATAACCAGAACAATATCAGTATAACAAGAAAACTAAAACTTGAAATACAATATCAAAACTAAGAAGTAGATATGCCATGTAAAAGTATGTGTCTAGTGTCAAAATATAACTTAAAATAAACACACTAAATAATCCCAAATGGTCTCCAAAAAACATCTAGTTTTGTCATCAATTATCCATCCCCAAATTAGTTATCCAACATAGGGCCTTTTCCATTACCCTCTCCTATAAAAAAGAAGTTTATTAGAGTACCTATCAGGCATCCTGAGTATGGTGTGATTAAAACTCATTAGGACCCCACCAATGATATCTAAAAAATATCTAGTAAATAATACTGTATTAATTTTTATAAATAAATAAACATAATGTATAACTATAAAGTAATCACATTGTCAATTATTCTTTATTTAACCAAATAAACCCTTTGGTTCCTGGGACACCTAAACCATAATACATGATTCAGCCCACACCAAAGCCTTATCTATCCCCAAGGGATATCACATCCTCTAATTCCATAGTTTCCATTCTATATCCCATATCACATCTCAGAATTCCACTATTACCATTCTAGATTAAATGTCATATCTTATAATTCCATTTTAAACATTATATATCTCATGTCATATCTCAAAATTCCATTGTTATTATTCTAGATTATATGTCATATCTCAATACCATTAATTAACTAAACAATTAATTAATCTTCTCAACTATATTAATTAATTGGAAAATTAATTAATGTTCTCAATCCTATTAATTATCTCAACATTTAATTAATGATATTAATCATATTAGTTAACTCAATAATTAATTAATCATCCCAATCTCATTAATTAACTCTACAACTAATTAATCATCTCAATCTTAGAAATTAACTCAATAATTAAATAATATTCTCAATCCAATTAATTAACTGAAAAATTAATTAATCATCTCAATTATATTAACTAACTCAAAAAAAATTAATCATCTCAATCTCATTAATTAACTCACTAATTAATTAATTATTTCAGCCCTATTAATTAAATCATAAATTAATTAATCATCTAAACATACTTACTAATTCATAAATTAAATCAATAAATAATTATCATTAAATAATTTCTTAATCAATTAATCAAAATATATCATCCTAATAATCCCATAATTAATTCATCAATTAATTATTCAACTCACAATCTTAATTTCCTCTAATTAATTAATCAATTAATTATTCAATTAAACAACCTCAATAACCCCTTATTAATTTCCCAATTAATTACTCACTTCAACAATCTCAATATTACTTAATTAATTCAAAAATTAATTACTCAAATCTATAATCTCAATTATCCCCAATATCACATATCCCTTAATTAATTAATTAAACAATTTAATAAAATTAATAAAAAAAAATAAATTTATAAAAATAAAATATAAATTTAATAATTACATAAACATAATTTCAATCAAGACTATGATATTTTAATTAAGGAACACATGCCTCAATTTGTATTTGAACAATTTCCCAATGAAAATCGCAAATATTTGAGCAGCATAATGATGTAGAATGACATCCAGGTATAAAACACTAAATCAAGATAATAAAAATGAATATCCTTAAATTATATATCTATATAAATAATACTAGATCTATATATATAATCAAAATAAGAGTAATAACCCTTTATAGGATTGGAGAAGAAATGAAGATGAGTTAGAATCCACGTGGGATAGGATTCACTTACGAGGAAGGGTCTAGATCTTCGACTCGGATTTCAAATCACAAACAACCGAGGTTTAGTGACATTGTAAAACCTTTAGGAGGTCAAGAACTAATAGAAATAGTTTATGGGTAAATCTAGGGAATTAGGTGGTAAAAGAAGGGGTCTTGGAAAATATTTTAGTAATTTTGGGGGGATTAAAATCTCAAACTCACATTTTATAGGTTGGGGCATGTGGTTTCTCTTAATTTTGCACCTTAAATGTGTGTATCTTTTAAGAGGTGCACAATTTCTCTTAAGAGTTCACATGACTAGAAAAAATTTCCACCATCCATACAAATCCCCATTACCCAAGGCTGTACAGTTTTCCGGTCAGGGTCGTACGGTTAAGGAAAACCATGCGCCAACCGTTCACTGTCCTATTTCATCTATTTTTTCTCAAAATTTCACCAAAACACACCATAAGGTAAAACCCAAATGTAATTTACCAAATAAAAATAAAACATACCTAAAATTAAGCTGAATAAATATCCATAAAATGTTGGGGTTTTACATATACCATCCCAAGTTTTTATTTTTTAGAATTACTTAGGTTGTGATAATATTCTTAAAACTGTTTGAGTACCATTGAATTAAGTATTTCTAATATTTTTAGGAATATAATCTTAAAAATTTTAATGATATAAATAAGGAAATTTAGAAATAAATTATTTTAAAATTGTTTTTCATGGATAAAGAAAATTTTTGGTAAAATTAAAATATCATGAAAACATGATACCTGGATAATATTTCCTCCAACAATAACCATTTTGGCTAATTTCAATCACCTATACTGTTTTATTTCAATGTTTTGAGTTACAAACACCTAGTAGAACCATTTATTCATTGTGTAGTTAAATCTATAAATATTATTAATTTTCACATAATTTTATATAAAAAACATTAAATTTTATGATAGTGAAATAAATTGTCTATATGTAGGATTACAGATCCTCCTTTTCTATTTTCTTGTGCATTGCAATCGTTGAGTATGATTTTATGTTATATATTTTTATATTAATATTATAAAATATTTATTAATTGAAAGAATCAATTAATTATAGTTATGTTTGTGGTTGATTATTGGTTACCAACTTATATTTCGTTTCATCAACCATATTATAGTGTACCCATCACATACATTAAAAAGGAATGACATAAGGTCGTACTTAGTAATCATCATAGTGCATCATAACTAGAAATTGTAGTTGTCTGAAAAAAAAACATATTTGATATCAAATATAGAATTTAATCATATAAAGTGAGAATATGATGATGTATGTTTATGAGTAGAGGTCTGATTAAGAAAAATATTCATTAAATATGGCACAAAGGTGATAGATTGGAATGAATTATTAAATAAAATTAGGATGGAGATGTTATATCCAGGTGGTGGTTAATGGTTTTGGATGGGTGTAACATTAGAAATAGTGTTAGTTATAATGTATTTTATTGTAATCAACCACACATAGATGGTGGACCAATCCATATAATTTAAAAATTTTGTGGTATTTCCCAATATTTTTATTCAATGTGGACATTTGGTATTATTACACATATCTTGAATTGAAACCCCTATTAAACTATTTTTTCTCAACGCGAGTCATTATTATACACCACTAAACATTACCACATGGTTTCTACAAAACATACAGCATATAATTCATTATGATCTTCCTTGTGTCATTGTCTATTTTAAAATCAAGAAAAATAAAAAACACCAATTATTTTTCAAAAGGGTAAATAGGATTATTAGATAATTTGTAACATAAATTTTGAAGATGACATTATTAAATATATTTTAGGATAGTTAAATTATTTCATTGGTATGTTAAATATCATGAAATTGAATTTGATGAAAAATCAACAAAAAAATACAATTATATTCTTGTGCTAATTTTACAAAAAAAATGTTTGATATTATTACTAAACATTTTTCATAAGATTATAGATACTTTTTTAGATAATATAAAGATTATATTTTATTATGATATGATAGTTCAATAAATTAATCCAAATTTATGTATTCTATTATATAGGTGTGTTATGTACATAGAGTGTGGGTTCATGATATGGGAGTGTTATCCAAAATTTATTTACTTAACTATAAAGGTGAAACTTAATTTTAAATGAATCATAGTAAATGATTATTCTTATTATCCAAAATGTTTGACACTATCATTTTTTATATTATATCTCATAATGTGATGATTTACATATCATGTTTTCAATTTATCAGTTTGATAACTAAGAGGGGTAATTCTCAGGGATATTATATCTATAGATTGTGATACAAGTAATGGAATTTGTTGTTTTTCCTTATTTGGAGATACTGGATGATAAAAATGAAATAATATTATCATCATGTAGGATAAAATATTTATTTTTGTTGATTCCTTGTTATATTATTATTATTTCAATGATATTATTATTGTGGAATTTAATATAGTGATTTTTCTTAGTGAGACACTAATATAGGGATTATAATCATAGAGACCATAATTTTAGTCTTGGGATTGCAAATATAGTTAGCCAAACCATGAGAATATCTAAATATTAGTTTGGTTTGTGTCTTATATATTAGGTATTAGGTGAAAATTTACTTTGATTAGTACTATTATTGATTGGTTAATATTCCACCATATGAGACATGGGGGGAAAGTACTAGCCTAACATGTTTCCCTATTCGCAATGGGGTACAACTCCCCCACTATTAGAGGTGGGTACAACCCAAACTAATATAATACCACTTCATGGTGTGGGTCCAAAAATATATTTAAATAAGAAAGGAAACTATTTTTTCAAAACATATTGATTGATTTATTTTAATTTCTATGGGTGTGATCAGTTTTGTCCTCGCATTGTAGTAGATATATTTTGGATCCTTATTACTTGGGGAGTGATGTTTGTGTTTAGCTTTGGTAGTGTTTCCGATGATGATAATTTCATTGGAAAGAATAGTTCTAGATATTGATAAACCAGTATACATTTATGTGATTACTTATAAGAACTTTGGATAATAATATGTCCTAAATAATCTTTATTCAAGATAACACATTCTTGTATTGAGTTGGGACGTGGTGATAATATTTTCATATTTTTTATGAATCAATATATATGTATTTAAGATTTGTATTTATAATTTCATATCCTATTGGGTTTTTTTAAACGTATTTATACACGCCCTTACATGGGAACTTAGGATATGGATTACTCATGATTGTGAAATATTTAAAATTTTAAATGATTAGACAATGGTTTTAAAGAATATTATTTGTTACTAATACGTGGACAAGGTGATGATCATAAATATTTTTAGAAAAGGAGTTTATATCAGTTATTTAAGAAGATTACCATCTATTTTCTTTATATACAATTTATTTTACATTATAACATATATAGATTAAAAGAGGGGATTGATGAAATATATTAATATTAAGTTATGTTTATAGTAATAATTTTTAAATTTATTAAAAAAAATCAAAAGTAATGGTTTTATTTGATTCCTTCTAATCAATATGGATTAAACAAGAAGTGGATATTGAGAGATCATGGTTTGAAAAATGAATTTGATGAATGGAAATTTACTATATTTTATATTATATTGTACAAAACATGATGTGGATATGAGTATATATTTTATAATATATTCTTATTTGGAGAAGTGTTTCTTTATTCGTTTCATATGAATTGAGAAAATTTCATGCTCAAATGGAAAGTTTTTATCCATGAGAATGAAAACATATTTTTTATACCCACTATGATAGAGTGAGATTTTTAATGGATTTCGTAAATTATAAAAATTTCATGATTCTTTGGATTATATATACATATATATCATGATCTAATTTTGGAAGGATAAGATATTCAAATAATAACACACTACTTTCTAAACCAATACAAACTATTTTAAGATATATCTAAATATTTTTAGAGTTAAATTTGTTTCAAACAAAATAAAAATTTCATTATAATTATCAAGTTAACTTTTCTATTTTGGATTGCTCTAAAAAACTATAATTGGGCTATGTAGGGAATATCATAAGATTGAAAAAGGTATCTAAAGATATTTGGAGGAATAAATAAAGAAAAAATAATTTATATCAATAAAATAGGAAATATTAAATTTTTGAGAGGTGTATATGTAACACCCAGAGTTTTTTTAGACCATTTTTTCTAATAAATTAAAATTTTTGTTAATATATTGCAACGCACTAAGTCAAACACTTCATTCACACTAAACTGACTTGTCGTATGTTACACGCAACACCAAGTTGGCATATGATATACGCAACACTGAGCATAGATTATGTTCAATGTATAAAAGAACTATTTTTGGATTATTTTATATGAAATTCCAAAATAATCTTTCACTACACATAACATTGATATAGAATGTGATACATACAAGAGTGACCTTCCTTGATATCTTGTGTTGTACGCAATACCAATTTTCACTAAACAACGATATATTATTAAAATCTTATTATTTAATGGGATATAAACTATCTTTTATGAATATTATTAACCCAAATTTCAATTTTATATAAAATTAACATTAATATTATTTATTTTATAGACATGATATAAGAACAAGTTCAATTTTATTGATAAAAGATGTATTTTTCAAAAAATGCAGTTTTCCCCCTTTTGATGGCGCACTAAACTACTTTTTTATCTAATTTATTTATATAGTTAGATAATATTTTTAATTTTTTTGAAAGTTTTATTGGATTAGTTTTTTATAATTTAATAAAAAAAATTCATTCTAAGTAATCTCATATTTAAATTGGACATAAAAACATGTTAATCATTTGATAGTTTTTACTTCCTAAAAACATGTTTTCTAATTTTAACAATGGTAATTAATTTCAAATTAATTTTTTCCAATTTTGTGTTTTGAAATTAAAAAAATGAATTCCATATTTAGAATCAGAAGGTCCCAATAATTTGAATATACCCCTATTATTTTTGGACATTATGAATAGAAATATTAGTAATTATTTCTATTTAGCATAGTTAAAGGGAAAATGAGGTAAATAAGGGTTGAAAAAATATTATAATAACATAAAACTACCCAAAAAATTTTACTAATACTATTTTATGAATTATGGGAAACTAAGAAAACACTTTTTATGCACATTGTGCCTTTGGAAGCCACTTGGGTGTGATAATGATATTTTATAATAATTAATTTAAAGTAAAGAGAAATATAACATAAACATGTATCTTTTTACTAAAATAATTTGAATGTGGGTTTATAAAAAAAGATATAATTTACAATAAATAGTATTTATAAATATAAAAATATTTACTACATCAGGGTTTTTTTTTAAATTTTTATACTTTTTATAAATATATTTATTTATGACACAATGATGAAGAAGTGAATACCTTATTAATAAAAGATTGGAATAAATGATATTATAAATATTAAAATAAATGTAAATTGTTATTTTTTATGATACCCAAGAATTATTTTGATATAATTGAAATGATATAGATGAGATAATTTTTTTATAAGTAATCAGGTTGTTATGACTTAGACAAAAATCCTTTACAAAATAGTGTAAAAATTGACATAAATGAATTTTAAAAAAATAGTATTTTATTAAATGTTAGATTTGTCATAAAACACTAAGATTCATACAAATGACTTATATAGTGTTAGAAATGTCATTAATGTTCCACTTTAGGTTCTATTGTCATTTTATAGTAACTATATTAACCATATAGTATAAAAATAAAAAAAAGACATGGTAAGAGTTGATTTATTTTACTAAGGGTTGAATCTAAAATATAAGTTTAAATTTTTGACCTAAAAATGTCTAAAACCTATTTTTGGAGACTATTTACAACTATCATCATATTATAATTTCAAAATATCACATTGGAGAAATTTTAATTTGAAAATTAATTTATAGTAAAACAGTATTTCAAGAGTTTCCTAAAGTGCCCCTCCTCCCTCTTATAAAAGGCCACCACATCTACCCACTTACTTACACCACTCAAGCCCCTTATCTAATCCAAATTCGGCTCAAAGAAGAACCTTAAATCCATAAATTTCACCTGGAGATAACAATTTCGGTATAAAGACATACTAAGGAGGCCTTTTGTGCAAATCAAAAGGGGATACTTGAAAAAGATGTAATTTTTTTATCATCTATTTCAAAATTATTTTCTTCTAATACATCCTATTGTTATGTTGTTTAAATACTAAAGTAATAAAACCAATATCTTATACATTCTAATATGTTAATATAATTATGGGAAAACCTTATACCTCTTTTTATCCATCCTAATAAAAACAATATCACCATTAATGTGTGTGTACGACTTACCATCTTCACACTGTGGTGTAATTTGGTATTCAATAGTATTTAATTTTGATTCGTATAATTATGAGTATAATAGATTAAATAATGAATATAAAATTATAATTATTCTTTATAACTAATATACCATCCAATTCCATAGTTTTTTACCATTAACTGAATGATTTCATCGCTCGTGCATACGTACGAACAACCATCTTGACGATGCAATCTGGTTCATTCTACATGATCTTCATTAAGCTATGATTATATACATGAATGTAATTAATAAATATGATATATATTATACAAATATCATTTTTTTAATGATATAACTAAATCCTAAGAAGTAGAAGATGACCTTATCTGACCGAACTTGCATAAGAATATAAAGCAGTTAATATCCGAATAACAAGTGACAATGAAATATAAATAACAAACGGATGATAATATAATCATATATGATTTCATAAAAATGATTATTAATGACACATTATTTCCATGAGTTTCTTATAAAAGTATGATAATAATGTCTTCTTTTAACTTATACGATATTAATGGATTTTTCTAATCTTTAATGACACATTTTTTCCATGAATATTACCTTATAAGTTTTCATTAATATATTTAATGAAATTATTTTCTATTAAAATAGGATGGAGTTATAAAATGATTTTTTTGAACAAGAAATGATATTTTTCGCAAAAAAATATTTTCTGGTGTTACATAAAAATTATTTTCCATATAAGATGTAATTCTTTAATAGGGTTATGTTTTCAAGTATAATATATCTATTATTCCTATGGTTTTATTTATTTTATGATGGACTTATATTTATGAAATCTATTTGTTTTATATGTATTATGTTATGATATAATGATGTTTAAGAAGGACATTTTAATTACTTCAGTTATGCTATGAAGAATAATTTATGTTTTTGAGGAATATATAAGAATGATTTCATTATGAAATAGGTGGGACCTATATGTCCTTCCAATGCATTGGATAAAGATTTATATCTGAGGAGATAGAAATTACTGTAATGGAATGTAAATCTGATTCAGTAATATAGGGATTAAATGGAAATTATATCGGGTTCAGTAGTATAGGGATGGAATGAGGAGTGAAATCAATTCAGTAATGTACTTTTTCTTCTATGATGGTCTTGGATATGAGCCTTTGATAATATGGAAATGATTTTCTATATATATGTGTTTTCCAAAAGTTTATGATTTATTCTAATTCTATGTTATCATGTTTAATGTTCCTTCATGATTTATGCCTTACAAACTACTAATATTTTTTTCATGACTCATGATTTCGATATTCAAAAGTTATGTTCATTTTTTTCACATTCAGATGTTCATCTATTGTTTACTCACCCTTAGTGAGTATCTAAGCTCACCCTTTATTCTGTTTCTAGGTGATAAAGAAATCATTTTTGTAGTAGTACTAAAGGGGAAGATCTTTATGGGAGATGTTTATGAGCTTTCATGATATAGAAGAATGTATTCTAAGATTGAAAAAGTTACTATACTATTATGGTCCTCAGGCGTGCATTTGAAAAATGTAATGAATATTCATCTAAAAAGATGTAATATTCATATACTTCATGCATGGGTCATTAGATTTGGTATCATATTGAAGGATTAGTCACCCTTTACAAAATAGGATGTGAAATAATTAGTGTGATCCCTAGAGATATTTGTAAGGTATGTACAAGGATTTCCCTAAGGATAAGTCTAATTATTGCTTACAATACTATAATTTTGGTAATAATCATGGATAACCTAGTATTTAACCTAAGATGTTATAGATTGAAAGTACCTTCCCTTGATTATGTTTTTTTTCTTTAATGAGATGTCTTTCTCACCCTGTTCTTTCTAGTATTATTTAATAGAGAAAACCCAAAGGAATTGTATTAACATTGAGTTTTATGGACAATTTGGTGATTATGAGCAAAAAAATTTGATAATTATAGGAGTGAATGAAATTGCAATTATGTCAAATCAGTTATCATGATATATGATTTTCAATTTGATCTTTGATGACATTTCTAACACATTACATTAGAGGAATATGAATGTATATAAATTTTCATATTTTAATAAGCATAGAGGAAAGAATAATCATCTTCCTACATGTCAAGAGAGAGGGGAGAAGAACCATTTGAATACCTCAAATGGAGGGGAAGATGTTATCTCTATGGGAAAAAGGGTCATAGAGTAACTAGTTGTTATGGAGTTCAATGTCTCTTTTGCGGAAATAAAGGGAGTTACTCAAATAAATTCCTAGACATAAGATTCTACATCTAAACCAAGTAATGACCTATTCCATGCCAACCATTAAATCGGAAGGATATAAGTATTTAGCTATTTGAATATAAGAATTATGAATAGTGAATTATATAAGGAGTATTCCATTTGTGTTTTTCTCTAAGGACTTTCAAGAATATGTTGAATATTTATTATGGACAAAAAAATTGATTTAAGTGTAAGGTTATATTTGGGGAACATATTTTTAAGGTAAAGATAACCCTTAATATGTTCCTTAGGTTATGATAATGATGTTTAGATAAATATTTGTTGGATTTGAATAATTATATTATATGATGCTAGTTTTTTCATAACTAATTATGGATTTTTCAAAAAGAGGGTTTTGCTATCATAGATGAATTATAAAACTTGTTGGGATATAAATAATAATCCACTATGTTTTGAAATAAGGAAACATGAATGTTTTCAATAAGGATATCTGATAATTCAGGTTGTTACAATGACTCAACAGAATACATGATGAAGGTATTCACATGTTTGGAATGTGACAACCAAGAACTTCCCTATGAGATATGGGAGATAAATGCTAATAAAATTTAGTTCATATCTTTCTAATGTTTTAGATTTTTAGTTTTTGGATGTATTGTAATGTTATACATTTTTGGACAGTATAAGTTATACTTCGATTGATGATTGTTATATTAATTTACTATCTCAATATAGGTGGACTTTTTCATATTTAATAACATATGATAACATTTTTGTTGATAAATATAGAATGACCTATCATTATATTTATGGATCGTATGATCTGCTAATACTTCAGGAAAGATAAATTCAACATCATTTTATTGAATAAGATATGAATTGGAAATTTTTCAAGGCATGACCAATAGTGAGATTTTACTGAAATCAGGTAATTATCTCTTCTCATGTTCTGTAACTTTAAGTAACAGATCTTTAAAATGAAAAATTTTATCCTAGTACCTTCTTATTTGATGTATCATATGGTCCTTTAAATCATTTCATATTTATGGGTTTTCTATTTGTTAACTTTCTCCAAACCTTGTTCACTATCATTACCCATCAGAACATGATGGTTAGATTTTCTTCAGTATCTATGTTTTCACTTTCCACCTATGTTCTCCTATTTTAAAAACTCGGTGATGAGTTACATTGGGTAGCCTTTTTGTTTCTGACTTTCCTTTTTAAAATTAAGTTTTAGTATTTCTTTTTAGGATGTGTGTTTCCATGAATAAAAAATTCATATAGTAAACCTTTTATAACCTCAATGAATTTTAAGGGAGAAAATCATTTTACGGGGGTAGAATGTAACTCCCCGAGTTTTATGGACCATTTTTTTCTAATAAATTTTAATTTTAATTTATATCTTGAAATTAACTAAGTTAAACATTCCTTTCACACTAAAGCGACTTTCTGTATGTTACATGCAACACTGAGTTGGCATATGATATATACAACATAGTGTATAGATTTTGTTCCATGTATAAAAGAAAGAATTTTGGAATATGTTATACACAACACCCAAGGAATATTTAACTACAAGATACACTAAATTGGCTTGCGTTACACACAAGAGTGACCTTCCTCAATAGCTTTAGTTTTACGCAATACCAAGTTTCACTAACCAACGATATATTATTAAAATATTATTATTTAATGGGATATGAACTAGCTGTTATGAATAGAATTAATGAAATTTTTAATTCTATATAACATTAAAATTCCACTTATGTATTTTATAGACATGATATAAGAACAAAGCATTTTTTCAGATAAAGGAAGTATTTTTCAAAAAATACATTTTTTTCTGCCTTTTGATGGCGCACCCATTTTAAACACTTTTATATATTATATTGAAAAAATAAAAATATTATTTGGAAGAAGGAAGTAAAAATTTACTTTTGTTTAATTTTTTGGTATTTTTCGAATAAAATTCATATTTTAATGAATAGTGAAAAATACTACACTTTAATTCAAAACTGCCTTTTCATCTAAATTATTTATATAGTTATATAAAAAATTTAATTAGTTTTAAAGTGTAATTGTATTATTTGTTTTATTATTTAATAAAATTTTGGTCATTGGAAGTAATTTCAAATTTAAATTGGATATAAAAACATGTTAATATTTTTTGCCAACGAGCTTGTACCCAAGTGGTACATGCTCCTACTTGGCATCCAAAAGACTCGGGTTCAAATTCGGGCAGGGATGAATTTTCGGGGTACTGTAGCAGGGTACTGTAGCATGGGCACTATAGTGGGGCACTGTAGCAGTGGTGCAACTGTAGCGGCAGAAGCACTGTAGCGGTGGAGGAACAGTTGCAGGATACTGTAGCGGTGGCGGTATTGTAGCAGGTACTGTAGCTGTACGGGGTATTATAGCAGTAATCTTCACAGAGGGTCCTTTGGGCCAAAAAATGGGCTTTCAAGCCTTGTATTCATGCCACTTGGCCTTAGGCCTTCGAGATATGTATTGGGTCTCCCTCTACCCTCTAAAAATAGGTCTTTTCTTTAATAATAAATTGAGGCTTCGGCCCCATCCTTTTAAAAAAAACATGCCAATATTTTGATAGTTTTTACTTCTTAAAATCACATTTTCTTATTTTGATAATAGGAATTAATTATAAATTATTTATACCAATTCTGGGTTTTGAATTTTGAAAAATGGATTCTATATTTTTAATTATAAAGTCCATTTTATGTAAATAGGCCCCTTTTATTTTGGACACTATGAATAGTATCTTTATTAATTATTTTTATTTACCGTAGTAAAATTGTAAATGAGGTAAATAAGGGTAAAAATAATATTATATTAATATAAAACTACCCTAAAACTTATCTTGGTCATATTTTACTAGTTATGGGTGACCATGAAAGTACTTGGGATGCACATTTGGCCTTTGGGATCCACTTGGGTGTGATAATGACATTTATAAAAATTAATTTAATGTAAAGAGAATTATAGCATACACCTGTATATTTTTACTAAAACAATTTTAATGTGGGGTTATATAATTGATATCTTTGACTATAAATAGAAATTAGAAAGGTAAAAAATTTCCTACATCATGGTATTTTATTTATAATTTTTATATATTAAATAAATGAATTTATTTATGACATTATGATGGTGTAGTGATTACCTTATTAATGAGAGATTGAAATAAATGATAT
Source organism: Viscum album (assembly GCA_963277665.1). Classification (NCBI taxonomy): domain Eukaryota; kingdom Viridiplantae; phylum Streptophyta; class Magnoliopsida; order Santalales; family Viscaceae; genus Viscum; species Viscum album. Next base: position 2,118,170,442 of record OY728132.1, on the reverse strand, counting down.
TATAAATATTAAAATAAATGTAAATTGAGATTTTTGATGTTATACAAGAATTTTATGGATATAATTGAAATATTTTTGAAGATATAATTTTTTTTGAAGGAATCAAGTTCTAATGACTTTGAAAAAATCATTTACTAAATAGTGTCAAAATTGGTATAAATGAGTTTTTAAATAAAATATTATTTTATTAAATGATGTAATAGTCATAAAATATAATATTTGGATAAATATCTTATATAATATTTTAAATTTCATTAATTATTCAATTGAGTTTTTCTTGACATTTTATAGTAACTATATTATCCGTATAGTATAAAAATCAAGAACACATGGTAAGAGTTAATTTATTTAACTAAGGGTTAAAGCTAAAAGAGAAGCTTAAATTTGTGACCTCAACATGTCTAAAACATATTTTTTGAGATTATTTTGAACTATCCTCATCTTATCCTTGATATATATCACTTTTCTTCTATTATAATTCAAATATAAATTTTAATAAAATAATATTTTAATACTTTCTTAAAGATCCCCTCCTCCCTCTTATAAAAGGCCACCACATCTACCAACTTTCATACACCTCTCAAGCCACATGTCTCATCATAAATCTGCTAAAATAAGCTCCCAAAATACCTCCCTTCCTCTTAGAGACAGCACTTTGGTAATAAATCCATCCTAGGAGACCTTTTGTAAAAATTAAAAGGAGATACTCGAAAAATATGTAATTGTTTTATCACCTTTTCAAAATTCATTTTTTATTAAACTTTTTATTAGTATGTTGTTTCCATAATAAATTAATAAGTACATTATATTCTACATGTTTATATGTTATGATAATTATGGAACAATCTTATACCTTCTTTAATATATCCTATGAATAACAATATCACCATGTGTGCGTACGTACGGCTTACAGTCCCCACGTCGCAGTGTAATTTGTTATTCAACAATACATAATTTGGATGGAAATAATGATGAGTATAATGGATGTAAATAATTAAAATAATAGTATAATTATTATTTATAATTAATATACCACCCAATTCCACACTGTGTAACCATTAAGTTACTGATATCGTCGTTCGTGCGTACGTACGGCCTACCATATCCACGATGCAATACGATTCATTCTACATGATATTCATTTAAAAATGATTATATACATGAATGGAATGAATAAATATGATATATATTATACTAATATCACTATTTAAATTATATAATTATAATATAAGAATTTTAAAATCAACATATCCAAAAAAACTTGTATAAGATTATAAAGCAGTTAATATCCAAATAACGAGTGGTAATGAAATGTTACTAACAAAAATATGATAATATAATCATATATGATATCATAAAAATTATTATGATTCTATAATAAGTCAATAAAATTATTTAATTCATTATAAAAGAGGTTTAGGTACATATAAAGGATATTAGACCTATGGTAAGGGATAATTTTGTAATCTCATTATTATTTCAGATTGTTAATTCATAAGTATTTACTAGGGTATATTTATCATCTAAATCCATTCCCCCTATATATTTAAAAAATTTTATATTTTAATAAATAATTTAAAGTAAATATTACCCATTTTTTTAATTTTTAATAAATGGTATGAAAGAATTTTTTTGTCATTATTCGATACGTGTTACTTTTTGACTTTCACATAAAATTATAAAAAGAATGTTTTATTTTAAATTATATAGAATGAATATATTTTTTAATATTTCATGATTACTTATTTCCACGAATATTACCTTATATGTTTTCATGATTATCTTCAAATAAATTATTTTCTTTTAAAATAAGATGGAGTTTTAAGAGAAAAAACGTTTTTAAAGAGGAAATGATATTTTCCTCGAGAATTAAGTTCAAGTGTTATATCGAAATTATTTTCCATCTAAGATGTAATTTTTTATTAGGATTATTTTTTCAAGTATAATATCTCTATTATTCCGATGTATTGGTTTTTTTTATAATGAAATTATATTTTTGAAATCCATTTGTTTTATATGGATTATGTTATGACATAATGATGTGTAAAAAACCAATTTTAATTTCTTGGATTATGATATGAAGAATAATTTATAGTTTGTGTAAACTGTAAGAATAATTTCATTATAATAAGGGTGTGACCTATATCTTCCATATGTGCATTAGTTAATGATGGATAAGTTGTGAGGTACATATGTTATGCATGAACCTGATTTCATGTTCATAATTTTATGTGCGGACTTGGTTTTCATGACCATAATTTTGTGACTGGACCTGGTTTCTATGTCCATATGTCTATGAAAGGGCATGGTTTCATGTGCTTAATTTAATTATTGAACCTATTACTATTTATACATATTCACATTGTTATAATATTACGTTTAATCCATGATTTTGTGTCTTATGTTACATTTATGATCTTTTGTATTATTATCCTTGATTATCCTTATGATTCATGTTTTCCATTTATATGTAGGGAATGATCTTCTAATGTTATTTTCAAATTCTCATAACCTTTATGTTCATGCTTGTGTTTACATATCACCTTTGTATACCCTTACTGAGCATCTGAACTCACCCCTTTTATGTTTATTTTCCCCAGGATTTAAAGAATGGTATTAAGTAAGATGTGTCAAAAAGGGTTTCTAGTTATGAAGGATAGAGCAGGAGATGTTGTAGATTTTTTATAAACTAGCTGTTTGTGTTTCCCAGTTTTCAAAGAAACTAAACTGATACGGTATTTGGGAGTTTTTTGTTTAATGCAATAATTATTCCCCAAAATTAATGTAATTTACATGTAAATCAAGATTTTTTTGTTAGAGGATAGGAATGATGTGAATGTGTTAAATTGTAAATTCTTAGTTGAAGATGTGATTTAATTAGCTTAAATGGAAGATAATAAAAAAAAACTACATACCATTTTTGTACTCAATTACTATTATAATTTCATTATTACGACTATTTATCGGATCTTTCATGACCTCTTCTTGAAGAATTTTGTAGAGAGAAAATAAGATGAATTAATCCTTGGATTTAGTAGTGAATTTTTTATAAAATAATATTCATATAATTATGGGTTATTTTATTTTGGTAATTTGAAAAATTATTTTATACCCCCCATATACATTTTCATTTCATGTGAACCTTGTAAAATTATATTTTCCATATTATTTACTAGATTTATAAAGATAATTTACTTAGTATAATATGAAGGATAGAGTGCTAATTTTTTTATAAATTGGATAATAAGATGAATTCTATGATAAAATGAAATCACTATAATTCGAAAACTCTTATGGTGATATTATCATTGGTTGTAAAATCATTTTGAAATAGAGAATAAGGGTTATTTTTAGAAAATGTATAAAAAAATCCTTTTATATAGATAATGTAATGAATAAAAAGTGAATACCACTATTTGATGGGTGAAAATACCCAATATAAAATAAATATATGATATCACATCTAAAATTATTAGGATTGAATTTTATTACCCTTTTAATTCATTAAAAATTAATTAGTACTCACATTTATATGTTAATGAATTAATTTAATATGAAGTTATTAAATATTGATGAAATTAGAAAAAAAATTCCTCATTCATACATCTAGGGAATAAAATATATCAAAAGGTGATGACCAATATATCTTAAATATTCATATTGTAAAATTATTTCAATATCTCTAAAGGGTTGAACATGAAAAATGAATCTATGCTTTATGTTTTTTAAAACAAAATTAATTAACTGGTGATATAACCCAATAAAGTATTTGAATGATTCTTCAACAAAATCATAGAGGTTTATAAAACCATATGAGGAATTATAATTGTGATTTATGAAGTTTATAACATATAGAAAACATTAAGATAACTTTAATATTTATACACGTTAAATGTTTTAGTACCTAAAGTATAATTTTTTTAATATTATCTATTAATGATTTAAAAATAATCATGGTATTTTTAGGAATGTATTTGATGATATTATGAATAAAGAAACAATAATATTATGATATGACATTCAAAATAAAAAATTTTCTCCCTCAATTAATAAATATGTGACTGATAAATTTATCTCATTTGCATATAGAAATTTTAAATTTAGTAAATCTTGGTTTAAATTTAAATTTTCCAAAACATGATTCAAACTTGGTAAAGTTTTAAAAACACCAAAGAGATGTCAAATAAGATGGGAAGGAGATGAATATGAGATGGAATTCATAGAAAAAAATTAAAATATATGTTCCCCCATAACCAATCATTAAATCTTGATTTATTGGTCAATTAAGAAGTGTATTTTAGTAAAATTTAATCATGATTTAGGATGAGAATATTGGGAACTGTTTTATTAAAGAATAGAAATCATATTAAAATATAATTTTAAGTATTACATAATGGATATTTTGGTAATGGTACATACTATTAATAATGATGATAATAAACTAGAAGAAATATTTGATATTAAATATAAATGCAAAAGGGATATTAAAGAGCCTGATATAAAGTCAATATAAAATAATTATATTAGTAAAATCCCAAATGAATACTCTAAGTATATCGACAAACTAAATACGAAGACTACTCAATTAGATTATAAAACGGAGGAACATTCATGACCAAAAGAGTAGAAAAATTTATACTTAAAAATATTATGAATTTTGTTTATAAAAGAAATGTTTTCAATGAAGGAAAACAAAAAATATTGAATCACTTAATTGATATGTGGTCACCTTGAAGGAGAAGAAAAGGATGATTTGGTATATTAAAATTCAATTAGAAATATTCATTTTTTCAAATTACCAATTTATTGTTTCATAAATATATCCAAAAGTGGAATAAGATAATTTAAATGTAGTTTTAAATATTAAACAATTATTTTTTATTCATAAAAAGGGAGTTCCAAAAAAAAATTGTACATATAAACCTAGAATAACTATATTATTTCTATTAATATTAATGATATATATAATTAAATCCTTTTAAACACTTAATCACTGAAAAATTTTCATGAATATGAAATTTACTTAGACACTATAAAAAAGTAATGAGAATCAATCCCCATTGATTAACTGAAAAATCTATCGTTATTTTGGTCATTATAAGAAGTATTAAGATGTAAAAATAATAAACATATATAGAGTGTCAAGTTTGAAAAGGAAATAATGAATAAGAACAAATATAAAAATGGAAGGGGAAAATTTCTTTCAATGGGGTTTGTTTTTATTATTCTATATTTTTTCATAACAATTTTTATTATAGGTAAATAAGAGACAAAATTTATTCCATAAATCATAAAATATGAGTTAAAATATGATTTTTAAAAACATTTGAAAATTGTTACCTAATAATGGTTTTCCCCCCAAGGATGGGAAATGTGATCTTATGGCCTAACATAAAGGATCATGTGGATGAAATGTTTTCTTTTTGAATAGATATTTTCATTAATTATCATGATATTTGAATAGAAACTTTTTCACAGAGGAAGAGTTGAAAAATAATTATTTAATTATTATAGATGGACTTTAACATAACCCATTAAATGTGAGTAAAATTATTAACATAGGTATGAGATAACATTCAATTGGATGGGTTACAAGATTAAATGAAAGGATGGTGATACATTACTGAAATAGTGGCGGACCAATACAAATCTATACCATGTGGATTGAAAACAATTCTTATGATTCATTATGATTAATGTAGAAAACAACATACAATATAGAAGCCTTGGATATATAAATTAAAATATTTTTGAAAATAATTTTAACAATAAATTGTTGATTGATATTAATTTTTTATAATGATACATATATAAGTCATTTTAAGCATATATAAAATAAAAAATTTCAAGAAAAACCTACATGATAAATAATAACATATAATTTCTATTTAATTATTTTATTATCATCAATATATGTGTTTCCATGAAATAAAAAGATCAAAAAATGATAAATTGTATTTTTCTTTACTTAATGATGATTATAGAAGGATTGCATGAATTATGTTTATAGACATAAAAAAGGATGTGGTGAGTATAAGATTATAGAGGTAAACTATAATGGAAATTTGAGGGATTATCAAAGGTATATGTTAAAACAGTAGTACAGAATTAATATATGTTGATGTAGATAAATATATGGATAAACATAAATTAAAATATAATGTATCACTAGTAATTCTACATGAGATGTTTCATATAATAAAACACACTTCAAATCTTTGATGAATCACAAGAATCAACTTTTAAATAATAAATAATGAAAAAAAATCAAGGAAAATGTAGAAATTCATATAGTGATTCAGTATTTCATTAAACATAATCCTATAATAAAGATTAAAAACTCTCTACTAAGAGACTCAACAAGTTTATTAGTAGTATAAATATAAATTACATAAAATAAAAATATGAAAATAAATATATATGTGTAATTTGGAAGAATTTCTGGGAGAATATGACAGACGTGAATAATTTTCTAGTAATCCTATTTATATATCATATGAAGAACACAATGATAATTAATTGGAGTAATGTGTTAAGAAAATTCAATAAATGGATCGATGATGAAAATATGAGGAAAATTTAATGAATCTAAGCTCATTGGTAAGAAAATAGTTCTAACAAAAACCAATTGGTTTTTTAATTTTAAGAGAAATAAATTTTTATTATATATAATAAAAAAATATTATAAGAATTTAACAAATTATGATCCAAATTTAAATTATTTAATAAATAACACAAAAAAATTAATGGTACAATACATCTGAGATTTTTAATAACTGTATTGGTCATAACATAATTTCAATGAAAATAGTGTTTTAGAAAAAGAATTAAGAACATGAACATGTGATTCGAAATAAGGAAGTGATAGTTCAAAAATCTTATTCTCAAATTAAATTAATTCTTACTACGGGGAAATCTTTATTTATGGTGATACATAAATACCATTGGTTTCTTTTGGTGATAGAAATTTAATTTGAATTAATGATATGTTATAATTATATGAAAATGTTATAATTATATTGTGTATATAAATAATAGGTGTATATTAAAAAATAAATTTCTCTTTTTATTGGAAAAGGTTAAATCAAGGTATGTAATCTCAATAATTATATATATTTCTTGAAAAATGTATAAATTTTTTGATATAATCAATCTGATTCATACTTGATTAAATTAAATTTTATGAGAGGTTTTGTCCCTCATAACCTCAATGTGAAAAAAATGAGATACAATTCATGTTAGTTTTTTATAATAATTATATCATATTCTATGGAAAGAATAAATAATCATTTAACAATTTTACAATCTTGATTATATTATATTTTAATTTTTTTATTGGAAAACTCATGTACTTTTTTATAAATGTGATAAAAATAGGTGTGTATATGATTATTTCTCAAGATAAATATGATATATAATTTTTCAAGAAATTTTACATTAAATATTATTATCCATTTTCCAATAAAGTTGTAATTAAATATAAATATGAAAATAATTAATATGGAAAGACAATTTATTAAATATTATTTTAATGGATGATTATATAGATAAAATATTTGATGATTATAATGATATATATTATCTATACATCTTTTATGGTGAAATGGTTTCAATGAAATCTCATGAATGTCCACCTTATAATTATAAAATTAATCATATTATATATGTAAATTAACCTTGATTCTCGATTGGTATGGTAAGATGGAAGGACAAATTCCTTTGTGGAATATTAAAATATTGATGTGGGAAGTGAAATTATTTTTTAAAAATCTACATGTGACATAGTATTATTTATTCAGAACATGTGTATCAGTTGTATTACAATAAATAATAATATAGTTCACTTAACAGAGCCAATAAAATTTATTTTAAAAAAAAATTAAGCTAAAAAGTTAGTTAATGTTCCATTATGAATTAAGAGGATGCGTCCGCTATATTTTAAAAATAAATAAATAAACCTCTATGAATTTTTATGGTTTAAAACAACTCACATTAGACACTCCCTTTCCCAGTATGCAATATTACTATAAAAATAAAAAAAACAAAGTGTGATTTATAGGGTTTGGTCCAAATGTGGATACATAATAAATTCTTTGATAAGGTTGTGTTTAGAAACCTAGATAATTGAAATGATTTTCAAGTGGGTAAAATTACAGTTTATTGTTCATCCTTATCTCTTTAAATAATATATTTCCTAATAGAATATAGTTGTTTTAGGCATCAAGAAATCATTAAAGAGTGAAAGTAAAAATTGGTGAATTTTTATACTATAACCACTAGTCTTAAAATTGTACATCTCCTCTTGTTTTTGAAAAACAATTCAATATATATTAGGATGTATTTATATTATAAATATAAAATTTTTATTAATTCCTTTCAACTTCCACATATGTACCACCAAAAAAACTACGCACATCCACATTCCTCATTAATATTTTAAAAATATAAAACTATGTATTAGATAAAATATGAAAACATTGGTCTTATTCCTCCTCAATAACACACCACAATATAATCTATAATATAACCATATTTCTACAAAATAAATAATAAATAGTAGAGGAAAGAATTATTTGATATTAACTTCTACATCTTTGAAATCATGTTTCATCCATTCTATAAACTATTATCTTCTAAGTTACCAATTCCAAATTCTCTACATCCCAATTAATTAATAATTGTATTCATTTATATTAATATAATTATGTGACTTATATTTCAAAAATTATTTTTTGAAATTCATCATTTATTCTATGTAATAATAACAACATAGGTTAATAGATTTTGAGAATGCCTCTAACATTTTTCCATAATTCCCACAATGCTCACCCAACAATATTCACATATAATATTATTTAAAAATAATTTAGTATTTCATAATTCTCAACATTAATCATGTATTTTCCATCAACCTATGAAATTTTTTAATTTGAATATTTGAAATGTATAGTGATATTTTATCTTCCTTTAAAATATTTCATTCTAGAGATCATTAATATTTTTTATAAGTTATATGTTAGGAAATATTATTGATATTATTGAGTAATTATAAAAATTTCGTATTGTAATAATTTCATAAGAGTAAATGTCGCTTAGGATTCTATGATATATCTTTCCTTTTCTGATTTCACACCTCAACTTTTATTACATAGGAGTAAATTACTCATACGCGCATACTCAAATAACTCTTGTAGAATATAACTTACCTTATGATTTCAGCTCAAATCTAAGAAAATATAAATTAATATAATGAAATGTTTGAATTAATCTTACACAACCTCAATGATTCAAACATAAAGTCTTAGAAACTCTTATAATATCAAAATGAAATATAATAAATACTCTATAACACTTTAAAATATCTTGGGATCCTATAAAATACTAATTACACTTATAAAATATCCATGAAAATTATGAATTTTTCATGGATGTATTCGTTATCCATTCCAAAGATAAAATGATTCTTATAACTGGATATTGTTTCTTGTGAAAAAAATAATGGATCCAATTCTCATTATAATTCTAAATCATAAAAATTATATATAACCTCATCCAATAATTTTGAAAAAAATTCTATAAACCTTAGATATACTCAAAAAAATTATAATACCGTAGAAACATATCCTCTATAGTTTCTTATGATTTCTATTCACAATTGAAAAAAAAATAAACTTCCATTGATAATTCCAATTGGTTATTAAATCTGCACCATTAGATATGTTTCCAACCTCAATAGAACACTCTAGGAAAAACAATGTCCCATATTTTTCAAGAATAAAATTTTATTACACCAAACCACTAGATAAATATGTGTTTTATGATAATTATATCTTCTGGGGAGAATATTGTTTTTCCAAGTGATCTATATTCTCCCATGACCCCTTAATCTAAGACCACATCTAACTTATTATACCCCCATTTTATATATTAACATATATGAATTAATATTATATATGGTAAAAATTTAAGTACAATTTCTAGAACTTGTATAATAAGATTTAATTCATTATAGAGGCTTTACAAAATACTATCAAGTGAGGGGGAAAGGTCAGACATTTTAAATTTTCCTTAAGGTTCTAAATCTACCTATATGAATTGTGTTGGTGAAGGTATCAATAGGTTAAACTATGGTATGAATTAATTCTATCATTACATCCTCATTGAAAATCTTGTCAATTCTATAGTGAAATATGACATCACTATGCTTATACAAAGAGTACTATACTTGATTTTTTTGAGAGAACAATAACACTTTGATTGTCTCGTGAATGTCTCAGTGGTTTCATAATCTTCACCCTCAAATCATTATGTCATTCTATCATCCAAATCATCTGGGTACAAGATCTTAAATTAGTCATTTATTTATATTAAATGGTGATAAATTTAACTAAATTCAACTTATCACATATCTATAAAATACTACTTAATCATATAGAAAATATCCAATCAGTGGTGGACTCATATGGCTTCGCCATTTCATTAATGGCATCATGGGCACTAAAGACTATTAAAAAATACTCAAGACTGCAATTACAAGACCACCTAGAAAAAATATATTGAATATATTAAATGACCTTGATGTTTCCAAATGTCAAGTTTTAGAATTTCATCTACAACTATACCTATATATTCATTGCCCATATACTAATAGTGAGAACCAAGAAAGATTTAATAGCTTTATTTCCCATTTTCATATAATATATATTGGAAAATGTAGTATTCATACTTATAATTCATCAAGTAATCTCATTGTGAATGTAATGTGTCCTTTTTTAACACCAAATTGATATATAATTCATACACTATTATGTTAAAGGATAATTTTTTTAATGAACTTTATAAACCCTATGAGTAATGGTTTTGACCACATCTTTATTATTATTTTCAGAAAGTTTTCCATGACTATTTATCAATTGATTATTACTAGACTTTTTTTTGAACTTATCACATTTGACATTGAATATAGTCTTAGATTTCATATTTTTAATGATAAAAAGGACCAATTATAGAAATATATTGGTGAATCCCCCAACTAAAATATTAATGATGTTGTTTAGTCATTTGAAGACTTATTATGATGTAAAAAATAATAAACATATATGGTGTGGAAACTTTTACAAAAAAATAATCAATAGGAACATATCCAAAATGAAAATGGAAATATGATTTCTATAACCATTATCTTTGTTATTATATCTGTAGTTATAATGAATTTTATTATAAGGAAATAAGAGAAAAATTGAATCTATAAATAATCTAGTATGAGTTAAAGGTGATGTTTAAACACTATCTAATTTTGGAATAAATGTTCTCTATAAATGAAAAAAAATATTTCATTACAACTCATGTAGTGATAAATAAAGAGGGAAACACTTATTTATAAAATCATAGTAGATTATATTTAAAATAGAAAATTATAAAGTATGGGATCATGTATAAAATCTGACGTAATTATTATCAAACCATTATAGCATTGGTACCTAATAATGGGGTTTTTTCAATATGATGGAAAAATGTGAGATTATTATAGAACATATTGGATCATGTGGATAAAATGTTTCATTTTGGAATAGATAGTTCATTAAAGATCATGGTTTGTAAATAGAAATATTTACCTATAGGAGGAGTAGAAAAATAATGATATTATCATTACAGATGTACTTTAACACAACCTATTAAATTTGAGAAAACTCTTTAACTATGGATATGTATTAACATTAAATTGGATGGAATAAAAGATTGAATGAAATAATGTTGAGACATTAATGAAAAGGTGGATGACCAATAGAAATATCAAGCTAGTGGATTTAAATTAATTTTTATGATTCAATATAGTTTAAGTGGAAAAAACATTTAAAATAGATGACTTAGATATATTAATTAAAATATTATTGAAAATAATTTTAATAATAAGGTGGTGATTGATATTCATTTTACAGATTGGAATATAGATAAGTCTTGTGATTGACATAGGAAATAAATTTTTTTAAGAAAACCATACAATATAAATAATAAAAGATTGTTTTCCTTTCATTATTTTCATATCATCAATATATATTTTCCCATGAAAACAATGATAAAAAATGAAAAAAAATGTATTTTTTTAACAATGATTTTACCTTAATGACATGAACTATATCTATGAACATAACAATGCAGGTAATGGGTAAAATATTATATAAAGGTGAACTAGAAATGAAATTTTAAGGATTATCAAAACTATATGTTTAAACAGTAATACAGAATTTATATCTATCAATGTATATAAATATATATTGAAGCATGAATTTAAATATAATATATCATTGACAATTATACATGATATTTTTCATATAATAAAACACACTCTAAATCATTGATGAATAAAAATAATAATCTATAAAAATAATAATAATGAAAAAACTCATTGAATATATAGAAATTCAAAGGATGATTCAATATTTATTTTCTTTTAATCCTATAGTAATGATTAAAAATCATATAATAAGAGACTGAATATGTTTATTAATAGTATAAATTTAAATTACATCAAATAATTATATGAAAATAAATATAGATTTTTGTATTTTGAGTAAATTTATGAAGAATATGACAAATGTTAATCAATAAATAGTTTACCTAAATGTATATAATATGAAGAACACAATAATAATGAATTAGAAGAAGGAGTTTAGGAATGTCAATAAATGGATTGATGATGAAAAATATGGGAAAAAATTTATTAATCTAATATCACAAGTAAGAAAATAGTTCAAACACAAAACCATTGGTTTTGGAATTTTAAGTGAACTATCTTTTTATTAGATATATAGACAATATATTTTAAAAAAAATTAAAATGTACGATCTAGATATAACTTATTTGATAAATAACACAACAAAATTAAATGTTATAAGACATGTTTGATTTTTAATAGGCCTACTAAACATAACATAATTTAAATTAAAATGTTTTTTTAGAATAAGTATGAAGAACAAGAACATGTGATTCAAAATTGGAAAGTGATAGTTCAAAAAGTATATTCTAAAATTAAAAGCATTCTTACAGGGGATGAATTTTCATCTATGGTGAGACATAAATAAATTTGGTTGTTTTTGGTGATAGAAATTCATGTTGAATTAATTATAATTTAAATGGATTAGAAAATGATATAATTATATAGAGTATATACAAAAAAGGTTTAAATAGAAAAATATCTTTTCTTTCTTCTTTAAAAAGGTGAAATCAAGGAATGTGATCTTAATAATTCTTTACATGTATTAAAAAAGGTATAAAATTATTGATATACTAAATTTGATTCATACATGAAGAAATAATTTTTATGATAGTTGTTATACCTCAAAACCTCATTGTGAAAAAAATTAATGAAAATAAATTCATTCTAGTTTTCTATAATAATGATATCATATTCTATGAAAAGAATAAATAACCATTTAAATAGTTTAAAATATTGATTATATTGGATATTAAAATGGTTTGATTATAAAACTCAATTATTTTTTGTATATAAGTGGTAATTTAGAAGTGTATGTGATTATTTCACAATATAAATATGATATAGAATTAGTCAATAAATTTTACATTAAATATTATTATCCATTTTCCACTCAAATTAGAATTATTGCTAAATTTGAAAATAATTAATATATAAAACTATTGATTGAATATTATTTTAAAGGATTATTATATCCATACACTACTTGATATCTATAAGGATATATAATATCTATAAAAATTTTATGGTATAATGGTTTCAATGAAATCTCTAAAAGTTACATCTAATAATTGTGAAATAAATCATATTATATATAGAAATTAACCTTGATTCTTGATTGGTATGTTAATATGGAATGAATAATTGCTTATTGTAATATTCAAATATAGACATGGGAAGTGAATTTTTTTATTAAAAATTTACATATGAAATAATATTATTTATTCAGAACATGTGTATCATTTGGATGAAAATAAGTTATAATATAGCTCACTTAACCTATCTAATAAAATTTATACTTGAGGATTTTGTGATGCATATATATTTCACACTTCTCCACAAAGAGGTAATGTCACAAAATTTTTAAAGAGAATATTATTGTATCCAACTCCAGGTCATGTGTTGGATAGTGTTTCTAATGAACATTCAATTACCTTAAAGCTTAATAAAATGAATTTGTCATTTTGCATCAACACACAGCCTAGTCCTTTATTTGAAGCATCACTGAATACCAAAAATAGTTCTCTACTTATGGGTAGTGTGAGAATGGGCGTAGGGATAATCCCCCTTTTCAACTCCGTGAAGCTATCTTCACATTCATCACTCTAAGAAAACATGACTCCCTTCTAAGTTAGCTTGTTAAGAGGGTTTGAAAATTGTGAGAAATTTCACACAAATTGATGACAATATCCAGCTAACCCCAGGAAGCTACATATATTCGTCACTGGTGATGGCCTCAGCCATTCCTCAATTACATCTATCTTTGAGGGATTCATAAATATCCCATTGGTTGTGATGATATGGCCCAAGAATGAGACCTCCTTCAACTAGAACTCACACTTGTTATATATTTCATAGAGATTATCCTTTTTAAAGGTCTCTGGTATAGTGCTTAGATGCTCCCCATGATCCTCCTTAGTTTTAGAGTATATTAGAATATTTTATATAAAGACTAACACAAATTTTTCAAGGTAATATCTAAATACTTTATTCATCAAGTCCATAAAGATTTTTGGAGCATTAGTGAATCTAAAAGGCATTACTATGAATTCATAGTGCCTGTATCTTGTATGAAAAGTAATCATGGGGATATCCACCTTCTTAACCCTTTATTGATAATATCCTGAAAGTAGATCCACCTTAGAGAAGTATTGTGCTCCCCGCAACTAATTGAACAATTCATCAATTCGTTACAGAGGATGCTTTTTCTTTATCGTGATTTTGTTGAGCTCGAGATAATCAATGAAAAGGTGCATTGACCCATCCTTCTTCTTGATGAAGGGGACTGGTGCTCCCCATGGTGAAAAACATGGGAGTATAAACCCTTTATCAAGATTCTCCTGTAGTTGTTTTTTCAGCTCCTCAATCTCGACAACAGCCATTATATATAGATTCTTGGATATTGTCAATTCCCTAGGTATAAGATCAATCTATAATTAAAAATATCTTCTAGGGGGAAGAATGGGAAATTCCTTGGGAAACACTTCACTGAATTCCCTCACAATAAGCATGTCTTCAAGGATGGTTCCTTCCTTAGACTCAATCATCTGAGAAAGATATGCATGCTCATAGGACAGTAATATCCATGCTTGAGATGATGGTTCTAAAGAAGATTCATCCTCCTCCTTGAACATGTATAGAATCGGGGTTTGATTTTTCATATGGAGAGTGATATTCCTCTCACAGAAATTTATGTTGGCTCTATATGGGGAAATCCAATCCATGCCAAGAATTTCATCAAATTCCATTGGAGGGAGTATGAAAAGGTTCTTTGGGAAGTTCAATCAACAAATTATGATGGGGGAGTTATATTCATGGGATTTAATGATTACCCCATTTTCTGTTCTCACAGACATCTTTACTTCCATGATTTGTGGTGGTGTTGGTATTGTTCTAATAAAATTTTGGGATATAAAATAATGTTTAGAACCAAAATGAAAAATTCATTCACTATTCCTGAATGAATAACTAGCGTACATGTCACCACTTTGTTTTCAGGGTTTTCTTCAGCGGGAGTGATGGAAAAATCTATACATTACTTCCTTAGAGGTTTTGGGTTGCCTCCTAAAACCCTTGGCTTATGGAACTAGTTTAAAAAGTTCCCTGGTCCATTTGTAGTTGATGAAATAAAGAATGGATTGAGGTTGAAATTGATCGTTCCTATACTCTATCGCATCAACTGGTTTTCTTATTAGTAATTAATGTCCAGGTTCCCTTCTCTTCCAAACCTAAATAATTTCCTTATCCCCTTCAAGAAATTTCTGGAGTTCTTCTTTCAGCACCTTTGTCTAGTGGGGTTCTAAAATTTCTTAGCACCATTGGATTTATCCATCAGACCGATATAATTATAGTTAGCTTTCTAATACTTATCCCTATGATACCCCTAAGATTCTTCGTTCTCTATTTTTACATTGATGGCACATCGGACAATTTTCTCATAGCTATTGAAGTCACAAATTTCTAGGTCTTTCCATAGGCTAGGTTTTAGCCCAAAACATAATTGGTCGACCTTGTATTCGAGAGTAACAACAAATTCGGAGGCGTCTCATGAAAGCCTTGTGAAGTTTTATGTGTATGATCTGATGGATTCGTCGTCCTTTTTCTTGAGGTCAAGGAAGTCCATTTACATCTTAAGTCGGAGGGTACGAGGAAAATATTTATCAAAAAAAATTTTCTAGAAATACTAATATTCCAACACCTTGATCTCTTCCTCAAGTTTTGTATTTTTGATCAATGTCCACCATTTATCATCTTCACCCTCCATACGATAAGCAACCAGAAGAACCTTCTCTTATTCAGAAGATTTAAGTATGTAGAAGATCTTCTCAATGGTGTTGATCTATTGTTCGGTGATTGAGGGTTCAGATGATCCATTTAAATAAAGAGGCATTTGTCTCATAAAGCTATCAATTTCAGCTTGTTCTTTATTAGGGGGTTCTAAGATCCTCTTGAACAGTTTTTATATTCAAAACATGAGTTAATTAAGAGATTATCCTGGAAAATTTTATGATTCCCACTCCCATCGGATTGGGTATCTCATTAGAACATTCCTCACATTGATCTTCACATTAGTTGTTAGCCCCAGTCCTCCTATTACCAACTATTGGATGGAATAAAAGGAAATTCAGGGGTAACACATAAAGAAGAATCCAATGAAAAAATGGGATAACTTATAAATTATATTTATTACCTAAATTTATGAATTTATAGGTTTCCATATTTTTTATCCATGGTCTAATCCCCAATATATATTCTTATAGGTATTTTTTTTATTCCCTTAAAAATGGTTCATACTAATATTAGGAATTTACCAAATCATATTCCACAGGAGTGTCAAACCAAAAGTGCATTAAGGCCCATTTTTGTGCACCAGTTTCCATTTGAGTCTAGTTCAAAGAAGTTTTTCAGGTTTTACCCCTAGATATATATGTGCCAGAGCCACCTCTACTTGATCGTATCCAGACAGGGATGTATTTTCTTGATAAACCACTTACTCTATACTCACCAAAATTTAGGGATGTTTTTATTGTACTTAGTCTTATCCCTATGTCTTTCACTAGGGTTTTATAATCGTAATCCCAAAAAATAATTAAACATGTCATTTGATACTAACTATAACAACCCTTCTCTTTATTACACACTTAAACTTGATTTATTACATAAAAATAAACTTAATACAACTCTGAGGATCAATAGGTTTAGTGTCTTTGGAAATTAGGAACATTACATGACAACTTAAAACATAAAAATACAATGTCTTTATCAAAAACTTCTTTTACAAGACCACATCATTCCTTCGTACTTAGCATTTCATGGGATAGCCTGAGGACATACATAAGAAAAGGGTGAGCTATAAATCTTATAAAGTAATTAAAAAAGACATAACAAGAAAAATACAATACATTTTAGGCAATAGGAATATCAATAGAGCATAATAGAAACATGAACATAAAGTCATCATATAGCATGATTATCATAACATGGAAATTTGTCAACAACATTTAACATGATAATAGCATGAGCCAAGGATAATTGCACATAGAGCATGAGTAAAACCTCATTACACTTGAATTAGAATGATTAAACCCTAATTGAAAGTGAATTACCATGATTCAATACCCATTTCACATGATTTATCATAATACTATTCTTTACACAATGCATTGGAGTGTTATTAGTGCTCACATTATATAAACATTTCATTACATGCATAAGTGTGCCACATGGATCATACAACATGGATTCATTAAACATCATAATTTATTCCAAAAATAAGAGTTGTTGAATAGATAAATTTAAGTCCTCAATCAAAATTACATGTTTATTGAGGTGAATATCCTTGATAGAGAAATGGGTATGGTATTCACTTACCGGATGATTTTGGCATGGGAAATTTTGGTGTAACTTCGGCAGTATAATGACGTCAAATAGAAGTCATAAAATGGGTTGATGAGAGATAAAGGGTTATCTCATAATTTATACATGAAATGGACATTAAGGGGTCATGTAACATAATATACCAACATATGTAATGGAATTTAGTTTCATAATATAAAATAATTTCATGAATGTAAATGAGGAGAGAAAAATCCCTTGCAGAATTTCACCATAGTAACCGGGTTATATGGGGGAAATTAATGAACAAAAAAGAGGTATATCATAATTAAAACATTAGGTAAGTATGGGGGATGTGTGAAATCATACCCCAAAATTTTTAATTAAAATTAAAATGGTATAACAACATAAAAAACTTGGACAAAATTGAGAAAAGAAGAAATCCCTTACTTGGAAGTGGGTCCCAAAGACTTCGGAGGGGATTGAGATAGGCTTCTTGGGATCTTGGGGAACCTTGGAAAAATTATAGAGCGGGGACGGAAGATTAGGAACGTTCTCTAAGAGTTTTGAGTGAAGATAAGTGGGATTATGGGTTGGTTTATATGGGAAAAGATAGAGAATTCTTTATTATTTAGGTTTTGGACACTACACATTAAACTAAACTAAAACACAAACCATACCATGGTTTTTTCGTGTGGTTTTAGAAAAATTATAGTGGAAAAAGTATTTTATATGACCAATGACTATACTTATTAAAATATTAGGCTTTATTATGTGGAATTGAGTCGCACTCTCAAGGAAATCATTTTAAAAAGTTAAAATATTTTATATGTTTTGGAGGGTCCACTAAGGCACCATAAAATTAATCAAACAAATCTAAAATCACATTATTTTAAAGTTAAAACATATATTGACCTAATTAATCTTTTATTATATTTTTTACATCAATATAAGGTCATTATGATGTCATAAAACACTTTATATATTTAAACGGTATTTAATTTTTACTCAAAACTCGACTATCTCGGAAAATTATAAAAAAATCATGATTGTATAATTTCAACATACTAATTAAAAAAATAATATTTATTTTATATTACTAATTTTCTAAATATCTGAATTTTTACTTTTAAAATAAAAACTAGAATTTATTGAAAATTCATGGGTTTGGACAATAATAGTTTTCAGACCTTAATAAAAATTACAATTGTAATCATAAAAATTATACGATAATTTATATTTAATAAAAAAAATTAGTAAAAATATTTTGTTAAAATATTATTTAATTTAAAAATACATTAATTCGTAAAAATAGATTTCTCAATTGAATTTAAATATTAACTATAAATATTATTTGTTCTTTAAAGACCATTTAAAAAGTAAAAATAATAAAATGAATGTATATTATTTATTATATACCAAAATAATTCACATAATCATAGTTATAGGGTCTTTTACATAACCCTTTATAACACATGTATAAGACCTAAGGGTAAGGTGTGTGATGGTGATAGACTCTTGGGTAGCTCGAATAACATCACTCTAGTGGTAATCTCTATTAACTTCTACTTCCCCTACAGTCGGTCCCATTCAAGCTTAACATCTTGAAGCTCGTCTTCGTATTGGTCAATACCAAAGCCCAGTGACTCTTCCTCCTTGTTGAGCTATGACAAATGGGCTTCGTATGAATAAATTCTACTAGATGAGGTCATCGCTTCCTTTGTATAAGTAAATTGGTTTGTTAAGGACCTATATTTATACTAATCAACTCTGAGCAGCTTTAATGTGCTTCTTCATTTTCATAAACTTCTCCACCATTTCTTCAAACATTTTTGGACCTAGGAGTTTTCTCTCCACAACTTCATACCAACATGTTGGTGTTCTTCACCTCTTCCCATAAAGGGATTCATAAGGAGCCATTTAGATGCTTGATTAGAATCTGTTATTGTTAGAGAACTCAACCAGGGGGAGATGTTTATTCCATACTCCTTTGAAGTCAATTGAGCATGATCTAAACATTTCCTCATGTTTTTGGATAGTCCACTCAGATTGGCCATCAGTTTGAGGAAGATAATCCACACTGAAGTTTAGCTCAGTATTCTGAGAGTGTTGGAGACTCTTCTAGAACTAAGAGGTAAATCTTGGATCTCAATCAGATACATCCAATAGTGGTACTCCATGTATCATTACCAATTCTCTAATTTATATATGTTCCAGTTGATCCAATGATAAATCCTCCCGAATTGTAATAAAGTGTGCAGTCTTTGTAAGAATATCCACAACAACCTAGATAGAATTGTTTCCTTTGGATTTCTTCAAAAGTCTTGTTAAAAAGTCCATAGTTATATTCTCCCACTTCCATGTTGGTATGGGTAATGGTTGCATCATACCCTAAGTCTTATACCTCTCAACCTTCACTTTCTAACATACTAGGAACTTGGATATAAGGCCCCAGCCTTAAACCTTACTTAATCTTGAGTTATTACAAGATTGCACATTAAGGATCTTTTCGGGTTTAGAGTTTTAGAGAATTAGATCATAAAACTTGCATTACATTCCACATATAAACAAAGTGGTTACATAAAGATATTATTCTTCATTCCCATCAATGGAAACATATTTAAAATAAATATGGATTCTTTCTTGACACTTCCTTGACACTATCATCATAACATGTACCATTCCCTTGACCTGTGAAAACATTTCAAAAAAACTTGGGATGAGCATAAAAATCTCAGTAAGGGATATGAAAATATGGAAAGGAAACATGGGTACATATATACATAAGGATGATATCATACTTTACCCATAAAACATAAGCACTTTAACATACCTCATCAAATCATGAATAAATCATAGAAATCATAAGACATAAAGGTAACTTGAGGCATTCATAACATCCTTACGTAGGGAGTAACCCTCTTGGTTACGTTTGGAATACCCATCATAGTATATTCCCTAAAATCTCTTCGGAGAAACCTTAACGTTTCACTCCTTCGCATTACCCAATGCATTGGAGAGCTATATCGGGCTCACCCGCCCTTAGTTTATCACGGAACCACCCGTTTTCAAAATAATGCCCAAGAACCTCAACATAATCATATCACATGAAACATGCATAAAGGAAACATAACATTCCCACCTTTCAATCACAAGATATCAATACAACACATTGATATAAAAACATTATGAAAACCATTTTCGATACCAAAATAAAAGAAATGTAAAACATGGTATTTATTTTTCTTTTAAAAAGAAGGTATGGCTTGTAGAGGAATCCGAAACTCAAATAACGGTCACGACGGCGGAGAAGTCGTTGTCGCGGCATATGTACGACAAAAACATTCCCTTTTGTCATTTAGTAAAATGCTTCATATAAAAAATATTCCTTTTGGATAAACATAAAAGTCAAAGGGGTTTATACACCGTATAAAAGAAGGTTGTGTATAAAACAAAATATGCCTCAATGAAAGGAGATTGAGACGAAGTCCCATACAAGGATCTTTTTTAAATAAAATAGATTTATTATATGTATTCACTATAATTACACATAAATAAAGTACAAATACAAGATAGGACATAATAATATCATGACGTAATTTGAAAGTAGGAGATTAACCCAAAGAATGGAAATTGGGTTAAGAAGTTCCCTTACCTCGTATCTGACTTGACCCGACCATTATTTAATCTCCTAAATAATAAACTTGACTTAATCTCTACTTGATTAAGAACCGTTTTCAAGTTAATTATTCTTTTTATACTATGTTATGAACATCATGTAATCATTTAAGTTAATAATGTTCATTTTGTCGGTATTTGGTTCTTAAGTCAAAAATAGACTTCTTACACTTACATGTTGTTAATTTGGTAAAATTTTCGTTATATACAGAATGATATTAATTATTTGGATAACATATATATCATATATATTCAGCATATACATGTATTTTTAATATTACATCACATTTAGAGGTAAGAAATGAAATGCACCGTTCATGGAGACGGTAAGTCGTACATACGCATGAACGCTACTTCCATTTCTATTTTGTATTTTCTGGAATGGAATCATAATGATATAAGAGTATATTATAATTCCAGTATAATAACATATATAATATCATTAACTTTATCCTTTACACATCCCACATATTGTATTAACGAATCAAATCACTTTGAGGGGGCGGTAGTCCGCACTTCCTAAAATGAAGATATCGTGTTTACCCATAATGGAAACAATAATGGTATGCCATAAATGAAAAATACAGAATCTTAAAGAAGAATAAACATATTATATATCATATATAAAAATAGTGACATCATAATGGCCACCTTTGAAGGTGTTAAATGAGTATTGAACAGTCATCATTTCGGGAGGCAGAATTTCGCCATCCACGGAAACCGTATGTTCTTTAACCATTTGATGTAGTTGTGTGAGAGTGTAGCTAGAATAAATCTTATAAAAACATCCTAGTATATTGAAGATACTTTTTCTGTTACAAAATAAGTAAATAAAAAGAGTTTAGGGGGTTGGAGAAGCAAAATAAAACAAATGAACATGAGAGAATGAATTACCTTTAAAAGTGTAACTCCTTTTGATTTGAGCCTAAAGGATTCCTTTGAAAGGATTCTGCACAAAGGGAATCCTCTAGGATGAGGAGAGGGATGTGGAGAGAGTAAATGGGTTGGGGTTGGCCGAGCCAAAGGCTTGAGGAGTGTGTGAAATGAGGTAGAGGTGGGGACCTTTTATAAGAGGAGAGGAGGGGCACTTTTGGAAATCATGAAACTATTATTTTATTTTCAAAAGTTTTTCGAATTTCTAAGGTCCCACGTTGATATATTTCGAATCTAAGATTATAAGGCTTAGAAATATTCCCATCCAATAGTTTTTGGACAAGTGTAGGTCTTATATTTTATATTATCTTTTCATTTTATTTAAACTGTTCATTAATGAGGTCATCGTTGCATCATCATGATGTCATAATTAAATTAATTTATTTAATGTCTAAAAATTATAAAAAAAATACTATGATGTAGGAAATCTTTTTAAATTTCTAATGAATATTTATAGTAAAAAATATGATTAGTATAACCCCTTCTAAAAATTTCTTTAGTAAAACAATAAATGTTAGTGTCATTTTCACCTTTATTTAAAAAAAGGCATTAAAGTCATTATCTCAGCCAAGTGGCTCCATGGGGTCCCCTAAATCGACCCATGGGTTTTCCTGGTAGGCCATGACACAAACAATAGGGTTAGGACATGTTTCAAGCTCATCTCATTTTATTAAAGCATTATTTTTACCTTAAACTACACTAATTACCTCCAATCGCGATTAATGAAAAAAAGTTACTATTCACCAAAAAATTATTTTCATCCCATTGAACCACATTTTACATACTAATGACAACCATGTATGTCGTATTTTAAAAATTCAATACACATTAGTGGTAAACTTTCATTTAACTGAAAAATCAGTTTTCTTGATTACCACCGAGTGGTTTCACTATTCATCAAAAATTGGAGTTTTTCAGAAAAATACCAAAACTTCACCCTAAGCTATATTTGATATTCATAATTCAAAAATGAAGTCCGTTTTACAAAATTCAAAACATATAAGTCACATTAATTAATTCCCGATGTCAGAGCAAATAACGTGTTTTTATGAAACAATAAGTATCAAAAGATTGACACTAGTTTAAGTCTGATTTCAGAGTGAAATTAATTCCAACGACTGCTATTGGATTTAATGGTAAAAATATATTCTAATTTCACTTTAAAACCACTTCAAAAGATAATCTAATCATATAAATAAATTAGATTAAAAAGCAGTTTTGATGTAAAATGCAGTATTTTTCACTATTCATTAAAAAATTAACATTGTCAGAAAAATACCAAAAATTCACACAAAGTAAATTTTGATGTCCCAATCATAAAGAATAATTTTATTTTGACAAACATAGCTTATAAAATTGTCAAAAGATAGATTTAAAAATGGTTTTCCATCAAAAGGAAGTAAAACAATCTTTTAAAAATATTAGTGTATTCCATGCTTAAGATTGGATTTGTTTTCATTTTAAGACTCTAAAACACTATCTAGTTCATTAATAGACATAGATAAAAATATCTATTATTCATTACTTACTTGGGATGTTACATTGGATGTATACTCATTGATCTCCTTCTTCATTTTATCCCTTCAATAATTCTCTTAGAGATCTTCATACATCTTTGTGTTTCTTATGTGAATTGAGAAATTCAAACTATGTGAATCATCCAAATTTTATTTATTTAACTCCAGATTTGATGGAACACATATTCTTGACCCAAATCTCACAATTCCTTCTTCATTGACATTGAACTCTGAGGAATTTTCTTTTATAATAACTTCCACTTTTTTCTTAATTCCCACATCATCCTTTTGAGAATCCTTTATCCTTTCCAAAAGATATGGTTGAGAAATAAATTGTGAATGGATTGATGATATTCACTTATTTATGATTCACATGTCCATCTTCATCAAATCTAAGATGATTGGATCCTTTTCAATTCTAATCAATGAAAGAGTTGTTGGATCCTTTCTACTTATAGATTCAGACACATTATTCTTTTTCCTATGGTGGTAATGGATTGAGCAGTCATCGTCTTTGATAATCTCTAACCATGTTCATTGGTGCATGTTCAACTATTTCTGTGTGAATATATACTTGAGGATTTTTTTGATCCATATATATTTCACACTTCTCCCCAAATAGGTAATGTCACCAAATTTTATATGTGAAGATTACTGCCGCCAACTCCAGATCATTTGTTGGATATTTTTTCTCATGAACTTTTAATTTCCTTGAAGCATAGGCAATGACATTTTCATTTTGCATCAACACACAGCCCAGGCCCTTCTTCGAAGGATCACTAAATTCCACAAAAAGTTCTCCACTTGTGGGTAGTGTGAGTACAGGCATGGTGATAAGCCTCTTTTTCAAATCCTTGAATCTATCCTCACATTCATTACTCTAAGAAAATGTTAACCTATTCTGATTTTTCTTGGTAAGAGGGTTTGACAATCATGAGAAATTTCTCAAAAATCGGCGATAATATCCAGATAACCCCATGAAGCTACAGATATCCATTACTAATATTGGCCTCGTCCATCCCTCAATTGTAGCTATATTGGATAGATCCATAGATTTCCCATTTCTTGTGATGATATGACCCAATAAAGATACATCCTTCAACTAAAACTCACACATGTTGTACTTTTCATAGAGCTTATCCTTTCACAAGGTCTCTAGTACAGTTCTTAGATTCTCCTCATGCTCCTCCATGGTTTTAGAGTATATTAGAATATCTTCTATAAATACCACCACAAACTTTTTAAGATGATCTCTAAAGAATCTATTCATCAATTCCAAGAATATTTCCATAGAGTTAGTGAATCTGAAAGACATTACTATGAATTCATAGTGCCCGTATCTTGTATGAAAAGTAGTCTTGAGGATATCCTCTTTCTTCACCCTTACATGGTAATATCCCGACCACATATCCACCTTAGAGAAGTATTTTTCTCTACGTAGCTGATCAAACAAGTCATCAATTTTTGGTAGAGGATAATTGTTCTTAATCATGATTTTTTTGAACTCACAATAATCAGTGAAAAGGTTCTTTGACTCATCCTTCTTCTTGATGAAGAGGACTAATTCATCCCATGGTGAAGCACTTGGGCATATAAAACCATTATCTATATTTTCCTGTAGTAGTTTCTTTAGCTTCTCATTCTCTAAAATAGCCATTATTTACAAATTCTTTGATATTATCAATGCCCCAGGTATAAGATCAATCGATAATACAACATCTCTTCTAGGAGAAGACCGGGAAATTCCTTAGAAAACACTTTAGTGAATTCACTCACAATAGGCATGTCTTCAAGGATGATTTCTTCCTTATACTCAATCATCTATGAAAGATATTCATGCTGATAAGGCAGTAATATCCAAACTTGAGATGATGGTGTAAAATAAGATTCATCCTCCTCCTTGCACTTGTATAGAATCAGGGGTTGATTTTCCATATAGAGAGTGATTTCCCTCTCATAGAAATTTATTTTGGATTTATATAGGGAAATCTAATACATTCCAATAATTGAATCAAATTCCACTAGAGGGAGAATTACATGGTTCTCCAAGAAGTTCAATCCACAAATTTTTATAGGGGAGGAGTTATATTCATGGGATGAAATGATTTCCCCATTCACCATCTGCGCTGAAATATTTACTTCCATGATTTGTGGTGGAGTTGGGATTGTTCTACTTAACATTCTATATATAAAAGAATGTGTAGAACTAGAATAAAAAATTACATTCTCTATCCTTGAATAAATAACTAGAGTACCTATAACCACTTTGTTTTCGGGGTTCACTTCGGTAGTAGTGAGGGAAAATATCTTCCTTACTACCTTGGAGGTTGTTGGTTGCCTCTAAAATCCCTTTTCTTAGGGCAGTAGTTTGAAAAGTGCCCTGGTTTTTTGTAGTTGAAGCAATGAACAATGCATTGAGGTTTGACCAGAGGGTTCCACTCCTCTGTCGTAGCAGTAGGTTTTTCATGCCAGCAATTAATGGCCAATTTCCCTTCTCTTCCACACCTAAAGAATTTCCTTTCCCCCTTTAGGAAATTTTCAGGGTGCTTTTTTATATACCTTTGTCAAGTGGGGTGCTGGAATTTCATAGTACCATTGTATTTATCCATCAGACCATCATAATTAAATTCCACATTCCACTTATTATCCCCCTGAAACCCCTATGGTTCGTCGATCTCTATTTTGATTTTGAGAGCACATCAGAAAATTCCCTCATAGCTATCTAAGTCACGGATCGCCAGGGATTTCCATAGGCTAGGTTTTAGTCCACCAAAGAAGTGATCTACCTTGCATCCGGGGGTAACGACAAAGCCAAAGGTGTATCGTGTAGGCCTTGTGAAGTTTTCCTTATGCACCCTAATGGATTAGCCACCTTTGTAGTTGAGTGAAATTAATTACCTTTCCATGTTACATTGGAGGGTGCGAGAAAAATATTTATTGAAAAACATTTTCCATAAATCCCTTCATTCCAATGCCTCGATCACTTCCTCATGTTTCATATTTTTGATCAATGTCCACTATTGATTAGATTCACCCTCCATATGATAAGCATCCATAAGAACCTTCTCTTGTTTGGAAGATTGAAATATGGATAAGATCATCTCAATGGATTTGATCCATTGTTCGGTGATTACAGGATCATATAATTCATTGAAAGTAGGGGGCTTTTGTCTCATGAAGATCTCGATTGTGGATTGTTATTTCTTGGGGGGTGGGGGGATGATCCTTTTGAATCATTTTTCTATTCAAAACTTTAGTTAACTGAGAGAGTATCGAGAAAAAGTTTGTGATTATCGATCCCATCGGATTGGGAATCTCATTAGAACAGTCATCACATTGATCTTCACATCGGTTGTTAGCACGAGTCCTCCTATTACCAACCATTGTTTGGAATAAAAGTAAAGTTAATGGTAATACATAAATGGTAATGCAACTAAAAAAATGGATAACTTATAAATTAAATTTATTTCCTTAACTTATGAATTTTTAGGCTTCAATCTATGTTATCTCTGATCTACTTCCCAAAAAATATTAGGGTAATTTTTTTATTCCTTTTATAATGGTTTATACTAATCTTATGAAATTACCAAAGCATATACTCCAAGATTTTCGAACCAAGAGTGCAGAAAGGACCATTTTTTGCACCAGTTCTTATTTGATTCTATCTCAAAGCACGTTTTTTGGGGGTTTACCTCTAGATACATATGTGCCAGATCTACCTCTACTTGTTCATATCTAGACATGGATGTATTTTCTTGATAAACCACTCACTCTATAATCACAAAAATTTAAGGACATTTTTATTATAATTAGTCTTATCCTTAATATTTTTACTAGGGTTTTCTAATCCTAATCCGAAAAATTACTAAACTTATCCTTTGATACCAACTATAACAACCATGAACTTTATTACACACTTAAATGAAATTTATTACATAAACATGCACTTAAGACCCCTCCAAGGATCGAGAGGTCTAGTTTCTTGGTTAATTAGGAACATTACATGACATCTTATGACATAAAAATATAACATCATTATTGAAACCTTCTTTTACCTGACCACAACATTCCTTTATACTTAGCATTGTATGGGATAACCTGAGGACATACATAAGAAAAGGGTGAGTTATAAATCCTATTAAGGGAGTAAAAAAGACAAAACATGAATAATAAAATACATTTTAGAAAATAGGAATATCAATGGAGCATAAGAGAAACATGAACATAAAGTCATGATATAGCATGATTATCCTAAAATGGAAATATGGCAACAACATTTAACATGATATTAGCATGAGCCAAGGATCATTGCACCTGGAGTATGAGTAAACCCTCATTACACTTGAATTAGAATGAGTAAACCCTTATTGAACATGAATTAAAATGAGACAACACCCATTTCCCATGATGTAACATGATACTATTATTTACCCAATCTGTTAGAGTGCTATCAGGGCACACCCTTTATAAACATTTCATTTCATGCTTATATGTGCCACATGGATCATACAACAGGGATTCATGAAAAATAAAAATTTATTCCATGAATAAGAGATATGGAATACATAAATTTATGTCTTAAATCAAAAATTACATTTTCATAAAGGTGAATACCCTTGATAGAGAAATGGGTATGGTATTCACTTACACGATGATTTTGGCATGGGAAATTTTGTGTAACTTCAGCAGTATAACAACGTCAAATAGAAATTTTAAAATGGGTTGATGAGAGAGAAAGGGGTCAATAATCATTTATACATGAAATGTACAGTAAGTGGGTCATGGAACATAATATACAAATATATTTAATGGAATTTAGATGCATAATATAAAACAATTTCTTGAATGTAAATAACGAGAGAGAAATCCCTTGCTGAATTTTGGCATGGTAATGGGTGTATATCAGAGGAATTAATGAGAGATAAAGAGGTATATCATCATTAAAACATAAGGAGGACAATATGGGTGAGGTGAAAAATAATACCCCATAATTTTTAATTGAAATTAAAAGGGTATAAAAACATAAAGAAACTTGGAAAAATGAGAAAGGAAGAAATCCCTTACTTAGAAGTGTGATCCCAAAGGCTTGGGACAGGATTGAGATAGGATTATTGGGAGCTTAGGGTTCCTTGAGAGGATTATAGAGAGAGTAGGTCAAAGTAGGGATGCACGCTATGGTTTTTGAGTGAAGAGAAGTGGGAGCAAGTATGGGTTTATATAGGAAGATAGAGGACATTTTTTATTATTTAGGTTTTGGACACTTCATATTAAACTAAACTAAACCACAAATCATCCCCTGTTTTCTCCCATATATTTTTCCAAAGTAGAGTGTAAAAAAAAAATTAAGTAAAATGGACAAACTTATTAAAATATTAGGATTTATTATGTGGAGGTGAGTCACACTCTCAAGTAAATAATTTCTAAAAGTTAAAATATTTTATAAGTCTTAGAGGAGTCCACTAAGGAACCATAAAATTAATCAAAAAAATATAAAATCACGTTATTTTAAAGTTAAAACATATATTGGACGAATATATATTTTATATTATTTTATTACATCACAATTGTGTCATTATGATGTCATAAAACAAATTATATTTTTAAACAATATTTAATTTTTACACCAAAAAATCGACTACCTCGGAAAATTATAAAAAATTCACCATTGGATAATTTCGACATTCTGATTATAAAAATAATATTCATTTTATCTAAATAATTTTCTAAATTTTTTCATTTTTACTTTTAAAATAAACATCAACATTTATTGAAAATTCATGGGTTTTGACAAAAATAGTTTTTAAACCTTAGTAAAAATTACAATTGATTTCATAAAAAATATATGATAATTTATATTTAACAAAAAGTAATTTAGTAATAATATTTTATTAAAAAAATTATTTAATTAAAAAATACGTTAATTCATAAAAATTGAATTGTTAATTGAATTTAAATATTAACTAAAAATAATATTTGTGCTTTAAAAACCATTTAGAAAGTAACAATACTAAAATGAATGTATATTATTTATTATAAAAAAATGATGCACATAATGATAGTTATAGGGTATTGTTTCATAACCCCTTATAACACCCACATAAAACCTAAGGGTAAGGTGTGTGATGGTGACAGACTCTTGGGGTAGCACGGATAACATTATTCAGATGGTAATCTCTGTTAACTTCCACTTCTCTTGTAGGTGATTACATTCAATCATAAAGTGTTGAAACTCGGATTGGGCTTGGTCAATATTGAAGCCTAGTGTTGCTAACTCATTTCCGAGCTCTAACAAATGGGATTATTATAGAGAAACTCTACTAGATGAGGTCATCGCTTCCTTTTTCAGGGTAAATTGGATTTGTTAAGGCCCTATATTTATACTAATCATGTGATCACTATTCAACTGCTATATTAGAAATGGTAACAATTCATAATGGTATTTCGAAATCCAAAAACATAAAACCAAGTAAGTTCATGTGTTTTATATAACTATTTTACATAATAATACATTTAATTAGATCAATAAAAAATCTCATTAATAAATGTTTGGGTCGTTACATTCATATGAGTAGATAATGTAATAACTCAATCATTAACTATGAATTTTCTATAACTAAATAATATGTTAATAGATTGATATACATGAGAAAACAAAAAAAACAAACATTATATTATAAAATTAAATTTTACCTATATAATATTTTCATTAAATAGGTGGTTATAAAACAATGTAACATATTTTGAAATCTATGAAGTAAAAAAAACACCAAGTATTAGAATTCTCCCTTATAAAGCTCATTTATCTCATCAATTTAAGAAGGTAGTATCACTAGGTTATTCCCTTAACCAAGGCCAATATGAACTTCCAGAAATATGGTATTATTAAAATATCATGTTAACTAAATTCAATCTCAGGAAATTTGGCATTATATCCATTCTAGTAGAATCCCCAACCTCAACTTCCAACAGAGCTTGCCTTATTCTTATATCTTATGATTAGATCATTAGGGGATATCTAGAAACAAATTAGGATTATTTAATTAAGTAATTATTAAGGTAATAATTCATTTTAACACTTGTTTATATATTTTTTTTATTTTGACATTAGATGAAGAAGAATGTTTATATACTAATTCATTGATAAAATTAACAATTTCATTTTATTCAATAATATATTTTCTATATAATTTTATTATACGAAAATAATTAAAAAAACTAGATATATTATATATTATTTATATTAATTATATATTAAAAATAACTGGATTTTAAATTTATATAAAATAGGAATAGGAATTGATAATTTAAGAAAATAATATGAAAATAGTTTTCATTAATTTATCAATTTTTATTTAAAAGTTACATTCTAAAATTTTATAGTTTGAAAATTATAAAATAAAAACCACATTATATTTATAATTTAAATATTATCTTATGTTGAAAATTTTAAATTTTCTTAAAATAATTTATTTTCTAGTGAAAATATTTTCAAAAAAACTATAACTTTAAGGACATTATCATTATATGAGAAAGAAATATGAATTTATAAAACCATTAAATTGATCAAATATTTTTTAATAGAGTAAAATATATTTTTTTAAATACATCACTGGATTTTTTGAAACACGGTTTTACATTTTATGAACAAAATTGATATTTTCGAAAAAAAGAAACTATTTTTTCTATATTTTTTTAATAAAATATTATTTTGGTATAACACGTTTCAGTATTTATTTTAAAGACACATAAAATTTATTTGTTTTATTATAACCTAATTTTTATCATTAAAATAAAATTAAATGGAAGTGTTTTACTACACATAAATTTTAATCATTAAATATTTTTTTTGAAAAATGGATTTATTAATTTTACCACCACTAATGTTAAATTTATTTTTTATATTTTATTTTTTGGTATCAAAATAAAATTTCCTAAGTAAAAAATTAGTTACCAATATTAAATATAAAATAGTAAAATTAAAAAAAGTCAAGGTCTCTATGATTTGAAAATTGTTGAAAACATGATTCTAATTGAGAGTTTGAGTTATAATCAACATTATTTTATCCTCCACTCTATTAATTACTAATTTTGTAGCCACTCTAAATGTGAAACATGTGATCTATTTATATTAAGTTAAACATTGTACAAAAATTCCTTTTTCACACCTCTTAGAATGGTCATCTTACCACCCCTTTATTACAACTCAAATATCTTGATATCCACATGAAAATCTCCATATTAACCATCCAGTATAAAAATACTCATTTTCCTTAAGACTCTAGCTATAATAAATTTGGCTAAAGAAATCTATTTCAAAGGTCTCTTCCCCATATGTGAGGCCTTATCCTGAGGAACCCATACACATTCTAGCATCATTATATACCAGTTAATGTGGAAAGATAAAAAACTCAAATAGTAAACACATTAATGACATATAAACCACATAAGAGTACCATAATATTTAAAATAGAAGTATAAATATTTAAATAAAATCCCAAAAAACTATAAAACAACCCAACTGGCTGAAAACATAGTGAAAGTTACCCAAAAGAAATTCATGGATCTATATGATGTCCATCTAACACAACTAAGCACAAACCAAGCTCCACCTGATCCTGGTCCACCTAGGACTATGTTTAAAATATATCATATTCATAAGGTATGAAATGTTTTTGTAGGGACTATGTAGGGGTGGGTATAAACATGCCCAATAGGATACCCCAAAATTACCGAACACAAATCATCATGAGAGACTAATCAAAACATTATCACAAAGATATATCAATAAGAATATTAGACATAATAACAACAATAATAATAATAATAACCTAGATATGATCAATGTTAGAAACTAAGTCACAAGTATGTTCATAACCAAAATACCATCCTAGGATGGTACAAGAGGCGTATAATTAACACTCATCTGAGAGAACACACTCCACAAGTCTTTTGTTTAGAGATGGCACTTATCATAGATGTATCAATCACCAGGTCTCGCTATACTAATGGAAATCCATAGAGAGAACATTCTCATTAGGTCACTTCATTAATAATAATAAAGGAAACTATGTGTGATTATCTAATATACACACTCGATCGGACTACACCTCATTGAAAGATAAAAAAT
Organism: Viscum album; assembly: GCA_963277665.1. Taxonomy (NCBI): domain Eukaryota; kingdom Viridiplantae; phylum Streptophyta; class Magnoliopsida; order Santalales; family Viscaceae; genus Viscum; species Viscum album. The sequence goes on along the minus strand of OY728132.1, from coordinate 2,118,137,138 downwards.
ATCAATACACAGATAGCGAATCACACCCATGGCCAATGGGATATACCTGACCCCAATAGGAATAACCCTATAGATAGTGGATCACACATGAGTAAGATGGTAATGTGATTCCTAAAACCCTACCAAGTTAAGAATATTATGTAAATGATGATACAAACACTGGGCCTCACACACAAATTCTTGGAACAAAATGCTACATTGAATCCTTATATAGTTGGACTAAGAAAACATAGTCTATAACAACAAAAGGAAAAAACATAACCACACATATATTATTCATGATAACTCACCCTAGATCCTACTAGAGCTAAATTAAGAGTAAAAAATGCTGTAACATGCCCTTATAGAAGTATAAAATGTGTCTCTAGGGGAAGATGGTGTGTATTACTAGGTGTGGAACTGCTTGTGTCTTATTGTCTACGTGACTTTTTTCTCTCTAAATGCAGGGAATTTACACTGGGGGTATGTGGAATATAGAGGTGTAGGTGGAACTCAATGTTTCATATGGTCTATCTCGTTTAATATGGATCATTACTATTTTCTAATGGAATTATTAGGTACACTATCCATGTCTAATTACATTTTGAAGTACTCAGGTTGTACACTGCATCACATAGGGTGTAGAGGCTATCTAGGAACTTGACATGTGTCGTCTACTAGATCCCATGTACATTCTGAAGTGTCGGTCATTTTCCTTAATAAACATTGTGTTTTGGATCAAATATTAACATGGATGTGCACTCCATATACTTTTCAAACCATCCAGGTTATATAATATGTGATCCCACCACACATTGCATGGTGTCACATGGCCTCCTAGTTATGTACTCCCTATACACAATGAGATGGATGGATAAGGGTCACACAGCCTGGGGACCCACTATATAGTGTTTTATATTTAACTCTTTATAGAAATTATATCCATAGTCTATAGGGGACTACATGGTGTGTGTTCAACTGAACTAATTGTCATGTAGTTTGGATATTTCAAGAAATAGATGGTCCTAAATCTCTTTTACTATCAGTGCATCCACCTTTAATCTAGATAGAAATGATACCCATGAAATGTGGATATAGTCTTGATGAGCCTCACCATCAACAATGGATATATTTTATTCACCCTATTCACTCTGGAGTCTTCAGTTGTAGCGTTGCATCACTAGAATAAAAAAACCTGCAAGAATGCAGATCTCATGTCCATGTCTGATCAATTTTCATCATCTCACCTCGATCTCATCATCGATCCCAAATTAGAACCCATAGTATCAATCTATTTTGCTAAAGAAAAATTTCAGAAGGATAATATATTGGGTATTTATCAAATCTTCAGCCAAATTGAATACTGGTGATGATCACATGAAGAAAAATGTGTGAAAGGAACAAAACAAAAATAAGAGGAATAAACCTCATCCATTTTTGGATTGGTCTCAGTTCATTAATGTTTTAAAAAAATTGAATGAAGATAATAATCAAGGGTAAAAAAATTATAATCTCAAGGAAAATGTTCATCAACCATAAATCAACATTCAAACCTTGAATCAAATGTTAGAAGGATTGATTGATGTTCTAATAGAATAAAATAATACGATATTAAACAAATCAAATAAAATTTCTTCCCACAATTTTGGATAAATCACCAAAAATGAAAACTTCTTCATTTCTGTTGGTGAGATCCAAGAACTCTATCAATGGAAATGATTTTCATTGTACTCTGATCATTCATCCATGGCCCATGATCATCCGCCAATACGCACGGCACTAGATTGTTCTCTCTATAACATTCATTCCATATAAGGTTACTTATATAATCCTAGATAACTTTCAATAATGGGGATTATATAGAGGTCAATCTTGGGTTTATTAAATAATGAAAATTAAATTAAATAATTATTTTATTTCAATTAATTCACCCAGAATATCACTCTACCCAAGCACCCAATGTCGAAAATAATTCTGTTATGACTAGGGTAAAACTTGCATTCTCGGTTTTATGGAGTTCTTAGATTTACGCTATGATACCCCATTAATAAGATATTTCATTATTTAGGAAAAAATATTTATTTCTTGATATAATATATTTTATATTTTTTTATATTCACTTTGAGGATCTCGAGGTCCTAAAATCACATTGAACACTACACCCAACTCCAAATTTATTCCATGAAATATTCCAAACTATGAGATAAGAATTTGGGAGTCATTAAATTATCCACATATTCAACATTTTTTTCTAAAAAGTTGAAAACCATCTCACAATTGAGGATACTGAGTTTTCATCTCGATTTCCTACTCTAGTGAGCTTTCCTATAGGTCCCTATACTACCAAAGAACACACACCCAAGAGAAAAAACCTCTCACAAAGGGTGTTATCCCATCATGACTCAAACTACACAAATATCCTTGAAGTGGTAACTCCAACCTTGATTTCCATCCAACCTTGGTAAACATCTTACAACTATTCCAGAAAATATCACTTTAGTTGTGACATAGGGAATAACTTGTGTGTCTGGTCTAACTTTAGTGGTAGAGCTAATTGGTATACCACCTCACTAACTTAGTGCAGTAACTGGAAAAAAGACCTGTGAACCAGAGATATATCCTACCACCCAAGCCAAATCTCTTTAATCATAAAATTTGTGAGATTTATTAGAATATAAGATGTCCTCATCAAACTCCAAAGTCATCTTTAATTTGTCAAAAAAGGATTGTTGGCTTCTCCAAGATGTTTTCATCCTCCCATAGATGAAATAACCCTTTCATGACTATATCTAACACCAACTATGGGCCCACAAGATGTATTTTCTAATAGATTTTACCTTTATAGTCATGACTTAAAGGGTCTCCCATACATGTCCTTGAATGGTTCTACACTGATGGGGGAGTGGTGACTATTGTTAAATGAAGACTCCATTGATGGTAGATAATCCTCCCATATATAGAACAAAACTATCATGAAAATGTAAAGCAAGATCTCTATAACTTGAACATACCACTTTCCCTAGAGAGATTTATAGGGTATAAACAATATTCAAAACTGTAATCATGTCCTGAAGTCCTCATGCATCCTCTCCATAATCGTTACATGAAGTGAGAAACGTGGTCTAAAATTATCCTCATGGAAACTCCATGAATCTGGGTTAAATCTTTCATACATAGGTTTTTGGGACCAAGTTGGGTGGAGAAGGAAGTATGAATAGTTTTCTTTTGAAGACTATTATCTTTTATTGTCAAAGAAGATAAATCCATTCACTTTATAAAGGAAATGTAAACCAGATAATTATTTTCTGATTTTCATTTCCCAAATATAATAATATTTGAGAACTTGTGAATCAAGCCTTATAAAGAAAATGGGGATAAATTTTTATGCTAATCATATTCAGTTTTGGTTAGAATAAATGGTGTTGTTGGAAGTTAGGGAAGTTTTTGTACTTTCATTTTAAAATATGATGATGCTAAAGGTGTTAGATCAAATAATATATATCATGGAAGATACAGTTCATGATGAAAGTAGTTATTTGTTGAATAACACAGATGATAGTGAAGTAGAATTGGTGTTCTTGTCGAAGTAGATTTTATGGTGACACCATTTCCCAGTGTTTTCCAAATTTTAGGGGCTGAAAATCTGGAGACAGAGAAATTTGATTTTGGAAGAGAGTGATTCACGCATGCTTGAAGTTGGTTGGCTATGATGCGTGCAAGTGGAGTTTAAAAATATAAACATCAAAATCTGTCAAAGGAAATACTTGTGTGAAATATGTGTTTTTGCCTACAAGATTAAAGGGAGTTTGGAATGTTGCATGCAAGGCATGATTCAAGGTCAGAACATCGAAAAATGGAAAAGGAATGAAGTTCTTGAAAGATTAAAGTAGTTAATGAGAGATAAGGATGGTGAAAAAAAATTCTTACACACCCAATGCAACATCAAATGGGTTTTATCACGACGCATCAGGATCTTGTATAACACGTCAGGGTTTTTGCGCGCAGAGGTCAATGATGCCTATAAATATGAGGTGACCCCCTCTCATTTGATAATCTCGACACTTAGAGAAATCTAGATCTATGAAGCATCAGATAATTTTAAGTAAAGGGAGTTAATCAAAATAAATATATTTGCGCATAATAAGATGAATTTTCACACAAGATTGAAGTTGCAGTTGCACACAAGACACCTAAAAGGGCGCACAAAAAATTTGAGCTCAGCAAAAGTAGTAAGTTGTGTGAAAGTAAGTTCTTACCATCTTCTGAGTAGTAAATGGAATAATTATTTTGAAATATCAAACTATGAAATCTCACTAAGAAGCATTGAATCTTTTTTTCCCAATTTGTGCTAAGAGGGTGAACACATTCTTGAGGATTGTTTTCTAAGTGATAAATAAGTGTAAGGGTATATCCTACTCATTTTATTTCACATAAAATGATTATTTTTTAATAGATTGTGTGGAATTGGATTGTTTCTATACCATACCAAGGATGTAGATACTCTTCCTGAGTAGCGAACCTTGTAAATCTTATGTTCCTATGGTTTTGAGCTTTGGTTGTGCTCAGTAGGGAAAGAACTCTTTAAATACAGGTGAAGGTTCTCTCAAAAATAAGGAAACACAAAAGAAAAATATATCACTGATTCACCCTCTCCCCCTCTCGGTGATACTTGTATCTTAACTAGGAAACTTTAATTAGTATTAGAGTGAGGTTGCCTTTGTTTGTTCTTAGCAGAAGTTTTAAAGAGAATTTATGATGGAGAATCTGAATTGTGTGAATAGTAAGGGGATTCTGATATTTTATAGGAAACATTATCATATATGGAAAGATAGAATGATGCCTTATCTTATGTCTCTTGTGTGTGAAGTTCTTAAAGCTACAACATATGTATTTCCTACTATTGATGAAAGGGTTCCTCTTGCACCTATTGATAAGTTGAATCTTGATAATGATAGAAGAGTTAAAAATAAATTACTCTCATCTCTTTCTGAGAGTGAGTTTTTAAGGGAGAAAGGTGTGTCTACAGCTAAAGGAATCAGAGATAAGATAAAGAACATCTATTAAGTAAATACAAAAGAGAATAAGGAAAAATTCAAATATGGAGGCTGAAGTATAGTGTCTTGAAAATGGGCGATCTTGAATCTGATGGGGACTTCTTTACTAGGGTAAATGAAATTTTCATTACAGTTATATTTCTTGGTAAAGAGTTGTAGGATTCTATATTGGTTGAAAATATATTGAGAATTTTTCCCAGAAAGTTTGATGCTAAAAATTCATCATTTAAAGATAGAAACCATAAAACATTATCTCTGGATGATTTTCATAGCACTCTCATCTCTTATGAAATGAGAAGGGAGAATACTATGAAGAGAAAAACAAAATATGACTGAGAAATGTCTTTCAAAGATGCATAGAAAGTGAAGTTGAAGAAAATTATTAATGAAGATAAAGTCTTTGAATCCAATTTTGAAGATGAGGTATGTCAAAACTTTGACAAAATTTTATCCTTGTTTTCTAAGAATGTGAAAAGAGGTACGGGGAAATACAAGGGGAAACTACCATTGAAATGCTTTGAATGTAGAGCCATTGGGAATTTTTTTGCTAATGGTCCTCAAATAAAGAAAGAAAAAGATAGTTATGAAGATGAACCAAGGCCACGAAGTTCATGGAAGAAACAGAGTGATAAAAATAAATATTCTGTCATAGTAAAGGATTGAAATTTCTTCAAATCAAAAAGAAGAAGCTTTTGGACTATAGATAATGAAGAAATGGATAGTAAAGCTGAATCCAAAAAATAATTTTTTGAGAAATATAGAGAGAATACTTTTATTATAGTAATGAATAATGAAGATTACGGAAGCAGTAGTTTTGAATAAGAAGAAACTCAACTTGAATATCATCTGAAAGAAGAGTTGAAAGAATGTTTGAGAAAGATCAGAAGGCTTGAGAAAGAAAACAGGAAGTTAATAAATGAAAATTCCTCATTAAACAAACAATAATATTTTCATAATGAGAAAGTAAAGATGGTAAAATAGATTGATGATCTGAATATTTCTCTTCAGAGTGAAAATTGTTTTAATGAACATCTAGAAGTAATGTTGAAGTCAAAAGAATAAGAGTTGAAACATTCCCAACTAAAACTTCCTGAAGATAAATAAAAGAATATAAGTTTCAAAAACTCTATATCTAAAGATAGTGAAAGTTCTACCAAGAATTAATCAACGAAGGATAAAAAAATCTACCTTAAAAGGTTGAGAAGAAATATAGAATTAGTTCTAATAAAAACCAAGCTGGAAAGGCTTTGTATGTGGACTAAGTTAGCAATTCTGAAAAATCAAAAGTATCTAAAAATATTGAGTCCAAAAAAATATCTACGAATTATAGATCTATTTAGTCTAAACAGAAATCAGAGTTGAATAATAAAGTTACAATTGAAAATAGGAAGGCAGATCGTCATCAGAGTTCTCTTAAGAAGGTTATTGAGAATCATGTTCACAACTCTAGTCAGTATGGGAGTTTTAGAGGGAAATATTTATTTTATGGACACTTCTGGTATTTTGGTGGATTCGAACACATGGAAAATATGTGTTGGTTCAACCAAAAATATTAATCTTATTCCACATGTTATAGAAGACAAGGTCTGATGGGGAGTCAATCGTCTCAAAAGAAGAAGTATGAAAATGATGTTCAGAAGAAATATTATATGGATGGTTTAAAATTTGAGAATTGGTTCCAACCACTGGAAACTATTTTTGAAAGTTTTAAAAAACCTTGAAATCTTGATAAGGGATGTCTTGTTTTGTTTCCATCACAACAAAAGGTACTTAACAAATACAAAAAGCTGGAATTGAAGAACGAAAAGGAAGAATAGAAAGCTCTTATTATAGAAACCCCTCTGAAATCTACCAAAGGAGTGTGTCCATGGATTCTTGATAGTGGGTGTTCTTATCATATGACTGGATACCTAAATTTGTTGAATTATGTGAAATACTTCAAATAAGGAATAGTGACATTTGTAAATGATGAATCTCTACGGATAAAAGGTGTTGGATCAGCCATCATCGGGAAAGAAAAGATGAAACCCAAGAAAAAATTATATATTGATGGGCTAAAACACAATCTGCTATGTGTTTTATAACACTCTGATAAGGTAAATAAAGTTATCTTTAGAAAATATGGGCTTGTTGTGAAAAGTTAAGATGATGGAAATGTAGTTACAAGAGGCCAACGTATAAAAGGGACCTTTTTCCAAGTTGGTGAAGTACAGAAATCTTGGTACATGGGTATGGTGTATGAAAATAAATTATGGAATAAAACGCCAGGACATGTGTGATATAGAAAAATGTGCAAGTTATCAATCTGAGAGAGTGTCTGAGATATACCTAATTTATCAATAAGAAGAGATTGGTGTTTCATTAATTGGGATAAAGGGGAGATTAAAAACTCTGTGTGTAAGAGAGTTGACATTCATTCAAAACAACCCTTAGAACTTTTACATTCTAATATATGTGGACTAATGAGAAATTAGTCATAAAATGAAGATAAGTACATCATTACTTTCATTAATTACTTTACTCACATTACTTGTGTTATGTACATGAGACATAAGTCAGATTCTCTGAAAATGTTTAAGAGTTTCATAAGGAAATTAGATAAAGAATGTGAGTATTCAGTGAATAAGTTGATAATTTATAATAGTGGAGAGTATAAGAATGAAAAGTTTTAAAGTTATCTTGAGAAGCAAGGAATTCAGCATGAGTTTAGTTCACCATACACACCTCAATAAAATGGGGTTGTTGAATGAAAGAATATAAGTCTGGTGGAAATAGGGAGAACTATATTACTTGAACATAGTCTTTCTCATTATTATTGGAGGAAATCCATGACAATGGCTTTGTACATTATAAACCGATGTTTCTACATTCCAAATTTAGATATGACTCCATATGAAATGTTCTATGGAATTACTCCAAGATTGAAACACATAATATTTTTTGGGAGTCCATGCATTATAAATAAGAGATGTGGAAACCTTGGAAAGTTTTAGGAAAGATGAGATGATGGAATTTTTCTTAGCTATGCTCTAGAAGGATGTGGATTTAGATATTTTAACAAATAAACTAGGATAATTATTGATTCGGATGACATAAAAGTTGTTGAAAATATTGAAAAATAAAAGCAGTGTTATGATGATGTACAAGTGGAGCAGGATAAATATAGTTTTGTTAATAATTCTGATAATGATACAGGTAATCCTACTCATGAAGAAGAATTAAACTTAGAAATTTCGAGTGATGAATATTTAATTCAAACAACTCATCCTGGGCTGATTAAGAAAGTAGAGGCCCAGAACATTGTTAGAGATCAACATCAAAGGGTTCAAATAAGAAGAACAAAAAATGTTGTTACACATACTTCCTTGTATTCAAAATTGGATCCTAATGATTTGAATGAATCTTTTGAGAATCTAGAATGGGTTCAGGATATTAATTAAGAGCTTGATTAGATTGAATAGAATGATACCTAGGAACTAGTTCCCAATACAAATAACAAAAATTTCATTGGTTCAAAATGGGTTTTCTGGAACAAGATGAATGAATAAGGTGAAGTGATAAAGAATAAGGCAAGATTAGTTTGCAAATGTAACTTACAGATTGAAGACATTGATTTTGATGAAATCATTTCTCTGGTGGAAAGATTAGAAATAATCAGAATATTTCTTGATATTATTGTACAATGAGGTAACAATATATTTCAAATGGATATTAAATCTTCATTCTTGAATGGTGATCTTGATGAATAAGTTTACATTGAACAACCTTTTGGCTTTATTTTTGGGAAATATGAAAGTTATGTGTACAGGTTGAAGAAATATCTTTAGGGAGTAAAAAAATCCCCAAGGGAATGGTATTTAAAATTGGATGATTTGTTGAGGAAGATGAATTTCAGGAAAGGTAGAGTTGACAAAAATCTTTACATAAAGGAATTTTAGGAGTTCTCTTTGATCAAAATTTTTTACGTTGATGAAATTGTCTTCACTGGTAATGATGAATGATCTTGTTAAAGATTTTCTGAAGATATGAAGAAGTTTTTTGAGATGTCCATGCTGTGAGAAATGAAATATTTTGTTGGTTTAAAAATCATACAGAAGAAGAACCACATTTTTCTTTCTCAAGAAAAGTATGCAAAAGGTACTTATGAAGAATTTTGAAATGGAAAATTCAGAACTAGTTTCCACACCAATTTCAATGAGAACCTTGTTTTCTAAATATGGAGAAGGAAAGTGAGTTGATCAAAAATAGTTTCAAAAGATGATTGGAAGTCTATTATATTTCACTTCCTCAAGACATGGCATTCTCTATGTTGTTACCATATGTGAAAGATTTCAGAGTGCTCCTAAAGAATCATATTTTATTTCTATAAAAAGAATTATCATATATATCAAAGGCATAATATATTTTGGAATCAGGTATAATGGCTCAGAAAATATTGATCTCTTTGGGCATTCAGATACTAATTGGGCAGGAAACGTTGATGATAGAATATCCACATCTAGTGGAGTTTACTTTATAGGTAATAGTTTTGTTAATTGGAATATAAAGAAATAGAATTATGTGACACTTAACATGGATGAATATGGGTATGTTTCTACTACTCAAGAAGATACCATACTAATGTGGATGAAGACGCATTTAGAATATCTACTTGTTGAAGTAAAGTTACCCTTGCTCTTGGGTTGTGATAATCAAAGTGAAATCAATCATACATGGAATCTGGTACAACATTCTCATTCAAATCATATTTAAATCAAGTACCACTTCATTAGAGAGCATGTGAAGAAGAATGAGTTGAATTTGGAGTATGTTCCTACATCATAACAAGTTGATGGAATTTTCATTAAACCTTTACCAAAGTAACCATTTTCTAAATTGTGGTAGAACATGGGAGTCCAACCTTCTTCTCATCAAGTTTTAGGTATGTGTTTCATTCCCCTCGATTGTGTATCCTTTGTATAGTGTTTTCCAGGGGAGAATTGGTTCTTAAATCTACCCTTATGGTTTCATGTATAAGGGGGAGTTGTGGGTAAGTTGTGAATCTATCATGTAAGTGTGTGAACTATTCTAAATGTTTGTTGCAGTGGTTGTAGAAAACAAAATTTTTTATTCTAGGAAAGTTGTTGGAGTTAAAAAAGTGAAGAATAATTCTAGGGGAGAATGCATGGAATAAATATGTTTATGTTTTGGATAAGAATGAGGAAGAAATCTCAAAGCCACTACTTTTGGCTATCATGGTTTTTCTGTGAATAATTATTGTTTCTTACAATGAGTTAGCTCACGTAGGCTTAGAATTGTTAATAATAAATCCATTTCTTGAGGTTTCAAAGTTCAGGGATTTATGAATCTTGGTTGATAACAAAATCAAAAGGGGAGGGATTGTTGGGACCATGTTGTATAGAGAAGGAAGTAAGAAGAGTTTTCTTTTACATAGTGTCATCTTTTGTTATTAAAGAAGATAAATCAATTCACATTGTAAAGTATATTTAAACTATATGATTCTTTGTGTATTTTTATTTCCCAAATATCATAAGTTTTCAGAACTTGTGATGAATTCCTTATGAAGTAAAGGGGAAGAAATTTTGATGTCAATCATAGTATGTTTTGATTGGAACAAATGATGTTGCTGGAAGGTAGGGAATTTTTTGTACTTTCCATTGAAAATATAGGGATGATAAAGTTGTGTTATCAAAGACTATATATCATGGAAGATATGGTTCATGATGAAGTCATTCGTTGGTGCAATAATTTAGATGACAGTGAAGTAGCATTGGTGTTCTTACTGAATCATATTTTAAGGTGATGTTGTTTCCCAGTGTTTACCGAATTTTTGGGGCTGAAAATCAGGAGATAAAGAAATGTGATTTTTGAAAATAATGATGCGTGTAAGTGGAGTTTCAAAGATCTAAACATCAGAATTTTGAAAAGGAAATACTCAGGCGAGAGATTGGTTTTTTCATGACACGTCAAGATCTTCTGTGACAGGTCTGGATTTTTACGTGCAGGGGTTAGTGATACCTATAAATAAGTGGTGACCCCCTCTCATTTGAGAATCTCAATACTTAGATAAATCTAGAGATCTGAGGTGTAATCGAATTTTATGTAAAGGTATTTGCGCGAAAGAAATAGAGTTTCACATAAGAAGAAGAATTTGTGTGCAAGAAAAGATTTACGTGCAATATTAATGTTTCAGTTGTGTGTAAGACACCTAAAAGTGTGCGTGAAAGATTAGAGTTTAGCAAAAGTATTATGTTTTGTGCAAGGTAGTTCTTACCAGCTTTTGGGTATGAAATAGAAGAATTATTTTGAAATATTAAACTATGAAAGATGATTAAGAAGCACTGAATATTTATTTTTCTCTATTTGTGCTAAAAGGGTGCACACGTGCTTGAGGATTGTTTTATAAGTTCTACATGAGTGTAAGGGTATATCCTAATCATTTTATTCCACATCAAAGTATTATTTTCTAGTGTATTTTGTGGTTCTAGATTGTTTTCGTACCATACCAATAACATAGCTACTATTTTTTGAGTAGTGAACCTTGTAATTCTTTTGTTCATGTGGTTATGAGCTTTGAATGTGTTCAGAATATAAATAACTCTTTAACCACAGGAGAATGTTGTTTGAAAAAGAAAGAAACATAAAAGAAAAATATATCACTAATTCACCACCTCCCCCTCTTAGTGATACTTGGATCTTAACTGGGAAACTTAAATTGTTATCAGAGTGAGGTTTCCTTCATTTGTTCTTTGCTAAAAAAAATTTAAGAGAAGTTGTGGTAGAGAATCTAAATTGTGTGAACAGTAAGGGGATTCTGATATTTTATGGAAAAAAATATCATACCTAGAAAGATAGAATAATTCCTTATCTTATGTCTCTTGGGTATTAAGTTCTTGAAGCTATAAAAGATGGATTTCCTGCTATTAATGACATGGTTCCACTTACACCTGTCGATATGAAGAATCATGAGAATTGTGGAAGATCTAAAATTGAATTACTCTCATCTATTTATGAGAGTGAGTTTTTAAGAGTGAAAGGTGTCTCTATAGATAAGGAATTTGCGATAAGATGAAAAAAAGCTATGAAATAAATACAAAATTGAAGAACACAAAACTTCAAATCTGGAGGCTAAAGTATAAAGACTTGAAAATGGGAGAACTTGAATCTATTGGGAAATTCTTTACCAAGGTTAATGACATTTTTAGTATAATCAGATGTCTTGGTGAAAAGTTGTAGGATTATACAATTGTTGAAAAGATCTTGAGAATTATTCCTAACATGTTTGATGCTAATGTTTCATCATTAGAAGATATAAACCCTAAAACTTTATCAATGGATGATGTTCATAGCACTCTCATTACTTATGAAATGAGAAGGGAGAAGACTATGAAGAGAAAAAAAACTGCCCGATAAATGTCTTTCAAACCTAAAAAGAAGGAGAAGTTGAAGAAAATTATTCTTGAAGATAAAGCTGGTGAATCTGATTCTAAAGATGAGGTATGTCAAAACTTTGAGTAAATTTTGTCCTTGTTTTCTAAGAATGTGAAAAGAGGTACAGGTAAATACACGGGGAAACTACCCTTGATATGTTTTGAATGTCGATCCTTGGGCATTTTACGGCTAGCTATCCCCAAAGAAAGAAATATTAAGATAGTGATAAAGATGAAATAACGCCAAGAAGGTCATGGAAGAAACAAGGTGATAAAAATAAATATTCTAGCATAAGAAAGGATAAAAATTTCATCAAATCAAAAAGAAGAATCTTGTTTACTAAAGATGATGAAGAAGAGGATAGTGAAGCTGAATCTAAAAAATCATTTGTTGAGAAATATAGAAAGAATACTTTTATTTTAGTAATGAATAATGGTGATTATGTAAGTAGTAGTTTTGAATAATAATAAGCTCAACTTGAATATCATCTGATAGAAGAGTTGAAAGAATTTTTGAGAAAGATCAGAAGGCTTGAGAAGGAAAATAGGAAGTTGATAAATGAAAATTCCACATTAAAAAAACAAGAAGGTTTTTCTGATGAGAAATTAAAGCTGGTAAAAGAGATTTATGATCCAAATGTTTCTCATGATAGTGAAAAGAATCGGAATGAACATATGGAACTAAAGTGGAAGTCAAAAGAAGAAGAGTTCGAACTTGTCCAACTAAAACATTCTGAAGCATAGGAAAAGAATATAGGTTTCAAAAACACTATCTCTAAATCTGGTGAAAGTTCTAGAAAGAATAAATCAAAGAAGGATCAGTAAAAGATACCTTCAAATGTTGAGTAGAAATATGGAATTATTTATAATAAAAACAAAGCTGTAAAGGCTATATATGTGGCCAAATTTAGAAATGCTAAAAAATCAAAAGTATCCCAAAATCATGAGTCCAGAAAAATCCCTACTACTTTTGTTTCTATTAATTCTAAACAGAAATCTAAGTTGATGAAGAAAATTACATTTGAAAATAGGAAGGCGGGTGATCAATAGAGTTCTGTTAAGAAGGATGTTGAGAATCATGTTCACAACTATGGTCAATATGGGTGCTTTATAGGGAAATATTCATTTTATGGATACTGCTGGTATTTTTGTGGATTCAGACACATGGAAAATATGTGTTGGTTTAACCAAAAACATTAAACTTATTCCAAAATTTATGGAAGACAAGGTCTGAGGGGGATTCAATCCTCTCAAAATAAGAATTACGAGAAGGAAGTTTAGAAGAAATTAGAGAAGTCTAGTTTGAAAGTTGATAATAGGTTCCAACCACTGGAAACTATTTATGAAAGATTTGAATAGCCTATATGTCTTTCTAATAGATCTATTGTTTTGTTTACATCGCAACAAAAGGTTCATAATAAATCCCAAAAGTTGGAGTTGAATAATGAAAAGAAATAATAGAAATCTCTTATTGTAGAAACCGCTTTGAAAGATACCAAACCAGGGAATCCATGGATTCTTGATAGTGAGTGTTCTTCTCATATGATAGGAGACCTAAATTTGTTGAAGATAGTGAAATAATTCTAAGAAGGAACAGTGAAATTTGGAAATGATGAATCTCTGAAGATCAAAGGTGTTGGATTATCCATCATCGGGAGAGAAAAGATAAAATATAGGAAAAAAATATATGTTGATGGACTGAAACACAATCTGTGGAGTGTTTCCCAACTCTGTGATGAGGGTAACAAAGTTATCTTCAGAAAATATGTGTTTGTTATGAAAAGTGAGTATGATAGAAAGGTAGTTACAAGAGGCCAACATACAAAAGGGAACTTCTTCCAAGTTGTTGAAGTACATAACTCTTGTTACATTGGAATGGTGGATGAAAATTAGTTATGGAATAAAAGGATGGGATATATTTGATGGATAAACATGTGAATCTTATAAATGTGAGATAATTTCTGAGATATTCCTAATTTATCAATAAGAAGGGATTAGTGTTGCACTATTTGTGATAAAGGGAAGATTAAAAACTCTATGCATAAGAGAGTTGACATTCGTTCAAAAAGACCCTTGGTACTTATACATTCTGGTATGTGTGGACCAATGAGAAAGAAATAATCCAATGTAGATAAGTACCTAATTACTTTCATTGAATATTTTACTCACATTAAATGTGTTATGTATATGAGACATAAGTCAAATGCTCTAAAAATGATTAAGAGTTTTCGGAGGAAAGTAGAGAAGGAATGTGAGAATTAAGTGAATAAGTTGACAAATCATAATGGTGGAGAGTATAAGAATGATGAGTTTGAAATTTATCTTAAGAAACATGGAATTCATTATGAGTTTAGTTCACCATACACACCTCAAAAAATGGGGTTTCTGAAATAAAGAATAGAAGTCTGGTAGAAATGGGGAGAACTGTGTTACTAGAACATAGTCTTTCTCATTATTATTGGAGGCAATCCATGAGAACTGATGTGTGCATTCAGAACTGATGTTTCTATAGGAAAAATTCAGATATGAGTCCATATGAAATGCTCTATGGAAAAACTCCAAGTTTGAAACACATTAGTGTTTTTGGGAGTCCATGCATTATAAACAAGAGAGGTGGAAACCTTGGAAAGTTTGAGAAAAAAGGAGATGATGGAATTTTTCTTGTCTATGCTCAAGAAGGAAGAGGATATAGATGTTTCAAAAAATAAATTGGGAGAATTTTTTATTTTTCTGATGTGAAGGTTGTTGAAAATATTGAGAATAAAAAGCAGTCTTATGATGATGTGTAAGTTGAGACGGATAAATAGAGTTTTGTTAACAATTCTGATATTGATACAAGTAGTCCTACTCATGAAAAATAATTAGACTTATCAATTTTGATTGATGAGGATGAAATTCAAACAACTCATCCCATGATGAGGAAGCAAGTAGAGTTTCATAACATTATTAGAGATCAACATCAAAGGGTTCAAACAGGAAGAACAAAAAATATTGTTACACATACTTCCTTGTGTTCAAAATTGGAGCCTAATGATGTGAGTGAATCATTTGAGCATCCAGAATGGGTTGAAGTTATGAGTGAAAGGCTTTATCAAATTGAAAATAATGATGCATTGGAACTTGTTCCCAAGCCAGATAACAAAAATTTTATTGGTACAAAATGAGTTTTCCAGAACAAGATAAATGAAGAAGGTGAAGTGATAAGGAATAAGGCAATATTAGTTTGCAAAGGTTACTTGCAGATTGAAGGCATTGATTTTGATGAAACCTTTCATCTAGTGGAAAGGTAAGAAAAAATCAAAACCTTTCTTGATATTTCTATACAATGAAGTTACAATACCATTAAAATGGAAGTTAAATATGAATTTTTGAATGGTGATCTTGATGAAGAAGTTTACATTGAAAAACATTGTTTCTTTGTTTTTGGGAAAGATGAAAGTTATGTGTTTAGGTTGAAGAAGTATTTTCATGGACTAAAATAATCCCTGATGGCATGGTATTCAAACTTTAATGCTTGCTTGTGTAAGATGAATTTTAGTAAAGGTATATTTGAAAAAAATATTTACATCAAGGAATGTCATGAGTTCTCTATGATCATAATTGTTTATGTAGATTATATTATCTTTTCTAGGAATGATGAAAGATCTTGTGAAAGATTTTATGAGGTGATAAAGAAGTTGTTTGAGATGTCCATTCTGAGAGAAATGAAATATTTTCTTGGTTTGGAAATCATACAGAAGAAGAACCATGTTTTTCTTTCTCAAGAAAATTATGTGAAATAACTTCTGAAGAAGTTTGGAATGGAAAAATAGAAACTAGTTTCCATAACAATTTCAGTGGGAACCAAGTTGTCTAAAGATGGATAAGGCAAGGAAGTTGATCATAAAGTTTTTCAGAACCTGATTGAAAGTCTGTTTTATTTTACTTCCTCAAGACCAGATATTGTCTATGTTGTCACATTATATGAAATATTTCGGAGAGATCCTATAGAATTACATTTTATTTCTATAAAAAGAATTATCAGATATATTAAAGGCACAACAAATTTTGGATTCAGGTATGATGGCTCAAACAATATTTATTTTTTTGGAAATTCAGATGTTGATTGGTCAGGGTACCTTTATGATACAAGATCCACATCTAGAAAATTTTTCTTTATGGGTAAATTTTGTGTTAGTTGGAAAACAAAGAAATATAATTTTTTCACTCTTATCATGGCTAAAGCTGAGTATGTTGCTTCCACTCAAGTTTCTACCAAACTTATTTGGATGAAGACATAATTGGAAGATCCACTTGTTAAAGTAAAGTTACCCTTACTCTTAGGTTGTGAAAATCAAAGTGCAATCAATATTACATGGAATTTGGTACAACATTCTCATTCAAATAATATTGACATCATGTACCACATCATAAAAGAGCATGTGGAGAACAATGAGTTGAATCTGGAGTATGTTTCTATATCCTGACATGTTGCTAACATTTTCACGAAACCTTTACCAAATGAACCATTTTCTAAATTGAGGTTAAACATGGGAGTCCAACCTCCTTATCATCAATTTTAAGGTATTTTTTTATTTCCCCTCTCACATCTTACCTTTGAATATTGTTTTCAAGGGGTATAATTGGTTCTTAAATCTATACTGATGGTTGCATGTTTAATGGGTGAGTTATGGGTAAGCTGTGAATCCAGCATGTAAGTGTGTGAACTATTCTAACTGTTTATTGGAGTGGTTGTAAGAAACAGAATTTTGTATTTTAGGAAAGTTGAATAAGTAAAAAAGGTGAAGAATAATTCTTTGGGATAAGTATTGGAAGAAATATGTTTATGTTTTGGATAATAATGAGGAAGAAATATCATAGCCACTATTTTTTATAGCATGGTTTTTCTATCAATAATTCTTGTTTCCTAAAATGAGTTAGCTCACATAGGATTAGAATTATTGATAATTAATCCATTGCTTGAGGTTTCAAAGTTCAATGATTTATGAATCTTATTTGAAAACAAAATCCAAATGGGTATATTGTTGGAAGAAAGTTGGATGGAGAAGGAAGTAAGAAGAGTTTTCTTTTGTAGAGTGTTTTATTTTTTTGTCAAAAAAGATAAATCAATTCAATTTATAAAGGAAATGTAAACCATATAATTAATTTTTGATTAGTATTTCCCAAATATCATAAGTTGGGAGAACATGTGATACAAACTTTATGAAGGAAAGGGTGATAAATTTGGATGCCAATCATATTCAGTTTTGGTTGGAATAAATGACGTTGCTGGAAGGAAAGGAATTTGTTGTACTTTTCATTGAAAATCTGACGATGCTAAAGGTAGTTCATCAAAGACAATATATCATGGAATATATGGTTCATGACGAAGGTAGTTGTTTGTTCGATAATCCTGATGACAGTGAAGTAGCATTGGTGTTCTTACCGAAGTAGATTTTAAGGTGATGTCGTTTCCCAGGGTTTGCCAAATTTTTGTGGGAGGAAATCAGGAGACAGAGTAATGTGATTTTGGAAAATAATGATGTTACCATGTTTGAAGATGTTTGGGTATGTTGCACACAAGTGGAGTTCAGGGATCTAAACATAAAAATCTAGAAAAGGAAAAACTCGTGTGAAAGTTTGGTTTTTGCATGCAAGATTTAAGGGAGTTTGGAATGTTGCATGCAAGGCATGATTCAAGGTCAAAACATCAAAAAATGTAAAATTCATGAATTGTGTTAATGATTCAAGAAGTTTTTGAAAGACGATGCAATTGTGAAAAAGTATTACATTCCCAATGCGGCATTAGATAGGGTTTTGTGAGGCGCGTTAGGATCTTGCATGACACATCATTGTTTTTTCATGTAGGGGTTAGCGATGCCTATAAATTAGAGGTGACCGCCTCTCATTTGAGAATCTCGATACTTATAGAAATATAGATCTCTAAAACATTGCATAACATTAAGTAAATGGAGTTGTGCGAAAGAAATAGAGTTTCACATAAGAAGGAGAAGTTTCACACAAGAAGAGATTTGCACGTAAGATTAAAGTTGCAGTTTCTCGCAAGATACCTAAAAGGGTGCGTGAAATATTTGAGTTTAAAAAAAGTAGTAAGTTGTGTGCAAGGTAGTTCTTACCATCTTCTGGGAAAGAAATAGAATAATTATTTTGAAAGATCAAACTATGAAAGATGATTATGTGGAACTGAATTTGTTTTCCCTACTTATGCTAAGAGGGTGCACACGTGCTTTAGGATTGTTTTCCAAGTGCTACATGAGTGTAAGGGTATATCATACTCATTTTATTCTACATTAAAGGATTGTTTTTTAGTGGATTGTGTGGTACTGGATTGTTTTCATACCATACCAAGGACGTAGCTACTCTTGTTGAGTATTGAACCTTGTAAATCTTGTCTTCATGTGGTTATGATCTTTGATTATGTTCAACAAGGAAAGAACTCTTTAACTGAAGGTGAAGGTTGTTTCAAAAAGAAGAAAAAATAAAAGAAAAATATATCACTGATTCACCCCTCCCCCTCTCATTGATACTTGGATCCTGACAGGGAACATCAATTGGTATTAGATCAAGGTTACCTTTATTTGTTCTTTTCTAAAGTTTTGAATAGAAGTTGTGATGGATAATATGAATTATGTGAACAGTAAGGGGATTCAGATATTTTATGGGCCAAATTATCATATCTGAAAGGATAGAATGATGGATTATCTTATGTTCCTTGGGTATAAAGTTCTTGAAGCTACAACAGATGTATTTCCTTCTATTGATGACAAGGTTCATCTTACACCTATCAATAATAAAAATCTTGAGAATGATGGAAAACCTAAAAATGAATTACTCTCATCTCTTTCTGAGAGTGAGTTTTTAAGAGTGAAAGGTCTCACTACAACTAAAGGAATCTAGGATAATCTAAAGAACATTTATGAAGGAAATACAAAAGTGGAGAAGGAAAAACTTCAAATATAGAGGTTGAAGTCTGAAGACTTGAAAATGGGAGATCTTGAATCTATAGGGGACTTCTTTAGCAAGTTAAATGACATTGTCAGGACAATATGATGTATTAGTGAAAATTTTGAGGATTCTACAGTTATTGAGAAGAAATTGAGAATTCTTCCAGAAAAGTTTTATGCTAAAGTTTCATCATTGGAAAACAGAGACCCTGAAACATTATCTCTAGATTATTTTAAAAGCACTATCATCACTTATGAAATGACAAATAAGAAGAATATGAAGATAAAAACAAAAGATAATTGAGAAATGTATTTCAAAGATGAAAATAAAGAGATGTTGAAGAAAATTATTATTGAAGATAAAGCTGGTGACTTCGATTCTGAAGATGAGGTTTGTCAAAACTTTAATGAAATTTTATCCTTGTTTTCTAAGAATGTAAAAATTTGTACATGGAAATATATGTGGAAAATACCCTTTCAATTTTTTGAATGTTGATCCATTGGGAATTTTGCAGCTAATTATCCTCAAAGAAATAAAGAAGAAGATAGTGATAAAGATTAAATAAGGAAAAGAAAGTCATGGAAGAAAAAAGGTAATAAAGATAAATATTCTGGTAGAGGAAAGGATAAAAAGTTCTTCAAATGAAAAATAAGAATAGTTTTTACTAATGAGGACTAAGAAGAGCATAGTGAAGCTGAATCTGAAAAATCATTTGCTGGGAAATCTAGAGAGAATTATTTTATTACATCAGTGAATAATTAAGATTACAGAAGTAGTAGTTCTGAAGAAGAAGAAACTCAACTTGAATATCATCAGAAAGAAGAGTTGAAAGAAGGATTGAGAAATATCAGAAGGATTGAGAAGGAAAATAGGGATATGTTAAATGAAAATTCCTCATTAAAATAATAAGATGGTTTTCTTAATGAGAAAGTAAATTTGGTAAAATAGAGTGATGATCTAAAGATTTTGCTTGATAGTGAAAAGGATCATAATGAACATATAGAAGTGAAGTTGAAGGAAAAAAGAAGAAGAGTTGGAACTTTTCTAACTAAAAATTTCTGAAGCTGAAGAAAGTAATATAAGATTCAAAAACTCCATCTCTGAAGCTGGTGAAAGGTCTAGAAATAATTAATCAAAAAAGTATCAACAAAAGTTACCTTCATAGTTTGAGAAGAAAGATAGAATTAGTTCTGATAAAAACCAAACTGGAAAGGCTATATATGTGGCCAAAGTTAGCAATGCTGAAAAATAAAAAGTATCCAAAAATCATGAGTCCAGAAATATCTCTTGTACTTTTGGTTCTATTAAGTCTAAACAGAAATTTGAATTGAAGAAGAAAGTTACAGTTGAAAACAGGAAGGTAGATGGTCATCAAAGTTATGTTAAGAAGATTTTTGATAATCATGTTTACAACTCCAGTCAGTATGGGTGTTTTAGAGGGAAATATTAATTTTACAGATACTACTGGTTTTTTGTTGGATTCATTAATATGGAAAATATGTGTTGGTTCAACCAAAAACATTACTCTTATTTTACAATTTATGGAAGATAAGGTCTGAGGGGGAGTCAATACTTTCAAAATAAGACATACGGAGAAAAAGTTCATAATAAATATGAGAAGGATGGTTTGAAAGTTGATAATAGGTTCCAAACACTAAAAAATATTTTTGAAATATTTGAACAGCCTAGACATATTTATAAGGGATGTCTTGTTTTTTTCAGCACAACAAAAGGTTCTTAACAAATCCCAAAATCTAGAGTTGAATAATGAAAAAGAAGAAGAGAAAGATCTTGTTTTAAAACCCGCTTTGAAAGCTATTAAAGGAGAGAATCCATGGATTATTTATAGTAGGTGTTCTTCTCATGTGACAGTATACCTAATGTTGTTGAATATTTTCAAAGACTTCAATGATGAGATAGTAACATTTGTAAATGATAAATCTCTTAGGATCAAAGGTGTTGGATCATCCATCATTGGGAGAGAACTGATGAAATCTAGGAAAACATTATATATTGATGGGATGAAACAAAATATGTTGAGAGTTTCACATCTTTTTCATAAGGGAAACAAATTTATCTTCAGAAAATATTATATTTTTGTGAAAATTAAAGTTGATGGAAAGGTAGTTACAAGAGGTCAACATACAAAAGGGAACTTGTTCCAAGTTAGTGAAGTACAGAACTCTTATTACATGTGTATGGTGGATGAAAATCAGTTATGGAAAAAAAGACTGGGACATATGTGCTAGAGAAACATGTGCAAGTTATCAATGTGAGATAGTGACTGAGATATTCCTAATTTATCATGAATAATAGATTAGTGTTTCCCTTTTTGTGAGAAAGTGAATATTACAAACACTGTCCATAAGAGAGTTGAAATTTGTTCAAAATAACCCTCAGAACTAATATATTCTGATATATGTGGACCAATGAGAAAGAAATCAAAAAATGGAGATAAGTACTTCATTACATTCATTGATGAATTTACTCGCATTATTTGTGTTATGTACATGAGACATAAGTCAGATGCTCTAAAAATGTTTAAGAGTTTCAGGAGGAAAGTAGAGAAGCAATGTGAGTATTTAGTGAAGAAGTTGAAAACTGATAATGGTGGAGAGTATAAGAATGAATAGTTTCAAAGTTATCATGAGAATCATGGAATTCTACATGAGTTCAGTTCACTATACACACCTCAACATAATGGGGTTGCTAAAAGAAAGAATATAAGTCTAGTGGAAATAGGGAGAACTATGTTACTAGAACATAGTATTTCTCATTATTATTAGAGGCAAGCCATGAGAACTATTGTGTACATTTAGAACTGATGTTTCTACATGCCAAATTTATATATGAATCCATATAAAATATTCTATGGAAAAAATCCAAGTTTTAAACACTTAATAGTTTTTGGGATTAAATGCATTATAAAGAATATTAGTGGAAAACATGGAAAGTTTGAGTAAATAAGAGATGATGGAATTTCTCTTGGATATGCTCTAGAAGGAAGAGGATATAGATGCTTCAACAAAGACACTGGGAGAATTATTGATTCTTCTGATGTGAATTTTATTGAAATATTGAGAAAGAAAAAAAGTCTTATGATGATGTGGAATTTCAGAAGGATAAAGAGAGTTTTGTTAACAATTTTGATAATGATACAGGTAAAATACTCTTAAATAAGAATTAGACTCAACAATTTTGAGTGACGATGATGAAATTCAAACAACTCATCCCAGGAAGAGGAAGAAAGTAGAGGCTTGGAACATTATTGGAGATCAACATCAAAGGGTTCAAATAAGAAGAACAAAAAATGTTGTTACACATACTTCCTTGTTTTCAAAAGTGGATCCTAATGATGTGAATGAATATTTTGAGCATCCAAAATGGGTTCAAGCTATGAATGAAAATATTGATCAGATTAAAATGAATGATACTTGGGAACTTCTGCCCAATCCAAATAACAAAAATTTTATTGGTACAAAATGGGTTTTATGGAACAAGTTGAATGAATAAGGTGAAGTGATATGGAATAAGGAAAGATTAGTTTTAAAAGGTTACTCACATATTAAAGGAATTAATTTTGATGAAACCTTTACTTTGGTGGCAAGGTTAGAAACAATTAGAATATTTCTTCCTATATTTGTACAATGAAGTTATAATATTTTTCAAATGGATGTAAAATATCTATTCTTGAATAGTGATCTTGATAAATAAGTTTACATTAAAAAACCATATGGATTTGTTATAGGGAAAGATGAAAGTTATGTGTGTAGGTTGAAGAAGGATTTTTATAGACTAAAACAATACATGATGGTATGGTATTCAAAATTGGATGCTTTCTTGAGGAAGATTAATTTCAAGGAAGGTATAGTTGAAATAAATCTTTACATCAAGGAATGTTAAGACTTCTCTCTGGTCATAATTGTTTATGTTAATTAAATTATCATTACTAGGAATGATGAATGGTATTTTGAAAGATTTTATGAGCAGATGAAGAAAATTTTTGAGATTTCCATTCTGGGAGAACTGAAATATTTTCTTTGGTTGGAAATCATACAAAAGAAGAACCATATTTTTCTTTCTCCAAAAAAGTATGCGAAGGGACTTTTTAAGAAGTTTGAAATGAAAAATTAGAAACCAGTTTCCACACCAATTTCAGTGGGAACCAAGTTCTCTAAATATAGAGAAGGCAAGGAAGTTGATCAGAAATATTTTCGAAAGATGATTAGAAGTCTGTTATATTTGACTACCTCAAGACCCGACTTTGTCTATGTCGTTACCTTATGTGAAAGATTTCATAGAACTCCTAAATAATCACATTTGATTGTGGGAAAAATAATTCCCAGATAAATCAAAGGCACAAAAAAATTTGGAATCATGTATGATGGATCAAATAATATTGATTTGTTCAGGTATTCAAATGTTGATTGGGCGGGAAACATTGATGATAGAAGATCCACAATAGGTGGAGTTTTCTTTCTCGGGAAAAGTTGTGATAGTTGGAAAACTAAGAAATAGAATTTTGTGACTCTTAGTATGACTAAATCTGAGTATGTTGATGCCACTCAAGATTCTACCCAACTTATATTTATGAAGATAAAGTTGGAATATCTACTTGTTGAAGTAAAGTTACCCTTTCTCTTGGGTTGTTACAATCAAAGTCCAATAAATCATACACAGAATCTAGTAAAACATTCTCATTCAAATCATATTGACATCAAGTACCACTTCATCAAAGATCATGTGCAGAATAATGAGTTGAATCTAGAGTATGTTCCTACATCGGAACAAGTTTTTTATGTTTTCATGAAACATTTACCAAAGGAACCATTTTCTAAATTTTGGTTGAACATGGGAGTCCAACCTCCTTCTCATTAAGGTTGAGGTATGTGTTTATATCTCATATCACATCTTATCTTTGGATAGTGTTTTCAAGGAGTATAATTGGTTTTTAAATCTATCATTATGGTTGCATGTATAAAGGGGGAGTTGTGGGTAATTTGTGAATCCAGCATGTAAGTGTTCCAACTATTCTAAATGTTTGTTAGAGTGGTTGTAAGAAACAAATTTTTTTATTCCAGGAAAGTTGAAGAAGTGAAAAAGGTAAAAAATAATTCTGAGGGAGAAGGCTTGGAAGAGATCTGTTTATGTTTTTGATAAGGATGAGGAATAAATCTCATAGCCACTAATTTTGGATATCATGGTTTTTTTGTGAATAATTCTTGTTTCCTACAATGAGTTAGCTCACATAGGCATAGAATTGTTGATAAGTAATTCATTTATTTATGTTTAAATGTTTAGTGATTAATGAGTCTTGGTTGACAAAAAAATCCAATGGTGGATATCGTTGTGACCAAGTTGGATAGAGAAAGAAGTAATAAGAGTTTTCTTTTGCATAGTATTGTCTTTCATTGTCAAATAATATAAATCATTTCACTTTTTAAAGGATATGTAAATCAGATGATGAATTTCTGATTTTTATTTCCCAAATATCATAAGTTCAGAAAACTCTTGATGTAATCCTTATAAAGGAAAGGAGGAGAAATTTGGATGCCAATCATATTCAGTTTTGGTTTGAACAAATGATGTTGCTGGAAGGTTGGGAAGTTGTTATACATTATTTTTAAAATATGACGATGCTAAAGGTGTTTGATCAAAGAATATATATCATGGTAGATATGGTTCATTATGAAGGATGTTTTTTGTTGAATAAGCTAGAAGACAGTGAAGTAGAATTGATGTTATTGCTGAAGAATATTTTAAGGTGATGTTGTTTCCTAGTGTTTTCTAAATTTTTGGGGTTGAAAATCTAGAGATGGAGAAATGTGATTTTAGAAAATAATGATGTGCACATGTTTGAATATTGCTGGGTATGTTGCATGAAAGTGGAGTTCATATATCTAAACATCAAAATCTGGAAAGAGAAATACTTGTGTGAAAGATTGGTTTTTGCACACAAGATTGAAGGGAGTTTATAATGTTATAGACAAAACATGATTCAAGGTTAGAACATAGAAAATTTGAAAAGGGGTGAATTTTGAAAAAGATTCAAGAAGTGTGTAAAGATGAGGGTGCATGAAAAATACTTTCGTGCCCAATGCGATGTCAAATGGGGTTTTGTATGATGCATCCGGAACTTTCACGACACATCAGGGTTTTTGTACACAGGGGTCAGTGATACCTATAAATAAGAGGTGACCCCCTCTCATTTGAGGAGCTCGACACTTAGAAAAATCCAAAGCGCTAAAGCATGGAAGAATTTTATGTAAAGGTAGTTGCATGAAATAAATAGAGTTGCACATAAAAAGGAGAAGAGGTGCATAGGAATATATTTATGCGCGAGATTAAAGTTATAGTTGCACACAAGACACATAAAAGAGTGAGAGGAAGATTTGAGGTCAGAAAAATCAATAAGTTGTGTGTAAGGTAGTTCTTACCAGCTTCTGGGTAGGAAAGAGAAGAATTATTTTGAAAGACCAAATTGTGAAAGCTGATTAAGAAGCAATAAAACCTTGTTATTCCCTGTTTGTGCTAAGACGGTACACATGTGCTTGAGTATTGTTTTCCAAGTGCTACACGAGTGTAAGGGTATATCATACTCATTGTATTCCAAATTAAAGGATTATTTTCTAGTGTATTGTATGGTAATGGATTGTTTAGGTACCATACCAAGGACGTAGCTACTCTTGTTGAGTAGTGAACCTTGTAAATCTTGTGTTCATGTGGTTATGAGTTTATATTGTTTTAATTAGAAAAAAACTCTTTAACCGAAGGTAAAGTTTGTTTCAAAAAGAACAAAATGTAATAGAAAAATATATCACTGATTCATCCCCTCACCCTCTTAGTGACACTTGGATCCTAACTGGGAAACTTCATAGGCATGCAAAACTCTCCACTATGTGCTACTCTTATCTGTATATAAAGATTGATGATTTGGTGAGTTAGTATGTAATCACTCAGATTTCTTCATGACCACTCATTGATGATGGAATCCCAATCATGGAAAACAAAAATTTACCACCCCATTTCCTCTTCTATCAATTCACTATAACCTCCACATATATGAAGGTGAGACATAAAGAGTTAAACTCATCAAAATTCTACAAAATCCATGACACCCAAATGAATTCCAAAACATCTTAATACATCTTTACCACTATTGGATTTACTAGTGAGGGAATGAAGCCTCCCCCACACCTCCTCTTACAACATGACTTGCATCATCATATGTCCATGAAAATGGGTGATTTTATCCCCAAATTCAAAATATAAATGAAGAAAATATCCAAAATATATCTATTCAAGTAGGATATCAAAATTCATATCAATAAGTTTTGTTTCCCTTTCTTGATAAAGAATCAGTGGTGTAACAACTGTCGACTAAAGATATGATTCACCATCCTTGTTCATAATGTTCAACTTCTTATCGGTCAACTTCTTTGTCTCTTCACACATAAACAAAAAAAAATCATGATGTGATCATCTACTACCATGATCACACTCTTGTGTGTCTATCATGCTAGAACTGCCTCAACCATTACTGGGTCTACTATCACTATCACATCTGATAAGATGCATGCCCAGAAGTAAACCTCCAAAATCCAGAACTGACACTTATAGTGCTTCTCATAAGGATGATACTTTTGGATCATGACCCAAACTATACTCAAGAGTATCGCAAGATCCACATGAGACTGTAAGTACAAAATCATGACATCAAATAATACTACTATGAATTGATCCTTGAAAGGAGGAAGGATCTAGTTAATAAATCTCATAAACACTATTCGGGGGTTCAACACAAAAAATGGTATCACCTTTTACTCTAGGTAACAATAATGAATTTGTAAATTAACCTTTTTATATCCTCCTCTTGATCCCTTACCTAGTTATAACTCATCTGTGGGACAAACTCAAAGAACCCCTTCTCCCTGACCCACTAGTCATGAAATTATTGAGTCTTGGGGTGGATACTACTTAATAATTATCACCACATTTAGGTGAAATAAATCCATTATTAACCTCATGTTATCATCGAAATACTAGGTGAATAAAATTGGACTTCTCAAGGAAACACATTGGTCCCAAAAAAACCCCTAGTTTGAAGATTCTCTAACTTCACCATCATTACTCACAACTATACAGGGTCATCCGATATTCTATCATACATATCAGGAAATTCCTTTGTATAGGTATATGCTAAAGACAATTCATAGGGAGGTAATAATGAAACGTACTTAGGGAATAAATCCCAATAATCCTCCATCACCATAGGAAATTGAAAGCTCGTAGCACCCATTTTCTCCAAGGTTCATACTAACCAACTAGTAATAAATTGGATGCATCCTCCTGCATATGAGCTTATCCCAATCTACATGGGATTCATTCTCACAAATGATAGAAAATTACATCCCTCTAACATTATGACACTAAAACCCACATAGGTGATAGTTAACTAAATTTGGAACTTAAGTGGCTAGTCCATACTAATGTAAACATCATAGTGTCTCACTACGACTACTGAAAGATTCTATATGAGACTCTCTCTTGTTAGAGAAGTCACACTACAAACAATAGTGTGTGACCACAAAACCTATTCAACATGACCCAAAAAACACATGGGTTGATCTAAAGGGATCCACTAATAACATTTATCCTTAGTAAGGGGATATATTCAAAAAATTATTTCTTATGAATAGGTACCCAAACTTCAGATAGAGAAGATAATACACATGTTGTGCCCCAAAACATACTCAAGCATCTGATTTACAATATCCTACTTCTATAGGATATCTATTCCCTTTAAATATTGTTCTCCATAACCCTTGATCTCTCTAAAACCTTATCTCCTCAATGTAATGTCACACACACAAGTTTAAGAAACTCATTATCCAAACCTTAACACTCTTGTCTTTTGGTGTCACTAACACATCTGCACCATTTTTGATCGCATCACAATAACACATCACTACAGAGAAAATTTCAATCTTCCATAAAAGGCCAAATCCACATTAAACATCATAAACATAGGGATCTAAGGATTCCCTATGTAACTATGGAGAATTATATTCTCCAGGATCACCATCAAGAGGGATCCAATCCGAGTAGGAAATTTTCACCATAGGCTCAAGATAGTCATCTACCTTCCAAGATGGGGGGTCTAGACCATCATGAAATCGAGGTACTCTCTGTCTCTAATACCCATGATATATACTCAAAAAAAATTATTCAGGTACCAATACCACAAAAAATATTCTAATCAACCAAATGGGGTGTATCCACTCGAATCACTGGAGGTGGGAAAATGTTCTTCTGAATGGTTGGAGACATTTCTCCCTATTCACCAGGAGGAACCAGCTCTTACACAGGTCCAAAAACTATAGCCTCGCCTCTATGAAGACCTTAACAATGATCCCACAATGGTATACTATCTATTTGTCACCGTGGAACCATCCAGTGATATCTGATATGCACCACAGAAAAAAGAATTTATATGGGGAGCAAACTCAAGAAGTCCATGGAAACCACAACCCATTATTATAGGGTGCATATACCAATGTTTTACCTATAACCAATGCATACATGTGATGAATCAAAAATAAGGTCATCAGAGTCTTGGTCAATGGATATGTCATCCACTACACTACCACTAGAATCCTTGGCATGAAATCCATGTATAAGACTCTTTAACACAATATTCATTATTCCAAATCAAACCTCGTAGCTAAAAAATTTCCAAAATATGGTACTAAAATGACCTATCAGATTACACTCTATCATGACTAGACCCACTGGTACATTCCTGGTTTATGATAAGATAAGAATGAAACACTATTCTTTCCTCTAATAGATTAGGGGCTAGTGACTAGAATAAAATAGGAATATCACACATATGGGTAGCCTTATCCTGAGGTGCTGGTAAACACGAACACATATCTATATACTAGAAGAATTTATAAAAAATAACACTAAAAATGAATACATAACATATATCCCACACCATAGTATAACAAGAAGTATAATATAATTATCGAGGTCCAAATAAATTCACACTAAAACTGTAAAATAACCCATCCCTCTAACAACATGAGGGAAACTACCCAAAAAATCCCCAACATCCATTGGATGTCCACTTATAAAAACTAATCCCCAACTAAACGACATCTATTTTTATTCCACATTGTATTATTTCAAAAAAATTATCATCTTTATAATATATGACATGTGCAGGTAGAGCTTATACTGGGGTGATTAACACAAACCCACTAAGACACCCTAAAATCACTAAACACAAAGCATCAAGAGAGGGTAGACATCTCTTCATTATAAACATAATTCAATAATAATATGACACTTAGTGATAAAAAAATAACTTAGATATGATATATTGTTAAAACAAAGTATCAAGTAAGGTCAAAAACAAAATGTTGGCCTAGGGTTTTACTAGAGGCTCAAAAGTAACACTCACCTTGGAGAACACACTCCAAGAGACATTCCGTCATGGCTAGAACTCATCTAAAAGGTCTAAATCATCAGGTATAATATTATGATTAAAATACTATGAGATAACATGATTATCATTTCATTCCATAATGAATTAGGTAGTAAAATACAATGAAAATTTGTGAGACACACTCGATCAGACTAAAACTCCCCAGAAGATAAAAAATGATGATTCATAGATAATGGATCACACCCAAGGCATATGGGTTATAATTGACCCTAACTGGAATAGGATTCTAGATATGGGATTACACCCAAGTATGTTGTTCATGTGATTATGAAATCCCTACATGGGGAAGAAGATGATGGGAATGAGGATACAACCCCCAAGTCTCATAGATGGAATCCCACACTAGTTCACTTATGGGATCTTTCCTAATTATTTAAAAAATGCCACAATAAAATTTCATGATAGATGAATGAGAAAACTAACTCATAAAAAATATAAGAAGGGAACACACCCACTCATATAAAATTTTAAGGAAATCATCCAAGATCATATCAAAGATGAAAAAAGGAGAACAAAGGGATCAAAAATTCCCTTGAAGAATTACATTGTGTTACCCTAGGGGTACAGGATGTGTCTTACTATGCATGGAACTTCCAATGTATCACAGCCTCACATGTCATTTCTTTTTTCAAATACATTGTGTGTCCACCATAGGTACATGTCATGTAGAGTTAATGATGGTACTATACATTCTTTTTGTTCTAAACCATATACTATGACCCATTCCTATTTACTAAAAGCATTCCTATGTACACTGGTCATGTCCATGTACTTTCCAAATTACATGAGGTGTACACCACATTACTCGGTATGTAGGGGTTGAGTAGGAACTCTAAGTGTTTTATCTGCTTGAACCCCAATAATATTCAATATATATGGTGTTTTCACTATCAAACTGAAAATTAGGGGTCACATGGACACCTAATCATGTACTCCATTTACAAGTTGAGCTTCCTTATTTAATGATGTGTGATCCCACAACACGATATATGGGGTCACAATGTCTCTTGGGAATGTACTCCCTGCACAACTAGGGTTACCTTTCTAAGAGTCACATGGCACATAGACCCACTATATGTCATGTGATATTTAACTCCATGAAAAAAACCAATATGTCATAAAGAGGGGACTACATGTTGTTTGTTCCATAGAACTACATGATGTGTAGTTTAGAAAATTCTTAAAACCATTGTTCCCAACATTTTTTTTCTGATGGGGATTCCTCTTTATCTCTAGTAATAAATAATTTCCTCAAAACCAATATTTGGCCTTGAATGTAACTAACCATCATCAGTGTCCATTTTTTGACCACCCCATTAGCTCAGGAGTCATCCACCGTTATGTCGCATCATCAGAATTCCAAATCCCACAATAAAAACAACCTTTGATCCATCCCTAATCCACTATCATTATAATATCACCTTAATAACATCATGGATTATGAATCCAAACCCATAGTATCAATCTATTGTTCTAAATAATTATTTTGTAATGATCATTTACCATTTATTTGTTCAATCTATAGATGAATGAGATACCAATGATGATTTCATGAAGAACATGGTGGGAAAGGTACTAAACATAAATGTGAGGAACAAACCTCATTATTTTTTTAACTAACTTCAATTCAAGTATGGATAAAAAATATAACAAAGAGAATAATATAGGATCAATAAAATAAAAAACTTAGGGGGAAATTTCATCAATCTAAAATAAAAAATCATTACAAAAATAATTTTTTAGAATTATTGATTCATTTTGGTCTTATAATAATCAAATATGTGACTAAAAAATCATATATAATTCCCTACCTTGAGTTTGGGTTGATTTTTTATGAATAACACTTTTGATTAATTTTACTTGGAAAGAGACAATATCTACATCGATGGTGATGATCCTGATAGTTCTTTAATCCTTGATCCATGACCCATTATCATCTTACAAAACACTCAAACCCAGATTAATATATTTATCCATTTGATTTCACCTATAGTTATATGGATAACGCTAGAAAATTATCCATAATTGGGGTTTTACAGAGGTATCATCATGGTTCCTCAAATAAATGAAAATTAAATTTATTTATTTATTTCATTTAATTTTTCTGTGATAGATATTTATCCAAGTGTATAATTCCAATATGACTTATACCATGACTATGCTAAGAAACACATTTCATATATAATGGAAATCAAAAATTTCCCATTTGACACACCTTTTGGAAGATATTCCATTATTTCTGAAAAATACACATATATGATATAATAAATTTAATATTTTTATTATATCTACTCGATGAATCTTCAGGACAAGAATCTATATTCCAACTACAAGACCAATAGTAAAATAATTCCTTGATATATTCTAAAATGTTAAATAATAATGTTTGATTCATTATAACTATTGTCTCCCTAAATTAACATATCTCGTTTTTTCATTTATTGTTTGTATAACTTATTAAGACCTATTAAAATTATATTAGACATTTTAAAATTTTCTAAATAATATCATTATTATTAATTAATAATTATATTATTACAAAAATAAGAAACTTTAATAATCATAATCATCCATTAATTATGGTATGTTTAGGTTTGGATCAATCTGGCCACCTACTTGAACAATTATATAAATTAATTTCATTCAAGACAATAAGAACATATTTAATGCTTATATATGATATAAATTAGTAAATTAATGTTTCTTATTATTTGTAAAATGGTAAATTTTATAATAAACTCATTAATTAAAGTACCATCATTCGTTTATTAAAAATTATTGAAATATTCTTGTCATGAATTTCATCTTCAAGAAATATAACTAAAACACCCATATAATGAAATAATTAGATTATAAAATATCATAAAACATCACATGTAACATTATACCCCTCATAATTATCTTATATATATTCTAATTTCAACTTTCCTTAGGTGATATCATTAGGAAAATAAAGGATGGAAATAAATTCCAAGTTCAATAGAAGACATTGGGGGATGATTTTCCCTAAAGAATACACAACCTGTCAAGAGATAAACAATATCTATGATATACTAAATGATTCATTAGAATAAATGTAATTAATCAATACAATATCAATAAATAATTACAATAAATTATTTTATAAAAATAGAAATTAATGTCAAAGGATAAGACTCCAAGTCAAAATACATCTGCACCAAAGTGGCACCGTCTAAGGCCAAGATACTGACACTCCAAAGCTCCATCTTCAATAACCAAACCATGATATCAAGAACCACCACTATATAAGTGAGAAACATAACAATTCCCTATATCTCATTAGATAACATCTTTAAATGCACAAAATTTCCTATATAGGGGGTAAGTATAAAACTCAGTAGGTTTTACCCAAAAACATCACATCACACGCCACTAGAACTGTAACGCCCCGACCCTAGTTTCCTAGAGTCGGTGCATTATTACATAACATTGGCATGATCACAAGAAAGATCAAATCTCGAAAGACCGATTGGTTTAGTAGCCTTGGAAACACTAGATATATTCATAAGTTTTACATTACATCATAAAATCAAAAACTACTACAACAACATAATGTTTCCACAGTCCACACTACAATCCCCTCATAATATCCCTGCAGGTCATTCATAACTTACATCTTCACTTCCTGGGAAAAATAAAACATAGAAAAGGGGTGAGCTCAAATGCCCAGTAAGGATAACAATATAGCGGAAACTTTCATCAATAAGAATAAACATTTAAGGCAATGTATAACTAAAACAAAAGCCTTTTAAACATGAACTTTCAACATGGTATGGCATAAATAAAATGAAATAATGCCATTTACTTATTCACATGGATATTCCACTAATCGAATAATCACATGCAAAAATAAATAACCACTTTCATAATGTTGGAATGCATAATGCCAGACTATCATAACCACATAGCCAAGGCCTCGTGCCAAGACTACAAATAAGATTTTGTCAAGGCCTTGTGCCAAGACACTAGTTTGTCTCATGAGACCTACCGATGCATCGAGGAGCTATAGCGGGCTCCACCCGTCACTTATTAAGTCCAATGCATTCCCATATGAAAAGGTTTAAACATAACATAAACATTCGTATTAAAACTAGCATAAGAAATGTCAATACTTTCACAATAAACTATGAATGGTATAAAAATAGCACATCCACAGTCAAACATATCACAAAACCTTCAATACAATATAGAAGTTTTGTATCATAATAAATCAACTTCAAATAATCTTAAAATCCATCGAAGGATGTTGACATAGATGAAATCAAAATTCTTTTTAAAGAAATATCTCCTTTTATTTTGAAATCATTTAAGATCCATATAAAATAAAACATTTTCTTTGAAAATATTCTTATAAGCTTGTAAGGAAAGCTTTGAAGATTTTATAACGGCGTAAAATAACCGCACCTGCCGTATAAGTTAAAAAAAACATTCTTACCTCAATTCTGTCGAAAAGGTTAAAAAGGACCTTGTTTTGAAAACGACGGAAAGATTCCTTTATAAACCTCTTATAAAAAGTCAAAAAAAGGTATAAATGACTTTAACCCATATTCTTGTAAATAGTAAAAATGTTTTGAAATACATTTTTAAGAAACATGGATGTGGATGATAAAGAGATCCCAGTAGATTATTACATATAAACAACCTCGGATAATGAAGAGATTGTGAAATAACCCTTACCTTGTACTTTTCCTTGGTTGGGGTAGGTTAACCTCCTGTATAATGGTGAAATAGTTGTTATTAAATTATACAAGAATCATATATATTAATATGATATCATATATGATCTTTTAACATTGATTTGTTAATAATATCTTAGAATTATCGTCGTTTCGGGAGTTAACTTACTCATTTTCTTTTATATGTTTTGTTACATAAGCCATGGTTGTTGTATCTTATTCATATCCAGAATGATATACAGTCCTTAAACATCATTTTTAAATCATCAAATGATAATTATACTTGAATGGATACGATAGAGAATGAATCTCATCGCGTTCGTGGAGACGGTAGTCCGTACGTACGCACGAGCGACAATATCATTCTTTTGATATTAAAATAATATATAAATGGATGGTATATCATATATACAGAATCATTAACATGTTATATTTATTATTTACATGAGTTACACATCATTATTATACCCATCCAAATAATATTATATTGAATAACAATTACACCACGACGTGGAGACGGTAAGCCGTACGTACGCACGTATGGTGACATGTTATTCAAAGGGTGGATAGAATACTGAATATGATTGTACCATATTTATAATAACATCACAGTATATGTGAGATACTGGAGTTATTATTTCAGAATGGTAAGAACAAAGGAAGAAGAAGTGGAAGAAGAAATGAACTTAGAAAAGGGTGGTGAAATCATTACCTCTTCTTCGGGTTCTTCCTTTTGATTTGATCAAAAGGGCTCCTTAGGTTGGCTTTCTGATCAAACTAAGGCCTCTAGGTTGTATTGAGGGATGTTGGGAGAGTATTTGGGCAGAGTTTGGCCGAACCAAAAGGCTTTGAAGGTGTGAAGAAATGAGAAGGAGGAGTGCCCTTTTATAAGAGGGGTGAGGGGCACCTTTGGAAAAGTTAGAAATATTAATTTATAATAAATTCATATTCGGTTTACAAAGGCTCCAAAGTTGACTATTCAAAGGATGAGGTGTGGATAGGTCGAAAACAACTCATCCAATAGAATTTAGACAGGTTTGGGTACTTATATTAACCTTATCTTTAAGTATTAACTCTAAGTTAATTAGTTTCACTTTTACAATGTCTCTTTGTATTTTTATATAATATGATTAATAAACTTACTATATACATCCAAGCGACCCCCAAGTGGTCCATTAATGAGGAACCTATCATAATATAAGTCTCTTGGCCGAACCTTAGATTTTTAGGAATTTAATATCAATTAATAATATAATATTTGTTTTAAGAACTCTTTTATGTCAATTTTGACACTATTCAATAGTTGATTTTTGTGAAACTCCTAACAGATTGATTACTTCGAACAAAGTCAATTAAATCAATCCTAATATATCATATTATCATAGAAAATTAGTTTAATTCATTAAAAGTTTCATATTATAATTATTTGGGTATTTATAAGATCAATTATTTTTATTTTTCACTATTTTAGTAATTACTGCATCATCATTGTGTCATAAATAAAATAAATTATATAATGTCTAAAAATTATAAATAAAATATCATTATGTAGGAAATCGTTTTAGCTTTCTAATGAATATTTATAATCGAAAATCCAACATGTATAACCCTATGTAAAAATTGTTCTTCTAAAAGATGTAAGCTTATGCTATTTTTATTTTTATTTTAACTTTATTAATATAAAGTGTCCCTACCACATACAAGTGGCTCCAAGGGGTCCCCAAATTGACCAAAGGATGCCCATGGTCGGGTATGTGTCCACCAATAAGGTTAGGATACGTTTTAGGGTAATTTTTTATTATTATAATATTATTTTTTTAACCCTTATTTACCGGATTTACCCTTTAACCATGGTAAATAAAATATTTACCACAGTAACTATTCAAAATGTCTAAAAATAAAAGTTACCTATTTACACAATTTGAACATCCTGATTCCAAATATGGAATCCATTTTCCTAAATTCAAAACACAGAAGTGGCAGAAATTAATTTAAAATTAATTCCCGCTGTCAAAACAAAAAGCGTGTTTTTAAGAGATAATAACTATCAAAAGATTGACACTTGTTTATGTTCGGTTTAATTGTAAAATTATGTCCAATGATAAACATTAAATTGAATGGTAAAAATATATTCTAAATATACTTTAAAACCACTCAAATTCATAATTTATCACTATTAATTATTTTGATTAAAAAAGTTGTTTTTAATTAAAATTTAGAAATTTTCACTATTCATCAAAATATGAAAGTTATCCGAAATGTACCAAAATTTCACCCTAGGCTAATTTTGATATTCCGAATCCTAAAATGAAGTCCATTTTGAAATATAGAATATATATGATTTCAAAAAGTAGGTATTACTATTCACAACGGCTAGTTTAATTAGTTGTGGTGTGTGTTAGAACTCGAGGTTGCGTACAACACACGCTATCGCATTATTCGAAGGGAAACGTACCGTAGAAGCTTGGGGTGTTACATTCTCCCCTCCTTCAAATAATTGCGTCCTCGCAATTTCTAGGGTATTACTGCATAAAAAGACTCGGGTGGTTCTTCATCATAAGTTCCTCGGGTTCCCACGTTGCCTCTTCCATTTTATGATTTCTCCACAAAACTTTTACCAGACGCGTCATCCGGTTTCTCAGTACTTGTTCTCTTGTATCAAGAATCCTGACGGGCTCTTCGCAATAAGACAGATCGGGTTCCAGTTCTAATTCCTCATAGGTGAGTACATGCGTTGGGTCAGGAATGTATTTTCTCAACAGAGATACGTGGAACACATCGTGAACTTTGGAGAGACTTGGCGGCATTGCCAATCGGTAAGCTACAGCCCCAATTCGTTCTAGAATTTCGAAAGGTCCGATGTACCTGGGACTCAATTTACCTTTCTTACCAAAACGTATGACTCCCTTCCACGGAGATACCTTTAGGAAAACATGATCACCGACTTGAAATTCCAAATCCTTCCTTCGATTATCGGCATAGCTCTTCTGCCTACTTTGAGCTGCTTTGATGTGATTTTGGATTACCTTCACCTTTTCCACCGTTTCCTCCACCAGTTCTGGGCCTACAAGTTTTCTTTCACCAACGTCATCCCAACAGGTTGGTGTACGACATCTCTTTCCGTATAACGCTTCATATGGTGCCATTTGTATACTCGAATGGAAGCTATTGTTATAGGAAAATTCTACCAGAGGTAAATATTGATCCCACATACCCTGAAAATCAAGTGAGCAAGATCTCAACATGTCTTCTAAGGTCTGAATAGTCCGTTCTGATTGTCCGTCTGTCTGAGGGTGGTAAGCAGTGCTCAAATGAAGTTCAGTATCCAGGGATTTCTGAAGACTTTTCCAAAATCTTGAAGTAAAACGGGGATCACGATCAGAAACAATCGATAGGGGAACTCCATGAAGTCTCACAACTTCATTAATGTATAGTCTTGCTAGACGTTCCAGGGGTAGATCTTCTCTTATAGCAAGAAAATGTGCTGACTTGGTAAGACGATCAACAATAACCCATATTGCATCGTTCCTTCTAGGAGTCTTTGGTAGCCCCATGACAAAGTCCATCGTAATATTGTCCCATTTCCACTCCAGTATGGGAAGAGGTTGCATGACTCCTCCAGGCTGTTGCCTTCCAGCTTTCACTTGTTGACAAACCATACACCTTGACACAAAATCAGCAATCTCCCTCTTCATGTTGTCCCACCAAAAATGTTCCTTCAAATCTCTATACATTTTGGTGCTCCCAGGGTGTATAGAGAAATTGGAACTATGAGCATCATCCAGCAATTCCCTTTTTAGATCAGGTATATTGGGAACACAAAGTCTCTTCCCGAATTTCAAAATTCTATCTTCATACACAAAGTCTCTCAATCTCCCATCATTCACAGCTTTAATCTTCTTCTGAAATTCTTCATCATCGGTCTGAGAACTCTTAATCCTTTCTAGTAAAGATGGTTTGGCAACCATTTGAAAAAGCATTGATGTTTCACCTTCCCTGGTTATTCCCATGTCCATCTTCACTAGATCCATGAAAATTGGATCCCTTTCAATTCTCATCATGTTCAAAACTCCATGGTCTTTTCTGCTCAAAGCATCTGCCACCTTGTTTGCCTTCCCCAGGTGGTAGTGTATCGTACAATCATAATCCTTGAGTAATTCAAGCCATCTCCTTTGCCTCATGTTGAGTTCTTTTTGTGAGAAAATATACTTCAAACTCTTGTGATCAGTATAAATCTCACATTTTTCACCATAGAGGTAGTGCCTCCATATCTTCAAAGCAAAGATCACAGCTGCTAACTCAAGATCATGAGTAGGATAGTTTTGTTCATGAATTTTCAACTATCGTGATGCATAGGCAATAACTCTATCATTCTGCATAAGGACACAGCCAAGTCCTTTCTTTGATGCATCACTATCAATAACGAACCCATCATTCCCCGATGGTAGAGTCAATATAGGAGCATTGACTAATCTTCTCTTCAGTTCTTCGAAACATTCTTCACACTCTTTTGTCCAAACAAATTTAACCCCTTTACATGTGAGCTTCGTTAATGGGTTAGACAATCGGGCAAAATTCTGGACGAAACGTCGATAATAACCTGCCAAGCCAATAAAACTACGTACCTCAGTTATACTCGTAGGTGCTGGCCATTCTTGGATTGCCTTGGTCTTAGAAGGATCAACAGAGATTCCATCTTTAGAGACAATATGGCCAAGAAAAGAAATCTCCTGAAGCCAGAATTCACACTTGCTAAACTTTCCATATAATTCATGCCTCCTCAGAGTCTTCAAGATAATGCGCAAGTGATTTTCATGATCTTCGTAGGTTTTGGAGTATACCAAGATATCATCAATAAATACCACCACAAATTCATCGAGATACTCCTTGAAAACTCTATTCATCAGATCCATGAATACAGAGGGTGCATTAGTCAATCCAAACGGCATTACAGTAAACTCGTAATGCCCGTACCTGGTTCGAAATGCTGTCTTCGGAATGTCTTCCTTCTTTACACACAACTGATGGTATCCAGATCGAAGGTCAATCTTTGAAAAGTATTGAGCTCCATGCAGTTGGTCAAATAAATCATCAATACGAGGTAGGGGATACTTGTTCTTTATCGTTATAGCATTGATCTCCCTGTAGTCGATACATAACCTCATAGATCCATCTTTCTTTTTAACAAAAAGAACAGGGGCTCCCCATGGAGAAACACTAGGGCGAATAAATCCCTTATTACTCAATTCCTCTAGTTGTTTCTTTAGTTCGACTAACTCTACAGTGGCCATTCTATAAGGGGTCTTCGATATAGGCCTTGATCCAGGAATCAAATCAATAGAAAACTCAACTTCTCGTTCTGGAGGATGTCCAGGTAAATCTTCCGGAAATACATCTACAAATTCTTTCACAACAGGTACATCCTCTATTTGAACATTCCTTTCCTCACCGACAGTTATTTCATTCTCTTCCTCCCCAATAATTGAATTAAGTTGAGCTACTGGGGGTGGGTCTAAATAAGAATTAGGTGGTGACGATTCTGCTCTAAAAATAAGGTGTTCCTTATCATTATCATCAAGAATCGTAACCTCTTTCTTCTTACAATAAATCTTCGCATCATAGTCCGAAAGCCAGTCCATACCGAGGATTATATCAAACTCAATCATAGGTATGACGATGAAATCAGCAGATAAAGAAAATTTATGTGCTCTAATGGGGACTGATTCACAAAACTTTGTTGCAACGATACTTCCCTTAGGAGTTTTAACTGACAACTCCCTTATTAAATCAAATTGGAAATATCTAATTTTCTTAGCAAACTGGGAAGATATGAAACAATGCGATGATCCAGAATCAAATAATGCATTTTCTAAACTTGAGGAAACCATTAAATTACCTGCCACCACGTCTTTCGGAGTTTCTACCTCAGCAGTAGTGATAGCATAAGCCTGGCCTTGATCCCTTGGCCTTTTCTGAGGTAAGTTCTCCTGACGCTTAGGACATGCATTTGCATAATGCCCCATCTCCCTGCAATTGTAGCACTGAACGTTGGTAGCTTCCTTCTTCCCCTTGCAATCATGAGCTTGGTGGCCTTTTTCACCACACTTGTAACAGACTCCCATTCCCTTCAGGCAAGCACCAGGGTGTTTCTTCCCGCACTTACCACAAGATGGATATTCAACCTTTCCCTTCTTCCCCTTATTTCCATTCCCAGATTGATCAGCAGGTCTCTTCTTCTCTTGCTTTTCTTTAAAGTCATAAGACTTAGAGAATTCCTTTTCGGTCTTGATAGCACATGAGACAATGTCTTCGTACGATGAAAATGATTGTGAGACTAATGCTCGACGGAGAAATGGTTTTAACCCATCAAAGAAACGATCAATCTTACTTCTTGGGTTGCGAATATAATCTCCAGCATACCTCGCTAACCTTGTAAAGTTAGCCTCATACTTTGTGACATTCTCATCCTCCTTTTGTCTCAGACTCAGAAATTGCCTTTCCATATCTGCTCGATGGTCGCGAGGAAAGTATTTTTCTAAAAACAGATCTTTGAACTCCCTCCATTCCATGTTTGATACTTCATCATCTTCCTTCATGTTTTGAATCAATGACCACCATTGATCAGCATCTCCAGTGAGGCGGTAAACTGCCATGGTAACTTTTTCCCTTTCACTACTCCCCAAAGCCTGAAATATTTTCTCTAGGGAAAATATCCATTGCTCAGCTACTAAGGGATTTGTACTTCCATTGAACGTTGGTGGTTGTTGTCTCATGAATCGATCTAACATTGATCCTCCACGCTGCGGATCAGGGTGCTCCATACGGGTAAGGTTATTATTCATAACCTGAGTAAGTTGTCCCAGTACGGTGATTAGCTGATCAGCACCAGTTGCATCACCAGCCCCACTATAATTATCTTGAGCAGGAGGGCAATCCCTACATGGAGTGTGTGCATTGATACGGTTTCCATTTCTTCCACTAGGCGCCATTTCTAAACAATGGCATAAACTAGATCAGTTTATGAATCAAAATACATAATCCCATACTTATAAAACACTTAACATAAATTGAACTATCTATGGATATAATCCATAATCATAAATATGTTTTCTTTGAGGAAGTATATACTCATAAACCCTTCATAATGATTTGTAAAGAAAGTGAGAGTTATCCTAAGCATATCCCCCGGGAGTGTCGTAACCAAGAGTGCAGCAAGGCCCGTTGTCGTGCACCAGTTCCCGTTCGAGTCTAGCTCAAAGCGGTGTTTTCGGGTTTTACCCCTAGGTACATCTGTGCCAGAGCCGCCTCTACCTGCTCGTATCCAGACAGGGATGTATTGCTCGCAAAACTCACAAAGTCTCTACAATACCAAAATTCTAGGAAGTTCTTCTATACTAATCCTCAAAGTTCATCTTAGGTCTACGTGCTCTAATCAGAGTTTATCTAAATCTAGCTTCCAAGGTTTGTACTAAACTTCCTCTGATACCAACTGTAACGCCCCGACCCTAGTTTCCTAGAGTCGGTGCATTATTACATAACATTGGCATGATCACAAGAAAGATCAAATCTCGAAAGACCGATTGGTTTAGTAGCCTTGGAAACACTAGATATATTCATAAGTTTTACATTACATCATAAAATCAAAAACTACTACAACAACATAATGTTTCCACAGTCCACACTACAATCCCCTCATAATATCCCTGCAGGTCATTCATAACTTACATCTTCACTTCCTGGGAAAAATAAAACATAGAAAAGGGGTGAGCTCAAATGCCTAGTAAGGATAACAATATAGCGGAAACTTTCATCAATAAGAATAAACATTTAAGGCAATGTATAACTAAAACAAAAGCCTTTTAAACATGAACTTTCAACATGGTATGGCATAAATAAAATGAAATAATGCCATTTACTTATTCACATGGATATTCCACTAATCGAATAATCACATGCAAAAATAAATAACCACTTTCATAATGTTGGAATGCATAATGCCAGACTATCATAACCACATAGCCAAGGCCTCGTGCCAAGACTACAAATAAGATTTTGTCAAGGCCTTGTGCCAAGACACTAGTTTGTCTCATGAGACCTACCGATGCATCGAGGAGCTATAGCGGGCTCCACCCGTCACTTATTAAGTCCAATGCATTCCCATATGAAAAGGTTTAAACATAACATAAACATTCGTATTAAAACTAGCATACGAAATGTCAATACTTTCACAATAAACTATGAATGGTATAAAAATAGCACATCCACAGTCAAACATATCACAAAACCTTCAATACAATATAGAAGTTTTGTATCATAATAAATCAACTTCAAATAATCTTAAAATCCATCAAAGGATGTTGACATAGATGAAATCAAAATTCTTTTTAAAGAAATATCTCCTTTTATTTTGAAATCATTTAAGATCCATATAAAATAAAACATTTTCTTTGAAAATATTCTTATAAGCTTGTAAGGAAAGCTTTGAAGATTTTATAACGGCGTAAAATAACTGCACCCGCCGTATAAGTTAAAAAAACATTCTTACCTCAATTCTGTCGAAAAGGTTAAAAAGGACCTTGTTTTGAAAACAACGGAAAGATTCCTTTATAAACCTCTTATAAAAAGTCAAAAAAAGGTATAAATGACTTTAACCCATATTCTTGTAAATAGTAAAAATGTTTTGAAATACATTTTTAAGAAACATGGATGTGGATGATAAAGAGATCCCAGTATATTATTACATATAAACAACCTCGGATAATGAAGAGATTGTGAAATAACCCTTACCTTGTACTTTTCCTTGGTTGGGGTAGGTTAACCTCCTGTATAATGGTGAAATAGTTGTTATTAAATTATACAAGAATCATATATATTAATATGATATCATATATGATCTTTTAACATTGATTTGTTAATAATATCTTAGAATTATCGTCGTTTCGGGAGTTAACTTACTCATTTTCTTTTATATGTTTTGTTACATAAGCCATGGTTGTTGTATCTTATTCATATCCAGAATGATATACAGTCCTTAAACATCATTTTTAAATCATCAAATGATAATTATACTTGAATGGATACGATGGAGAATGAATCTCATCGCGTTCGTGGAGACGGTAGTCCGTACGTACGCACGAGCGACAATATCATTCTTTTGATATTAAAATAATATATAAATGGATGGTATATCATATATACAGAATCATTAACATGTTATATTTATTATTTACATGAGTTACACATCATTAT
This sequence comes from Viscum album, assembly GCA_963277665.1. Taxonomy (NCBI): domain Eukaryota; kingdom Viridiplantae; phylum Streptophyta; class Magnoliopsida; order Santalales; family Viscaceae; genus Viscum; species Viscum album. Next base: position 2,118,093,271 of record OY728132.1, on the reverse strand, counting down.
TATACCCATCCAAATAATATTACATTGAATAACAATTACACCACGACGTGGAGACGGTAAGCCGTACGTACGCACGTATGGTGACATGTTATTCAAAGGGTGGATAGAATACTGAATATGATTGTACCATATTTATAATAACATCATAGTATATGTGAGATACTGGAGTTATTATTTCAGAATGGTAAGAACAAAGGAAGAAGAAGTGGAAGAAGAAATGAACTTAGAAAAGGGTGGTGAAATCATTACCTCTTCTTCGGGTTCTTCCTTTTGATTTGATCAAAAGGGCTCCTTAGGTTGGCTTTCTGATCAAACTAAGGCCTCTAGGTTGTATTGAGGGATGTTGGGAGAGTATTTGGGCAGAGTTTGGCCGAACCAAAAGGCTTTGAAGGTGTGAAGAAATGAGAAGGAGGAGTGCCCTTTTATAAGAGGGGTGAGGGGCACCTTTGGAAAAGTTAGAAATATTAATTTATAATAAATTCATATTCGGTTTACAAAGGCTCCAAAGTTGACTATTAAAAGGATGAGGTGTGGATAGGTCGAAAACAACTCATCCAATAGAATTTAGACAGGTTTGGGTACTTATATTAACATTATCTTTAAGTATTAACTCTAAGTTAATTAGTTTCACTTTTACAATGTCTCTTTGTATTTTTATATAATATGATTAATAAACTTACTATATACATCCAAGCGACCCCCAAGTGGTCCATTAATGAGGAACCTATCATAATATAAGTCTCTTGGCCGAACCTTAGATTTTTAGGAATTTAATATCAATTAATAATATAATATTTGTTTTAAGAACTCTTTTATGTCAATTTTGACACTATTCAATAGTTGATTTTTGTGAAACTCCTAACAGATTGATTACTTCGAAAAAAGTCAATTAAATAAATCCTAATATATCATATTATCATATAAAATTAGTTTAATTCATTAAAAGTTTCATATTATAATTATTTGGGTATTTATAAGATCAATTATTTTTATTTTTCACTATTTTAGTAATTACTGCATCATCATTGTGTCATAAATAAAATAAATTATATAATGTCTAAAAATTATAAATAAAATATCATTATGTAGGAAATCTTTTTATCTTTCTAATGAATATTTATAATCGAAAATCCAACATGTATAACCCTATGTAAAAATTGTTCTTCTAAAAGATGTAAGCTTATGCTATTTTTATTTTTATTTTAACTTTATTAATATAAAGTGTCCCTACCACATACAAGTGGCTCCAAGGGGTCCCCAAATTGACCAAAGGATGCCCATGGTCGGGTATGTGTCCACCAATAAGGTTAGGACACGTTTTAGGGTAATTTTTTATTATTATAATATTATTTTTTTAACCCTTATTTACCGGATTTACCCTTTAACCATGGTAAATAAAATATTTACCACAGTAACTATTCAAAATGTCTAAAAATAAAAGTTACCTATTTACACAATTTGAACATCCTGATTCCAAATATGGAATCCATTTTCCTAAATTCAAAACACAGAAGTGGCAGAAATTAATTTAAAATTAATTCCCGCTGTCAAAACAAAAAGCGTGTTTTTAAGAGATAATAACTATCAAAAGATTGACACTTGTTTATGTTCGGTTTAATTGTAAAATTATGTCCAATGATAAACATTAAATTGAATGGTAAAAATATATTCTAAATATACTTTAAAACCACTCAAATTCATAATTTATCACTATTAATTATTTTGATTAAAAAAGTTGTTTTTAATTAAAATTTAGAAATTTTCACTATTCATCAAAATATGAAAGTTATCCGAAATGTACCAAAATTTCACCCTAGGCTAATTTTGATATTCCGAATCCAAAAATGAAGTCCATTTTGAAATATAGAATATATATGATTTCAAAAAGTAGGTATTACTATTCACAACGGCTAGTTTAATTAGTTGTGGTGTGTGTTAGAACTCGAGGTTGCGTACAACACACGCTATCGCATTATTCGAAGGGAAACGTACCGTAGAAGCTTGGGGTGTTACAAGAACAATAACAAGCTACCCAAATTTATGAAAATATGAGAGAATAATATATGAAATTATGTCCAATACATAAACAAATATCATATAATTAATGGTTTTGATAAAAAAAAATCAAACCATTTCATTTACATTTTCGTAATCAACCCATTTCACCACCATGCATGCACATAATTCATGAATCCATAGACCTCCCTATAATCTCAAGTGGTGAGTCATCCTATCACCAAACCATTACATCAAGAACAAATTGATGGTGTTACATCTAACCATGATATATCTTAAATTATAATTATTTTATTGTGGTACTTATATCCATTACCCATACCAAATTATTATTATTTTATGGTGGTACATCTGACCATTTCCCATCCCATATACTCATGAACCGACACCGCACCTTTATACTAAAATTAAAAATAAAAAATTTATTTAAATAAATACCATCATTTAGAACCCAACATTTGAAATCCCATTAACAAGAGGATTCAAATAAATTCCACAAAATGTTTCAAACATAAAAAAATAGATAATATTTAGTTAATAAGTTCAATAATGGTAGGGTGGGATAGAATTATCCAAACTCGATAATATTATTACAAAGGATCTAAGAAGATTATATTGATTAAACATTTTCCTCACATTTATTTACCAAAATACAAGAAGATCACATAATCACAAATCCAAAACCATTGATCATGATATAACAATACCAATAAGTGGTTATAATTAATCCAATACATGGATATCCAATTAGATAATGAAGAATGGAGCTTTAACCTTTTATTCCACAAACAATCACTCAATATTTCAATGTCACCTAAGTTCCTATGTTAGAAATGGATGAAATTATATTAAGTAAACATTGATAGTTGAGATAGAGAATAATAGGGTGTGTGATAAAAACACACACAAAAGATGTATCTAAACATGATGTAAGTGAGGTTTTACATGATGTGTAACCCAAATTCATGTCATGTATTTTCTTGATTCCACATACGTTAAAATTCACGACATGTTAATTTTTATTTTATGAAAATCCAGTTCAAAAAATGTGAATATATTACATGAAATGATTTTGTTTCATTCTTTGTAAAAATACTGATGGCATCTATGAATGACACGTTAACATCATGTAAACGTTACATGATGTGAATTTTCTTGCGTTGTTTTCCAACAACCAGACCCATTGTTCACACATCCAACTAAATTAAACCATGACTACAAGAAAAAATGAAAACTGGAAAAATGATAGGTTATATATAACCATGGGATTATATATTAATTATATAACATATGATCCATGGGATTGATGAAATTTTTTAAAATAATGAGTAACAACATTTCAATTATGAAACTAGTTTTAAATAATCGATATTACTCACACTCGATATTGAGAATAGATAATAACTAACTAATATAAATGTAATGAATAATTAAAAATTATGTTTATGAAATATTATGTATATTAATAAAGATATAAATAATAATTTTAATATAATTATGTTCTTATACTAGATCTTAGTATAATACTTAAGACACTACTATAATAGGTAAACACCGTATACAAGACTATGACACTCTAATGTGACATTATTCTATATTATAATTAAAAGTTCAATTTTAAATTTTTAAATTTCCTAACCAAACATTACTTTTAATTTTATCATATCAAAATCATATTATAATTAATATTTTATATTTTCCTAAAAATGTCATATTTTTATCAAAAAATATGGATTTCATGAAACTTGTAATTTGTTTGAATTTATAGTTATATAAGAAAGTCAAAATCATTTATAAAATATTTTAAGTAATAAAATATGAATTTAATAAATATAAATATTCAATTTTAAATATTTATTGAACATATAAATCCAATGCACAACATTTTTTAAACTAATTAATATGTTACTTTAATAGAAAAAACTATTTTTCGTCTTTTATTTGAATTAATTATCTTAAAGGGGTATTTGTTTTTTTTTTTTATTTATAGCCCAATTTAAATTTTTGTATAATAAATCATTTTATGTTATTAAAACATGTATCCAAATTTATTTTATCTTTTATATTAAATTAATTCATAGAAATGTTATTTCTCTAAACACTTCTTTTACACGATTAAGCATATTTATTTTAAAATTAACTTTTCACACCATTAGAATTTTTTTTTGATAAATATACTCTAAAATATGAAATTATAATTATAAATTTATATATAAAGTTCAATCGTAACATTTTTTGATAAAATTTATTACTAAGCTTAGAAATTAATTACAAAGGTTAAAGAAATTACGTTAAAATATATAGTGTTAAAAAAGACATAGAACATTAAAAGTTGTATAAATATAATTTTTAAGGTTATTTTTGACCCACAAACATTTCCCTCTCCCACTTTTTCCATTTTCAATCCTTTGAAACTTTTATAGTAACCTTACATTACTAAAAATGTTAGGGTTGTCCCCAAAACTACCCTCGTCACATATATGATTATAACACTCTGTCTAATTCCAAAAATAATAAGTTATAATATATCCATGAAACTAATCTTAATTTATCCTATAAGAACCCTACCATTCATTTAAATACTTCATGTAAACATTATCTAGAATAGGGAATTCATTTTCAAAGAGGCTGCCAAAGAAAATTCAAATCTCTGAAATGAGTATTATCAACTACTTATCTTTTACTCTTAGTTATCTTAAATCATATATATAATATCCAAAAAAATATATTTATATTTGATTAATTTTTATCATTTAATATTACCATATTAATATTATTATAATTTTGTATCCATATACCTCATTCATTAAGAAAAACAAAATTGTTGTTCATGCTCTTTTTAGAGAACCACCTCCACAACACAACGTGTTTTTTTTCATAAATTTATTACAAGGATGGATTTAAGGATGTTTATAATGATTTTTTAGGATTTTTATTATATAAATAATGTTTTGGGGAGAAAAAATTTAGGATTAATTTATTAAATGATCAAAAAATCATTTTTCATTTAATCATTTAATATATACGCACTAAGAGGGTAATTTTTTATTTAAATTTTGAAATATTTTTATATACATTACATCTTATAACTCATTAAAAATTTTATATATCACAATTATAAAGACAAAAAATCATTATACTTCTACTATAATGATATTATAAGAAACCACCACATAATCATTCATTAAATCAGGGTATTTTCTTGTTCGGGTCGGTTTAACCACATACATGAACAATACTATTTATTTATACTATTAATGAATATGAAAAAAAAATATAGTGTAATATGATATAAATTCATAAATAATTATTTTTTTGGATTTTTAGATTTTATATCAGTATATAATTAATCAATAAATAAAACACCATTAGTTTGTTCAAAACTACCAAAACAAACTTGTTATCGAGTTCATTATCAATGATAAAAAGTAAAAAAACCTTAAATGAATTTGAAACATAATAAATTATTAAAAATAATCCTTTAAATTAATTTTAATTATTTCATTTTTTTTAATATTAAATTTGAATTAATTAAAACACTACTAATATGAAACTAGTGGAAATGATCAAAATTATAAACATAGATGTGGAAAATATGAATAATTCATATAGTGAATAAAAACATACAATTATTATTTATGAATATGGTTATGAGTATGGTTTGTAGATAAATGACTAAGATAGATATGTTTATGATACATGTGGTTAATATACCTTTGTGGAAGTTAAGAGAAGAGGTTACGATATACCATCTCAGATTTTTCTCTTTTTGATTCATGTTTTGTATTATAAACCTAATTTCATTTATATTCTGTATATACTTCCTATTTTAGATTTTATATCATTATATTAATTTATTTATGGTATTTTAATATTATTATTAATAAATATATTTCAATAGTTTATGATTAAATTGTTATAAAATCCATATGTGAAGGTTTTCATGTCAATTGTCTTTCATTGAGACTCATGTTATATTCAACACCTATTTCCTTGTATATGGTACCTACATTAGAATAAAATAATATTATTGGATTATTCATTAAAATTAAAATATGAACATGTTTATATTATTATCCCCCCTTATATTATCTTGATTAATGAGTTACAATAACAATTATAAAACTTAATATTTTCCATGGTGTAAATCTATAATATTTTTTTATAGAGTAATAATATGTGTACTTTACTAGAAAATGCATCCTAATCTATAAACTAAAATTTGTATTTGACTATGGAATAGTTTCAAATATGGTTATTCACCCTGGAAATATTTAATTTTTAATTTAATCATTCGTCACACTGATGTATGATTACTGGGCTTGAAACTACACACCTAGCTATACACTCAAAGGTGATATGATTTGGAATGTCCAAATACACTTTATGAACCACTATGGATGAATTTTCCTTCCACTATATAGGTTACATACCAGTTATAGCTATTGAATCCAATTAATATCATCCATATATAACATTGTAAATTTTATGTACTCTCGACACTATATTTTATTTATAAGGGTACTTCATGTTACATTGATGATATAATATATCATTCAGGATGATTGATGGATTTTTATTTAAAATGTACATTATTATATTTAATGGGTATTCATTTGATATTAACATTTCTCATTATACATATTGATAATTTTTATTTAGTAAGAGTTTCCTCAATTAATGGTATGAAATATCTTGATGAACCTTATCTTGTATGAATTTGACATAGTAAGGTTATGGGTGTGTCCTGAAATTATATAGCATCCTAATTAATTGACATGTAACATGAGATAAAACATGGTATTTTTTTCTGTATATTTCTTCCCATAATTGGATAAGTGTGTTGGAATAAGGCCTTGATAGTAAGTTCTAATATTCCACATTATACATTCCATCTATATAATATAAATGATTTTTATTATATATATTATCATTTACTATCATGGAAGTATCATTATTTTTCTTTTAGTTTATAATGGATTTATTTTTTCAGTTTATTCCTTATAAATAACTTATTTCTTTATCATGTTATGTATTTATTTTGTATTCAACTACATACAGAGCATCTAGTCTCACACTTATTTTTTTTCATTACTCATGAACCCTAGAGGAGAACTATATGTAATTTTTTGGGTTCTAATGTAAGGTCTAACAACATTTATTTTATATGTTCAATATCTATCTTATATTTTGAAATGTATTATATTTATATATATAGTTATTGAAGACTACTAAACTCTAGGATCCTTTGGGAAATCATGTATCTTGTATCACTAATGTTTTATAATTACAGACTCTAGGTTTATAGATTTTGAGATATTATAGTTGGTATCCAATAAAGTTTAGCATCATCCTTTTGTACTAGATTTAGATGATCTAACTAATAAATCTCAATTACTATGAAAATATCTTATTATTTCAAGTGAATACTCTTGAAAACATAGTAGGAATTTATTTTACAATTTAATTCCATTATCTTATTATGTGAATTACATTGTAGAGAGAGGGAGAATAACAGGAGGAATGGGAACCGTATCAACACTCATATTCAACTCATGGATATTACACTTGAACTAGTTAATGAATCTAGTGTTGAGGATAATTAAATAATAACTATATTATGAGATTTTATCCACATTTTTAAAAAGGATCATGCTCACATAGAGTGAATTTTTGATCTATAACATGGTGTACTATATTTTATCACTACATGTGACATCAACCTATATCATTTAGTGGAACGACTAATCCATTTTTATTTGAACAATGTATCAATTACCTAGATAAAATAATTCTTTCATTGGGACGTAGTAGAAAGGGAAAATGTATTTTTACCAATTCTATGTTTTAAATTTTGAAAAATGAATTATATATTTTTAATAATAATAATTTATAATTTATAATATGTTTAACCTAGTTTTTTACCAAAATTATTGGTGAGAGAAATTAAAATTAATTACAATGCTTGAAGTAAAAATTAGTTTACTTAGTGGTTAAACAATAATCTTAATCGACCAAATGAATTATAAACTTATCCAAAAGAGATTTCATTACCATATTTAGAAATTTAGAATATTTTAATGTAAATTTACCATTATAGGAGGCACATTATGTATGGAAGACCTCCCAATAGTGTTTAAATTTTTTAATTTACTAGAATTTTTCTCCTCCTCCATAATAAAAGGGCACTCACCCCCTAACATATTCACACCACTAAAGGAATTTGGACCATAAAAATATTGAAAATATAAGATAAAAACATATTAATATAACCCTATAATCCTCAATTTGTTTAAAATCAAGTCAAGTAAGTCGTTTGGGGGAAACCAAAATGAATTACCTGAAGAATAGGTAACGTTCCTCAAATAGAACTTTTGTTTCATTTCATTCTCCACCACATAAATTAATTTTATTCAATTATTATACAATAAAATAAGTATCCTAAATATAAATATATTTTTTGTCTTAAGGTTTCAACCTATACCTATAAACACCTCCATAAAATTGGATACACACTCATTGTTCATGTGTATGGAGGATAACCACCTCACAAACCTATGTCATTATTTTTTTCATTACCAACTTTAAAGGTTTGGAATAATTATGGGTTTTATATTTTTATATGATAAATATGATATTTATGATTTCATTATGACTTTTTAATTATTATATAAATCATAAATTCATCCATTCCATTTTGTGGGAATATGATAACTTCATTTGTGGATGTGTGGACTACCACCTCCTCAAAGCGGTGTGATTCGTTCACATATTAAATGGAATGTATTAAGGATGAGTTTAGAAAAATTATATGATATATATGGAATAATAATTCTACTAGAATCATAATTTGTATATATATATATATCATTTAATTTCATTCTTTCAATATTACAAGAAAAAATAAATAACGTTCATTCGTATGTATGACCTACGGTCTCCATGAACGGTGTATTCCATTTCATTTTTATATATTTTATATATTATTATAAATACTTAAATAATTAATATATGGGATATTTAAATATTTCTTAACATTATACAAATAATTAAAACATGATCATAGTAAGAGGATCAAGAATAAAAAGTCAAAATATATAAAAAACAAAGCGGTTATTATCCTTAACCTAACATTAAAATAAAACTACTAAGAAATGGGAAATATAAATATATAATAAAATCATATATGCTATGATATATAATAATATGGTTCTTCTTTAGATTTATAATATACATATATTCATTATACATGAGTTTTGAATGTGTATGATGAAATTCAAAACTTAAGGTAAGGGATTTCTCGTCTCACTTTTATTTCTATGAGATATTTTCTATATTCACCACTTATACTTGATTTATGTCACATATACATGAATATTTCTTATAATCACATGAATTTTCTTTATTTAATTGTTTAAATAGTTTTAATTGATTTTGTTATTTAACTAATGTCATCATTCAAAATTTACTCAAGTAGTAACAGGATTTCTAGTCTCGCATTTATTTCTATGCGACCTATTCCATATCCATCATTCATTTATTTTGGTAGGTGTATATAATTACCATGAATGTATTATAGTATTATTATAATTAAATTTATTATTATTTTATAATCCAATTTTTTATATCTCTTTCAGGGAGTTTTATGGATCAAAATGTACAAAATTGATATTATAATTTTTTTTCATTTTTTCTTCTTTGAGACTAATGTTTTATTGTGAGCCTATATTATCTAATGAGGTGTATAAAAAATATTTTTACATGTTATATCATGAATATCCTAATTTTCATGGTATTTTAATTTTCATGTAATTTTACTCCTTCATGGGTATTATGATTCAATGTTACCAAAATGGTAAAACTTTATTTCTATAATCTCATCATTTACCAATATTATTTATGATTATGATTCCATTGATGAAATATTATGATCAATACCTATATAATTATAATAATTTTTATTATAATATGTGTTTTCATCATATCTTTATTCATTGGAACGATTTTTACACACTTTGGTATTTAAATTCTTAAAAAACTATTTTTAAGAAAATATAGCCTTATTTCTATCTTTGATCGAAAATTTGTTTTATTAAAAAACCATGTTTTCTAAAAAAAACTATTTCTAAAAAAAATTAAATTATATTTTAAGATAATATTAATGGAAAATTATTTCAAAAAAAATTGTATTTTTTAAATTGTTTTTAATGGTTTTCACAATCACTTTTATAAGTTTTCAAAGTAATTTTCAAAGAAAATTTATTTCAAAATGTTTTATGATTTAAAGAGTGTTCATAAAAGAGGAAAGTAAATTTTCCCCATGATGTTTTTAAATTGTATTTAAAGATTATTTTATACATTTTCAAAGTTATTTTAGAACAAAATGATTTTGATGATATTTTATGCCTTAAAAAGTGATTTTCAATGAAATTTTATTTTACTTAAGAAATACACCAACTTGTGTTTAAAAATAATTCTCCAGCTAAGATGAAATACACTAATATATTTTATGATTTACTTTTGATATGATATAAGGACACTATTCTCATTATTTCTCTGATTAGTTTATTTTTAATATATTAAGATTTTATGAAACCTGTTACTCTTCTATAGGTTTTACAATGATAAAAATCTTATGAAACATGATTCATTTCAAGGTTTATTATATGATGAAATGATTATTAAACCTGTCTCTTTTTCATAGGTTTTGATATGATGAAATTTTTATGGTACACATTTCATTTATTAAATTATGATATGATGAATTATTATGATCTTGTGGCATACAAATTTATGATTTAATTATATGATTGGTGAGACCAATGTCTCCCTTTAATGCACTGGGTAATGATTTATATCTCACAAGATAATTAGGGGAAACAAGTCGACGGGATTGATCCACAATGGGAAATAGGTGTGTCCTGATTTGAAATAGGAGACAGGTGTGTCCTAATCCAAAATGGGAAATAGGTGTTTCCTGGTCCACTAAGGGAAAAAGGTGTTTCCTAATCTATATTGGAAAATAGGTGTATCCTAATCCACTGTGGGAAACATTTGTGCACAGATCCCCTATGTTTATTGTATTGGTAGTTAACCTTGAAGAATTAAATGTTTTTCTATATTAATGATGGATCCAAACTTATATTACAAGAGCCTATGGTTCATAATTGATATATTATAATTCATAACCATTATAATTCATGTCTTATGAACTACCAATATTTATTCCATGAATCATTTATATGATCTTTGATATGTAGGGTATGATCTTAAAATGTTTTTCTCATAATATTTTACTCTTATACTCATTTTATTCTTATGTGTCTAATTTATTTACCCTTACTGAGCATCATAGATCACCCATTATTATGTTTCATTTTTCTAGGTTATGAATAAAGGTTTTAATTAGGAGTAATAAAGGCGAAAATCATTCTTGGAAACATTGAATTTCATTCAACAATTTATATTATTGTTTTCTAAGATTGTAAATATAATAAAATATTATGGTCCTTAGGCATGTAATTTTTCAATTTTCTGAATATTCATCTAAAATGATATAATATCCATATATGTTAATCATGAGTCTCTATATTCATAACAGTATTATTTTCTAAGTTATATTTTTAATGGTCTTTTTGTTAAAAGTATCATGTTCTTTTGAAAAATGAAATCCACTAATTAAACATTTCATGAATTTAGAATTATCTTCCATAATATTTTCTCCATGAAAAAATATATGGATGAATCTAATTTTCTTTTCAATTATTAAATGACATGTGTCTTAAATTATTCACCTTTCCATGTTTATTATTCTTATTAATTAATTATTTACTCCTCTGTACTTAACATTTACTGAGCATTTGAGATCACCCTTATTTTATTTCCTTTACTCAGGTTATAAAAATGATATCTTTGAATTAGTTTTTAGAGATGAATTTTATTATATTTTTTTGTGTATTGTGTTTCATTTTATTTTCCCATTTTTTAATGGGTAACAAGTATATAATCTCTTTTTTTGAAACTGATAAACATTTAAATATATTTGGATTTGAATATTGTATCCATGCCAATGTAAAAATGTAAGGCACCATCTCCAGGATTCTAGGGTCAAGGTCACTACTTTAAGGAAAATTCAGATTCCATTGATCAACCACCTCATCATTTTTCATGTTACCAACCTATAGATATTCCCCATATTCTCTGCTATTTCCCTTTCCTTGAAGGTCCCCATATATTATAATAGAATACCATAAATTATGATGCATCCTAAATAATCCTTTTAAGACTCTTCTATATTCAAGATCACCATAGTTTCCCACTTTGGTCAATTTATACCTCATATTGATTTCATCAACAGATTCATCAAAATAAAATGGGGAGGCCTCAATCACATGGTTGTTGTAATACTCGATGCTCTTAAAATAATGATTATATTTTCTTCTAATGATGATATGACTCTTTCATGGTCTAGGGACTCACATTCCATAAAATCGTTATATTTCTACCTTCCAAAAAGGTATTTTTTACTACATGTGAATAGAAACCCAAAGGTTTTTGTGATTTGGATTTGTCTCCCAGTTTCACCACTCTCATTCCAAATCCCATTATTTTCATATTTTATGTGACCTCATTGTCTGATTCCTAGTGTTATATATTGAAACCAAAGTAGTATATCATCCTATATATTCTTATATCTTTGTTGAGTTTATTATGGATATTATCTAGTTAAAAATTGATAGAGATTACATATATAATAAAATCATGATTTATGGGTCATAAATTTACTACTTCACATCCTACTATAATAAAAAAAATTAGTTGAGAATTTTTATCATAGGAATAGTGCTTCACTTTAGGTGAGTTATTAGAATAAGGATACCTAAATGAAAATATCAATATAGAAAATAAAATGAAATTTTGAATACTATGTGGAATCCATCTATAAGGAATTATCAAACCGATGACATTCAACCCTCTAATAATGATGTTCTGGGTGAGTCACATCTCTCACTAGTGGAATCTAGTGTCAATTAGTAACACCTATTTACCAATTTCAGGTACTTCATGTAATCCAAATTATTTTCAATTTTTATTTGGGAATGTTTTAAACCTTTCATAATTGTTTTTTATTTTTGGGAAAAAATTTACAAATTGTGTGTAGTGGGTTGCGTCATGGTGGTAGGGATGTAGTGTGGTATATCATGTGTCGTGTCGTGGACCATCACGTTTTAGTGTAGGGTAGTTTGAGGTCACAAAGGGCTATGAAGTTTGTGGTTGGAAATGTTTTGGATCCCTAGAGAATTATTTTTATAGTTATTTCCCTTTTCATTATAGCTACTCCATATGTAATGAGATGCACCGTATCCCTTTCTTGGTGGAAGATACCTACAGTGTAGGGGAGTTGGCTTTGTTGTGGTTATCTTGAGGTCCAATACCCTTTTGAGGGTGACTATTTTTTAGTGATTGGGATACTTCATTGCATTAATTTGGGTAAATATTATCTCAACATGTAATATTCCATGGATTTTAGGGAATTTTTTATCAGTTGTGGTTGTAGTATGGTCTGGCATGGTTTCATATTGGTCTTGTTGTTATTTTTATTTATGCATCATAGAAACATGTGTCATGGTGTGGTCTTTATTTTACTAGTTTTAAATGTCCCTTATCCTATTTAAAATCCTAAATTCTCCTTTTTCAAAACTAATTTAAGCTTTTGACTTTGGAAGGATCCCAAGAGGCTTTTTGGTTTCTCAAGCCTCTTCTCTTCTTAGATAAAAGTGATGGTGGAAGATATTGATACCTCTCTAGTATGTGGTTTCTCCCTTGATTTGGGTGTTATATCTTCTCTCATTATCTCTATTGGGATAATATTCAATCCTCATATTGATTTTTTATTTTATATTCAATTTGATTGATCTTGATTCTATGTTATTCTTCTAGGTATACCTTAACCTATTATTCATTGATGTTTCCCATTGTGGGTGTTGATTTGATCATTTGATTAAACATAGGTGGTTAAATAATATTTTTCCCTAAAATTGGAACCCCAATTGATTGGTTGGTTTGAAATTATTTTTAATTTATTTAAAAACATGTATTTGAGATGACTTGTTTCATAATATTAAAATGGAATGTAAATTGTGAAAGCCCCAAATTTCAATGAAATTGAAACTATTGGGTGGATATTGGGAAAATAATTTCTTGAATTTCAATTTGATTAAATGATGTGATTTTAGGTTGATTCTAGTAAAAATTGGAAAAAATGAAATATGAATTAAAAAGACATGAATTTAAGGAAATCCTACGATTCAGTTTTGAAATTTAAAATTCATGTTGAACATGAAATTTGTGAAATTGAATTGTGAAAGATAAATTTTTTTGAAATTAATAGTTTTAAAATGAATAATCAATCAATTGGTTAGTTGGTTGATTGAATCACATGTGATATTATGTAGTTATTAGCAGATTAGGATAACCATGCTAGGTCTCTAAATCCCTAACAATTGAATGATGATGAAAAACTAACTAAACCAATTTCGGTATGATTTCCCATGATGGGTCCAACAATGGGGTGTTTCTTGATTAAACTGATTGATTGAGCCTTAGGGATTGTGCAAAAATACTTAAGTGGTGGTGATGAATAATCACTATGTGGATCCTATAAGGAAAATCTAATTTACCTCAGGAATTGTAACCATGGTGATTTTCATTGTTTGACTTGGTTATACATTCCATTTTTCATAGAACTATTTTATTCATGTCATATATATTATATTAAAGTTTTTATAAAATGTTCATTTAAGTCAGGTTTTGATATATCTTCCATATTCTGTTTTGAAATGATGTCTTCGTTTAAAAAACCAAATGACTTTAGATGCCTTATTTTATTTAAATCGAATGAATAAAGTGTTAAATTGTTTTAGAATTGATTATGGAACACTTTATGAGACCCTACTACTATTTATAGCTCAAAAACTACCTTTTCTTTTGGGAATTTATAGATATTGTTATGCTTTGTCTAGAGAAAAGAAAATTTCTACTTAGAGGTTGTAGTTAAGCATGATTTTTGGGACTCTAGAGTGATTGTGGTGGCTAGTGGAGCTATGTTGTTGTTTTTTCATAGGGTTTTTGAGTCTTTTTATTGATAGATGTTGTGTTGTTCATTTTTTTGTGTTTTATAATGGGATTTTTATCCCATACCTATTTTTATTTTCCCCTAATGATGTGTTTGACATACCAACATTGTAACATGTTATCTTCTTCTACTTAATCATATATTTCTGGAAACAGAATTCCCTTTGTTCTTTGATATGATTCCATGTCCTAGTTTTCAACTCGTGGGGATCGAGAATGCCCTTTGGGATATGTTGGGACTGGTCTGGGTTGAAGTCTACTAGGTTATCTGGGATGGATTTTGATAATGTGGAATCAAAGGATGTTTAACTTCTTTTCTTATTTTCAATATATAGAATTGTATTTCAAATTAGACTTGATGTATGATTATTTGGATTTAATAGGTATTTACGAGGGATTACCTATCCATATCTCATCATAGAGAGCATTAAGTCACTATGTGTTCTTGGGAAAAGTGGATTTGGGGAATAATTTTATTAGATTATAGTGTTTTATCAGTTTTCTATATTTTCACTAATATCCATGTATCACTTCATTGAGTTTATGATATGAGTATCCTTATTTATGATTCAGTGTTTTCTGTTGATGTTGTATATTATAAATCTTCCATGAATATGTTTGAACATACCCAGAAGGGAGATCCTAATGAACCATGGAAATATAACCCCTTGTTTATTATAATTTCATTGAGATAGTTGGTTATTCTATCCAAACAATGTGATAGGTGGCCACACCCATTCCTATTTAGGTTCCAATAGTTGAATACCAAAGGGGTGAATGCAAGGATCATTCTCAAGAGTTATTTCACTAGAAACCAAAGTCTTTCTATGGATTGAATGGTCCAAAAGAGGCATAGGATTGGTTTAAGGATATTGAACTTCATTTTTAGTTATATTAAACACTTGATTATATTAATGTGAGATGTTCTACAGTTAACATTGAGGGTCCATGAATGATATGGCTTGATTCGATGGTTACAATGAAGAATCATGAAGTCTTGATGTGGAATGATGTTAAATATATTTTCATGGAGTAGTTTAATCTATAATCTATGGTATTGAAAAGGTCCCTTGGTTTTCTCATCCTTCAGTAGGGTGATAAGATAGTGACTCTATATATGAACCATTTCACTAAAATTTTCTATTTTATTTGGAGATATATATTATTAAAAAATTGAGAGATCAATAATTTTATATGGGTATTAAATCTAATATTTTATATCATGATGAATCTCACCACTTGTGTTGATGTTGTTTATAAATCATTTAGGGATACTCTTTAACTGGTTTTTAAGTTAGTTTTTATTGGATTTCCTCTAACTAGTTGTCGTAGTTATGCTGGTCCAATTAAATGAAAGAGGAATCATGATGAGTATCCTCGTGAATATTGATAAAAGGCACCACCTTCAACTTATGCAGTGTTTGGAAGAGGAACTTTGACCTGATTCTAGTGTAGTATGGTTGATAATTTGAAATGAGTTGTTAATGGGGTTCTAAATATATTCAGTTATTTGGGTCCCTTAGGACACCTATATAATTTTTTACATATATTTTCCACCCCACGCAGTGGAGTATTCTCAGAAGGAACTAAAAGTAATGCATTTTAATTAGATGCTTCACAAAGTAAGGGGTTATATTAACATAAATCTAGATTGAATCATCATAAAACATTTGGATAGTCTCTAGAGGATTCTTATACAGGTCCAGTAATAGTGAGTGGTACCATTACTATAGCTTCATCTTTATTAACTAATTCATTTGGAACTGGTGCATCTCATTTGTTAGTATTGTATTATGTTGTAAATTTTTTAAATCTTCAAACATATATTTTCTCTTATGTGATAAATATTACTTAAACTGAATGAATGATGAAACTATTGGGTCACTGATGTCCCTATATTATTTTCTTTCAATTATAGATTGAGTTCACTTAATATTTCTAGTTCCCAACATAAATCATTTATATGTAATTATTGGGATAGATTGGATAATTTCTCGTAAGGACCAGATTTTTTGTTAACTTTTTTGGGCCTCTTTTATTGCACATGATGGGGTGTTTCATGTTTTCTAGGGATAATGGGCCCCAATATTCGGCAGAACAGGAACCCTATTTTCAATTTCATGTAGAGTTATATCATTGATTTATTTTTATCTAAGGAAAGAACCTATGAATAGTTATCTCACTCTAGTGGTCTCTGAGTTTTCTAAAATCATTCCATCTTATTTTTATTAGATGGAACTATTAAGGGATTTATAGTTCTTTATTAACTTTATATCAACTATCCATACCTTTTCTATCCCTTATTATAATATGGAATATGCTGAATTGAATGAATTCAAAAGAATACTGTAGAACTATTCGATAAAGTCTTTATATGCATGAGTGTGTCACATTAGGTGGTGTCTAGACTTTTTTAAAGAAATTTTATAGGAAACTTAAACTTTTTATTGATTACCCAAAAATAAATCTATTTACAATAATTAATAATTAATTGTTTTTCATGGAATAACGATTTGTTTAAATAGTTTGAAGGTAAGAAGTGGTTCTCAATGGTTTATCATTGATGTCGTTTCCACTAGTTGATAATAAAATAATATTAAATCTAGAATACTACCTTCTGAAGTAGGTATGTACATTATTATTACATTCTTATGGATTTTGGTCTGACCAATGCTCATGTAGTTTATATGAATTTGATGAAAAAAATATTTCAAAATTACCTAGACATGTATGTGGTGTTCATTATGGATAACATAGTATATTACTCTAAAATCAAGGATGGTTATTTCTATCATATGAGAGTAGTTTCATATATTTTTTGAAATCACCATCATTATGTCCAACTATTGAAATGTGATTTATGGATTAAGGAAGACAATATCTTGGTAAAAATGGTCTCAGAACATGGTATTTCAGTTGATCCTAAGAATATGAAAGATATGATGGCATATGAATAGCCGCATAATTTTTCATGATTTTGATGATTTTTGTTTAGCAGGATATGACCGTCAGTTCATCAAATATTTCAAAAATTTTGATTCTTTGATGAATAATCTCATGTGGAGAGGTGTTAAGTTTGTGTGGTATATGAAATTCTTGGCATAGTTTAATGAGATGCAACATATTTTAAATTCAATTCCAGTGTTGACTATTACAAAGGCTAGGCAAGACCATGTGGTATTTTTGACACATCAGGTTCATGATTGAGATTTATTCTCATGCAAGGTGACTATTTCATAGCCCATGGTTCTAGATATATTAGGAAAAATTAGAATAATTATCCACCCCATGATCTAAAACTCAAATTTGTGATGCATGCTCTGAAGAATTGGTGACATTAACTTTTTTCTATAAATGCTTATCATTTATTCCGACAAACAAGTATTGAGTTATATATTCTCCCAAAAAGATTTTAACAATCAGTAGAGTCATTGGGTGGAATGTACCTAGTTCTATGATTTCTATATTTCCTTCACCCTTGGTAAGGGGAATGTAATATCATATTCCTTATATAGAAAACATATGACCATGGTCGTGATATAATCATCAGAAGAGTGGAAAATGATATCTCTCTTTTCTTAAGTACATTTAGGAGTCAGGGAGAATGAAACTGAGATTTTGTTAATAAGTGTTAAATTCACTTTCTCTCTTCATGGGATAAATCATTAGGATAAGTAGAATAAAGAGGAGTTTCATGAAAATATGGAGTCTCTTTATAGTGGGGATACCATGGGTGAGTGTTCATTCGCTTATAAGGGAATTATATTTTTTCAAGGCTAGTACATCATCATTTTCCTATGAGGAGTGATATGAAAGTGGATTTATATATTTTATAGTGGGTAGTGCACCCTAGCCCCATGAAGATATTATATGACACGAGACATCAATTCTAATGGCCATGTATGATATGTGAAATTTCTGATTTTATCTCTCATTATTATACTTTACAATATATAAATTCTAAGCCCTTGAAACCTTCATGTTTTTTTAGCCCCTTCATGTGTCTACATTGAAGTGGGATGATATTTTTATTTATTTATGGGTGTGGTTTTTCATACCTATTGGAATAAGTATTAAATAATTGTAGTGATCAATCGACTAAATAAATCATCTCACTTTATACCCATTTGTGATACAACCAAATATGAGGATTTGATATGTCTATATGGTAAAGATATTTTCAAATTGAACGGATTTATATATATTATATTCTCTGGCTAATATTATCATTTTACTTCTTGTCTTTGGAAAGGAATCTAAGAAGAAATGGGGTCCTAGGTGAGTTTGAGCATGACATACCTTCCAAAAATGAGTGGATAAAAATAATGGGCTATACAGATTTTGAAATACATGCATTGTACTTGCATTCTTAACATTGGTAGAGATTATTATATATATTTGGTATTGGTAGAGTTTCCCTGAAATGATAGTTACCAGTCATTCATCTGTATGGATCCCTTTGAGTCCTTTTTGGGTCGTCCATGTAAATCTTCCTTACGTTGGTCAGAGTTTGGTGAATCCTCCAAGATTTGGCCTAGTTTGGTCCAAGATATTATGATAATGATTTAGTTTATTCATTAGATAATGGTGATAGTATAGAGAAGGAATAAATCATATACTAATCATCATTTACATGATTTGTATTTTTTAGTGGGTGATCAAGTTCTATTGATATTTTCACCATAGTTTTTCCACCGATAGCTTGGAAAATTTTAACAACTTGCACCCAATTTTGAGGGTCCCTTTAATATTATTGATAAGGTTTCCAGTTTTTATTATCATTTAGTCTTTCCACCACAAATTAAATCGATCCACAACATGTTTCATGTATCAAAACATCAAATTTAAATTTTAGACCCTTGTCATATCATGGTTCGAGAAGACCTTGATGTTGACCATAATTTATTTTTGAATGAGAATCCAGTCAGGATTTTTGATTATGAGATAAAATTTCTTCATTGGAAGCCTATAGAATTAGTCAGTGTGATATGAAAATATGGTTTTGATTCACATGAGACTTGATTCCATGAGGAACTGGTGGGAGATAAGTGGCATCATCTCTTTGACACGGAATCTTTATGAAAGACATTCTATAGACAGAAAGTGTTTATAGTTGGGTGGTTTTAAATACCCATTAATGATTTCAGGAACTAATTTTCTTCCTTGTTTTTTTCAAAACAATTTATGCGTGATTCCAACATTTCATAATTTTTTGGTGTTTTCAAAAAATATTGTAAGTTAACTACAGCAGGCCATGTCGTGATGGTAGGGATATGGTGTATTGTATGAGAGGCTACACCATAGACCATTAGGACATAGAATAGGTGTGTTTGATGTTTTTAATGGAATAATAATTGATGGTTACATACGTCTTGGAGTTATAGATATAATTTTTAGAGGAAATTTTAATTTTGGCATAGCTACACCATAAAGATTGGGCTACACTACATCCCTTTTCTAGCATGTGAGCCCTACAATATAGGGGGTTTGTCTATGGCATGGTGATATTGAGAGCCACAAACTTTTAGAGGTTAGAAAGTTAATGGTTCATGGGATGAACCATCCATGGACATAACTTGATTAAATAGAAACTAATTGAAGATTTATCCTTGGTTTTCTATAAAATACTAACATGAGGTGCCTATGGATTGGTTTGGGGTAGTTGTGTAGTAGTCTGGTTGTTTTTAGTATTTCTATGACATGGACATGGGGGATATTCCATGATCTTTTTTTCTTAATTAAAAAATATTATATTCTATTTTAAATCCCAAATTCCTCCACATTAACCTAATTATACTTTTTGACTATGGAAGGATCCCAAAAGGCATTTTGACTTCCCAAACCTCTTCTCTTATTAGATCAATGTTTTGTGGGAAGATATCAATCCCTCTTTGGTATGTGGTTTTTTCCCTGATTTTGTACTTTTATCATCTCTCTTTTTCTCCCTTTAGAGTGGAGGATCCTCCCATTTATGTTTAATTGGATCTTTGATTTGATGGATCATGATTATGATACTTCTTCTAGATCTCTCTCACCTTTATTCTTCATTGGTGTTTCCCATTGTAGGTGTCGAATTTATTTCATGATTAATGTTTGGAGGTCCTATAATAATTTACACTAACATTAAAACACCAATTATTTTATTTAATTAAATGAGTTTTTCATTGATTTAAAACCCTAAATTTTAGATAATTTTATGTATGATTTTAAAAGAGAATAGATTTTGTGAAAACCCCCAATTTCAAGGGAATTGAAAATTTTGGTTGGATTTCTAGAAAAATGATTGATTGAAATTAAATTCAATTGGATTAAATTATTTGAGGATGATTATTGAGAAAATTGGAATAAAATTAACAATGACTAAAAAAGAAATTAATTTTATGAAAACCTATTATTTGATTTTGAAATTGAAAAGGTTTGTTGGCTAGAATTTTTGGAAATTAAATTGTGAATGATAAATTAAGTTTAAATGATTTATTTTACATAAAATTATTTATTGATTTATTGATTTATTGAATAAATTGTGGTCTTTTTTATTTTGTTAGTGATTTGGAAAAGTACACAAGGAATCTGACTCCCTAGCAATGGATTGACGATAAAAACAATACTGAAACCTTGTTTTGAATGATTTCCTTTGATAGGTCACCTAATGGGGTGATTTTTGATTATCCTAATGTATTGGGACTTAGGGAGTGTGAAGATAAAATTTATAAATGTTGATGATTAAGAAGTATCAGGATCCATTTAATAAAAAACTAATATATCTTATGGCTTATAACCAAGGTGCTTTGTTTTGTTTGACTTGATTATACATGAAATTTTTTATTGAAATTTTTTATTCCTACTAGATTTTTTATTTAAATATTTTACATAAATTATTCGTTTGATCCATGCTTTTATATTACCACTATATTCTATTTTGAAATAATATTTTGGTTTAAAAATTAATAATGAATTTCCATGCCTTATTTTATTTAAATTGAAATAATATATGGTTTAATTATTATGAAATTAATATTATAACACATTATGATAACCTACTAGTATTTATAGCTAACACCCTACCTTTTCCTTTGATCATTTATATATATTGTTATACTTGGTCCATGGAAAGGAAAAGTTCCACTTGAAGGTGGTAGTTGTGGTTGATCAACATGACTCTGGAGTAATGGTGGTGACTAGTGGATCTATCGTCCAATAGTTTCACATGTGTTGTGAGAATATCTCTTGATGGATGTTTTGATGTCATGTTTTTTTACCTTAGGATGTTTTTTTATATGATTATTGCACCTTTCTCATTGGGGAGTGTTTGGAATACTGACTTTGTAATGTTTTATCTTCCAACATTTCATCATATATTTATGGAAAATAATTACCTTTAGTGTTTGATATGATGTCAGGTTCTAGTAACCAACCTGTGGGGATTATTAATTCTATTCAAACTATGTCAGAACCAGTCCACATATCAGTGTACTAGGGTATCCATGATGGTTATTGAAAGAATATAAGAGGTAAAAACCTGAATGTTCAATAAAAAACTCTAATTTCCCGTTAGGGTAATCTTTGGAATCATGGAAGAAGTTAGGAGATTCAAGTATTATTCTAAATTTCTTATTCCAATGAAGACTATGTTACTGAGGAAACTAGTGTATGTGTTGAGACATGTGTTTAATCAGGATGACCATAACAAATTTAATGGCTCCAAGATAATAGATAAAGCCTAAAAATGTTCTGTACCTGATACTAAATAATTTTTCCCTCTTTTTTATGACACTATTGAGGATCCCTATCAATATATTAATATATCTAACCCAGAGTAGGTTTCTAGTATATAGTTAAATCTAGAAGAATAGTCATTGGAACATGATGAACTTTCCTAAATTAATTTTTCTTATGCCCCACATTTCTATTAAAATATGAATTATATGTTTTAAAATAATAGTAATTATTATCTAGAGGAATTATCTACAGATTACCTCATTTTATTACATTTTATGGTAGAAAAGAAAACAGTAAAATATAGATGATTACTATTCTACAGAGCATGAATGGAGATCATCCACTATTATCATATGGGAAATTCAATGGTATTTTCTAAGATTTTGGCCCCATAAATCCTCTCATATATATATATATATATATATTCTAGGCTTTCTACATCATATATACTATTTTAGTCAAAAATATCTGATGCCTAAAAAATTTATATCATGTATTAATCTTGGAAATATTGGTATATATCTATTGGTTAAAATTTCTAATTGGATGATTTATAAGTTTAGTTTGGAAACTCCTTGGAGGTTTTTATTCTCTTTCCTTATATTGAATCACATTGTCCTATATTCCTAGGAATCTATTTGGAAGGTTTTCACTATTTTCTTTTGTAGTCTGGTTAGTTCTCTTATAGAATCTAATTATAGTGGTGGTATAAAAACATGGTTGATTTGGTGAATGTGTTTCTAGATGTGTTTCTATTGTATTTTTTATCTAATTCATAGTGATGCTTATACAATTCACTATTAACTATAAATTCTTATATAACATAAAAATAAAAAATTATATTTATGGAAGGAGTTAGTTTACATAAATATGAAATCATTCATTTTGAATATTGAGGTATTTTATAATTGGTTATGTTATAATGTGTGACACCATGATCGTTGGAATTATTTTATGATATGTATACTTATAAATATTAAATAATTTTATAAATTTATGGTTTTAAATGAAAATGAATGGGGTTTAAATATATAATTTTTTCTAAAAAATATATTGATGCTTGTAGACATGTTTGAATTGGTTTCACCATATGATTATATTGTAAAAGAAATTCTTTAAAGGAAAAAGGATATTTTTTTCATGGGGTACAAAGAGGTTGTTAAATGAAAAATTATTTTATATATGATATTTAATGTAAAAATAATTTTTTACCATATTCTATTCATATATTACATTTTTCTATTTAGTGATACAATGTGATGGATTTTATATTAATGCATGCTTCCATGATTATGTGATGAGTGAATATATACATTGCACATGTATAAACCTAATAACATAATATTACATGTTATAAGTCAACAGTGAATATTTATTACTAATTTAAAATTTTAATTATTTGTGATAAAATTTATCATGATCACTAGAAATTATAAATTGGGTTCATTTAAAACATATATAACACAACCATTTACTTCTACAAGGTTAATTAAAATGTATATTGAGGATTATTTATTCTAGGAGGATGAAAATATCTACTTTATAATAGACCATGTGTGTTATCTATAATTCCATGATTATTAATTTTCCAGAAATGGTAGTATATATACAACTACATATGTTTTATATATGAAATAATTAATCCTTTTTATATACTCTATGATTCCATGTATGATTAAAAAATATACAATAAGTGGGATAGAACCATAGACTCAATTATTAGTGGGTTATATACGGTAGGTGATTTTATCATCAAGGATAGTTATATAAGAGTAAGACATAATAGAGTTACATTCTATGAGATTTTTGTATTTTATATCAATAAAATTCATAATTAAATTGATAAATTTACTTGATAATAAGTCTAGTGAAAAATTATTATTGTATATTATATTTAAATCTTTTAAATAATTCATATGGTACCACTCCCCTCACTTATAAAATAGAACCTCCTATTATCCCTTATCCATAAGGTGTAGGCCTTATTTTTCATCCATTATCTACCCTAATATAATTCTATATTATTTGTACACATCCAAGAGATTCTTTTATTTCAAAATTACCATTCATTCAAAGATTATGTTGAAGTCTGATGAAGGTTTCTCAATGAAGTATTATAGCTCTTATTTTTGTAGTACAAAATTTATTTTGTTACCCAGATCAATTAAATCTATGATATCCATTGTTAGAAAAATTATGTGAAATATAATTAATTTTTGTAATTATTATGTAACAAAAATTATCCACCTCCATTATATTCAAGGTGAAAAGAAAATATCACCCTTGTGTATGTATGGACTACTAACTCTATGATGTAATGTGTTTCGTTCTCCATCACTAATTCACATTTATGGTTATAATTTTGGATTTTAGTAATATATATTATATTTATGATTTAATTATTTTTATATAAAGTTGAATTATTATTTACTTTTCTTTCATTACATCATTTGAAAATTTTAAAGATCACTCCTCTGTATGTACATACAACCATCTATATGAAGTGTTGTAATTCATTTTTCAGAACTATTTTATATGAATAGTTATAAAATTTTATATAATAATTAAATATTATACTAATAACATGAATAAAATTAAATATAATATGTTACCATGAACAATGTATATGGACTGGGACTTCCAAATTGAAGCATGAATGAAAAACGAAGCAGTGATCACATGGAATAGTGATTTTAATAAATAATTAATAATGAAAGGGTGATATAATGTTATAATTAAATCACATATGGTATTATATAAATTATTATTATTGTTAAATATATTAATAATAAGTATATATTAATTATAATGGTGTTCTAAAGGTGTGTGATGAGATAAAATACTTTAGGTAATGGTTTCTTATCCCACTTTTATTTCTGTGAGACATATGCAATATTCACCACTTGTTTAATTTATGTGGTGTATATAATTAACATGAATTAATTTTATGATTATTATCATGAAAATTATTATAGTTTATAAATACATATATGGTTCTATCTTTCATTAGGCTTTGATTCTGAGATTACCAATGTACTACGTGTTTTAGGTTATAGTCTCAATTTTGCAGAGATTGTTAATTTTCATATTTTTTAGGATGAAATTATATGAAATAACTCTAAGAATATAATATATTTTATTCTAATTTATTTATTTATTTATGATAAATTATTTATATTCCTTTTTCTATATTTATGTTCTCAAGAGTCTAAAAGAATTTGTTTAATGATAACCTACCTCATATTTATCTTCCTTCATAAATACTTTTTATTCTATGTCCGTATTTTTTAAATGTTTTCAAGAATATTTTTACTATAATAAAATTATTGATAAAAGTTGAATGGAAAAATGTTTAACTTTTTATGAAAAAAACTCAAAAGAATCTTCTCTAAATGAGGTACTTTTTAACAATGTTTTGTAATGAATTATTCTTTCTAACTATTGAAGTATGAACTGAATTTAACATCATCATGACAACTCAATGTTTTAACGACTCCTTTATATGTTATCATACATTGTTTTAAGGAGAATTTTTTTTAATTTTTTTTAATAATTTTTTAGATTTTAAATAACTGATTTCAAAATAAAAAGTTTATTTTCCTCAATAAAAAATTCTATTGATCTTTAAAAGGTTATTTTCATTTATAACAACATCCATTGATGTTACATATGAGTCAATGGGGATATGATCTAGTGATACCATAATTATTATTTCCATATATGGTTTATGATTATGATGGTAAAATACTAATGAAACCCATTTTCTTTTCCATGGGTTATGTTATGATGGAATGATATATACTCTCATGATAATGTGGCATACATCTAATGGATTTGGATTTTTTGATAGGTTGGTCCCTTATAGAATTAAAATTCATTGGTAAAGATTAATTTTTTATAAGATCAAATAGTACATAAGAGGTTTTACCAAGCACAAAAGAAGAATATAATAGAGGTTATCCCAATCCCAAAACAGGGTACGCATATGGTTATCCCAACTCTGAAGTAGGTACAGGGGTAGTTATCCCAAGCCTAACATGTGATGGATGATGTAGTGGGTATACTTGACATAAGATTTATCTGATTATTATTATTACAGTCATTATTCAAATTTTTATGACTTTATCTTAAGTAAATGTTATGATGTCTTGGATCAAATTCTCTATTATCATTATTATTTATGTTCTATGTCCATCCATGATTTATACCATGAATCATGATTATAATCTATGAATTTTTTAGTATGGTTTTCAAATTAAAGATCATGTTTCTATACCCTTATTCTCATTTTATGATCAAATAATCATTGATGTCTTCCTTCTTACCTCTTAATAAGAATTTGATCCCAACCTTTATTATTATTAATTTTCCCCAAGATATGAATAAAGGTATTAATAATGATATGTATATTAAGGATGATATTTATGAACAACCTAGAGTAATATGGGTTATTTGATTTGAATACATGTTTTTTATGCTTCCATGTTTCTAAATTAACTAAACCATTATGGTTATAGGGTATATTATTGTAATATCCTATGACTGGTTCACTCATAAGTAACCTAACTCGGTCAGGAAAAAGGACCCAATTGTGACTACCCATACACTAGAAGATGCCGACTAGTATTAAGGGTCAAAGGTGGTATAGTGGGGAGACTATACCCACATAATCAGAGGAAAAAAATGATATAATCAATGGATAAATTAAAGAATCATAATCCAACTTCCACTAGAATATAAATAATCTCAATTAAATAACCAATCATCAAAAAAATTATCATATACCATATAAAAATGATTTATTTTTATGTCTCTAAACAAAAAGGAATGGGAAAATTTGGCAGTGGGCTTTCATTTAGAAATTTATATAAAATGAACCAAATAAACCAAAATAATATATATATATATATTACATCATGATCAATATATCATTCCTTTTCTCCCCCTCTCCCATGCCATAATCATTCAATCATCAGCAACTAAGAACATTCTGATGTCCCTACCTACATCCTTGAAGTCAATCCAGGTACAAAATTGAGTCCTGAAGAGGGTTTGTGATAAAATTTGTAGGCAACCAACAATGGTTTCTATAAGAATATATTATATGAAAATAAATTTAGTAGTGTGATGTTATAATAATCACCAGTGATGTAAAATGTGTAATGTAATAACCATATTACACTCGGCACCTCACAGGATGTAATGTTGGCTATACCTACTTCAGAGTAACATGGAAATGTTTTTTCACTCATTCCATCATGTATATATATGTGTGTATGTAAGACAATAATATTCACAAATATAAATTCTTTGTCATGGACCCATGGATTAGTTCCCAAGTGTCCACATAGTATGTTAATATTTCTTGTGTCTTAGATCTCTAACCAGAGAATCATAATATTGACAACATAATAAAAGGATATGAGGTTATGAAAAGGAATCCATGACCACATGGGTGGAGGAAACTCATGGTAATAACTCAGGAAGTCTGTATATTAGGGTATGAGTATAATCCAAGGGTTACACCCAATGAATTCCATTTTAAAAGATTATAATGGATTCTATTGAACTCAACCATAGAAATCCCGATCTAATAATGATTTAGACCAATGTGGAGAATCCATGGAACCATGTATCCATATACATCAAGATGAATCCAAGGATTGTTTCCAAGGAATTCTAATATTTGGATAGAAAGAAAGTGAAACTTTGGTACAGTTATAAGGAATTTATATAATAAGACAAGGACTGCATTTCAAGGTGAGTATCTCCAAAATAAATATGAACAATGAATTGGGGTGGTGTCCTCTATGTGTTCAAGTCATTCCTTCATAAATCCAAGGATATATGATGTTCGAAGAGTACTATAATGGGAAAATGTTCATTAATAAATGCATTGAGTATGTGAATATAAATTGTAACATTGTCCATGTAATAATCATGAAAATTTACTTCATCCATTTAATTAATACCATTACCTTTCAATTATTTTTGATAAGTTTTATTGGTGGATGTGTAAAATAGGCCATGTGAAATTAATTACAATTAACTAAATCCATTTATAAATTTAATTATCAATTAAATAATCTAGGAAGGTTTATTATTCATCCTACACCACTATAATTTATCTAATTTCATTAAAGATATCACATTTTATAATTTGAACCAAACACATCGATGGGTGTTTTTTATATAAAAATATGGAGTTAAAATAGTAATATAAGGGGAATACCTAAAGGGGTGTCTCATGTTGAGGTTGATGACATCCAATGTCTTTAGGGGTCTAAAAGAGTCATTAGTATTATTAATAGGGAAACCAATCCAAGGGAGAATAATTTTTTGGGAAATGCTTAGTGAAACCAACATATGGAACAATGAAAATAAATATAGATATCAATACATTGAGAGAAATGGCATAGACTACCTACCTTATTTATGTGGAGGTACACTCATCTAGTATTAGCCTTTAGTTTTTTCTTTATCAGATGAAAATGACAGAATAAATAAATTCCCTAAAAATAGGTCATATGAGCATGCACCTAAATTTCTCCAAAGATAAAAATTAAATTAGTAAAATTAAGGATTATGACTAAATATCTAACTAGTGTTGATCCAAAAAAATATAATTAACTCTAAATAGAGGTCATACAGATGAGTTACCACTAAGCCTATCTTAGGCCATGGGAGGAGCATCAATGGGGGAGAAGGATGTGTGGTCTGCAAAAAAATATAGTAGGAAATATAAGGTTTAGAATATTTAAAATAAAATAAGTAAATAGGTTATTATTAATTAATTTTTAAGAGACACACGATTTGGACAAAAATATTTCCAAACTATGCACCAATTGTGTTGCTAAAACTTTCCAAATAAATACCCTCACAAGGTTCATGTGCACGGTTTGTCAAAATGTGTGTACACCATGCACTAAGAACTATCTAGGTGACACCCCCTCTCATAGGCTATGAAAAAGGATAGAAAAACCATGATCATCCCATGAAAATCCCTCTATTTCCTTATGTAGTATATTGTATGGGTTGTCTAAACTATGTAGCCTTATGGGAACGGTTTAGGAAAATTGTACATATAGTCTGTTTCCTCTAAAACACAGAGTTCCTGACTCTGAATAATCCCAAGATATTCTTAATCCCTTATATATACCATATATAAATTTTATAAATATAAAACACAGTATTCAAACATATAATTAAATTCTTCATTACTCATATGATAAACTATGTTGTTACAACCTCCCCATCATAAAACAAATCATCCCTGAGTTTCCTTTCTGAAGGTGGAATATTATTATCTAAAAATATTTCCTTCCACTGAGTATATATATAGGCCTCCCTCTCCAATATATCATCATGTACTCTTTCATTCTTCTATGTCACCCATACTAGATGGACTCACCTGTCTTGGAGAGCCTTCATGCTCTGGTCCACGATGTATATAATATGATCCTT
Source organism: Viscum album (assembly GCA_963277665.1). NCBI lineage: Eukaryota > Viridiplantae > Streptophyta > Magnoliopsida > Santalales > Viscaceae > Viscum > Viscum album. Next base: position 2,118,062,938 of record OY728132.1, on the reverse strand, counting down.
GAAATACACATCTACCTCCATGTCAACCTCATGGGGAAGAAATATGTGATACCATTTAGAATAGTACTGATGAATCTGTGGATCATGGAATACCTTTTTCATATACATATATATATGAGGTAACTGCATCTGAAAGGCTTCCAAATCAACTCTATCAATAGCCTTAAAAGGTCTAATGAATTAAGGTGAATTCTTCCATTACCATCTAAACCATTGATGTACCAGTATATTTGAAACACATAAGAATATGTGATCCCCAAACTTGAACCCTAGAGTCCATCGATGGTGGATGGAACATGAATTCTTCATAGACTGGGCCATATCCATTTTATTTCTTATAAGATGAACCTTCTCTGAAGTCTCCTAAACAAGATGAGGTCCAAGTTTTTCTTCCTTCTATACCTCTAAATAGCATAGAGGTGATCGGCATGGCCTACCATATATGTCCTCATAAATAGATATACATATAATTTAAAGAAAAAATCCATTTTCAGAAAACTGCAAAATAGGTATATGTTTCTCTAAATAACCTCTTAAATCAATAACACATGCTTGAACCATTCCTTCTAAATCCTACATCGTCTATTAAAAGTTCCCATAGATTCAAGGTTGGTATGTTTTAATCAAAATTACCTATGTATAAAACATTATATTTAACCCATTCCAATGTCAAGAAGTAAAACAAGATTCACTATCTAATAAAAATTTCTATGGAACTACATGAAGTAATAAAATCTTATGGACATAGATCATACCAAGATCATCCATATAAAAGGTTTCGTTAATATGTAATAATTTAGATACATAAACGAGCCTATTTATGATCACACATGATGAATCATTTCCTTGAGGGGATCACTGAAATACATTCACAAAGTCCATGGTGACATAATCCAATTTCGACTCAATAATGGGAACTGGCTCCAAAATTTCTACTAGTCACAATGTTCCACCTTAACTTGTTGACAGGTGGAACACTTATTAACAAAGCTATCAATCTCCATTTTCATCCCCTGTCACAATTATCGATGGCCTAGGTCATGATGCATCTTGGTAAGAATATTTTGAACTACCCAAGTTGAAGTATGAGACTCTCACATCAGTTCATATAGGATTTCTATTGAAACCCAAAATCATCTATGAATGTGCAAGATCTCAACCTCATCAATAGCCCAACCAGGTGGAAAGTCATCACATACAATACCCTTCAATAGGACCAATCCCTTAGAATCTGATATCTTCCTCATCCTCACTCTCTCCAACCATGGATATGTAACTTGTAAATATATAATGTTAGTCTTTACATTATATCCCTTCACCTCTAAATGAATCTCAGAGAACATATCCATCATCTTCAACTCACAACTGTTCTCACGTAATACCTATGTCTGAGTCTTCTTTCTCAAATAATCCTCTACAACATTTCCCTTTCCTAAAATATTAACAAGCACAAAGTCAAATGTGTACTTGTATTCAACTCATCTTCTCTATATGAGGTTCAAGTTACACTGCATTATGACATAATTGATGCTTTTGGGGTCCTTAAACACCACAAACCACTCTCAAAGAAAATAATGCCTCCATCAATTCAAGGAATGATGTAAATATACCAGCTCAAGATCATGAATTAGGTACTTCCTCTCATGTAGACTCAATTGATGTGATATATAATCTATGAAATAATATTTATTCATTGTAACTACAGCTAGCCTAATGCCCGAGGCATCACAATGAACTGTATAGATTCTTCCTAGATTTAGAAGAATCAAATTCAGTGCTGAATTCGGTCTCCCTTTCATATTATGAATGGCTATCACATAGGATTATAATCATATAAAATTAAAAACCCTATTATTCAAGACTGTAAAAAGTATTACTAAGTGTGAAAATTCCTAATTAGAGAACTTGTAATAGTTATTGATCCCCAAGAAACTTTATAACCCAAAAATGTTCTTGTACTATTACCATGAAACCATGGAACTAACCATCTCTAGGCTAATATACATTCCTTAATCTAAAATAATATGACATAATAAGTGAAATTTTTCTATCCAAAAATTTTATTTATTGAGTTTTGTATACAGTTGGTTCTATCTTTGTGAATTTAGTATGATCTCATGCTTTTTGACATGGTTGTGTTGGGTAAAAGAATACACTAAGATATCATTCAAAAAGGATACCCCAAATGAATCAATATTTGGGTGAAATGCCCAATTCCTCAAATCCATGAAAGAATTTGGTGTTTTTTTGAGACTTAAATTTATAACTTCATACTCATAATGAAAATATATGAAACAAATTAATATACAAGGTATGTCTGAATGTATAACTCATACCTGTTTATAACATGACCTCAAATAAATCTTTGATAAAACCCTCACTTCTTTGAGCTAATCAAATAGGTCATATACATGAGGTAGTGGATAAGAGTTCTTTTCCATAAGCTGGTTCAACCAAAAGAAACCTATACAAATACTTAGGGTACGATCCTTCTTCTTCATGAAAAATGATAGGTGAATCCCACGGTGAAGTACTAGATTGTATTAACCCCTTATATTCCAAGTCTCTTAGATGCCTCTTGAGCTCTTGCATCTCATTATTATTCATATTGTCAGGATAAATGGATATCAATTCTCCTCTTATAAATAGATTGATAGGGAACATCCCCTCTCTATTGAGAGAAAATCCATGTAAGTAATAGGGTAATAAATCATGAAATTATCTACTACATGATAGAAACTGGTCTGATATATTACTTATTTGTCAATATGAAGACTATAAATAAAAGATGTCACTCTAATCATCCCATGATTCTATATTTCATCTCTACTTTCTTGGATATCCCACTCACCCCGATGAAATAACTACCACCCTCAGGTGAGTTAAATGATACCCTACACTGATAGTAGTCCATATAAGCATGATAGGGGACTAACCATTCGATCCTAAGAATGATCTCAAAGTCCATAATCTTGAAGAAAAATATGTACCATAATAAATAACAATACCATACCTCTATGGTAAGTTTGATTAAACTAGAATAAACTTTCTTATCGAATTCCCAACATAGTATCAAGTTTCATTATAGGAATAAAATACTAAATCCAAAGCCTAAGGACATCCAATTTAACCATTAAGATAAAATTTTATGAAGCACATGTGTCAAAATTAAAGATAATAAATCATAGGATAACAAAATCATACCTCATATTATATATGGCCTAACACCCTTATTCTTATGTAAGGGTTTCATAACATACATTTAGCCTCATCCATGGTCCGGATATACAACTTGGATATCCAAAGTTGGTACACATACCTTGCACTATGTATCTTGGGTATGAGAACCTTGATCATGTCCACATCTTCAATTTGTATGGCTTGTGGTGGTCTAGATTATATCATATAGCAAAGCTACTAATCCTGATCCAGAAGGTGGAGCTAGTGCATATCCTCTTCCATAAGGAATTAATGGTATGATCTGATAGAATCTCTGAATATTACCCATCCATCCACAAACTCGACACACAAATGGGTCTTGATCACACTAAGGTTTTAAAATAAAATTACCGCACTAATGTAATATATCTGAGCTACCTAAATAGGCTCTCTAGCTTTTAATAATCAATCTAGAATCCTATAGATGACATTTCCAACCACTAGAAAACCACTACCCTAACATGGAAACGAATCACCATGTCATTTACTTCTAAATTCCCTCAAATTATGCTCAATAATAAAGTATTTGTTCATAATTACTAAGATATTATTCAAATGGGAAACATTTACCTTAGACCAAATGGTATACCTCAGGCTATCCTCAGGGTGTCTTGCTCTAAAAATCTCATCAGTAGTAAAGGATGGTGAAAAAATGATAAATCTTATTAAGTCAAGTTCAATAGTCCCTAACTCATAGGTACCCTTCTTGTATATGTAGGTTCTCCAAAGATATATCTCCTCTCGGTGTTTGTGAAAACAAATAGTCATAAAAAGATTCTTGAAAAAACACTCCAAACCATATTCTAATGTTGGTCTACCTAAGTAATAACATCTCCCCAATGCTTGGTAAAACCATGAAACATATATGCATAAATTTTTAAAATCATCCCTGGAGGCATCTATAAGTGATCAAATATAGATAGAATGGACTCTAGTAATGTATTATCTTCTTGTGGACTACCGTCCTTTAAAAACATCAGTAGATGAAGCTTTTGAAACTCTTGTGTCATATCTATTATAACAGAGATAGGATATGGAGCTCCTGGAATATTCTACATATCTCAAAATAAACCCTCACAAAACTAGGAATCAGTGAGTAAAAAAATAATAACAGGAGGTCCCAGAGGTGTCATTATAAGAAGGTTAGGCTACACCACGACAAGAGCATGGTTATCATCACATTCTAGGCACCTGAATCAAGGAGGTCATAGTGTAATGTCTCTAACATTTCCAAACACATCACTCAAATAATATTTAAAATTATTACATCACTGATACAAGAATATGATAGGAACAGTACTTTCTATATCAGAGTCACACCCCTCTGTCTGCTAAAAAATCTAGGTTTGTGAATCTCATAATAAAATGATAGAATGAAAGAGATACTTCCTTTTACACACTATAATGGTTGGTTCTGGGAAAATATCTCTATTTTATAAATGGGTTCTTGTATAAAGTGATTCAATGGATATTAATAGAGGAAAAATCCTTTTAAATAGTAATTTGAGTCACTATATAATGGAAATCATTTCCATTTAAACATAGGATATAAAATTATATATATATTTCATTGAATATATCCATATGTATATATACAAATATCCAGTTACCTGTGTCCATCATTTACAAGTTATAATGGACTATGATTTATAAATTGCTTCCTATAAAACATGTAACTACAGTGAGGATTTTAAGATAGTTCAATTATATGGATTACCATTCCCACTTTATAAAGTCACACAAACTCTTTAAATCGAAATTTACATTCATATAATTGTATCCAACTAATTATTCATCTCATATAATCAATGGTTCATGGCTCAAACATAATATAAATGGATTATAAAGGTTACATCAATACACTATATGGGGAAACACCATTTAGGTTGTTAAAGACACTTTAATTATTCCAATTATTCACCCCTATAACAATCTTCAAAACAATTTAAAATATAACTATCAATGAACATCCAATATGCAAAAAAAATCACATAATAAGTAATTGTGACATGGGATAATGCCTGAAAAAAAAATCTTCTCATTCTAATAATGATGAATGAGACAATACCTCCTTAATGTACATTTCTAAGGGTAAAAATATATTTCATAATAATAAGGAAAACCAAATTACATGTGTATCATCCAATATTAAAATCAGTACAACCATACTTCGAATGATCCAGGATAAAAAATTGTATCCCAATAAATTTGGATTTTCACCCATATGTTGGTTAGATACTCCTAAGAACAGGATCATTACAAAATAATGATACAACCTAATCTATGGTATAATAACCCAAATAGTAAGACAAAAGGAAATAAATTCTATGACACCAATTTTTAATATCACAACCTGAATTCAATTATAACTAACCTAAATTGGTTAGTCACACGGCCTAAAGTGCACCTCCCCTTATACTAGAGGCTTTCGACTAGTAGTGAGGGTCTAAATTGGAATAGTGGGGAGACTATAAACTCATAATCAGAGTATCATAGTGATATAATAAATGGAATATTGGAGTAAATATAATACAGACTGATAGTAGAATATAAATCAACTAGATGAAATGAATATTCATCAAAACCATTATTTAGTACCATATACAAAATGATTTAATGTCATATCTCTAAAAAAAGGAATGTGAAAACATGGTTGTAGGAACTCATACAAACAATGTTATCAAAAGAACCAAAATAACAAAACACTATCTCCATATAGCATCACAAGACATAGATTGATCAGGTGAAACTTTTATCCAATGCTATAATCAATATTAAATCAAAAACTAGGAACTTTCCCCGAACCCTACCTGCATTGAGGAAGTCTGTCAGGGTACCCTTTGGCGATCTGAACAAGGTGTGAGACATACTCAGTAGGCCACTTCCAAAGGTGTCTACAAAAATCCAATATGTGAAAATAAATGTAGCAGTGATTAGGTATAATAGTCAGTAGTGTTTTAAAATTCATAATATAAAAACCATGCTAGACTGGGATCCTCATGAGATATCAGGCTGACCATACCTTCTTCAGAATAAGTTGTAAATTTCTCTTCACTTGTTCCACCATGTTTATATTTATTCATAACTATGACAATAATATATATATATACATGATTTTTCATAGACACGTGGTTTATTACCCAGGTGCCCATATAGTATGTCCATATGTCATGTGTCTTAGATCTCTAAATTTAAAATCATAATACATATAAAATTATGAAATGATATGAGGTAAGACTAAGGAATCCATGACATCAGGGGTCGAGTCAAATCATATTAATAACTCATGTTGTCTATATATAAGGGCCTAAGTGTAATCCAAGTGGGTAAACCCAAGTAATTCCACTGTAAAGGAGTCGAACTAGGTCTATGGAGTTCATCTATTGTAATCCCACAATCAGTATGATGGGTCCCAGTGTGGTGAATCCATGGCGCCTTGTGTCTATAGATTTTGATCTGAATCAATGGAGTTTATCCATGTCATTCTAATATCTAGATGAAATTAAAGTGAATATTTAGCACAATTATTAGGCATTCACATAATAATAATATAAGAAATGGATTCTATGGTGGGTATCACCCATGATAATTGTCTTAATGAATCATGGTGGCATCCTATATGTGCTTAAGAAATTCCCAGGGGAATCCAAGGTGGTATTATTTTTGACCACTCCTATAATAGGAAATAGTTCCATATAAATTCACAAAGTATATGAATATTAATTTTAACATTGTCCATTTAATAATCATGACAATTTACTACTTTCATTTAATTCATACCTATACCTTCCATTTATTAATGACAAGGTTTAAGGGTGGATGAGTAACATTGGCCATGTGAAATTCATTCCAATTCACATAATCCATTTATAAATATAATTATCAATTAAATAAACTAGGTAGGTGTGTTATTTATCCTATATAACTCTAATGTATCCATTTTCATTAATTATATCATGTTTTATAATTCTAAAAACACACTAATAGTTTTGTTGGTTATAAAACCATGGAGGTCAAAAAGGAATAAAATGGGAACAACTAAAGGGGTGGATCACATTCATTTGGATGAAATTGAAAGTTATTAGGGGTCTAAATGAGTCACAATGTTCTGAAATAGGGAAACCAATTCAAGTAAGAATAACTTTAGGTTTCACCCTTTGTGAAATTGATGTGTGGCATAAGAAAAAAAATATAAACAACAACACATTGAGGGAAAAGTAATAGACCACCCACCTTAATCTTTTGGAGGAACAATCATCAAGTATTGGCCTTTTTTTGGTCTAGATCAAAATAAAATGATAAATAGACAAAATATGTGAAAATATGGAATATTAGATCACACCAAAATAGCATTGTATATGGAGAAATAAATGTATTATGGAAGTAAATCGATTAAATATATTATTGGTGGTGATCTTATATAATGTATGGCACTCAAAAAAGAGGTCAGATGAAGTAGTTTTCACTAATCCTATATTAGGCCATGGGAGGAGCTTCAAAATAGGAGAGGGTTGTGTGGTCCACTAAAAAAATAATGGAGGTGGAAGAAGGGATAACCCTTTTGAAACAACCAAGGAAGAAAAAGGTATATTTTCATAAATTTTAAGATTTTCATGACTTTGAAGCATTATTTTCCAAATCATGTGCCAAACATGTAGCTAGAACTATCCAACGACAGAACCTCGCACGATTCATGTGCATTGTTTTTAAAATTGTGTGTACCCCATGTGCTTGGTACTATCCAAGTGACCCACCCTTCTCATGGGATATGTATAAGGTTAAAAAACTTTTTCATACCTTTCATAAACTCTTTATCCCTTATTAGCACACCACAAGGTTTCCCAAACTGTGCGGCCACAAGTGCATTGTTTAGGAAACCTCTGTGCTTGGTCTACTTCCTCCAAAACAAAGATTTGTGGACTCTGAATAGGTAAAAAACACCTAATTCATTCTTTATACCATTGGTCACATTTAAAATGAAAAAATAATGAATTTAAACAAATAATTAATGGGTATGTACCTTATATGAAAAAACATTCTTGTTATAATTATAATGACATGTTATGAATATTGATCTAATAAAATGTAATATTTATATATGAAATTCCTTGTTTTATTTAGTTTATATCATAGTAGGGTCTACTTATGTTTATAGATTAGGATTATATAACATTGGTGAAAATCATGGGGTCCTAATTTTTTTATATTAGAGATTATAATGTTTTCCTATAAAATACATCATTTTTTGGACACATATAAGTGGATACATATATGGAACAGATACAGCTAGGGGTAACAACTCTGAATGGGGTAGATTGGATATTTACTCAATCATCACTAATGCGTTATGAGTGTTCTGAATACTACACACATAGCTCAACACAGTCATGGGATATTCTTGGGATAATTCCCATTTTCATTACAAAACAGTATGAATAATTTGGATAGATGATGGACATGAATGAAATATTTTAAACCTAAGGTGTCATATATTGAAAATATGGTTCCATGATATAGACATGAAATTAATTATTTTTTAGATTATACGACTTCTCATATTGATTATTGTTTCTCACACTATGCATATTGGTTTTAGTCTTCTACTTGAACCCGTAGGATTCATGATAATGATGAATGAGACAAACAATGGAATTCATATTCACGTCACCAACCAAGTGAAATGAGATCTTGAGTGTGAAGTCTATATTTTATTCCTAATTATCTATCTCATTATAATAATAAAAAAATCAACTTGGTTCTATTTCCTAATACACATAATATGAGGAAAATGGAGTTTCATGGGAGTTCAATTGATGAAGAGCATGGAGGGAGGAAGTTTTAGCTTCATACATGTCAAGTATATAGGAATAATCACATAGATAATTGTCTTAATAGAATGTGAAACTTTTTTATGTGTGAAAAAAGGCATATATCATGTAATTAATGAAGACAAAATAATATTCTGATGGAGGTAAATTATTTTTATCCCAATGTATCATTTATAGCTCAATGTCTTCTACATGGGTAACTTAGGAATTATCTTATTCAATTCCATAATCTAATGGAATACTACGAGACTAATTAAGAGAATATGTCATTAAAATATTTAAAATGGAATGGAAAAAGTTTCTATGTATTGGAAATTTAGAATTATGTTGTAGAAGTGTTTTATCAAAAATATTCTTTTTATAAGAACCTTGAAACATATAATGATTGTTTATTGTTGTTTATAAATATGGATTTATAATAATATATTGAATATTATTAATAACCTAGAAAAGTGATTTGGTGACAATGTGATATTTTTGGAAAACATATGATTGAGGTACATATAACTCTTAATATGTGAATCATATTGAGATAATAAATGTTCATTTGGTATAAAGAGATGATTGATATTAATAAATTAAATCATATTGTTTGTGTATAATTAATTTTCAAAATCATATGTGAGTATATTTTGGCATTATGAATATTGAAGATATTTATTGAATTAATTCGCATATTTTTGGGGGTATATGATTAGGGTATATACATTTTTGGTATATGACCTTATGAGTGATTAGTATTACTTGAAGATAATTACTATGTTTATCATGGAAGATTATGTGAACAAATATATCTATTATTTGGGTGTTAATTTTTGTAAGGAAAATTTTGAAGGGATTTAAGGTTACTTGAACATTAGATGTTAATATGGAGATTTTAGATACTGGTGTATGGATATTTATTTATATTGGATAATTTATACTAACCATTTTGGTTTTGATATATATATAACTATAAAAGCAATGAAAATATTAAGTGGATATTAAGATCCTTTAAAATTGAATTTTAGTGCTTCTAGCATGAATGAAAATTCATCTATAAAATTCATTTCTTTGACTAAGAAATGAGATAGAAGTTTAACTTTATCACAAAACAACCAAAGGATAAAATTGTGCTAATGAAATGTAAAGAAACCAAGTAAGAATATTTTCTCATATAATATATATTATTAACAAAATAATTCATCAATTCATAGAAAAAAATCTTGAAATAAAAAATTTATTTGTTTACCTTCATTTCTTATTAATTGATGATCTATTTTATCCATTACTAATTTATGGTTTTTTGGTCATTAATATTATCATGATCATGTTCTATATCAATATCTATTGTCATTTTAACATTATTATTCTCCTACATATAAATTTATCATATTAAAAATAATTTTATACTTATCAGATAAATATATTTTGTGTTATTTTTTTTGCAACCTTTAAGTTCCCAACAGACCATTTTCAATGGATGTTTTATTATCCACTTGTATGATATGGGTTTTTAAAAATTCTATTATTCAACATTTTAAGACTTTATTATAAAGAAACAATTCATGAGGAAAGTATTTATTTTGGGGGGTATAATTTAAAACCCCAAAAATTTATTTTAAAATAATATTGTGCTCGATAGTTTTCTTAACACCCAACACTAAGCTTTATGAAAACTATTATATAAAATAAAAAATATTATTTAATAGTAACCATTAAAAACTATATGTTAAATTAGTTGAATGAATAAGAATAAACATATTATCATAATTATTTATAAATATTTTATATTATGGAAATATATTTATTAGTTCTTGAAAAATAAGTACTCAATTTTCAGTAAAGTCATTTTATTCTTAAAAATATATGTTTTTATGAAAAAAAATTACTAATTTTGTTTGAAAATTTATAATGAATTTATATCATTTTTAGAGATTATATTTTGATGAATGAATATAATTTTGTAAATAAGTAAATCAATATATTTTAGGGTTAATTTATGGGATATTTCAAAATATATTTATTTCTCAGTTAATATTGAAAAAATACTAATTTTATAAAATAATCATTTATGTTAATTAAATCTTGTAATATAAGATGAATAATATATTTTAAACATGATATTAGAAAAAAAATATCTACTTTAATTTTTTTAATCTAATTAATTTCATATGAATCAACATTACACTATATCTTTCTAGGAGTTCCTTTTTTGGAGGAAAATCACTTTTTTCTAAAAAATTGTTTTTTGTTTCATTTTACTAATTTATAATATAATAGATTTATTACACTTATAGAAACCAAATAATGAAAAAGTAATTATGTATTTTGAATCATGAGGTTTATATATGGTAAGTATTTCACCTTTATTTTTGGTTATTATGAATGACAACTAATATAAATATTTTTCGCATTGGTATGGGTAAAATAAGTAAAATTGGGATATAATTACAAGATAAATTGAAAAAATGTCTAAAAAACAGGAATTATTTCATTTTATATGTTCCTTTAAACCTTAATCATCCTATATTTGATTATTTGTAAATTTCATTCCACATTCCTTTGATAATGACCTTAATAATATTTTAAATCGAGAATAAATATAAAATGTCACTCTTTTGTTTTAATATCTATAATATTTTTTTATATGGTTAAATAGTGATTATATTAATTAATAAATATTTATTTAAAATAATAATATTTTTTATAATTTTAATTTATTTTTAATTTTTTGTGATGAAATAATCACATTGAATTCTTCTTCAATGTCGACGCAATGCTTCTTCATGTAATAGAAAAAATCAAATAAATAATTTTAAAAATTCTAAAAGTTATATAATTTTGAATAATTGTTTGTTTAGATTAATTTTTATCTTAAATATAAAATATTAAAAACATTTAAGAATATTATATATTAATTAAATTTCTATCATGTTGATTTTATAGTATTTTATTAATTTCAAAAAAATCATAAAGTTATTATATTTGTCCAATTTAAAGGGATATGGTGGAGATTATAATCCATTATCCAATAATGGGTCACTTTTCATTTTATAATATATTTCATGAACCCTAAAGAGTAAAAATATTTGACATCATTATAGTCATCAAAAGGGTTAACATGGGGTTAAAACAAATATAAAATGGTTAAAAAATAAGCCTAAATTTTATTTTATTCAATTATTTCAACTCATATTGATCCTAAATTTGAAATATATCAACATGTTCCCAATTTAAAATAAAAAAACAATTTATTACATTTAAATCTTTTATGTAATTCCAAGGGTGCCCCCACTCTTACTTATGAAAGGGACCATCATCTTGTCCCTTATTCGAAAATATTGAGCCTTGTATATCATCCAATACCTTCTTTAATATCACAATAACCTCCTTAATGAGGACATATATCTTATATTATTTCTAAAATACCATCCTTTAAAGTTTTAATGTGTAGTTCAATGGAGGTATCTCAATAAATAGGTATACCTCTTAAGAGAGCACTTTTAGTTTTATTTTTTCTCTAACATCCTCTAAATCTATGATCACCATTATGAAATAATTACTTTAGTATATTCATTATACTTTATTTTTATTATTAACATGGAATTACAAGTATTCATATCCATTTCATCCAATTGGAAAATTAAACATCACTCGTACATAGATGTGGACTACCACCTCCATGATGTGATGTGTTTCTTTTTCCATCATTGATTCAAATTGATGGTAATAATGATATATTCAATGAATTTATATGATATTTAAGATATTATATTTTTTTTCTTAAAATTTCTTTATTAATTATTATTATTTCTTATAATCCATAAAAAAGTGTAAGCATCACTCGTACATACGTATGGGCTACCGTCACTGCGAAGTGATGCAATTCATTTTTCATCACTACTTCACATGAACAGTTTTAAAAGTGTATATAATGAATAAATATGATAATCAAGAAATTATTAAAATTCTAGGGATTAAATAACCATGATTAAATTATAATGATTCAAACTGTTGTACCAAATCAAGCATGAATAACAAAGAATTTGTCATCTTGAATATTAATTTTAATAATGTTTTTTTAATGAACGAGTGATACGATGTTAAAAGTAAATAATATAAGGTATACTGTATATTATTTTGGTTCTTTAAAGGATTTATAATAAATCTATAATCATGATATAGGAGGTTTAAATTCATATGATGAAATATCAGACTTGAGGTAAGAATTTTTATTCTTACTTTTATTTCTATGAGACGTATGAAATATTCACCCCTTGGTTCATTTGTGTGGTATATATATGTACCATGATTTTATTTTATGAGGAATATCAATAATGTTTTTTGGGTTTAAAAATCCATTTATGGTTCTCCGTTTCATGAGGTTTTGATTTGGAAATTACAAACACAAAAAGGATTTTATGTTAGAATTTCATTTTTACCATGATTGTTAATGAATAAATTTATGATGATGAAATTATATGATATATATCTAATAAATCCCATTTATTTTTTATTATGTTTATCTAAATAAAATATATTTTTTCCATTAACATTCCTTTATTTATGTACTCAAGATACTCAATGATTATTTTAAAGTAAAACCAACAATATTTTTCTCTTCACTCAAAAATACTTCTTCTTATATGTCTCTATATTCATTGAAATGTTTTTCATAATTTTTTAATTATTCTCAAATTAATTATTAAGGTAATTTTTAATCATGTTTAATTTCATAATTTTTTTAAAAAAACCATGTTATTATTATTTTATGAACAATGTACATTTTACTCAAGGAGTGAATAAAATATTTGTTTTAATGAATACCATAAAAATGGAATTTCCTTCCAAAATTCCACTCAATAATTTATATATTTTCTTATAATTTTTCTTATTTATTTTTAGATAAATTTTTTTCTTAATATTTTTTAAAAAATAAGTTTTTAAATAAGTGATTTCAAAATTAAAAGTATATTTTCCTCAAGAAAATGTTCTGGTGATATTTTAAGGTGTATTTTTATATATAAAAGCATCTATTGTTGTTATATATGATTCATTGTGGATATGATCTAATGATTTATTATTTATTATTTCATCATAGGGTGTCTAATTATTATGATGAAATACTGATGAATCTCATTTCCTTTTTGACCATATATTTTATAATGAAATGATAAATGTTTTCAAAATATTGTGACATACATATGAATGGATTATAATTAATTGATGTCTCGATCTGTTATATACCTATAATTAATTGGTTAAAAATAATATTTTATGAGATTACTGGGTATACAAGACCTTATCAAATGTCCAAAATGAAGGTACACTGGTTGTTATATTAGGCCTAAAACATGGTATATAAGATTTATCCCATGCCCGAAGAAGGTACACAAGTGGTTATCCCAAGCATAACTTGTGATAAATATCTTCATGGGTATCCTTGATATATTATTTATGTTATTATGATTATGAAACACTATTTTCAACTATTTTATGACATGATCTAATATCAATGTTATGATTTTATAGAAACTATACTTCAGTTTATTTATGATTCATGTCTTATGAAATTCCATGATTTCTTCCATAACTCAGGATTGTGATATTTGAATTCCTAGGCATGGTTTTCAAATGTTTAGTTCTTATTTTCATACCATTATGCACATGATATTCTTATATATTCATTGATATCTACTTTTTTACCATTATAGATCATATTATCTCACCCTTTATTGTTTTCCCTTTTCCATAGGATATATAGAAAGGTTTTAAGTATGATATGTTTCAAGAAGGGTGAAAATTATGAAGATGTTACTGGGACATGATGTAGGTATTTCTTCTGCACCTATTGGGGCTTCGTTAAAGGATGTTTCTATCATTATATCAGATAGGGATCTTTTATTGAAGCTAAGGTTTGGGCTATGATCAAAGCCATCACGTATGCAGTTCATCATGGATGGAATTTTCTTTAGATGGAATCTGGCTCAGTGGTGGAAGTTGATATACTCTGGGGTCAGTCCAGGAATGTCCCATGGAAGTTGTGGTCACCTTGGGTTGAGTGTCTTTATCTTACATGTGGCCTCAATAATGATGTGACACATGTCCATAGGGAGGATAATATGGTTGAAGATTATTTTTCAAAGAAGGTCATTGCAGACTCATGTTAGGAATGGTCCTTTTTGGCCCAGGATTTCTGTTCACACTTTGATGAAGCAGATGATGTGTCACCATTTTTACTCATCTTTGTAAACTCTTCTTATTATGTCTTGAATTTTTCTATTAATGAATTTTTCTAAGAGGGTTTTTTTCCTACTCTTTGACCCTTTGAATATAATATAATAAGATGAAATATTTATTTATGAAATGATTGGGTTGCTATAATTTTCGATACAATATTCATATCTCTTATGTTCATGATTACTCATTGCAGACCGTCATGGTTCATTTATAAACTGTGTAAGTTTTTTTTTCAAATCATCATATAGAAAATATTAGTCTTATATAAAAAACATTATTATTTCATTATTATGAACTTTTCTATGATTAACATTCCTCTCATTAACAACATGAACTTTTTTTCATTCTTAGGGAAAATTCCATATCAGGTAACAATAATTTTTTTTTGAATTTATAAAAATATTATCATGGTGTTTGTTTTTAATTTTTAATTGAAACAATTTTTTGATTTTGGAATACAAATTTTTCTATAAACATCATATATATGATTCTGAACTTCAAGTCATAAAAATGAAAAATTTGGAAAAATACCTATCAAAATTTCATATCGTCTCTTTATTACTACATCAGATGTAATTTTATTTAGTTTGAAATGAGATATGTCATTAACATATCTCCAGATTAAAATATTCACATTTAATGGTCATTTATTGATCCATATACAATAATGAATGATTCATCTTCTTAGATATTTCACTCTGTTATGGTAATCTCTATTATATAAGTTGAGATACAATTCAATAATTTCATAGAAGATAGGTAAATTTAAAAGCCTAATTATTTAGTTCTCTAATATTATTGAAAAGTTTCAATACTCTTACATATTTTATCCTATAAATTTTTATTGAATAAAATATAAATTGAAAGGGTTTATAACTTATGTATCATTATAAACAAATATCTAAATTGATAAAGGAATTAGTAGATGATAGTAAGTACCTATAGACAACACATTATTATGTACTCATTGATATAAAACCATTACTATGTTCTAGGTTGAATAACTCCCAAGGATTATCTACTTTTACTCTAAAAGTCAATTCAGTTGTTTCTTTGAATAAACTTTTTCACACAAATAAAATTATTTAAAATAAAATTATTATAGTAATTCTCCTCAAAAGAGTCTCAGAAGGAGTTTTTCATTTATATAGTTAGGGTTTCATTTCCTAATATAAATGAAATTATAATTCAATAACTTTACATAATTATCTTTAATTTTATAGGCTAGATCATATGTATCCCAAATTTATAAAAACTTTACTGCATACATAATAATATAAAAAATAAATCAAGTATATAGAAAAATATATTTCTTAAAATAAATTAAATTAGCCTCATATAAAAATAATATATTAAAATGAAATTATTATCTTCAAATAGAAAAAAACTATAATTTTCCACTTCCATGATTTTCCAACATGGTATAAGTAGGTAATAAGTGTCAAATTAAAAAGAGAACACTATAATACCATTTCCAACAGGTATATATACTTCTCTTTTAATAAAATATATCATATTTATAATTATTTGAAAATAGATAAAAATTTATAATGGTGATATGATACGAATCATGAGTCAAAATTAGAAAATTTTATTTTTATAATATTCACATCCATATTATAAATATTTTTCCCACTAAGGAAATATTATAACCATAAAAAAAATTAATCAGAATATAGATCCATTAAATAATTATCATAAAATAATGTTCACTATATATTCCATTTTCTATAACAAGAAATATTTTCTTTTGATTTTAATGTTTATATCAACAAAATAAATACTTTTATTGAACATACTACCTCTGAAATGATTCCTCCTACATAATATCTATTTATAGACCCACATTTATATTTCATAATTAATAAACCCAACTATGTTAAAAACATTATCAATGATTATATCCCATAGAAAATAATTTCAGTCATATTACACATGGCTATTGGATAATTTAGTATAAAAATCTTAAACCCATTCATAATATGATATATCATCACTACACCCATTTTCAATCCAAATAGTTAAATTTACCCAAAAAAATTAACCATAATCTCACATAATATATATGAACCCTTTTGTTATGGTCTCCTATAATATCATCTACATGCATAGAAAAAATAATGGGAACTTAATAGATAGTTTCATTGCTACTAAATTTTGAAGGTCTTGAATGGTTTTCACTTCAGAAGCAATCTCATGCATAGTATTTGAGGGGTTTTCATAATCTCAACAATTTAACAAAAATCCTATTTATATCATTTGTATCAATTATATCTCACAGAATTTTAAAATATCATGAAATGGTTAAATGTATCCAATCATATAAATATTTAGTTTTGGATCCTATTAATTCAAGTAAAATAATATGATCTATATATATTAAATTATAAAAAACTATTTAATAGAATATTTGTGTAACTAACCTAATTAAAGTATATAATTATAAATAAAAATATCAAAATTTATCTCATAAGTGATATATCTTAAAATATTTCAATTAAATTTCTAGAATAATTAAAAACCAAAATTCATATATGAGAAAATATGGTTTGGTAAGTATATAAAAAATTCATGATAGTGGATAAGATACTAGGAATGTGAGATATATGACTTATATTAACACTACCCATAGATTTAAACTAAAGATAGACCAAAATTTTTAATAATTCCAACACCAAATACATGTATATCATAATCAAACATTTTTAATGAATATAATAAAAATAATAATACATAAAGTTTATAGTTGGAATGAAAATAAATCATTGAATACCACTTTTGGAACAAAATTTTATTTAATTAAGATATTTTTGTAACCATTATTTAATGTTGAAATTCATGTTATAGGATGGTATAAATGATGTGTTTATTGTACATATTCATTATTAGTGAAATTATAGTGGGGATAACATTGTAGAAATTTTTTGGAAGTTATTTTAGATATTATAGATTTGTTATTTGGAATGAATATAGAATCATGGTGAAACCATGATCACTATGTTGTGAAGAAGTAATAATAAGAGTTAAAACAACAATGTGACTATCCTAAACTATCCTGAATATCCCTGTACCTTGATACCTAAGCCACCTCTAACATAGCCCGAAGGGCATTCAAGAACCCTATGTGTTGGTGAGTAGAACCTAATATCATACATTATTAAAGAAGGTATGATTTTTTCGAATAAATAGTGAAATATTAATATTATTTTGGTTAGCACCGCATTCTAAAAATGAAAAAAAAAATTAATACAACATGTATAAAAAAATAAAAGTAGTACATCATTAAATAACTGATCATATATCATGATAAAAGCTCAAACATCCCATGAAAAAATTGGTTAACATATTAACTGATCACTTCCATGGCCTCAAGTTCAAAAGATCAAGAACATCCACCACCTCAAAGTGGCACATTCCCTTTTCTAAGATATGGTATAAGAAAATCTAAAAACACCTAAAGTAAATCATAGGGTTTTATCTATAAATTCTTGTAGGGTCTAAAAGAGTGTTCCATAATATATTCCATAATAATAAAACAATAATGATTTCATTGTTTAAAATAAAACATGTTATTTCATATTATTTTCAAGTTGAAATAAAAATAGTATTTCTTTTTAATAGATGGTATAAATTTCAAAACATGGATAAAATATAAAAATTATATAAAATCATTTATATAAATCATATATCATGAATAATTATATTATATAAAAAATGATGGAATATATAATCAAAATAAATATATCATACACCATGGTTATATGCCTTGAACTATATTAGTTTATAGTTATAAGAACCTCTCACTTCTCAAATCAGTGATCAATGATTAATGTGTGTGCACACATCCCTTTGGTTAAGGATAAATGTGACTAATTAGTATCTCATCGAGGATGATCAAGATGAACTAGGTTTCTATTAATTTTTTAGCATATATTCATTTATAATAGGTCATATCATGTCATTATTTTATCAAATAACCTACTAAAAAACTATGCTCAAATGTTCAAAATCAAGTAGTTAGTCATGGTGAAATCATTTTATTTTTCAAGTGAAATCTTCATTTATAGTTCAATTTCTAGATTTCAATATCAATATTCAATTATCAATTACAAAAACAAATCATGAATTTTTCATCAATTGATACATTTTAAACTAAAAAACATTCATAGTTTTCCATCATTTATATTTAATCCATTTTTCTAAAAAAATTAAAACCATTTCATCAAATCAATTTTCCATAATCAATCCATCATTCTCTAAATCTATATAACAATTTCAATTTCATTGAAATTGTGGATTTTTCATAAATAAAATACCATTTCTAATTTCACATCATTTAATTTAAAATCATGTTTTTATAAAAGAAATTGAAAGGTACTTCAATCAAATATAGAAAATAACAGTTTCAATTTTAATTTGAAGGCATCTGGGACCACCTACCTTTAATCAGAGAATCAAAAACCACACATGCAATGGGAACACTAATGATGAAAAAATTCGATACAATCAAGAGAATAAAAAAATAATTATCTATAAAAATTTAGATTATATCCATAAAAACATGAATATATATCACTCTCTAAATAGAAGAAAAATAAAGACGGCAAGAAACCATATGAGGGGATTTCCACATAGAAGATAGGGATAAGATCTTCAACCGACACATTGATTCACAATCGAAAGGGTTTTGAGGATCCAAAATCACATATTGAGAGCCTTAATTGATGAAATAAATATGTTATGGTCTAATGAGTGTAACTAGAATCTTAAATCAAGGGATAAATATTTTTAATTTAGTATTCATTGGATTGAATTTTCACATTCACATTTTCCTAGGGAGGGTTTCATGGTTAGAAAAATTGTGCATCAAAAAAATGAACCCCTTGTAATGGGGTGTATAGTTTCTCCTAAGAGGGTGCATGATTTATCAAACAATTTTTCAATCGTCAAACCCCTCACTATCTGAGGTTTTATGGTTTGGAGGTGATAACAACATGACTCAAAAAAACTATTAAACCCCTTTCAGTTCCCCATAATAGGGATCATGGTTTTCTATGACAAACTGCATGGTATTCCATAACCATGTACCAAATGTGCATAGCCCCTTAGTATTTTAATATTATAAAAAATTCACCCAAAATACCCCAAGATAAGAACCAACCAAAAGGAGATAAAAATAGTATCAAGTTATACATAAAATAAGGTAATGATATATTATATCCTTACCACTATAAAAACATCCAATCCCCATAAATCTTATCAATAAATCTCTATATCAAATATTTGAGGTCGCTTCTCCCTCATCATTACTTTCCACTTCCAAGTATCATTTTAATAAAATACATAATTCCATGTCACTAAAACCAAAGGTATCATATACCCATTAAGAACCATCTTCATTGAAAAATGATCATGATTGGATGCTCAGTCACAGATAAATCTTGCTAAACATCAAGGTCCTACCAACTCAAGACATGAAAAGTGTAAAAAATATACTTGTAAAGAAATGAGACATGAAACACATTATGAATATAATTCAATAGTGGTGGAAGTAAAAAATGGTAATCCACTTTACCCACCCTCTTAATAATCTTGAAAGGACTCACAAACATTAGTGCATGATTTCCCAGTTTATCAAGATGTCAACGACCTAACTGCAGTGAAACTCTCAAGAACGTCTTCTCACCAACTAAAAACTCCAATGGTTATTTATTATTATTATAATAGGGATTATACCAGCTTTTTGTCAAATCAATTCAATGAAAAATCAACTAAATATTCCCCATAATCTCTTGGAAAAAACATGTTCTATCCAATGAAGCTTCTTAAATCCTTGACCAACTCAATAGATATTTAAATATCCTACCATAAATGTACTGAAAATGTGTTATCCAAATTTCATAATTGTAACTATTATTATTTGAAAACCTATCTACTCCCAAATGTACATCCAAATCTCCAAAAAATTCGAGAACGTAGGCAAGTAACATTTCCTTGAGAATTTTTATAGGCCTTTGTATTTTTAAATCCATTTATGGATGATATGACATTCTCAAACTTACCTATAATCCTAGTGTCTCTTATAGGCCTCTCCAAAATAAATAAGTAATACATGGACCCCTATAATATACTATAGTGTAAGGGACTCCATGACATATAACAATATCATGCACATACAAATTCCGCATTCCCTCCACATTGGTTGTATCAAGAATTGATATAAAGTGAGGCAATTTGGTCATCCTATGAATCATCACCCATATATCTTTCTTCCACAAGGGGTACGTATAATCCCTACCATGATGTCCATAGATATATCGTACCACTTTTAAGTCAGTATTGTATGTGGTTGAAGTAAACGTAATGGTCTTTGGTGCTCTTTTTTGACCTACTAATAGGTATAACATTGAGAAATATAGTAAATGATTTATAGTTTAATACATGTCTTCCAAAATCATTGATTCATATCAAAAAACATCATAATGGTTATTGGGTGAACTTCCCACTGGAAAATATAGGAGCCCCATATTATTTCCTTCAATATTAAAAAAGGTACAAAAAACTAATTCCAACAATAATATTCCCTTATTAGATAATGTCCACTTGTAAACGGTCTCCCCACTATAAATAGTGTCCCTAATACTATGTAATTAATCATCGTGATGTTTCTCTTTAATAATAATCTTAATAAGAGGGGAGTTCAACTTAACACTTTCCAAAACAACCATGACCTCATCCTCCTAGAATCCCAAATGTAACTTACAAAAAAGAGACATCAAATTCCTCTCTTTTGATGATTCCTTCATGGCATGGAATAGAGGTTTCCTTCTCAATGTGTCAGGAATGACATATCCCTTCACCGAGATGTAGGAAATTTAAAAAATCAAATGACTACTATTAATCCACCCAAGTTCTATTCCATGGGTTAGAATCATTTCGAGAGAATGTATAACTCATGATTCTATGGTTATAATAAACAATTAACCTTTCTACAAAAAGGTAATACTCTCAACTCCTTAGTGAATGCATCGTAGTTTCAAGTTTAAGATCATGGGTTGGGTAATTATTTTCATGTGACCTAAGTTATCTAGATTCATAGGCTACCATGTGATAACAATTTATAGAAACACAACCCAAACCTAAACATGATTCATCATAGAAGACCACATATCCCTTCCCATCCTTTGTAAGTATCAACACTGGAATATAAGTAAAATGAAATTTCAACTCATCAAAATAACTATGAAAAATCTCATTTCACAATAACATTACTCCCTTCCTAGTGAAGGAGGTCAATGCAGAAGGAAACTTTGAGAAATATCAAACAATCATGCATTAATATCCCACCAAGCCTAAGATGCTCTATAACTAAAAAATAACATGTGGTTTCTCTAATTTCATAATATCCTTCAACTTCTTGGGATGGATTTAGAATCCATGTTATATTACCATGTGTCCAAAGAAAATCACTTCCCATATCTAGAAATTACATTTTTAATGTTTCATGTAGTTTTTATGATCTATCAAGATTCCAAGGAATAATCTTAGATGAAATACATGATCCTCCCCAGTTTCTCATTTTTCAAAAATATAGTTGACAAATACCACCTTGATCTAATTGAGATAGTCATGTAATATTCTTTTAATCAATTTTGTAAAAAATTAAATATAATTAGTTAGTCCAAAAATCATAATAAGATATTCATAGTGGTTATACCAACTACTAAGTGTTGTTATCATAATATAAGATTCTTTAATTCTCAATTGTTAGTAATGAGACTAGAGGTCAATATTTCAGTACCACTTAATACCTTTCATCTGATCTAATTGTTCATATATCTATGGAAAAAAACATGTTATTAATTGTAACTCTATTTATCATTTGATAATAAATACAGAGGCAGATCATACCATTACATTTATTTGTAAAGAGAAATAGAACCACCCAAGGTGACATACTCAAGTGTATAAATTCTTTCAAAATAAAATCATCCAACCAAGTATTAAACTATTTCAATTCTAGTACTTACATATGGTAATAAGGAATAGACACTGGATGAGTTTCAGATACTATATTAATATAAATTCCCCCGCTATTGCCGATAATAATCTAGAAATTTTAGTTTAAATCATGATGGGAAAATCAATGAAAACTAGAGGGATATTATCACTCATAGATTCCTACTCTAGATCAAAATAAAATAGTTATATTACCCTACCCAACTCTGGAAAAGAATTTCCAGCTCTACATAACCTTGGGTCCCATTCTCCTAGAAAAAAATGGCCCACATTATTGGGAGTATCAAAGGAGATTCATTGAAGATAACAGTCAATATGTTACTTATGAGAAATCATCTAATCCATCCTAAGAATTATATTAGGAGATTTAATGTTGAGAACTAGAAAATACCATGCAAATAAATCTCTAATAAAGATACAACTCAAGTTAAACACCTAAGACCCTAATTTCTATTCATTTTAAGGGGTGCGATAATAAACATCAGATAGGGAAAATAAATCATAGGAAGGGTTAGAAAACCAACAACATGAGTTGATATAAATGTTTGAGGTACACTAGTATCAAATAAAGAATTCATTAAAGACAAATCCATAGTAACAGTACCTCTCACTGTCACTAGACCTATATCAACTTCCTTTGTATATTCTTCGACTTGATGAATAATCTTTGTTCTTAGTTCATGTGACTGGAACCCATTTGTTCATTCAAAATCTGATTTCACCATAGTAAATCTCATTGTTGATGATACCAATCCACAATGTGGGCATAAAAGGATATAAAATAACATCTGAAAGTTACTTGAGTGGCCACATGAACTACAGATCATGGGTGCCTTAATGAAAACCCATTTCAAATTACCAACCATTCCACACTAGAATCATGTCAAATAAAATTTTCAAGGAACTTCAGGAGGTCAAGAGGATAATTTTTGTCTATATCCACCATAAAAATCATCATGATCTTTCCTTAACTTTAAGGAACTCACTAAACTACCACTGGGAGAAAAGGGAACTCCTTTCAACCATGACATTCCATAAAGACGATGCTCAACCATCAATATTCTATATAGCACATAAATGTAATAAGTGAGATTCAACATGATGAATTGTGATCATAAATTAAAAATAAGACCCATCTAAAATCATCAAGCCTTTATTTTCTCATTAATTATAATATAAGAAGAAAAAGGTATGTGTTTAAGAAAATAGTTCACGTATTTCATCATGATATTTTCACCATATTGGATATAAAGGAACTTAATATATTATTCATAGACCATCAACTCTAGATAGAACTGATCAAAGAAAATAAATATAATTTCCTATCACTCCATGTACTCATACTTCTTTTCTACCACCGTCGAATCCCAACATCTCTTACTGGGCCCATCTAGCTTGATGATAAAACACATTACATTTACCAAATTAGGCATTTCCATGAACTCAAAAATAAGATCTAACTCTTTAATTCAATCTGTATACTATTTAAGATTATTTTAACCCTGTAAATAATTTGGAATCTTAAAAATAAACTCTTCATCATGATTCCAAAATCCAACCCATTGAGGTTCCCCAACTTGAGCCTAATTGTAAGTGTGTGTCAGTGCCTATCCCTGAACATGGATAACATACACTACTATCTAAACAAGATTCTATTCCACTAAAGGATTTAATCATTGTGGTTAACTACTAGCTTCCTCCTAGGTCATATTCAAATGTATTCTTGAAGATATGATGTTACACTATATATACAAAAAACACTAGAAGAAGAAGAAATATTACACAAATAATGGATACATTTATCAAATATAGAGTAATATTAATTCCATAAAAAATAATTTAATAATGTAATTTTAAAAAACTCAAAAAAAAAAGTTTCGGATAGACTAGAATAGGATCAAAACCTTCCTCAAAACCCTTTTCCCTAAAACCCATGGTGAATTAAGGCTCATTGTGAAGAGATCTAACCAGCCACTCAGTCCCATGTACATCCTAAATCCCAAAAATAATATCTCCTCTCTACCAAGATGACTCATACCCATACTATCTTCAAAGATAAATGTACAACCTACACCTTTGATACTAATTTGTCTTGAAATAGCTTAGACACTCTTGTACACTAATACCTAAGTTTGATCTCAAATAACTCAAAGGGAATTACTGATCTAAAATTTTTGGAAAATAACACCTTTCATCATACAAGAATAAATATGGGATGATTATTTTTAATAAAATAGTGGATGATAAATATACAAGTCAATTTACTCATCACTCTAAAAAGGATAAAGTACTAGAATCAAACTGTTAAAATAACTCAAAATAGTATATCATCAATATACTTATCATATATCAAAATAAAATATCAAAAATCTTATGGAATTAGTGGATAGCATCTTAACTAGTCACCTTTATGACCTTGTGTCCAAAATATAAATAAAATCTACCACCTTCATATGGAGATTTCTATTTTATTAATACTAAATAAAGAAAATCTATAAACTCCCAAATGGAAAGGTAGGGTGTGAGCTATAAATCCATGTAAGGTCTCACCAAGTATTCCATAATAAATTTCATAATAATAATAAAACATGATTTAAATTTTAAAATAAATCAAGGAAAGAAATATAATTTTCATATTCAATACAAAATATGATTTCTCTTCAATAAATGTTATACATTTCAAAAAATCTTAAATAAAAATTTTATATAGAATCATTAATATGAATCATATATTAGGGATAAAATAGTTTTATAAAAAATGATGACATATATATTCTAAATAAAGGAATAATGAACCATGGTCATGTAACTTTTAGTATGTTAGTCTCTAGTTATAGGATCCAAACACTTCTCAAATTAGCGATCACACCTCAAAATGTGTGGAAACATCCCATTGGGTGAGGAAAAATATGAATAATTTATATCCTATTATGGATAATAATTCCAAACTAAATTTTTTTTAGAGTTTCCATAATATATCCATTATTTTAGGGTTAGATCCTAGAATTATTTTTCTAAATAACCTACAAACTAACCAGGCTCACATGTTCTCAACCAATCATTCAACCATGGAAGAATCATTTCATTTCAAATATAATCATCATTTACATTTAAATTTCATGGACTCTATTTAAATATATTGTTTTTAATTTCAAACCCAATTCATAGGATTTTCATTATTTCATACAATATTAATAAAAACTATATCATAGGTTTTGATCACATCAATTTAAGACAATTTCTTAAAAAAATCACAAATAATTTCTTAAAATACATCATCAAATCAATTTCCCAAAATCAATCCATTCTTAAAATCCATATAATGATTTTCATTCAATTAAATTTTGGGATTTTTTATAAATCCCATGCCATTTCAAATTTCACTTACATTCATTTAAAATTAAGATTTTGTAAATAAATTAAAATATACGTAAAACAAATAAATGAAATAATGGTTTTAATTTTATGGGAAAGGAATATGTAACAACCTACCATTAAAAACAGAATGAAAAACCACACCTACAAGGGGTACACTAGCAAGGAACGAAGGTGAGTTGATCAAGATAATCAAAACTAAAATCATGATCTATAAAAATAGAGATTATATGCATCAATATTATACGGATATATCACTCTCTACGGAGGAGAAAAAGGAATATCGGAAGAAACCACATGAGAGGAGATCCACTTACTGGAGAGGGATCATATCATCTAATAGCACTTTTATTCTTAAGATAAAGGGTTTGGAGGATTCTAAATTGCTTCTTGAGAGACTATAAGGATGATAAAAATGCGTTCAAGTAAAATATGGCTGATTATAAATATAAAATGGGGACTTAAATTTTTAAAATATAATTTTTAGAGGATTTAATTCTCTCATGTATGGTTTCTCCTAAGAGGGAACATAATTTTTCAAACCTTGCAAAAACAATGAAAACTACCATTGTCTGAGGATGACTGATTTAGGCAGTCTGGATGCAGGGTTTTGGAAAAATCAATCTAACCCTTCTGGTGGATCATAATGGGGAACATGATTTACTAGTCTAAACTACACAATTTCCCTTAACCATACACTAACCATGAACAACCACTTAGGCTTACAAAATTATCCAAATTTCACCCGAAACACCCAGAGAAAATGCCAAACCAAAAGGAGATCAAAACAAGGATCTATGAATTATTAAAAAAAGGTAATGATATGTTACTAAAACATTAAATTATTAAATAATATTTATATTTAAATTCATAATTCATTTTATTTCATTTTATAATCCCTTTTTATTTTTAGAGTTTTAGAGAATTAATTCAAAACTCTTACATGAAAAAACCCCTACATTAAAAAAGTTACACCTACACCTAGTATTTATTTTTTTAACAATACAATGTTTTTAAAATAAAAGAAAATCATTCCTGATATTTCATCATTATTTTTAAATTGGCATCATCATTATTCATAATAATCCTTAAACACAATGGAATGTTTGTGAAAATGTGGGATGGGAAAAAAATTTGAATAAGCAGCATATAAAAAAGATGAAATAAAAATATTAGTCCTTATCAAAACCATGAGATCATATATGGTAATTTTACAATAAAATAATAAAAACTTTTCTAAAAGAATAATTTATTTACACATGAAATCATGATTAATTCCCATTTGTTTTCATAGAAAACATTATAACAATATATTAAGAAAAAACTTAATGAGGAGGGTCTCATAGAAAACATGAGAGCCCAATTTTTTCAGAAAATCATACCTTTTTACCCTTAAATGGATTAATATTTCCATTTAAAAAAATATCATCAACATACATTATTAAATAAAAACCATTTATGAAAACATATTTGCAAGCATAGAGAAGTTGTGTATTTTCCTTAGGACATCATTGTTTCATCTGGACCATTATTTTTTGGGTATGATAGTTGATTATGAGGGTATATTTATAGATTTACAATCTTTTATATAGGAATGGTTTATCCATAGAAAAAATCAATGGATCCCACATCTATAACAAGAAATATACCCACTTTCCAAAGGCAAGTGTTTATCATTGTTTCCTACCAATAACTCTTAAAACACACATTGGTTGAGAGGATGGGAGGTTGGGATCATCACATCCTTTTGGAGGGATAATTTCCTACTTTGGGAATCCATTATATATTTATGATATGTTCAGGAATCCTTCTCAAACCCTGATATGGGACTAGTTACCCTATAAAAATGATCAAGTGTCGAATCCCTATATATGCATGAGGGAATTTTACAAACAAAACCATATGCATATATCAGTGGTTCTCCATATTATTTTCAACTATTTCTTAACAATTCAGTACTAATTTTACTTTATCAATGTATAACTACACACTCTAGAGTTTACTCCTATCTAGGGAGTTTATTTTTGTTTTATAATTGGAATTTAACCACTAGGACGCATCCTACGTATCCTCATAGAACAAGAATCAAAACCTACATAGTTTTTTATATAG
The DNA here is from genome assembly GCA_963277665.1 of Viscum album. NCBI lineage: Eukaryota > Viridiplantae > Streptophyta > Magnoliopsida > Santalales > Viscaceae > Viscum > Viscum album. Next base: position 2,118,034,163 of record OY728132.1, on the reverse strand, counting down.
TTTTGGACAAATGTAAATATTGTGCCATGTATTTAAACATAATGTGTTGAGGATGTATATAAGGTCATTAAATCCTTAAATGTATATCTTGGGCCATAATAAAGCATCATATGTATCATATTTTTGACAAGAATCGGAGTCTATGTAGTTCTATGTTATGGGCGTCTGTATCGTGAATGGTTTGAAAACAAATGGTTTAAATGTGACTTATCCCTATCAGACTTCCCTGCATTTCCCCATCTATAGTATGGTCCTTTCAGTGAGTAAGACATTTATTCATCCACTGATGGATGAGGAATGATGTCACACTAATTAGAGGATTTGGGTTCTATGAGCTAAATTAAATGGAATGTTGAGGGACTTACACAAAGGTGGGTGCCTAGTTCATGTGATCATTTCTTAACCATATATAGATAAAGAAAAATGATAACCATGAATGGTATATAAAATATGTTTTTATAGAATAGAGGCCCTTATGAGAGCGTGAAAAAAAATCAGATGGAATGCGTTTATAACACTAGTCTATTATGGGAATTCTCCACATATATGGGTAATCGTCTAAGGGTTCATGGATTGAGGTTCAAATGGTCTGAGGGTACCTTAACAAATATTACATCTTGAAAAGGCAACATGTATAGCATGACTTCAGGATAATGATGACATTTTAGGGGACCATTTTGTAACCAATGAATTGATCATATATACTATGTGATCCATCTAACTTCTTCAAGTGTGAATACCCAATAAGGATGACATATATTCATTCCTGATTAACAATATTGACTTATTCATGGGTCTTTGTGTGATCAAGTTTGACACATCTAAGGGTTTATTTATTAATAATGATAGAAAATCTAAGTGTCTTTTCATGATCAGGCTGACATGTCTAAGGGTGTTCATGTGATCAAAATGAAATATCCATGGTCCTTTACATGATCAAGATGACATGTCTAGTGGTCTTCATGTGATCATGTGTATTTGTTAAAGGGATACCACATGAAAAATATTACATTTCTAGTGGTTGTTTAATGACCCATCTAACATGCTAAGGGGTTGTCAAATGATCCATGAACTAATCACTTGAACAATTTAAGACCTTCATGTAAAAACAGTATAACTCCCCTTATATAATGATCCCATCATTTAAATAATTTATCAAATGGAACCTGAGCCATTTTTTCAACATTTTTCCATTTAAGGAATCATGTGATCAATCAAATATTTTTAGAGGACATCACTTGACCAATTTAACATATATAAGGGACTTCATGTGATTTGGCTAATACATCTAAGGGTCTTCACGTGATCATGATGAGATGTCCAGGGTAGTTTTTCTGATCATGCCTATATATAAGGGTCTTCTTATAATGAGGATGAAATTTCTAATGTTTCTCACATGATTATGTCGACATATCCTAGGGTTTCCTCATGAATAATAAGACATGTTAATGGGTTCTTGTGTGACCCATATATCATGTCTTAGGTTTCCACATTACCCATGAACCAATCATGAAAACCAAGTAATCCATTCGAGTGAAAACAATTTAACTCCCCTTGTATAATGATCCTATCATTTACCACTTTTATCACATGAAGCCCATGGTTTTTTACCATCAGTTTTGCATCCAAGTCATCATGTGATCATGCTGATATGTGCATAGGAATGTATGTGATCAAGTTAATATTTTAAGGGACATTATGTGATCAGGATGACATGTCCAAGGGGCCTTCATGATATTGAGAGAATATCTCATGATCAAACTCATGTAACATATTCACATTATTTCTCCTAAGTTACTAATTGGACTTTTCTAGGTGGAAGGATATTTTGATCATGTGATCCATTCACTTTGAAAAGTATTCTCTCATATGTGTTTCATTCATGTTCTTTTAATGGGGTCTTATAAGCATCACCAACATTGTATTTAAGCCACTTTTTATGGGGGGGGGGGGAAATCCATATACATCATCTTGAGTTTGTGGAAGGGATGTTCACATAAGTCAGCATCATCTTATGCACTAAATATTATTTAGATACATGTCATTGGTAACATCTTTTCATTATCATGTGATAAATAATTATTGTGTGTCCAGTTCATCATTACAAGCTTCCATGAACTCACTATATGTCTAGGGTCATACATATGAAAAAGTGAATAAATTGGTGTTCAATAAAAAATGTCCAAATAACATATTCTATCTTACAATTCCAAGGGAGTTCTTGTGATATAGCTGACATTTCCAAGGGTGTTTGGGTGATCAGGCCAACATACCCAAGGGTCTTTATAGGATTGAGCATATATGTACAAGGTTATTTGCAAGATCAAGTTGAATTTTTGATAGGTATTTTTGTAATTAGGATGACATGTATAGAGGCTTTATCATGATCAAGCTGACATTTCTAATGGACATCATGTGAACCGTGAATAGATCACAGGAACCATGTAATCCCTTCCCATGAAAATAGTAGAACTCACCATTCATGGCTACATGATCTACATAAAATGATCAAGATGAAAGGTTTAAGGGAATTCACGTGATTATTTTGGCATGTTTTAGGGATTTCTTATGATCCATACGACATGTCCAAGGGCATTCATGTGATCAAGATGACTTGTCCAATGGTTATCACATGACCGGGCCAAAAATTTTGAGGGTATTCACATGATAAATTCAACATGTACATGGGAATTAATGTGATTAGAATGATATTTCTAGAGTCCTTAATGTGTCCAAGATGACATTTCCAAAGGCTTTCACGTGATCCATGAACTGGTCACATGAACCATGTAATCCCTTCACATGAAAATAGTGGAACATCCCTCACATGATGATCCTGGTATTTATAGATTTTATCACATGAATAATTTAGCATTGTCAAGTGATTCTCTACCAGGACATGACATGATCAATTTTTCATGTATAAGGGAATTTTTATGGTTTGGTCGATATCACCAAGGTCCTTCACGTGATCCATAAATAGATCACATGGACCATTTGATGTATTCTCATGAAAAAATATGGAACTACCCTCGCATAACCATACCATCATTTGAACATTTTATCGAATGAGAATATTAGAATCATAAATCACATTACCACTAGGTAAATGTGTGATGAAATTAACATATTCAGAGGCCTTCTTGTGATCATTCCATCATTTTCAATGGCCTTTTTGTGACTCTTAAAATTATCATATGAATAGTAAAATCCCTTCACATGAAAAAATATGTTACTCTCCTCACATGTTGATCCCTTTATTTATTGAGTTTACCACATGAAGACTTTAGGATCATCAATTACTCATCCATTATAGAATCAAATAATCATGATGACAAGCCCAAACAAATTATCATGACTAGGACGACATGTATGTGGGATTTTCTGTAATTAATGAATTGGTTATATTAACTAAATGAGCCCTTCCCTTGACCAGGTCATAATGGAATCGTCTTCCTAACACTAAGATGATGTTTCATGATAAAATATAGATCTCACATAGATATTCACACCTTTTCTTGTACAACTTCATTGTCTTTCCTTTGATGTGTCACATGATCTTTTAAGTGTTATGTGATTGTGAGTCTCACCAAGGAACACATGATCGCATGACACAAGCATGTAATCCATATATGGTCATACTTATTTCTTATATTTTTAACTTTCCCAAATAGATACATATTCTCTAATTATTTTTTATACTTGAATTTTAAAATGTTTCTTTTTAATCATCATGAAATTCTTACCCTCAAAAGTGATATCTGAAGAAAGTGGAAGGACTTGGTTCTAAGGAACTAAATGCCCACCTTAGTAACTTAGACATCCATATGTTGAACTTTTAGGATACTCTTATTTCTTCATGTTATATTTGGTTTTATTCATGGTACCATATAAATAGGAGGTAAATGGGTCGACTATATCACCTTTACTAAAAATCTTGGAGAGCTCAATAATTTATCCCCTTCACATGATTACTTCATAAGAATCCATCAAAAGAACTGATCACAGAATCCAACCATATGGTTCTATTCATGTAACCTATTTTTGTGGAGGAATTCTAAAAACATTATAATAACTAATAAATGGTAATAATTTGAACCGTATTCCATATCCATACCATCATGTTACTTCACATGATTTACTTAGTCAACATATGATCATATGGTTTGCATGACCTTCCCATGGTCATGTGATCTGCATGATTCAGAATAGGTCTGATGATCATGAGACTCGGAATGGATCATGAAATCCATGTGAATCTATCAAGGTCATGCACTTTTCCATTCTGTACACTCTTTCTTCAATATCTAAACTCTTTTATAATGCATACTTTTTATTTTTTTGGTCTAGATGGATTCAAGATCACTGACTTCATCCATAATTTCTAGTCGGAGGGCTGTAATCATGGGGAATCACAATGTTCAAAAGGATGTACATCTAATCAATATTCATAATTATCCCCTATTGTATAGACTGCCTCTATATAAATCTGGAATTCAATATGTTTTCATCATCCCTTCACCAGACCAAAATATTCTATCTTGATGGTTTTCGTCATCATTTAACTATATCAATTAGATTATCTATGAGAATATCCAACTAATTCTAGAATTTTTCCAAGGGTTATCCGACACTTTGAATCACTCCTCTCGAATTCTGGATGCTTTTGATCTCACGGGTCAATATATTTCCTGGAGTTACTCAAATATGCTCATCTTCTTATTAGATAATATAAATGGTTATTGGTGTTCAGGGTGGGATCTACCCCCTAGAAGAAATTTTTCTGATGAATGTCCATGGTTTTTGTGGGTTGTACATATTTTCATAAATTCTTCTTTTCAACATATCATTATGCACCTATTTGAGGCATCATGGATTTCATAATTTATCATGTACCAAAAACTGAAGCTTCATAGATAACTTTTCCTCCACCAGTGACCTGGAAATAAGTATTTTCACTTAACCCATCACAAATTAGGAAACAACCTATGGGAAATCCATCATTATAGTGAATAATTATTCTTATAGATATGTATGATATATTACTCCTCACTAAAATTATTTATGATGACCTTAAGAATACCCCATTTATAGATTAGGGAATGGTCACTACTATGAGAGATGAACTAAAGAAAGAGATGAACCTACACTTAATCATCTCCTTAAAAGAATAGATAAGTGTCTTTCTCTATCGAAGCAATTCTCATCTAACTATAATACATCCCAATTTCTATGCTTCTACCTAGTTTCGGGATATCATGAGGTCCTATTGGGCCATTCTAGAGTCCAATGAGTATACTTCAGGGTTTCATATGACGAAACTAATAAATTATTCAAGTATCTATTTAGAGTTATTTTTAATTAATGTTTCTTAATGGATGTCTCTTCTCTATTGTGGATACACATCTAGGCATCCAGGTCGACACATTAGTGATTTCACCTTAGATAGAAGAAGGAAAATACATAAACATAGTAGTTATAACCCTTTCTCATTTATATAAACTGCTTAGACACATTTAGTAGGGTAATACACTATACCCAGTTTGTAAACCCTTCCAGTTTCTATTTGGTTAGATAGGTTAGAACTTATAATATTACATGTACAAAAATAAAACTATAATACCTCATTCCCTATTCCACCTTAGAATAATAAATGTCTCATGGGTCAAGGAAATACTATTAATTTTACATGAGGTTGTCATCATGATGACCAATCATTACTATTTTAATTTCATGACATGCTTTTCACCATATCTAATAATTATTGATGATGGAATTGGTTCCCTTGATGAGAGGTAATAAAAAGTTTCATTCTAGGATGGGGTTTTTATAGATCATTTAGATGATATATTCCTCTATGATTTATATGCCCTTTATAAAGTTTTTTGAAATTTACACTATATTTAGAAAGTGTCTTCTTTTTCTTTCACTAGAGTGTGAGGGGAATGACATCTTGGGCTTATTCCTCAATCCTAACTAATCCTAGTGTGTGAGGATAGTAATCCCAAAATCATCTTTTCACCTGAATATGATCCAAATTATCTATCCTAATATTATTTCTATGATTTGATGGAATATTACTTAGCTAGTGTGCTAAGACAACAAGTTTTATGTCTATACACACACTATGCCTCTTTGAACCCCTTATTAATAGATTTAATGAAACTTGTTCTAAACTCTAGAGGCCCTTTGAGAGAAAAACCTCATCATGGAAGAGTTATCGGATAGTAAGGAGGATCTTGGAAGGGAAATAATCCCCATAGTACCAATAGTATATGATGTTCTGATTGGAGGAGGGTCATAGTATGTCATTGTTGAAGAAAAAATAATCCAAGACACTATCTTTAAATATTCATCAGCTGGGTTAAAAATTCCTTCAATGTATTTAATACCTACATATACCCCAATAATGGTTTCTAATTTTGACACACCCTCTAAAATGTGTATTTAGAGTGGGATAACAAAAAGAATGATTTGGAACCAAATTTCCACTTTAATTATTAAGACTCCCTTGGAAGAAATTCATTATCAAGGAGAGTGCCTCTGGTAGCTTTTCCATAACTTGGGAGAAGGCACACTTAATTATTGTAGTTTAAATGAAAATGCAATGTGTATCATTCTTCCTGAGTAATAATTATCCATCCAAGAGAAAGAGTTACTTGAGTTTGAAAATAAAAGATTTCTACTTGAATAAATGAGTGATTCCTTAGTGATGATGGATCAAAATTTTCATATAGCATCCCAGATGAGTGATTAGATGAGAAATTTTTTTATGAAAATAGTATAACATGAACTATTTATATCTTGGAAGAATTATTATTTCTCAAAGGTGATATCTTTACTAGATGCTTACCAAAAAGAGGTGTAGGATTTATCCTCCCCAATAACGGATCTTCATACACTAGTGGTGGTCGAGGTAATTTAGTTGGAGACACTTCAGGATTAAATAAATTCCTACCACTGGGATCTAGTTGATAGGAATAATTCCATATTCCAATTTTTACCATGATGTTTCTATATTTCTTCTTGGGAGTCCAGAGAGAGACTCTATGATATGGATAATCCTTCTTCCTATATTATATCAATGAAAAAATCGTTCAAACTCCATATGTGGATGTTAATTTTTCATTTAGTCATTATGTGCATGACATTTCATCAGCATTGTATCATATAGATATTCATATACATAATTCTTATTATAAAACCATGTGAATCAAATATTGAAATAAAATGATAGAATTATAAATTAACTCCCATGATAATGGATCATGAATGATTAATGATATAAGACTCAACAATGACGTTTTTTCAGTCATTCGATGATTTTCTATTTTAATATAATAAAACTAGGTAAATTTATCATAGAGGGAAAATTATATAACTTTTTCCTAATCCATGGGTATATTGAGTGTATTTTTTATTTTTTCTAGGGTTATATAATGGTCTCTCCAAGATTTATATTTTATACTTTTTAGCCCTAACTTTTTTCTAATCTATTGAGGGAGAGGAAAATGGGGACAAACATGGATTTTCTTAGGTAAACCTTTATGGGGTTTCATCATGAACGTTCTTGTGCATTTTATATTTTATAAGTTCTAAATTTTTCCTAGATCATATAATTTTAATGCCCAGTGAGTAGATACATGACTTTTCCTAGGGTTACCTTTGTAGGTTTTCAACCTAGTGAGAATCATGTCTCTTTAAATTTTAATTTTATAGTCTCACAATCTTGACCAATAAGATTGTATTATTTTAGGATAAATAGATCAAAAAAGCATATTTGGTTGTTTAGGGTTGTATAGAACTAAAATTATTTTACTGTAGTTTATGATGGTATTTCTTGTACCTTCTCATTATATAGATTTGGTTATTCTAGCTCCGATATTTTGGTGTTGTAGTTTAAGGTTTTATAGATCATACCATATATTGTTTTAGTTTAGGGTCTTCTAGATTGGTCATTTTGTTTCTATAGTATATGGTATTCTATATTGTGCCTTATTTTTTCTGTAGTTCAAGGTATTGTATTTTTGACAATCTTTTTCATTCAGATGCTTAAAACCTGGAGTATGTTATGAAGGATGGGAATTCATGAATGGTTATGACACCCTACATTCATACTAAAATATTAAATAATGGGTTTTCATGAAGCGTTTAGAAAACCTAAATACTTATTGGAATTATGATAGATGGATATTTAAGAAGGTCTTGGGCACCGTGAATCCTTTCTAAGACTGTGAAGGAGAGATATTCACTAAGGTTTTGAAAACCAGAATCCTTTTTTGGAAATAGGTTTGGTATTCACTGAAATAATTTTAGGGACATCATACATATATTGATAGTTGGGCTATAGAATTTCTAAATCACACATAAAGTGGTTTCAATTAAGGATGGTGATATGGGGAAGACAAGATGAGGATGATTTCAAAATAATCTGAGGTACAAAGATCCATTGAGATTTTTCTAGGGATCATGAGGATCATATGTCATCTCTTCCAAGGAAAATACTCCTCTTGTTCACGGTTCAAAGTCCATTACTAAAATTCTACTAATTAATGTTCAATAATAGGGTGTACCCACTCTTTACAAGTGATTGTGGGAGGGTTTTATATATTAAAACATGTAGATAGTGAAGTAGGGTATAGAGAAAAAGGCTATCCAATGAGGGTTATGGCACCCTGGGGGTAGCTATATTTATGGATGTGAAGACCAAGCCCTACATCATAGGTTTTTTGGGTCATGTGATGAGGTCTATAAAAAATTTCAATAACAGACTGCCAAATTCCTACATTGATAATGGGTGAAATACATAGTGACACAACATTAAGGATTTTTAATCTATTTGAATAGTTTGGTCATTATAATTGTAAATAATAATCTATAAATCTTTTTGTTAACTAAAAATATAGGCTAGTGTATAGCAAATCTCACTTTGCATACATTGATATTACATAAATTTTGCATAATACTTAAAACATTATACAAACAGACACCCAAAGATCGTACTAGCCTAGTGCCTTTAGAAACATGGAAAACATAGAAACTAGTACATAAGTGAGCTACATTATCTCCCACTAGGTTCTTCTTGACTGTCACACTTATTAGACACTTAAAACATAATAAATTTCTTCATAACTTGGGTAAGGAAACATAAAAATGGGTGAGATAAAATCCTTATTAAGAATAAAAAAAGATATGTAAGAATAATTATTATCATAAGGGTATGAGAACATGATCATGAAAATAGAAGATCATACCGTTCATATGAAATATCATATACATTCATCATGGAATGAATCTTGGCTATTCATAAGACATGAATCATAAGGAAATAAGGAACATAATAAATGATATCATAACATAGGAATAAAACCTAGAATTGTGGAAAAATATAATAATGATTTCCATAGTAGTCAACGAATTGCTTCCAAGGCCATCTTGGTGGACAAAGTCCTTTACGGAATCGAGTTTACACCATGTTGCATCCATGTATTAATGAACCAAGTTCACTCCCTATTCCATCCATGTATTATTGAATCTATTTCACTCCTCACTCTAGCCCTATATTACTGAACCGAGTTCATTTCTCTTTCTAGACCTATAGTACTGAACCAAGTTCATTTCTAACCCCATACATGTCTATCTCATGAGATATAAATATTTACCCAATGCATTGGAGGGAGATATAATTCCCACCCATCTCATAGTTAAATCATACATACATGTGACAAAAATCCGAAATAATCATATCTTAACCCATGAAATGAAATAGGTGTCATAAACATATAAACATATCATAACTGGTGGAAAAAGATATATGTTTCAGAATAATTTCACCAAAATCATAACCCATGAAATAGAAATATATTGCATAAACATATAACTCGTGATTGAGAAATAGGTTTCATAATGACTATGATATTAAGCATAACACATTCATAGAAAGAATAATAACATAACCTTTTGATTATTTCCTATAAGGGAATGAGTAACATCAATGGATATCATATTATATGGAAAATAATTTTTAAAAATATTTCAAAAATGTTTCTTGAGGAAAATATCATCATTTCTTTGAAAAAATATTTTTAATAATTAAAACCATTTGAAAATAATTTTCTTATAAAATACCTTGAATGCATATAAATAATACTCTAAATCATTTTAAAAACTTTTTCCCTTGAAAAATTATAAAATAATCTTCAAAATATTTTTAAATCCTTTTTTCTAGAAAATGCATTGAATAAAGCTTTATCATGTGTTGAAAACCATTTCATTAAAAGTAATTTGAAAGCTTATAAATAAGGTATGAAATTTTTTTGAAAATGATTTTCCTTGAAAACATAAAAAAGAAGAATTAAATTTTTTTAAAGACAATTTTCCTTGAAAATTACTGTTAAAATCATTTTCATAAAAATTAACCTTTTAAAAATCCATAGGAAGCATTAAAGAAATGATGATGGGTAAATCTATACATGTCATACAAGGTATTAAGAACATTCCTTTTTCATGGTAAGAAGATAGAATGAATTAATTATTCAAAAAGTGACATGAATATTCCTTTTAATATATTGGTAAAAGGAAAAAAATGGAAATTTTTCTTTTAAATATTAAAGGATAATGGTACAATATTCTCAAAAGCCTTTTTAGAAAACATAGAATTATGACCGAAGAGAGGGTAAAGTCGGGATTTCTTAAAAAAAATTCTTAACTATATTATGTACCAATGAGTAGAAATATGGTACCAATAAATGAATATATCATGAATAAATATAAGATAATAAAATTCATGAATTTTTTTGAGATGTGGATTATAATATTTCATTAAAGTATGTATAAACATAAATAATCTCGAAAAACGATGTGATTGTCTCAATAAAATCCTAGCACATGGTAACATGGGATCATACTCTCTGTGTAAAAAAATTAAATTGCATAAATCTTATAATATCAATAAAATATTTAGATTCATGTTATATCATATAAAATGTAATTATAAACAATTCAAAATTAATTTAGGTGCATAACAACACATGAGTATCAAAGAAAGAAAATTGAGACCAAACTATTTTATCGATTTGGTAACTTTTGAAACTTAAAACCCATGAAATAAAGGTCATATAATGGATATGAAAATACCCATGAATTAAACAATAATAATAATTGATTATATCTATAGTAATTATACACACCACAAATGTGAGATGAAATCCCCTTACATTGTGTGTTGACTCTCATCTTACTCGTTTAATCCTCATGTATAATAAATATAAATTTATTATAAATCTATAAAAAACCATATTATTACTTATAATACCATATAGGGTTTTATTGTGGATTTATATTACCCTCTTATTAACAATTAAATGTTATGGTTTCACTTCAGGTAATATTTTCTTTCTTTTTCGCATGTGTCTTATTTTGTTATATATTTAGTCCTTATACTTATATAATGATTTCCAGAATTTAAACCATTATATAAATATAATTTATATTCATTATATGTGTATAATAATAATCTATATAGTATATAAGTATGAAATGGAATACACAAATCATGGAAATGATAGGTATTATGTACGCATGAATGCTATTTTTGTTTGATTGTCGTGTTCAAAGAAAGAAAGTAAAAAACACATATGTATATATATATATATCTGTGTGTGTGTGTGTGTGTAATTATTATATTAGATTTATTATATCATATATATCATATATATTCACTAAACTCATCCTTAATTATCATTTAGTGGCAGTAGTCCCCACTTTCTCAAACGAAATTATCATATTTACAAAAAATGGAATGTAGAAATATGTGTGTTGTAAAAGGAATGAAAAATCATAAATACATAATAAATATAATATATTACTTATAAAAAAATTATTTTACTTCGTAATTTTCACCAGGAGAGGTAGTAAAGGAAAAAAATGAACAATCATCGTTTAGGGAGGTGGTAGTTAGTTGTACACATAAACAGTATGTTCGCTACCCATTAAATGGATGTTTTTTAAAGTTTAGTTCAAAAGCTTATCACAACCACATAATATTATATTTAAGATACTATTTTTTTATAAAATCATGTAATAAATAGATTTTATGGGTAGAGAATGAAAATAAAAGAAAACATTTGAGAGAAGACATCATCACTTAATCAGGTAACTCCTTCCGGTTGGTGCCAAAAGGCATCCTTGTGTTGCTTTATGTACAAAGGGAGTATTATATGAAAAATTGAGAGATTTTAGGTTGTTTATTGGAATTATATTCGACAAACCTATGTGGTTTTAGGGGTGTAAAGAAGAGGGATAAGTGGTGGAATTTTATAGGGTAGGGAATGGATACAGTTGGCATTTTTAAATACAAGTTAGGTGTACCAAACTTTTTTCCTAATGAAAATCATAAGAAACCAAAAATATACAATAATGTAAGTATTATGGTATAATAATGGAAATTAAATTGGTTTTGGAGAAGTTTATAAATCTTTTTGGGTCTTAAATTTAAGGTTTAGCCTTTAGTTAAGCTTAATTTTACCTTAATCGATGTAATTAATTTTATTTAATTTCACTAATATTTTTTGTCAAAGACTATTTTGACCTAACTATAAATTTTAATTTATTTTTATTACATATACGTAATCTATTTTTCCAAATTATAATCACATAAGTGGAAGAGATTAATTTAAAATTAATCTCGCTGACAGGATGACATTGTGGTCTTTTAAAGTTAAAACATCCATATTGTGCTATGTTTTTATAACAAATTTCAAAGTGAGATTGATTCCAATGTCATAAATTGGATTAATTTATAAAAATATTATATAATTTAAATTTTAAACCAATTTAAAATATAATTTAAAAATAAAAATAAATTATATAAAAAATCAGTTTTGAATTAAAATTTGGTATTTTTTAACTATTCATCCAAAAATAAAATTTCTTAGAAAAATCCTAGAAATTTTTCCTAAGATAATTTATACATTATAAATAAAAAAATGATGTCAATTTTATCAAATTAAACTTATAAATGTTTCTAAAATTAATTTTATTATTTTTTACAGAAGGATATTAAAAGCATCTCATTTGATAAAATATTATTTTTCAATATATAAGGACATTAACAGACATTATATCTTTCATCATAAATATTTTTTATTTACATAAAAACATTATAAAAAATATTTTAAAAGTAGTTATCACTATTCATATTACAATGTTTAATATATGGATTTCAATTATATCATTTAAATAATTAGAATAATAAAAGGTCGTTACATAGAGACTCAGTGTTGCATATAATGTATGTGAAGTGAGTGTTGTGAGTTACATATGCCAAGTTGGTGTTACGTGTCATATACACCAACTCTGAATCTAGCCTCGGTGTTCTATGAAGTGAAGCTAAAATCTATGTTATGTGTAGTACATGATTTACTTTGGGTTGCATATAACACAGGCCAAACATAATGCTTTAATATAAAATAAACTTTTTTTAGTGTTAAGTGAAATAAAAAATATCTCAACAGTTAAACAAGTTTGAAAAAAATAATTCAAAAAATCTTAGGGTGTTACATTCTACCCCCGTTAAAATTATTTTTTCCCTAAAAATTTTCATGGGTTATCAAAGGTTTAATACTTGAAAGTTTCATTCATAGAATCCCCTATCGTAAAAATGGATAATAAAACTTCCATTAAAAAGGTAATGTTAGAACTATAAGGGTTTCCCAAAGTAACATATAAATATGTTTCCACATAGGAGAACATAAGTTGAGAGTGATTATTGTACATGGAGGAAAAGCGTAAATATTTATATAGATTGGTTGAGGTCATCAATCAAAAACAAGTGAATGATCAAAGAAAATTTCAGGGCCTCAAAGTCATAATATGATTTAAAAGGACATTGTTTCAACAAAATTAAGGTATTAGGAAAACACATTTTATATTGATAATTATCCTAATGTTGATCAATTATTTTATTGATGATGAATATAAGGAAATATAATTTCTTGATATATTACTATAAATAAATTTTGATTCTTTATTTGTGCTTTTATTTATTTTTAATTCATCAATTACCTTAAGAAATGGACTTCCAGAAATTAACATTGATTCCTGAAGTGCTAAAATACACTTTTAGAATATATTAAGGCCTATAAAAGAATAAAAATTATAACTATTTTTCTCTAAATATTCTTAAAAATAAATATGGATAATACACTAATATCTAAACATAAAAAGTAATTATACTAGTTCATCATAAATAGTTATTCATCAAAAGTAATTACACATTAACCTGGAAAACATATAGTCTAGTGGTAGACGTAAAACCCTTATCATCCTTCGGTCATGGGATCAATACTCATGACATTTCCATACTTGATTGGTTATCACCTTACATACATGATGTCATTTTATAAACCACACTAATATAATTTTCAAAATATATGGACATCCTTGAAATAATGTTAATCATTATATAGCCTTCTGACCAAGGTTTTCAATATAACCTCAATACATAAATACTTCCTCTGATGTTTAACACAAATGTCTCTTGAATGGTTAACCTTATAACACCTATGAAAGATGAAAATACAAAACATTTTAAATAAATTTATGAAATCACCTTAACATTAATCCCCCATATATCAAAAAGTAGCTTTGGGTTATCACATTCAAAACATGTGAATACCATCTTGGTAAATTCTCTCAAAACATAGTAACAACATGAATTACCGTAAGTAATTTTTGAAAACATGTATTTCTCCTTATTCCATAGATTATTGGATATATTCTATAAATCCAAAAAGTTGTAAAATTTATATATGATAGAATGAAATTTTTGTAAACATGTCCTTAATTAGTTCCAAGGTAATCAGTACCATTCAATTTCTTTATTAATATCCCATATATCTTTATCCAAAAAAATATCATAACATAAGGAATATATTAAGGGTTATATTTCCCTTAATCATGTGTTTACATGGACATTGCATTGCCATTATATCACTTTTCTATTCCATCAAAACCATTCAATATGTTCTTGTAAATCTGTAGAAAAAACATTAACTGAAAAATCTTTATATATTTCACCATTCATATAACATAATTCTTGGATCCAAATTCAGAAAAAAATGTTATAATTAGAATTAATCCTTATTCCGTTAATAATAATACATCATCCTATTATACAATACCTCTTTCCTTTTATATTTCATATGTAGTCATGTCATCATTATCAATATAACAATTACTCATATCACCTTACTGATCCTTTTTAGGATATTTCCTCTTGGGAAATTGAGTTTCATAATTACCATCTATTCCACACACAAAAAAAACATAATTTTCGATGATTTCTTAGGGAGGCCACTATTCTTATCCATTTCATTAATCGAACTTATAATTTTTTCCTCGAAATCACTTTCTTTGTGTCCTTTTTTCAAAATTCAAAACATCTTATTTTTCCTCTAAGACATTCACTTAGTATATTTTATCCACATTCTTAACACAAAGCAAACCAAAACATTTTTCTTATGTGGTCTCCATTACCCAAACCCCCAGTGAACTCCTTCTTTATCTTCTTTGGTGAGTATGAGAGTTGGTTAAGGTACACATTATTAATCATGTTCTTTGAAAACTGATTAGGAATGATAACAAAATCTTTCACTCTAGTGATCATACCACTTTACATATCATCTCAAAATCATCCATCACATTCAATGTTAATACAATTCCATCTGTTTGCCTCTATTGACTAAAACTTAAACTATAGTGTGGACATTACTTATCATAGCATAAAACCACATAGTCATGAAAAAATTACTTATAGGATGTCTAAATCATGACACCTTCAATAATCTATGTCACCCTAGGATCATCCTAGGTAATTCATATCCAACTTATATTTAAATCCTTCATGATGGTTC
Source organism: Viscum album (assembly GCA_963277665.1). Lineage (NCBI taxonomy): Eukaryota > Viridiplantae > Streptophyta > Magnoliopsida > Santalales > Viscaceae > Viscum > Viscum album. The sequence goes on along the minus strand of OY728132.1, from coordinate 2,118,018,249 downwards.
GTGAAGAGTTTTTGAACTCCCAAAGCATATCCCCTAGGAGTTTGAAACCAAGTGTGGATAAAGCCCCATTTTTCTCTACTAGATTACCCTGATTAAAGTGAAAATAATCTTATCAAAGTTGTTACTCCTAATTACATCTGTTCCAGATCCACATCCACTTGTAGTATGCAGACAGGGATGTATTTCTAGTAAACCACTCACTCTATCCTTTACCAAAATTAAAGTGCATTTTCCTATGATTTTATTTATCCTTAGAATTATCCTAAGACATTTACTTAGGGTTCCCATTAATTTTTTATAATCATAGCTTCCAAAGGTTAACTAAGAATTTACTCTAATACTAACTATATAGACACTCTCTTTTCAAACATAGATATTACATTACTTTTTTAGAATACATAAAACATTATAAAAATAGATGCCCAAAGACAATATTATTCTAGTGCATTTGGAAACATTAAAAACATCAATACTGGTATATAATTGAGCTACATTATCTCCCACTATAGTTCTTATAAACTATCAAACTTCTTAGACACATCAAACATAATACATATCTTCATAACCTGGGGAATGAAACATAGAAAGGGGTGATATCAAATGATCATTAAGGGTAAACAAGGGAGATATGTAAGCATAATCATGAGAATAAGGGTATGAGAACATGATCATGAAAATATAAGATCATACCCAACATATCAAAGATCATATACATGCATCATGGCATAAATCATGGAAGTTCATAAGAAATGAATCATAAGAAAATAAAGAACATAATCCATGAATGAATAACATAGGAATAAAACATAGAATCGTGGAAAACACATAATCATATAATAATGATTTTTATATTATTCAAGGCATTACTTCTAAGTCCATATTAGTGGACAAATACCATTATAGAACTAGGTTCACACCCTATTTCATCCATATATTACTAAATCAAGTTCACTCCTCGTTCCATCCCTGTAATATTGAACCGAGTTCACTCCTCATTCCAACACTCTAATACTGAACTGAGTTAATTCTTCATTCCATACCTATAATATTGAATCTAGTTCATCTCTTGTTATATTCATTCCTATCTCATGAGATATAAATCATTACACAATGAATTAGTATAACACCCCAAACATTTTATGGTATGTTTCTATAAAATAATTTCAATTAATTATATAGCCTATATTGCATGAAGCACTGAGTTTCTTTGAAAGAACACTTGGTTATTATAGGAGATAGTCATAACTTATCCATTAAACTTAAATTTGCTACTACTATGTTTTAAATTTCGATAAACAGACACACACAATTGTAATCAGGGTGATATTTAGAGTCTGATAGAATCATCTTAAGTTTTAGTGAATAGTAACATAACGTTAATAATATTAATATGAAACTTTTGAATGGTAACCTTACCCATGAAAGTGTAAATAAAATTTAGGCACATTAAAAATGAAGATGAATATTTTAAGTATTGGTATTTTTTTATTAAATGGTGATTTTAATTAAAAATTAAATTTATCATATTTAGAAAATTATTTTTGAAAAATTGAGTTCATTTTTTGGTTTCTAAAAATTTAAAAATGGTTAGGGTAAATTTTGAGATATTTTTGAAATACAAGATATTTTTGAAATACAAGATTTTTTTGGTGAATAGTGAAATACAATAATTTACCGTATAAATACATTATAATTTAAAACAACTGTTCCTAGAATCATGAGTGATGTAAGAACTAAAATATCAAAATCACATGAACTTATTACTATTCTAGGTTATTTAATCCTCACTATTTATTTTCTTGTGAAGAAATAATAAATTAGTGAATATAAAATTAAGAAAACCCTCCCCCCTCCACTATAAATACCACCCCCTCACACTCTCTTCCTCTCACACCACTCAAGCTTTGAGCCTTTCATAATTTCTTCCAAAATCACTTCCTAATCCCTCCCCACAAGTCCATGTTCTATTGGTCTCACCAAAAGTCCAGAAATAAAGGCCTTAAGAAGATTCTCATGGAGGAGTACTCAAGATGTGAACCTCTCTTCCTTTTTCTTTCAACTTCTTTTAAAAGTTCCATTCTTTTGTTGCTCTCTCCTCACCTCACCACATATAAATGATATTATAATTACATTAACATACATTAAATTAAATTTTATTATGATATTGTAATATTTTATCATCATCTCTCTTTTCCCCCTCCTCTTATACTAAAAATGAAAATACCGTCTAAGATGTGTTAATTTATCACATTCAAGTACGATGAGTTTTCAATTTATATTAATATATTCAAGATGGGTCATGAAACATTTTTAATGGTTGAAAAAGATCATAAAATATTTATTTTACCTTATCCAATGTTCTATAATATATACGCACTCATAATATAAAATAATAATACAATTTAAGTTCATTATGCACAAAACTGCCAAGTTAATCCAAGTGTTTATCATTAAGTTTTAACTAACAAGACATCCTCATGATATAAATCCCAAAATCAATATATGATCATTTATATCTATTTAATGTCACTAATAATATATATTAACAATTTTTTATGTTTAACCACATTTCAAATGAACTTCCATTCATGAATACAAGTAAACCGATCGTGAAAACCAAGGAAGAAAATGCTTCCAACAATATAAAATTAAACCACATAAACCCATAAAATAGGCCATTAATGAACCTAATAAGTTTATAATTAATTAACTAAACATAGATGAGTTTTTTGAATTATTAATTAATGAAGCTAAAATTTTATTATTTAGGTCATTAAGATCAATCGATAACACATTCGGGCATAAGGTAAGGGGTTTCTCATATCACTTTTTTTCCCATGAGATTTCCATTATTCACCACTTATTTCTTGTATGTGGTGTATGTATACTGAAATTAGATATATAATATCATGATTATATTTATATTCATGGTATTAAGTGATTCACTTTATGATTATTAACTCGATTGATTATAATATGGTAAGGGACTTTGTTTTGGTATCCATTTTATTGTGATTTACTTGGTATTGTGTGTCTAATCATTCTTATATGGTGTACCTACTTCCCATTGGAGATATTTTTTAATTTTAACTTCAAAATATTTTATATATCCATGTTCTAGTTTTGTGTATAAGATTATTGTCTTAAACTATATACCCTTTTACATACAGTGTTTATTTGGGATGTTGTTTTAAGTATGGAAATATTGATGAATCTGTATCCTCTACTCTATACAGATATTGAGAAGGAATATCATACATTTATGAAATCTATTAATAAATAATTATTGTGATTTTAAGTGATGGGCAGGTCCCTCTATGGCCCCTTGATTCATCGACAGGTCTCATGATACAAATCAGTTGGCGACAAACCCTTCTATTTTGTTTCCAAAATAGAATCAGATGGGTATCTACCCACAGACTTAAAACATTTAAATGGTATAGTGGTATCAAGTTTCAGATACATTATTTCCAATTATTAATCATTCTCTTTATTAATTTTTAGTTATTACTATCCATGAGTTTTTCACTATGACAAAATCTATGGATGTAGTTTCATTCTCAGTTTATTAATGGTGTTGGTTTTTCATTTATTCAGCATGCCATATTGACTATACCAATTTGATTATGATTCAATTATTGTTGATTCAATATTAATCTATTTGAAACCATTATTGGGAATTTGATATCACCACTTTAATTTTTTTAACTTCAATAGGTTATAAATAGAATACCATTTATTGAGTTCTCGTGGATGTTGTTTATTATTTTTTGTTATATATTGTATTTAATTACCTTTCCCAATGTAATATGAGTTACATGTATGTATCTAGTTTCTTCAAGACTACTAGAATAATCATACCTTCAGGATTTAATTTCTTTTAATCATTCCAATGTAATAATTAATGCACTAGCTCTAGGATTCTGGGTTTAGGGCGTTACAGTTGGTATTAGCAGAAGTTTGGCAGTAATATTGGAAACAAGATTTAGGAAACATAATTTAGAGGGAATAACCCTAAGATAAACATTGATAATAATCATACAAGAACATTCTAGAATTTTGGTGAAGTGGATATTTTGTGGGTATTCCTAGAAAATATATCTATGTCTGGATACTATAAATGGACATGGTTCTAGAACAGATGTACCTTGGAGTAACAACTCTGATAAGGAGTTTGGGGCTTGACCCGGGGTATCTTGGTACATGGCAGTGGTCCTTACTGTGCACCTGGTTTGACACTCCCAGGGGATATGATTAGGATAATTCACATTTTATTTACAATCCATTAGGAAGGATTTAAAATTAAATATAAAAAAATGTTTATGATTATGAGATTAGTTGTGCATAAATTTTTAGATTATATTAAGTGTTTTCAAGTTAGAAATTATGAACTATGACCTAATTTAGTGTATGAAATTTTTTAGTGATGGTGCCTAATGAAATAAGTGGAATCAATACCCATGGACAATGTAGGTATTTCCCCACTAAGAAACTCAACACATTCATTGTTGGAGTGGATCAAATCATGACCATATTGGGACAACTTACTCAGGTTGTGATGAATAACCATGCTACACCTGTATTGGATCATTTAATATGGTAGAATCCCCCATAATTTAGTGGGACTACAATCCAGTGGTAGTTGAGAAGTGTATCAATTCCATTAAAAAGATATTTCTGGAAATAACACGCAATGAAAATGAGAATGTAGTACTAGAATTATATTTCCTCAAGGGTGATGTTGATCAATGGTGGTCCTTGATCTAGAATACCAAATATGAAGAAGAAATAGAAGATGTGGAATGGATAAATTTTAAGGAAATATTCTTCGACAAATATTTCTCCCATGAACAATGAACTGAAATGAAGAGGAAAATATTTAGCCTCAATAAATGGTAAGAAGAGAGTGTTTTGGAGTATAAGGATACCTTTATATGATTATCCAAGTACACTATAGATTACATACATGATTCAGAAGACAAGATTGATCATTTACTTAAAGGTCATAAGCCAAGTCTTCGAAGGGCACTGGCTTCTCAAACATTTTCATCATACGATGAAATTATAATAAGTTTCATCAAAATAGGGAAGAAATTTTCTAAATCAAATTAATTCAAGGGAAATCAAGATAATAAGTGGAATTCTAATAACCATGGAAATTATAAAGTTCCAATGAAGAATAAGGGAAGGAATTAATTCACATTATGAGAGAACAGTGGAGAGAATCATCCTCGGAAATGCTTGAAAGGCATGGGAGTCTACTATAAGTTTGGAGAAAATGGTCATTGATCTAATTAATGAAAGGGGGAAAACAATTAAATGATTTTCAATGCTATAATTAGAGAGATATATTTTGAAAATTAGTTTCCTAAGTTCCAAGGAAACTTTCCTCAGAAAATACCATGAGGGCAAGGGAAATCTTATGTGATTTCAACCGTACAGGTTAAAGTTTCTAATGATGTGGTGGTAGGTACTTTAATTATTTTCTCAAACATAGAAAATGCTTTATTTGACTCTTGATCATCAAATTCATTTATTTCTTCCTAGTTTTCCAAGAAAATTAGATATGTCCAATTTGATTTAATAAAAGAGTTGTTAGTTAAAAATCTTAGGAGATATATCATTGCAACAAAGATGTGTCGTTCAATCCCCTTCGTGACACATAAATGTGATTTAGTTTATAACATTATAATTATACCCATGATCGACTTTGATATAATTATTAGTATGAATTAGTTGTCAAATTATGATGCAATGATATATTAGAAGAAGTAAATTACAATTATTGAGAATGGTGTAGAATCCCTTGTCTTTAGAGCAGAAAGCTTGCCATCTGATTCTTATCTAGATCCACCCCCAATTGCTCTACTGAATACAATTCCTGGGGATGATGATAAAATAATATCTATCGGCGAGTAAATAAATATTCAAATTGAAGACTTACCTATTGTGAAAGAATACAGTAATTTATTTCGATAGGATTTACATGGAAATCCTCTAGAGAGGGAAGTTCAGTTATCTTTTGGTTTAATTCCTAGTGAAAGACCTATATCAAATATTCCCTATATAATGGCCTATGTGGAATTATTGTATCTAAAGAAACAACTAGAGTAATTGAGTGAAAAAGGATTTATTCGACCTAGTGTTTCTCCATGGGGAGCCCCTATCCTCTTTGTTAAGAAGAAAGATGGATCCATGATGTTATGCATTGATTATAGGGAAATAAATTCTATTACAATAAACAACAAGTATCATCTTCCATTAATTGATGATTTAGTAGAGGAAAAAATCATTATACCTATTGTAGTTACGATAGGAACTCAATTTAAGAATAGAGAATTTTAATAAAGGCATAAAAATATTTAGGAAATTATAATATTAATATTTTTTTAATATTAAGTTGCTAAAAAATTTTCTACTAAAGATATAAATTTAGCATGAATTAATATAAATATTATTTTTCTTTGTATGGTTTTAAAGAAAACATATTAGGAATTTTGGAATTGAAGGAAACCAAAAAATTTCTTACTTAAAATTTTTCTAATTTAAACTATCCAATATAAATAATGTTCAAGAATTTGATCAGAAATCTATTAAAGGATTTTATTCTTTGTTACTCCACTACATGAATAACATATTTAGTTTTTAACAAATGCACACATACCACTAATGAAATGCTGAACTTAATGGTTGAAGAAACATATCCTTTTTTGAATCCATTTTTAATCATCCAAATAATGGAAGTGATTCATATTTTGTTTTTAAAAACTCTTCTAGTTTTTATCTTTTAGTTAAACCTTATATATAAACTATTACCACTATAAAATAAAACTTTTTAATAGGTAATAATTAGGTTAATGAGGAAACCCATATTATTTTGTATAGAAACTAAATGGTATTTGAAATTCATACCATTAAAAATGTTATTATAAATATAGATCATCTTTTAAAAACAAAAATATCTATAAAAAATAAATGTGTGCATTTTTATATCTTATATCAATTTGAACCCAAAATAAATTATTATTAATTGAGTAATAAATATTTTATTTTTGATATCAAATATAAAATTAATAAATTTTTATGTAAAAGCTTTTAGAAATTAGTTGAATTTCTTGAAAATATTTTTATTATAAAAACTAAAAGGGTTATCAAAAATAAATTTAATATAAATGAAACTATAGATTGAAATTAATTTGGACATGTAATAGAAGGATATAATTAGTAATAAAGCATGAGTTATGATGAAATTTTTAATTTGTTTTTAATATTTGAATCTATCCAATTTCATTTAGAATTCACTAATCATCAAAATACTTTGTTATTATAATTTTTTTAAAGGTTTAATTTCTTAATGGTTATTTTCATGGAGATTTTTATGATGAATAACCTCTTATTTGTTAAAAAATTATTTTTAGGAAACATGTATTTAAAAATAATAATGAACATTAATTTCATAAACAAGCTTTGAGGGCCTAGTGTAATAGATTATCGGTATTTTTACATAAAAATAACACTTTTAATGGAATGTAAGATCCTAATATTTTTTATTAATAAGTAATTAAAGTAATAAATAATCATATAAAACTATATTGATGACATAATTTATTTATCCACCTAAAAATAAAATGCTGAGAGTTTCTCAAAACTTAGATAAAGTGAATTTGAGATGAGTTTGATGGGTAAAATTAACTACTTTTATGGATTCCATATAACTTAGAAATTGGATGGAATAATTTTATCTCTGCCTATGTAGAAGATGTATTTATAGAAATGATTTGGTTTTGATAATGCTTAAGATATTATTCATCTTATAGAAACCTCATATAAACTGGATCTTGATGGATCTAAGAAACCAATTAATCAAAAATATTATAGAGGAATGATCAAAAGTTTACATTACATCCTCCAATGGCCCGAAGGCGTTCATTTTTTATTGATTTTTGATAATCCATTTTTCAAGGGGTGAGGTGGAACCCTTACAAGGCCCGTAGGCATAAGTATTACATGGACCATAGGCCTTAGAAGAATTCATTTCCCATAGGATTAAAACATTACATAAAACCCAGACTAACTACTTGGAACTGCTCCTCCTCAGCATCTTCATCGTGAAATCAGCTCTCCACCTTTGCATGGTTGTTCAGCTAGGCTTTCCCATGCATGAACATACTTACCCTGATGGAAGGTTCCATACCCTCCCATTCTTGCAATCTGTTTAGCTTATTCTATGGTGAAATATCTTTTCACTTAATCCTTTTGAAGTTTGTTCCTTTGTAAGTTGTCTAGTTTGCATCTACAATTATGGTGGCCCTAAGGCCTTGAGGTGGTTTGAAGGAAAAACCGACCTGAAGTCCTCGGTGGCCCGAAGGCCTTAAAGGACTTGGGGACCAAATCGGTGGTCTGAAGGCCCAAACAGGGGAATATTCTCGGCAGCTACAATAGTGCCTGCTACAGTACCTACTACAGTACCAAGAAATTAGCCTCCGACTAGATTTGATCGTAGGACTCCTATATGCACTTAAGGAGTCCTCACCAACTAGGTTGAGGATCATGTGCGTTTACTTTAAATGATTTTAATTTATCTTTATATTATTATTTTCTATTTAATATTTGAAATATTTAATGAAAATATAAAAAGTTTCTAATCTAAAATAAATAAAATAGATTATTCCTTACTTAAAGGGATCATTGTAACGTGGACTTTTCCACTATTATAAATCTATTTTTGTTTGGAAAATATATTAATATGTTGACATCCATGATATAAAATTGTTTCAAAAAGTAATTTTGTAACATTTCACCTTCATGGTGAAGCTTTAGTATATTGGTCCAACAAGAATAGATATTTAGTAGCAATATCCACTCCTAAAGTGGAAAAATTTGCAGGTTGAATTTGTTTCACCAAATTTTTAGGGATACAACACACACACACTAATTTTATAATGAGTATGGCTAAAATTATGATATAATTCAATTCCATCAGTGATATTTCATAATCTATAAATCTATAATATCACTGAATTATAATGTCCATAGATGTAAGGTTCCACGACCTTAGAAATCATACACAAAAAGGTGAAATTTATTCTAAAATAATTGCAAGTAAAATCCTCTTATTAATATATTTATAAATATTTACATTCTAAAAAAAAATTTAATTCATTAAATAAAATATTTATATTATAAAAGTTATGTGATCATATTTCATTTTCTTTACACCTACCCAATAAATTTAAAAACTCTTCAATAAGGGGGTGACATTGATTATGAAAAAAATGAGTTAAATTTTTATGAATATGCTACATATATATCCAAATAATATAATAAAATGGATATTTATATATATATATATATATATATATATATATATTAGAACCACTACTTTTAGAATTAAGTTACAATATGTGTATATCAAAAGATATATTTTAGATGGAACTTTATTTATTAAATTGATAATTTTTATAATGAAAAAAGCTAGTAACATCATTGTACTATTAACATAATTTTTTATATAATTCCAAACATCAGAGGAAACCAAATTATTTTAAAATTCATGATGTATATTTTTTAAAATATTTTACCATCCATATTTTTTAGAAGGAGAAAGAACAAATCTTTTATGTATTTTAAGATCTTTAACTTAGAATCATAAACATGGTCTATATAATTAGTATCACCCCCCCCCCCCCATATTTTATTTAAAGGATAATATGGTGGGGTTATATTGAAATCATACCATAACATTGTTAGTTATTTTAATCACTCAATATTATATATGGATGGATATGATAATATCTCTTCAGGGAATATTTTCCATATAAGAATCATTGATCCCAATAGGTTTAAAAAGCATTAATTATAATTAATAGAGTTATAAAGTTCAAAAATTTGAAATCAATAGTATTTTTATGTAATAAAAATATCATTTTACTAAATTGATTATTGTATAGTTTCATTCTACTATACTGTTTGATAGAAAAAAATATCATAGGAATGAAAAACATTTATTTAGAATCAAGAGTTTTAAATAACTCTATAAATATTTTCTTATCTAATATTAGTATTTGTTTGGGAGAATAACTATTAGTATATCAAATTATTTTGATAATTTATATAACTTTTATTAATGATAATGTAATAAAAAAAAATTTTGGAAAAAACATATTTTATATAATATGATTATTTTTGTTCCATAAAAAAGAAATATTTTCTGATGGATTCAATAATATCTCCTTATAATAAAAGGATACAAGTATGTGGTTAATTTATAAGATATTTATATATTAAATTTATTGTATAAAATGTGAAATTTTAATATATTCCAATACAAGTGGGTCTTTATTAAGGTAATTTGTTCCATAATAGTTATTTTTAACCTATTTCTATATTCATCAATCCTAAAAAGGATTTTTAATTTTTTTAAGAATATTATAATTTTGAAACTATAGATTTCATAAAGGATAATGGATCCTATATTTAATAATTAAATAACAAAAAATAAAATTATTTTGTCTGATTTCATAGAAAATAAATTTTTTTATAAAGAAATATAGGTAGATTAATTACTCAAAAAGTATAAGAAGAATATATCCCTAAAATAAAATTAGTGTGATTAGATACTAAAGTGAATTGTATACTAGGAACTTTCAATTGATCAAAAAACTAGAAAATTTTTGGATTTTTGGAATCAAATCAAGATCATGGTAATTGATTATCAACTATGTATCGAGAAGAAATTAAAAAGAAGAAAGATGAGTTTGAAATGAATAAAGCTAAGATAATGAATTTGAAATAATATGTTGTGTTAATAAAACTGATATTTATGGCTTTGAGTGTCAAGGAGTATAATACAATGTAGATAGAAAAGAAAAAGAATCAATATCATATATCAAAATAGTTGAGGAAAATCCTACCTTTAATCACTATCAAATAATATGGGAATCATGAGCACGGGCTACCATGAAAATTTTTGATTTTTCATATCATAGGTAAAGTAAAATGAAAGGATATATAATAATATATTTAACCTTATTATGAATCACTATCACCACCACAATTATAAAAGGGTGAAACTTTCCATGCATAAATAAATTTAGAATCTTCTTATACATAGGTCAAACATCAAGAAATTCCAATCTATCCTTCATTTTAAGTATAATAAAATTAAATAAAAAATGTATCCAAATTCCATGATAATAAAACATAATGAATCAAATTCTATTTATATATAACTATAAATTAAATGTTACCACTATATTTTATGAATAATTAAAAAAGGTGGAATGTTTGGAAGATCCCTGAAAGTCTTTATCTATAAAAAATACACCATTGATGTATCAAGATCAAAATGAGGGGGAAGAAGAATTTGACAATAAAAATAATTTTTTCAATATTGGTAAAAGCATCTTAGGGAATATATATCATCTATAAAATGACCCAAAAGTAAATATAAAATATTTTAATGATAGTATAGAATCTTATCAGGATTTTTATGCAAGTATTTATCGACACCTAAAGAAAAGTACATCCAAAAAAATTCACATGTTGAAGTAATTCCACCTGGAAAAAATTTTGAACATGATGATTTTATAAGATTGAGGGTTATGGAGAAATATATGTTATGACAAAGTTCCCATTTGAGAAAAATAATATAGAAATTTTAATTTTATCTAGAAATTAACACATGGATAGGTATCATCCATGACTAGAGTTAGGATGGGAAATCTATGTAATATCAAAAATAAACACTTTATCTGTATATTGAAACAAAATTAGATCTCTATTACATTGTAATATATTGATTCTGAAACCTCTAAAATATAAAAAGTATTTCCAGTATATAAAATATCATGATATCTATATTCAGTATTCAAAGGTAGAATTCAAAGACTTAATGAGAATATGTGATTATATTCATTCCAAAAAATAGGAAAATGTTAAAGAAATACCATAAGAATAATATTAGATAATTCAAAATATAGTGAAGGAGATAGAGGAATCCCGGTAAAAAATTAAATTGAAAATATCTTGAACCATGAATTTAGTTGATTAATTAAATCTATTATTCTTAGGTTCGTGTTATTTTAATTGAATTATTTTTATTATATTCATTTTAATCTATTTTTTTCTTATGTGAAATCACAATGGGGGAGAAGATTTTGAAACATTACATTTGGTATGATATGTTTTATTAAGAGTGTGTTAGTTTATGGAATTCATCTATATTATAAGGGGGAGTTGTTTTAATAACATAATATTTTTTTCTTTTATTTACATCATTTAAATATAGTTTTATGTTCATTACTTTTTTTAAACATATCTTTCATAATGTATCATGGGATTATCAAAAAAAATTATTTCCTAAATTACTTCCTCTAAATCCTAGTTTTGTTGAATCGCAATACATTGTTCCTTTTATTAATCTTCATTATAATTTTTATTATTATTATTATTTGTGTATAATATTTTATACTGAATTACTATCTTTTATGTTTATTCCCAATTTTTATTATTATAAAATATCATAAAGAATCAACTCAATATTTTACAAATCGATGATTTTATTGAGTCGTTTTCATTGTTGTTAAAGTGATAATTATTTTCCCAAAGATCCTATAATGTTTATTATGGGTTTGATATAAAAAATTCCTATATATAGTAGGCCAAGACTAAAATAATAAATGATAACTGATAAACATTTGAGTGTTGATCACAACCTCTATAATTGAGAGCCCTTTATTTTTTTACTCATCTTGTGAGGTCATTGTGATTCTGGTTTCTTTGGTTTTATTTTAAAAGTGTTGATTTTATTTAGTAATAACTTATTATTCCAATAATTTATTATAGATTATATTTTGTTGATGTGAAGTTATCTACTAATCTTCTTATCAAAGAATTTAGATTATAAATACTTACAGCCAACTAGTTTGAATATTCTTTAGGGTTACAACTTTTCCTTCAAATCTTTTGATTGAAGTGGTTCTATACCAGTACATGGAGAGCATACAATTAAATATATAGATACCCTAACAACATTGGTTAAAAATAAAGGATTTTTAGGGATATTATCTGTTATATGAAACTTTAATAGATTTTTTAAGGGAGTATATTTTTGTCCAAAACTACATTGCATTTTTTACTTGTGATATCATTATATTAAAATATTAAATTGTTCTATTTATTTCATTAATTAAATGTGTGATTTTACATTCTTGATTATTTTTTTATTACACTATGGTATAAATTTTAGTTATTTAATTAATTCTTTAAATTTTTTACCATAAATAATTTTCTATTGTTTTTATTCATTTTGGGAGGAAACGTACCTATTCCTTCTTAATAATATATATTTAAAGAGGGCACTATTTAATATGATTTTTATATCTTAAATTTACCCCAACCCCTCATGAAGCTTTCTTACTTGTAAAACACATACTTGATCATTATATTACATTGAAAATTGATGTACATTATAAAAATACATTGATTATTATTATTACCTCATTTATGATCGTTAGATATCATACAACTTTCTTCTTGGTTTTTGGGGGAAATAGTGAAATAATCTAAAAGGGTGAGCTATGATTCTCAATTAGGTGTAGTGTATAGTGGATAATAACATGATGTAAATTATGTTTTAGGAATAAATAGTCATGATATATAATAAAAAATAATAACATGTGCTTAAAATATCTATGGATAAGATAACAATAGAAATAAAATAATCACTTTAATAACAATAATAAATATCATAATAATTGAATTCATAATGTTTTGTATCATAACTATATCATCAAGAATTTAGGAAAAGACCATATTCATAAAAGGGTAGTCACACACTCAATACCCAACATATTTTTTCCATGAGAGCTATTAGTTAATCAAGAGGTTATATAATTTTGGACCAGACCCATCACATATCAAGTTTAATGAATTTAATATATTAAATGAATGAATAAACAATACAACATATAATCTTCCTTATGGAACCTCTTAATAAACATGTTTATGCAATGATAAATTGACCAAATTGAAATAATAAGTATATGTACTTTCAATATTTCTAAACTCAAATAAATGGAAAAAAATACATCGTAAACTCCATTCAATTTGAATTAGGAAATATTTGGTTCTTGACTTTATAACATAAAGACTATTATAACACCCCAAACATTTTATGGTATGTTTCTCTTAAATACCTTATATTCATTAGATAGCCTATATTTCATGAAACATTGAGTCTCTGTGAAATAAAACTTGGTTATTTATAGGATAAAGTCATAACCTAGCTATTAAACTTAAATTTTCCACTTTTGTGTTTTGAATTTAGAAAAATGGACATACACGTTTATGATCAGGGTTATATTTTCATTCTAATGGAATCAAGTTAATTTTTTTTTGAATTTTAATTTACCCTTATTAATAGTAACATACCCTTATTATAGAAACTCGAGCCTTTTACATATAACACACTACTACAAACACGGCCTTTATCAGCGCTAAAAATGGCCTTTATCAGCGCTAGAAAAGCGCTAATAAAGCCAGCGTAGATAAAGGGGGGGTCCCCTTTATCAGCGCTCCTAAAAGCGATGATATAGGACCCCTTTATCAGCGCTAAAAAAAGCGCTGATAAAAGGGGTCTTTTATCAGCGCTAAAAAAAAGCGCTGATAAAAGTACCCCTTTATCAGCGCTTTTTTTAGCGCTGATAATGGGGTCCTATATCAGCGCTCTCGTTTTAGCACTGATAAAAGTTAAAAAAAAATTAAAAAAAAAATTAAAAAATTTAAAAAATACTGCCAATCTGGGGGTCTTTTATAGCGCTTGAACCCCCCCCCCCCCTTTTACAGCGCTTTTCGGCCCCTATACAACACCCCACGCACCCCATGCACCCCACACACCCCCCTCCACCCTTTAACAGCGCTTGCTCCAATATTCCTCATGCGCGCGCACCCCTGCCTCCACCAGGATTTGAACTCGAGACCTCCCCCCTGCGCGCCTAAGCCATTACCACTACTCTATTTTGATTTGCTTTCCAATTCATGATATCTCTATATATATATTTATTTATTTATTTATATTTATTCGTATAGTAATATATATTTATATTAATATATATATATAGTTATATTATAATATATATAGTAATATTAATATATATATAGTGGTATTAATATATATCTATATCTATATATATATATATTTAGTTATATTTATTCGTATAGTAATATATATTTATATTAATATATAGTTATATTAACATATATATAGTTATATTAACATATATATAGTTATATTAACATATATATAGTTATATTAACATATATATAGTTATATGAATATATATTTATATAATTATATTAATATATATATAGTGATATTAATATATATATTTATGGTGATATTAATATATATATATATATAGTAATACTAATATATATATATGTAGTTATATTAATATATATATAGTTATTAGATTTATATATATATAGTTAGATTAATATATATATAGTTAGATTAATATATAGATATATAAATATTCATATATTGGTATTTTAAATAAAATGGATATTAGTTATTATTTAGATAAAGCTAATATATTTTATATCTAAATATGTTTAATTATTTATTTAAAAAATTTAATTTTTAGGTGCGAATATATAAAAAATATGTACATATAGTTATATATTTGATTATAAATAGCAGTTCATTATAAAAAAGGATGAAATTTCAAAGACATAATATCAATATTAATGTAATACCTTGGAATAAATTTAGTCCCCACCAAGAAAAGCCAACAATACCACCTTAAATGAGTTTGAAAATCCACAAAATGTTAAAAAATCTGGGTACCCCGACAAAAAACTCAGTTTTGGAGGCCTTCTGGGCCTTTTTTGGCCTCGAAAAACGCTTGACTGGGGCTTCCCCCAGTCAAAGCAACGTAGAGCTCGTCGCAGGATTCGATTTGATATGTGGTAGAGCTCAAACGGACACCCGGATCAAAAGTTATGGTTGTTTGAAGTTTGAGTTGCGTTTTCAACATATTTTGGATCTTTTTTTAAAAAAATTAGTTTTTTTAGTCCTCAAATTGTTATTAAATGACTATTACTCCATAATGATTATCAAAATATTAATTAAAAATATTTTTTTAATTTTTTAAGAAGTCATTTTCACTAAATATCTTAAATATTAAGTATAATAAGTGTAAATGTACATTTATACTTATCTAAAATATATTTAAAAATTATATATTATATTTATATAACAATATAACTATATTTATATATTAATATATTTTTAATTTTTTTTTTTGAAGTCAACCCTTTATCAGCGCTACTAAGAAAGCGCTGATAAAGGGGGGCCCTTTATCAGCGCTAAAAAAGCGCTGATAAAGGGGTGCCTTTATCAGCGCTTTTTTTAGCGCTGATAAAGGCACCCTTTATCAGCGCTTTTTTGAGTGCTGATAAAGGGGGGCGCTGCGAAAAACTGTTTTTGTGGTAGTGACATTTCATTATTTTAAGCACAATTAATCATCAGAGTACAAGATAAGTATCGTTAAGTCTAGTGTCTTGGAAGACTAGGTACATATAACATAAAACATGGGGCTAAAAACACTTCTTTATTTAATCTTCATAAAGAGATTATAACTTCCTTTGAGCCCTTACATCTGCATAGGGTACCCTGGGGAACACATGAACAAAGGGATGAGCTGAAAATCTCAATAAGGGAATGAACATAAGGATACATCTTAAGCACATGAGTTATAAGGCATGACATACTGATATCCAAAACATGAAACATATGGAATAATATCATATAATAATGGGATCATATAAACATGGAATCATATAAATGTGGTATAATCATAAAGCATTTATTTAGTAAACATCAAGGATAACCTCCAAATCCTTTTCCCATTTCAGTACGGGTCAAGGCTAACTGCCAATCCCGTTTCACATTACATCTCATGAGACTTAACCTTAGCCAATCCATTGGAGCGCTATCTGGGTGCACCCATATCAAAATTTTCATGAATATTCTTGTCACATAAATATTATTTCCACATAAATATTCTTTCCACATAAATAATCATACATAATCAATCGTTTCTAAACATACGGATACCCATGGAAAGAATTAGGTACCATAATCATGACATAAGGCATGACCAATGAGTGTATCATGAAAGTGTCCATGATTGAAATGGATTAGAACATAAATGGAAGTTAATAAGTTGATATAGTCCTATAACATGGTAGGTGGGTACAAATATAAGTGACAACAAACAAGAAATTTATTTGAGAACTATTAGCATTAAAACATTTTTGTGCGGTTTTAAGGAAAATACTATAGAGCTTTTAAAATTGTAAAGAGGACATTATTTTATATAAAACAAGAATTGAACCAAGAATGTTTTCATAATAAAAATACTGATTTTATAATTATAATAGTGTCTTAAAAATAGGACAGATTTCACATTATATTGGGTAAAAGTTTGGGAAGTTCCTTCAAAACGAGTGTGCTTATTGGGAAGTATCAAGGAGGGATTCACTTAAAAGCATGTATATCCCTGAAAAAGAATGATAGATGGGTCTTTGAACATGATTTTTGAGCATATAAATATAATTTAAAAGTTTTACATAAAAAGTAAACACAACTAAATTTTGGTAAAAAGAAAGATAGAGCAACCCAAAGGAATAAAGGAAGTTCGGGTAGAATCCATTATGGTTTATCGGTATGGTATCGGGTGTAACTAAGTGGGATTTATGAGAGAGATAATGGGTTTATCATCATTTATAAAACATTAGGGAAGTATGGGGGATGTGATAAAATATACCTCATCACATGGTATTACACAAAAAGTCATATCATAGAGAAGAATCTTGATTAAGAGTGAAAAGGAGAGGATCCCTTACCTTAATTCTGGTGGTGTCCTCCACTTGTTATTAATGACATAAATAAACAAATTAGGTTTATTAATTAATAATTAAAGAACATATTATATATTTAATTGGTTTATTATAATCACTTTAAGTTCATTTATAATTGTTTTGATTGGTTATGAGGTTCAATTTCATTGTTCGGGCTCGTTTGTTTACTTGGTTTTAAAAGATCGGTTCACTTATATTCAAGTTTGGATAAACATGAAAGATGGAAGTGGCTGTCCAGAAATGAACTTATATGATATTTTTGTACATCTATTAGAATACATGGTTTTAAAATTAATTTTTTTACTTAGATTGAAATCAAAATATTATATAAAACCATAGTGATAACCGTTTTTTTTAATTGGTGGGTTTGATTAGAAAGAACATATTTTTCTTTATAAATTAATACCATTTGTACAAAAATATTAAAGAATAAAAATAGGATATATTAAATATATATATTCTAGTTCAACCATGAAAAAAATGGTTTCATGGTCAGATTTGATGATGATAATATAAATTGATAAACCGTTGTCCTTGAATGTGCTAAATTAGCACATCTCAAACGGTACTTTCATTTCTTTCAAATAAAAGGTGGAGATTGGAGAGATGATAATGAAATATCCCATTATCATAAAAAAAAATATAGTACATGTATGTTACTGGAGTTTTCATACCATTTGGGTGAAGGGGGGTGAGGAAAAAAACAAAAGAACTTAAAATAAAAGAAGGAATTGGAAAGAGGAATTTACCTCTTGAGACTTCCTCCTATGAGAACCTCTTAAGGGGAGAGGTTTTGGTATTATGAGGAGTATAGTAGCTTTTTTACTTGGGGGACGATCTTGGGGAGATATTTAGGAAGAATATTGGTAAGGAAAAAGGCTTGAGAGGAGTGAAGAGAAGAGGGGGTGAGGGGGGTTTATAGTGGAGGAGAGGAGGAATTTCATAATATTATAATCATTAATTTATTATTTATTTACAATACAAGTAATAGTAAGTATTCCATGACCAGTAATAGTAATTTTATCATGTGATCCCGAACCAAGTGGGCTTACATCATCAGGTCATCATCAATGACTCAATAAATCTTTTATTTAGCATTTATTGTAAATTATCGTATTTTACCATTCATCAAAAATTCAAGTATTTCAGAAAAATCCAAAAAATTTACCCTAACCATTTTTTGACATGTAGAATCAAAAAATGAAGTCCATTTTTAAAAAATAATTTTCTAAATATTATAATTTTAATATTTAATTATAATAATAATTTATTATCAAAACTAGTTTTAAAACATTCATTAACTTATTCTAAAATATAGGTATATTATACTTCCAACTTGAATATTATTTTTATACTACCATAGGTGATGTTAATATTCATTAGGGTATATCACTATTCATAAGGGTATGTTACTATTCATTTGGGTAGGTTACTATTCACCAAAAATTATATTTTCCTTATCAGACTCCAAATAACTTACTGATTACAATCGTTTATGCCGAATTTTCAAAATTCCAAACACAGAAGTGACAAAATTATGTTTAAAGGTCACTTAGCACTTAGTAGTTCATTATGTTGTGTTTTCATGTGATTTTATGACATACTTATGAGAAGGGAATTTCCATTGAAAAACATTGGGTCGTTACATTCTTCCCCCCTTATGAAATTTCACCCTCAAAATTTCATTTTACATTCTAAGACAACAACAGGTGTGGGTAATTTTCCTTCATTGCTTCCTCCAGTTCCCATGTTGCCTCTCCATACTTATGGTTTCTCCATATTACCTTGACCAGATGAGTAGTCATGTTGCGTAGAACAATGTCTCTACGATCCAAGATCTTCACAAGATGATCCTCGTAAGAGAGATCATCCTTCGACTGTACCACCTCTAAAGAGAGTACATGTGAAGGGTCTGGTATGTACTTCTTTAAGAGGGATACATGAAAGATATCATGTACTTTTGACATGGTTGGTGGAAGTGACAGTCGATAGGCCACAACTCTGACTCGATCAAGGATCTAAAAAGGGTCGATGTACCTAGGACTTAACTTCCCTTTATTACCAAACCTCATGACCTTCTTCCATGGGGATATGCGTAAAAATACCATGTCTCCAAATTTGAACTCAAGGTCTCGCCGATGGTTGTCTGCATAACTCTTCTGTCGACTTTGGGATGCCTTGATATGCTGCTGAATGGTTTTCACCTTCTCCACCATTTCTTCGACCATTTTAGGTCCTAGTAGAATACACTCACCGACTTCACCCCAACACGTCAGTGTTCTGTACCTTTTCCCATAAAGGGCTTCATATGGTGCCATTCGGATGCTCGAGTGGAAACTATTGTTGTAGAAGAATTCAACCTGTGGAAGATGTTGGTCCCATCCTCCTTTTAATTCCATTGAACACACTCTCAACATATCTTATAATGTCTGAATAGTTCACTCAGATTGGCCATCAGTTTGAGGATGATAGGTCGTACTGAAGTTCTGTTTAGTGCTTAGATCATGTTGGATAATTTTCCAGAACTTTGAGGTGAATCTCGGATCACGATCAGATACAATAGATAGTGGTACTCTATGCATCCTTACCACTTCTTTGATGTAAATCCATGCAAGTTGATCCAATAAGAAGTCCTCTCGAATCGTGATAAAGTGAGCTATCTTCGTAAGACGATCCACAACGACCCATATAGCATTGTTTTCTCTAGATGTATTTGGAAGTCCAGTGACAAAGTCCATGGTAATGTTCTCCCACTTCCATACTGGTATGGGTAGTGGTTGCATCATCCCCTTAGACTTTTGCCTCTCAACCTTCACTTGCTGACATATGAGGCACTTTGATTTATATTCAGCAATCTCCCTTTTCATATTGTCCCACCAAAAGTTTTCTCGGAGATCTCGATACATCTTTTTGTTCCTTGGGTGGATAGAGAAGGTTGAGCTATGTGCATCATTCAATAGATCCTTATTTATCTTTGGATCAGATGGTACACACAATCGTGTCCCAAATCTTACAACTCCTTCCTCATCAATTTAGAAATCGGAGAATTTCCCATTTTTAACAGCTTCCACCCTTCTCTGAATTTCCACATCCTTTCATTGAGCATCCTTTATTTTATCCAAGAGGGATGTTTGAGAAATAATTTGAGAAAGGATTGATGATGTTCCTCCCTTAATTATTCCCATGTCCATCCTTTTCAAATCTAAGAAGATCATATCCTTTTCAATTCTCATAATTGATAAAGATGTAGGATCCTTTCTACTTAGAGCATCTGCCACCTTGTTTGCCTTACCGGGATGGTAGTGGATTGAGAATTCATAATCCTTGATGATCTCTATCCACCTTCGCTAGTGCATATTAAGCTCTTTCTGTGTGAATATATATTTGATACTTTTTTGGTCAGTATATATCTCACATTTTTTCCCATAGAGATAATGCTGCCAGTTTTTCAATGCAAAGATCACAGCCGCCAACTCCAGATCATGTGTGGGAAAGTTTTACTCATGGATTTTCAGCTACCTTGAGTCATAGGCTATCACTTTATCATTTTTCATTATCACATAGCCTAATACTTTATTAGAAGCATCACTATACACCACAAAGAGTTCTCCACTTGAACGGAGTGTGAGTACTGGCATAGTGATAAGCCTCTTTTTCAACTCCTTGAAATAGTTTTCACATTCTTGTATCCAAACAAACTTTACTCCCTTCTATGTCATCTTGGTCATTTGGTTTGACAATCATGAAAATTTCTTCATGAATCATTGATAATACCTATCTAGACCCAAAAATTTGCGGATCTGCATTACAAAAGTTGGCCTTGGCCACTCTTCAATTGCCTTCGTCTTGGAAGGGTCAATAGATATCCCTATCATGGTGATAACATTCCCTAAGAATGATACTTTCTCCATCCAGAACTCATATTTACTGTACTCTGCATAAAAAGTCTCCCTTCACAAAGTCTTTAACACAGTTTTCAAATGTTCTTCATATTCCTCCTTGATCTTGGAGTATATCATAATATCATCAATAAATACCACCACAAATTTGTCGAGATAATCTCTAAAGACTCTATTCATTAAATCCATGAACATTTCTGGAGCATTATTGAGTCTGAATGGCATCACTATGAAATCACTGTGTCCATACCTCGTTCGAAAGGCAGTCTTGGGAATATCTTCATTCCTCACCTTTAGTTGGTGATATCCCAACCGAAGGTCCACCTTAAGGAAATAATTGGCCCCACGAAGCTGATCGATCAAGTCATCTATCTGTGGAAGGGGATACTTGTTCTTTATCATTATTTTATTGAGCTCACGATAATCAATGTAGAGGCACATTGATCTATCCTTCTTCTGGATGAAGAGGACTGGAGAACCCCATGGTAAAGCACTCGGGCATATAAAACCCTTCTCTATATTCTCATGTAACTGCTTCTTCAGCTTTTCCAACTCTATAGTGGCCATTCTATAAGGTGTCTTTGAGATTGGCTGAGATCCAGGGATAAGTTCAATTGAGAAGACAACCTCTCGGTTAGAAGGAAGACTAGGAAACTCTTCAGGGAATACATCAGTGTAATCCCTCATGATGGGCATGTCTTCAAGTATGATTCTATCCTTTTTCCCAATCATTTGAGATAGATATGATTGCCCACAATGAATTAGTATCTAAACTTGAGAAGAAGATTCTTAAGGAGACTCATCTTCCTCCTTAGACTTATAAAGAATTTGAGGATGCTTTGGGATGTGAAAAGTGATCTCCTTTTCCTAAAAATTGATGTTGTCCTTGTACAAAGATAGTCAATCCATGCCCAAGATTGTGTCAAACTCCACTAAAGGAAGTATGAAGAGATTTGTTGGGAGGTTCGGTCCACAAACGTTAACTAGGGAGGATTTATAAACCATTTATGAAATAATTTCCCCATTCATTGTTCTCACAGATAACTTTTCCTCCAAATTTTTAGGTGGTGTTTGAATAGTTCTACTAAACTTTCAAGATATGAAAGAATGCGTAGAACCAGAATCAAATAGTATGTTCACTATTATTGAATTAATAAAAAGCGTACCTTTCACCACATTGTTTTCCGGCTCCACCTCAGCAGAAGTGATAGCATAATCCTTTCCTTGTTTCCTTTAAGGTTGTTTCCAATTGCCTCTGACAACCCTCAGATTAGGGAAATTGTTCGCATAATGCTGAAGCTCTTTGTAGTTTTAACACTACACTACAGGCTGAGTTTTGATCTGAACCTTCCTTTCTTCTGCAAAATTAGTGGTATTTTTCATATCCCTTCATCAGTTATTGTCCATATGACCAAACTTTCTGCATTTGAAGCAATTATTGGTTTCCTTGAGATAGTCACCAAGATGCTTCTTCCCATAATTTTTAAAAAGGGGAAAGTGAGGCTTCTTTCCATCATGGGATTTGTTTGATGAACCACCCATGTTGTTCTCCATTTTCTGCTTCTTGTCACTAGGCCCATTAGACCACTGAGAGTCTCCAATCTACATTTCAACCTTGAGGGCACAATGGACAATCTTCTCATAACTTTCAAAGTCTCGAATCACTAAAACTTTTTGTAGACTTAGCTTTAGTCTGTTAAAGAAGCGATCCACCTTGCTTTTGGTGTTCATGATAAAGCCATAGGCATACCTTGAAAGCCTTGTAAAGTTCACTTCATACTCCCCAATGGACTCATCTTCCTTCTTCTTGAGTCCGAGTAACTCTCTTTCCATCTTGAGATGGAGGGTTTGAAGAAAATATTTGTTGAAAAATATCTTCTTGAATTCCTCCCAATCTATGGAATCAATTTCTTCTTGGGACTTTGTATTCTTGATTAGTTTCCACCACTGATCAGCTTCCCCATAAAAATGATAGACCGCCAATACAACTTTCTCTTCTTATGAGCACTGAAGGATAGATAATATCTTTTCAATGGAGTTAATCCATTGTTCTGTGAGGAGGGGATCGAAGATCTGTTAAACATGGGAGGCCTTTTTTGCATAAAGGATTCTACAACAACTTGCTCTTTCCTTAGAGGAGGAAGACGTTCCACATAATTAAAGTTATTATTCATAACTCAATCCAACTGAGGAAGTACTTCCATGAAGTTTTGAGAACCCACAAACATCACATCAGGCATATCATTAGAGAAATCATCACATTTCCTATCACATTGGTTGTTGGAACATGTTCTTCTATTTCCCACCATTAACTAATAAAAATAACACATAATTAGAGGTCATGAATATTTCCACCCATGCCTACCATGAAGCTAATATGGTGGAAGATGGTCTTTCCAACAAAGGGATCAACCTGGACATTACGTGGTCTGATGAGTTACCGGATGATCTCCTCCCTCTCCTTGCTAAATATTGTCATAAAATTCCCTCTTCCAGACTTGTAATTTTCTTGCTTGTTCTTAATAAATTTACCTTTTATAAAAAAAATTAGAGTTCTTGAATACTTAGATATTGAGCATAAAAAGGAAACTTTGAACATAAAAGTATAAACTTATAAAGAATAAGTATATCTAGACTTGTGATTCCTTAGGTTTATATCCAGGTTATCCTTGATCTATTTCTTAACTTATATTCTTATGGTATTCTTTTTTCCCTTAATAATGATTTGTACTAACTCGTGAATTTACCAAAGCATATCCCCCAGGAGTGTCATAACCAAGAGTGCAGCAAGGAACATTTTCATGCACCAGTACCCATTCGAGTCTAGTTCAAAGCGGTGTTTTCAGGTTTTACCCCTAGATACATCTATTCTAGAGCCGCCTCTACCTGCTCGTATCTAGACAGGGATGTATTTTCTTGATAAATCACTTACTCAATACTCACCAAAATTCTGGAATGTTTTCTTATACTTAGTCCCATCCTTAAGTTTCTCACTAAGTTGCACTGTTCCTAATCTCCAAAAATAACTAGACCAACCTCTAATACCAACTATAGTGACCCAAGACTTTTACATATAACATCTCCTGATTTTAAGAATAATTAATCATTAGAGTACAAGCCAAGGATCGTTAATTCTAGTGTCTTGTTAGACTGGGTACATATAACATAAAACGCGGGGCTAAACAACACTTCTTTATTTAATATCCATAAATATATTATAACTTCCTTTGAGACCTTACATCTGCATAGGGTACCCTGCGGAACACATGAACAAAGGGATGAGCTGAAATGCTCAATAAGGTAATGAACATAAGGATACATCTTAAGCACATGAGTTAGCAGGCATGACATACTGATATCCAAAACATGGAACATATGAAATAATATCATATAATCATGGGATCATAAAAACATGGAATCATATAAATGTAGAATAATCATAAAACATTTCTTTAGTATGGGTCAAGGCTAACCACCAAAATAGTTTCCCATTTCAGTACGGGTCAAGGCTAACCGCCAATCCTGTTTCACATCACATCTCATGAGACTTAACCTTACCCAATGCATTGGATCACTATCTGGGTGCACCCATATTAACATTTTCATGAATATTCTTGTCACATAAATATTCTTGTCTCATAAATATTCTTTCCACATAAATAATCATACATAATCCATCATTCATAAACATACGAATACCCATGGAAAGAATTGGGTACCACAATCATGACATAAGTCATGACCAATGAGTGTATCATGAAAGTGTCCATGAAAGAAATGGATTTGAACATACATGGACCTTAATAAGGTGATATAGGCATATAACATGGTAGGTGGTGACAAATAGAAGTGACAACATATAAGAAATGTATTTGAGAAACATTAGCATTAAAACATTTTTGTGTGATTTTAAGGAAAATACTATAGAGCTTTTAAAATAGTAAAGAGGACATTATTTTATATAAAACCAGAATTAAACCAAGAAGGTTTTCATAATGAAAATACTGATTTTATAAAGACAATGGTGTCTTAAAACATAGGATAGAGTGCACATGATATTGGCTAAAATTTTGGGAAGTTCCTTTAAAACAAGTGTGCTTATTGGGAAGTATCGAGGAGGGATTCACTTAAAATCATGTATATCCCCAAAACAGAATGAGAGATGGATCTTGGAACATGATTTTGGATCATATAAACATAATGTATAAGTTTTAAATAAAAATAAAAGAGGGCAACATTTTGGTAAAAACAAACATAGAGCGACCTGAAGGAATAAAGGAAGTTCGGGTACAATCCATTACGGTTTATCGGCATGGTATCGGGTGTAACTAAGAGGGATAGATGAGAGAGATAAGGGGTTTCTCATCACTTATAAAAAATTAGGGCATTATGGGGGAGGTGAGAAAATATATCCCATCACTTGTTATTACACAAAAAGTCATAGCATAGAGAACAATCTTGATTAAGAGTGAAAAGGAGAGGATCCCTTACCTTAATTTCGGTGGTTTCCTCCACTTGTTATTAATGACATGAATAAACAAATTAGGTTTATTAATTAATAATTCCAGAACCTATTATATATGTAATTGGTTTAGTATAATCATTTTAATTTCAATTATAATTGTTTTGATTGGTTATGAGGTTCAATTTCATTGTTCGGGCTCGTTTGTTTACACGGTTTTAAAAGATCAGTTCACTTATATTCAAGTTTGGACAAACATGAAAGATGGAAGTGACTGTCTAGAAATTAAGTTATATGATATTAGTGAACATATAGGAGATTAAATGGTTTTAAAATTAATTTGGTTACTTATATTGAAAGTGAAATATTATATAAAACCATAGTGACAACCGTTTTAGTTAATTGGTGGGTTTGATTACAAAGAACATATTTTTCTCTATAACTTAATACAATTTGTACAAAAATATTACAGAATAAAAATAGAATATATTAAATATATATTTTGGTCCATCCATTACCAAAATAGTTTCATTACCATATTTTATGATGATAATAGAAATTGACGAACTGTTGTCCTTGAATGTGTTAAATTAGCACATCTCAAACGGTGCTTTCATTTTTTTCAAATAAAAGGTGGGGAAAGGAGAGAAGATAATGAAATATCCCATTAGAAAAAAAACATTACATTACATGTATGTTACTAGATTTTTAATTCCATTTGGGTGATGTGAGGTGATGAAAGAAACAAAAAGAACATAAAAGAAAAGAAGGAGTTGGAAAGAGGAATTTACCTCTTGAGACTTCCTCCTTTGAGAACCTCTTAAGGGGAGTGGTTTTGGTATTTTGAAGAGGATAGGAGATTTTGGACTTGGGGGAGGATATTGGGGATAGATTTGGGTAGAATATTTGAAAGGAAAAAGTCTTGAGAGGAGTGAAGAGAAGATGGAGTGAGGGGGGTTTTATAGTGGAGGAGAGGAAGGATTTCATAATATTATAATCATTAATTTATTATTTCTTCACAAGACAAGGAATAGTAAGTATTCCATGACCAGGAATAGTAATTTTATCATGTGATCCCAAAACAAGTGGGATTACATCAGTATAACATCATCAATGACTCAATAAATCCCTTATTTAGCATTTATTGTAAATTATCATATTTTACTATTCATCAAAAATTCAAGTATTTCAGAAAAATCCCAAAAAAATCACCCTAAACATTTTTCGATGTGTAGAATCTAAAAATGAAGTTCATTTTTTAAAAATAATTTTCTAAATATGATAATTTTAATATTTAATTAAAATAATAATTTATTATCAAAACCAGTTTTAAAACATTCATTAACTTATTCTAAAATAAAGGTATATCATACTTCTAACTTGAATATTATTTTTATACTACCATATGTGAGGTTACTATTCATTAAGTTATATCACTATTCATAAGGGTATGTTACTATTCATTAGGGTAGGTTACTATTCACCCAAAATTATGTTTTTCTTATCGGACTCCAAATAACTTAATGATTACAACCGTGTATGCCGAATTTTCGAAATTCCAAACACAAAAGTGACAAACTTATGTTTAAAGGTCACTTAGCACTTAGTAGTTCATTATGTTGTGTTTTCATGTTATTTTATGACATACTTATGATAATTGAATTTCCATGGAAAAACATTTGGTTTTTACACTTATGAATAGTAACCTACCCTTATGAATAGTAATATAACCCTTATGAATGGTAACATTACCCATAAAAGTGTAAATAAAATTTAGGCACCTTAAAAATGAAGATAAATATTTTAAGTGTTGGTATCTTTTGATTAAATTGTGAATTTAGTTAAAAATTAAATTTCTCATATTTATAAAAAAAAATTGAAAAATAGAGTTCATTTTTGGATTCTACACGTCAAAAAATGGTTTGGGTGAATTTTTTGGGATTTTTTTGAAATAATTTAATTTTTGTGAATAGTAAAATAAATTAATTTACCATGTAAATATATTATAATTTAACTCCACTATTCCTAGAATCATGAGTGATTTAAGAACTTAAATCTCTAACTCACATGCACTTATTACTATTCTTGCTCATGGAATCCTCACTATTTCTTGTCTTGTGGATAAATAATAAATTAATAAATATAATATTAAGAAAACCATCCTCTCCTCGACTATATAAATTACCAATATTCCTCCCACGCCACTCAAGCTTTGAGCCTTACCTATGTTCTACCAAAAACACTTCCCAAGACCTCTTCCCACGTCCAAGACCTACTCGTCTCACCAAAAGTCCAAAAAAAGGCCTTAAGGAGATTCTCAAGGAGTACTCAAGAGGTGAACCTCTCTTCCATTTTCTTTCAACATCATTTTCAAGTTCCATTATTTTTTTGTGATCTCCTCACCTTCCCTCATCCAAATTCTATGATAATTCTATTACCTTACATGAACTGTAATTTTATTATGCTAATGGAATATTTCATCATCATCTCTCTTTTCCCCTCCTCTTACACTAAAAATGAAAATCCCATCCAAGATGTGTCAATTTATCACATTCAAGGATGACAGGTTTTCAATTTCTATTAATATATTCAATACTGGTCATGAAACCTTTTTAATGTTTGAACTAGATCATGATATATGTATTTTACCTTATGCAATTTTCTAGAATCCTTACACACTCATAATATAAAATAATAATACAAAACAAGTTCATTATGCACAAAACCACCAAGTTAATCCAAGTGTTTATCATTAACTTTTAACTAATGAGTCATCCTCATGGTATATAACCCAAAATAATTATAAGATCATTTATATCTCTTAAATTTCACTAATAATATATATTAACAATTCTGTATGTTTAACCACATTTCAAACTAACTTCTATTCATGAATACAAGTAAACGGTTCATTAAAAATAAGGAATAAAATGCCTCCAAAACAATAAAATTAAACCTATTAAACCCATAAAAAAGAAAATTAATGAACATAATAAGGTTATAATAAATAAATTACATGTATAGGAGGTTCTTGAATTCTAAATTAATGAATCTAAATTTTATTATTCAGGTCATTAAGATCAATTGAGAACACATTCAGGTATAAGGTAAGGGGTTTCTCATCTCACTTTTATTTCCATGAGATTTTCATTGTTCACCACTTATTTATTTTATGTGGTGTATGTTTACTACCATTTGATATGTAATATTATTACTATCTTTAAAATCATGGTATTTAGTGATTCAATTGGTGATTATTAACTCGATTGATTACAATGTTGTAAGGGACTTTGTTTCGGTTTCCATTTTATTATGATTTACTTGGTATTGTGAACCTAATCATTCTTATATGTTTTACCTACTCCCCTTTGAGATCATTTTTCATTTGAAATTGTAAATATGTTATATATCCATATTATAGTTTCATGGATATTATTATTGTATTAGGTTGTATACCATTTTACATATGGTGTTTATTTGGAATGTTATTGGAAATATTGATGAATCTGTATCCTCTACTCTATACGGATATTAAGAAGGCATAGTGTACTAGTATTAAATCGATGTGTAGATAATTATTTTGAATTTAAGTTATGTGAGGTTCCCACTTTATCTCCTCAATTAATCGAAAGGTCTCATGAGACAAATCATTTGGTGATAAACCCTTCGAGTTTGTTTCCAAAATAGAATCAGATAGGTTTCAACCCTCAGACTTAAACTATTTCGATGGTATAGTGGTATCATGTGCTAGATACATGATTTCCAATTAATAATAATTCTCATTATTCATTTTTAGTTATTACTATCCATGATTTCTTCACTATGACAAAATCTATGGATGAAGTTTCATTCTCAGTTTATTAATGGAGTGTGTTTTTCATTTATTCATCATGGAATATTGACTATTCCAATTTCATTATGATTGAATTATGTTTTATTCATGTTTCCAATATTTTTAACCCTTACTAAAAATTTGAGCTCACCACTTTAATTTTTTTACAATCAATAGTTTATGAAGAGGATACCATTTATTGAGTTCTTGTGGATGCAGTTTATTAGTTTTTGTTATGTATGGTATTTTTTACCTTTCCAAATGTAATATGAGTTGAATTTATGTTTCTAGTTTATTAAAGACTACTAAAATGATTTTTCCTTTTGGATTTAATTCCTTTTAATCATTCCAATTTAATAATTAATGCACTGGATCTGGGTTTCTGAGGTCGGGGTGTTACAGTTGGTATCAGAGGAAGTTTAGTAGAATACGTGGAAACTATATTAGAAAATGTATATTAAGGAATAAAGACCTAAGATAGTCTTTGAGGATAAACAAAAAATGAAATCCTAGAGTTTTGGTAAGGATTGTATTATTTTGATCTTTCTAGAAAATACATCCCTTCCTGAATACAAACAAGTATAGGTGGCTCTATCACAAATGCATCTAGGGGTAAAACCCAAAAACACCACTTTGAGCTAGACTCAAACAGGAACAAGTGAATGAAAATGGGGCTTGTTGTACTCTTAGTTTGACACTACTGGGGGATATTCTTAGGATA
This sequence comes from Viscum album, assembly GCA_963277665.1. Taxonomy (NCBI): domain Eukaryota; kingdom Viridiplantae; phylum Streptophyta; class Magnoliopsida; order Santalales; family Viscaceae; genus Viscum; species Viscum album. The sequence goes on along the minus strand of OY728132.1, from coordinate 2,117,987,407 downwards.
ATTCACATTTTCTTTACAATCCATTATAAAGTATTTGAATGTAAATTTTTCCTTAGAGAAACCATGTTTATGAGATTATCTATTAATAGAATTTCAATTTATGCTAAGTAATTTTATATTTGAGATTATATATTATGATTCATAACCTAATCTAGTGTATTCCATTATTTAGAAATGGTGCCTAATTGAAGAAACGGAATCAATACCCACAAACAATGTAGGGATTTCCCCACTAAGCAAGTCAACACAGTCAATGTTGGAGAAGATCAGATCATGACCATATTGGGACAACTTTCTCATTCTATGATGAATAACCATGTTGCACCTGTACTAGATCATTTTATGTGGCAGAAGCCCCCATATTTTAGTGTGAATAATGATCCTATGGTAGTTGATTAGTAGATCAAGTCCCTTGAAAAGATATTTCTGGCTTTAAGATACAATTAAAATGAAAAGGTAGTGATGGCAGTATATTACATCAAGGGTGATACTGATCAATGATGTTCCTTGATCCAAAATACCATGGAAGAAGAATAAATAAATGATATGTAATAGATAACTTTTAAGGAAATTTTCTTCAGAATATATTTCACTTGTGAACAAAGAACAAAAATGAAGAGGAATTTCCTAAGCCTAAAGTAAAGAGAAGAATATAGTGTTGTAGAGTATGAGGTTACCTTCACAAGAATATCCAGGTATTCTATAGATTACATACGTGATTCTGAAGACAATATTGATCATTTTTTTTAGTTCTTAAGCCAATTCTTCGAAGGGAACTGGATTCTCAAACATTTTCATAATATAATGAAATTGTATTAAGTGCCATCAAAACAGAGAAGGAAATTTATAGATCAAATTTGTTCAAGTGAAATAAAGATAAGAAGATTCATTCTAATAACCATGGAAAAGTTGAAGTTCCAATGAAGAATAAGGGAATGAATCAATTTCTATTATACAAGAACTGTGGAAAGAATCATCCTGGGAAATGCTTGAAAGCCATGGGAGTTTTCTGTAAGTGTGGAAAAAATGTTCATTGATCTAGTGAATGCAAGGTGAAGAGACAAGTCAATGATGTTAAATTCTATAATTTTAGAGATATGGGACACTGTGAAAATGATTTTCCTAATAACCAAGGAAACTTGCCTCAGAAAATTCCATGAGAGAAAGGGAAAGATTATGGGGTTATAATCGCATAGGTTGAAGTTCCTGGTGATGTGGTGGAAGGTACTTTAATTGTTTCTTCAAAATTAGCCAATGATTTATTTGATTCTGGATCATCGCATTCATTTATATTTTCCCATTTTTTCAAGAAAAGTAGACATGTCCAATTTGATTTAATAAAGGAGTTGTCAGTCAAAACTCCTAGGGGATGTATCATTGCAACAAAGATGTGTTGATCAGTCCCCCTCATGACACATAAATGTGATTTATTTTCTAACCTTATCATCATACTAATGATTGACTTTGATATAACTATTGGTATGAATTGGATATAAAATTATGATTTGAAGATCTATTGTAAGAAGAAGTAAGTAAAAAATTTTGAGAATGGTGTAGAATCCCTTATCTTTAGACAAGAAACTTTTCCATCTGATTCTTATCTAGATCCACCCCCAGTAGATCTACAGAATTCAATTCTTAGAGAGGAAGATAATATAATATTTATGGGTGAGGAAAGAAATATTAAAATTTAATACATACCTATTGTGCAAGAATAAATTGAATGCAGGCCCCAAACACACTATAGAAAAAGAGCAGCCCCAAAAGAGGATTCAGAGCAGGTGCACTCACCAGAGCAGGGCCAAATGGATTTTTAGAATGAGAGGGTATGGTTATGCCATCAGTACTAGCCTGTGATTGTACGAGAAGCCTATCCAGACGGTCAATCAAATGTGTAGATCTACTATCAGGATGCATATGCTGGTGAGGATAAATTCCTTGTAGATAGTCTGGTTGAATTCCCTAAGACCTCTGGGTCATGTAATCTCCTAAGCCTACGGGCCATGTAATCTCTGATCCTACGGGCATTGTAATGGTTCCCCATTATCTCTTGAAAGGAGGGTCATCAAAAATCAATAAAAAATGAAGGCCTTCGGGCCATTCGGGCAATGTTATTACAATAAATATCATGTATCCCCCACCACACATTGACGATTTATTTTATCAACTTCATAGAGCCTAATATTTTTCAAATATTGACCATCGATCTAGATATCATCAGCTATGTGTGAGGAAGGAAGATATTCCAAAGACAACATTTTGAACCAGTTATGGGAATTATGAGTTTACAGTAATGCCTTTTGGTCTGACTAATGAACCATCTTTTTTCATGGATCTAATGAATAGATATTTCAATGAATATATTGATGATTTTTTTGGTATTTACTGATGATATCCTGGTACACTCCAAATTTTATGAAGACCATGACAATCACTTGTGGATTACTCTAAAAACTCTTAGAAGAAATTAATTATATGGGAAGTTTTTCAAGTTTGAATTTTGGATTCAATGAGTTTCACTTCTTGTCCATATTGCCTCTAAGGATGTAATCTTAGTTGATCTTGTAAAGAAAATGGAAATCCAAGAATGGAACATGCCAACGAACATAACCGAGGTACGTACTTTTATTGGCTCAATAGGTTACTATCATCATTTTGTTCAGAATTTCACCTGACTGGCTAAACCACTAACCAAGACCACGCATAAAGGGGTTAAGTTTTTATGGACAAAATAATGTACATAATTCTTTGAATAATTGAAAAGAAGATTGTTCGATGCTCCAATTTCGACACTTCCTTCTAGAAATGATGGATTTGTGATATATAGTGATGCATCAAAGAATGGACTAGGTTGAATCCTTATAAAAAATGATAAAGTTATTGCTTATTCAATATGGCAGTTGAAGACTCTTGAGATAAAATACCTAACTCATGATCTTGAGTTAGTATCCATAATCTTTTCTCTAAAAATATGGATACATTATCTCTATGGTGAAAGATTTGAGATATATAAGGATCAAAAGAGTTTGAAATACATTTTTACATATAAAGAACACAACATGAGTTAAAGGAGATGGCTCGAGTTACTCAAATATTATGATTTTTTAATACACTACCACCCAGGAAAGGCAAATAAGGTAGCAGATGCATTAAACTGGAAAGATCATGGACTTCTGTCACACACGGTTTTTTTTCTTTTCTGTCATTGTATTGATCCGGCCCATTAGAAATACCAATCCTTTTCATGGGTATTTTATGAGATAAATATTGAGTTTTGAAGTTTCATATATGTATAACCACCCTAATTTGGGATCCCCATTGTTTGTTTAGTAGTTTTTGAAGAAAGGGTGGTTACTTCATGATTTGGGCCAACCGTGAGCCCATTCCCAATTTTAAAAACTGAATTTGATTCTTTTATAACTCTTTTGTTTTTAATCCTTTTTCACCCATTCAACTTCCCACTTGTCCTATACTGATATATTAAAATTTATTTATCCTTTTGGACCCATTATAAATTCATAAGTCGGGTGAATTTGGGTCACTTATTTAGGTATTGGGCCAGCCCATGGGCCCATTTCCTGTTTTAAAAAAAATAATTTGTTTCATTTATATCATTTTCATTTTTTAATATTTTTCGTTGATTCCACCTCCCACCCGAATCCAATATCCCTATCCTCACCCCCAATATCGTTTTTGCCTCTTTGGAGCTCATATGGGTCGCGTAGGAGGGAGAAACTTCTCAGGATACCTCAAATCGTCCAGATTTGACAAGGTAAATTGTATCATTCATAAATTAATCAATTCGTACTCTTTTGACCACCAATTTTATTTCCAGGGTTATTCCAGATCTTAGGAGTGTCTCCATGAATTTCCAAGCCATTACCTTCCCTATAGGGGTGCAGATCTAATGGAAGACGAAGAGTTTTCTAGGGTGAAAGGTGAGATTCCTTCTCCTTTCTCCTTCCTCTTCCCCCTCCTTTCATTATTTCTTTGATTTATATTGTACCCTAGTCTTGATCGACCTAGGGTTTTGTTATACAATGTGTTTTTATGGGTTTTATGTTTGTTTAGGTCTGGTATTTATAGTTTTAGGGTTTATAAACCCGCGACGGGTGATTTCTCGTGTGCGTTTCAATTACGCCAAAGATTTGAGGTATGATACCCCTTGCACATGACTTTATTATTTAAGTTTCATCATTTTATTATATTTAACACCAGATATATATGTTTATTATTGTTTTTCATCCTTTGGATAATTTTATTGGTGTTCAAAGTGGTTGTTTAATCATTGGTTTGTGAACGGTAGTGTTGTTTTGTCATGAAAGTTCTCAACAAGTGTTTGTTTAAATGTTCTGTTATCTTTTGCAAATATTTTGTGAGGTTTATAATCTGGTCTATGGTATTTTTAACATGTTACAGTATCTTGAATGAAAATATGGCTTTCAATTGGTGTTTTATTCCTTTTCATGTACTTAAAATAAATTGTTTTGTTTAAAAAGGGCATGTCATGTGTTCGGTAAATTGTCCGGTTGGCTTTTATGTGTGATGTGTGATTTAAAAGTTATTTGTTTGGATTTATAAAGGAATTTTAATAATGATAAATGGTATTTTTTGGTACTTATATGGATTTCCTATTTTTATTTGTTTTTACAATCAAGTGGGTTTTGATTTACAACATATTTTGGCCCGAGTTGTCCAAAAATGGACTGTTTCACATCTTTATGAAAAGGGTTGTGTTTTGAATATGTAACATGAGTATTATAAGAGATTTATAAATGTGGTTTTATGCTGTAAATTGTGTTTATACATATCCTTAATAGAATAAAAATTCATACCTTCGTCGAAGGATAGTTTTGAGAAAATAATTAAAGGCCCGTTTGGCATTTCCTAGAAATGAAGGAGTGTTTTACTTGTATATAACAATTTGTGCAAATGGGATTGTTTTATGGTCCATTAAATGATTTTATTAAATGTTTATTGGGCTGAAAAATATGATTTGGTTTGGTTATGATGTGTGTTTATAATTTAAAGAGTGTTTTTGAAAGAGTTTTATGTGCAAAGCCTCAATACACTTCATGAAATTGTTTTACCAAAATATTTAGCGGTTTGTTGATTAGTGTAAGAAATGTGAAGAATGATTATGGGCTGTTTGTGTTTTTATTGTTTTGGAATGGAATGTGGATGTGAAATGTGTATTTGATAATATGTGTAACTTGATTGAGCACTAAAGGGAATCTCGGGTATCTAGGTGGGCGGACGTGTACTAGTATGCTAGTGATTCTGTGGGGGTTGGCCCCTGTTTCACGTAGCAAGTTTGACGATGACAACACTAACTAAACTATGATGATGATGATGATTGGGGACCACTAGGTTATGCGTATGTTCCCTACTAGTGGCTCGTGCACGAGAAAAGATATTTATTATGGTTACTTTCACCGAGATACGAGGTACCTGGGGCTCACAACTAACTAGTGCCTAGGGGTATTCCTGTGACTAGTGCTCATTGGCTATTTTGTACTCACCGTCGGCATATGGTGTGTTTGGTTGGTAAATTCAGTAGTATGTGTTATTTATTTGAATGTTAAAATTCTTTAAAGCAGCCCTCTTGAAAACTATTTTCATTTTGAAGTTTCACCTCTTTGAAAATAATTGTTACTTGCATTTTTGTTTATTAAACATGCATGTTTTTGTCTGATAATTATTATAGCATGGAACCTCATTTGAAAACCATACTTTCAAATCTTGAATTTAAAACTATAAATTGATGTTTCTTTTATTTTAAAGTAATGTGCATTGGGAATAGAATACCGGGCTAACCTACTGAGTTTTAATACTCACGCCAATAGTCTTCTTCTTTTTTTAGCCCTTGTGCAGGTTTCATCTTTAGTTCGATCACCTTGGGCGACTTTTGATCATTGTGTTGGAGAGTGACCAGAAGTGTCACATGGAGTTAGTTGGTCATTGGGATTGTTCATTTGAGTTTTTTTTGTTCTACCTTTATTTTCTTGTATAAAAAATATTTTGTTTAATTTTTATATAAATTCATTTTGGGCTGTCCGTTTATTTCCGCTGTTTGTTTGATTGTCTATATATGGGCGAAATCGTTCCCTTGTGTACTCTATTGATGCCCTTGGTGCTTGTCACCATCCCGGGAGGATCGGGAACGCCTCTCGGGACTTGTCGTGGGCTGGCCTAGGTGACCGGTTCAGGGTCGACTCAGGCTGGTTTGTGACAACTTCTAACCCAAATAAGGATTGAGATAGATCCTATATTCATAGATATAGTAAATATGGATATGGGAATTGTTAAAGAAGGGGAAACATATTTCCCCTTTCAAATAATTTCTTAACCATTTTACTAGAGAGGATAAAAATCTATCAATTTGATGATGAGAATCTATAAAAGAAAATTAAAGTTGTTAAAGATGGAAGGTTGGCACACTTTATCTATGAGGATAGAGTTCTAAAATCTGTGAAGATTTTATGAATTACATCTATACCTGAGCTAAAAAGGGAACTAATAGATAATTCTCATAGCTTAAATTTCACTCTATACACCCTGGAATCACCAATATGTATAGAGATCTGAAGGAACATTTTTTGTGGGATAACATGAAGTGAGAAATTGATGACTATATGTCAAGGTTTTTAGTTTTTCAAAAAGTAAAGGATGAGAAAAAACATCCTATAGTGTTCATGAAACCTCTACCAATTCCTATGTGGAATTGGGATGAAATTATGATGGATTTTATCATAGGACTACTGAGGACACCTAGAAGGAATGATGTAATATGGGTAATTGTTGAACGTCTCACGAAATCAACACATTTCTTTGCTATAAGAGAGGATTTACCACTTGAGAACCTAGAAAGACATTATATTAATTAAGTTGTAAGACTTCATGGTGCACCTCTATCGATTATGTCCAATCGAGATCCCTGATTTACATCAAAATTTTGGAAAAGTCTCTAGAAGTCTTTAGATACTGAGTTTCATATGAGTATTTCTTATCACCCCCAAACTGAAGGACCAAAACTAGAAATTTTACCTACTGCCACAGTTTGGAAATGTGGTTGTAGACCCTATAACTATGGCAATATCCTATTGCCATGGTTTTCATTAATCGTGGAAGCTATTGTCGTGGTAGTAGGGGCATCGTACCACCACAGTTTTAACTGTGGTTGTATGCACCTAATGCCATAGTTTTTGTAACACCCTGAGATTTTATGAGATAGATTATTTTTAATTTCTTTCATATCTTGTATTTTATGCTACACCAAGATTATCATGTGCTATACACAACACCATATTAGCTTGCAGTATAAACAACACTATTCTTGACTTGTGTTTCACACAATTTCAAGTTCTTTTGATATAATTTAACACTGAGTATAGATTTTGTTCACTGTAAAAAATGAACTAAGTTTGGATTATGTTATACGCAACACCAAAGGAATATTTCACTAAATTAAAAACTGAGTTTTCTTGCGTTACATCCAAGAGAAACCTTCATCGATAGATTGCGTTGTACGCGATACCGAGTTTCACTAAAAATGATATATTATTAAAATATTATTATTTAATGGGATATAAACCATCCATTATGAATAGTATTTACCAAATTTTAAATTTTATATAAAATTATCATTCATATTATACATTTTCTATAACATTATATGAGAACAAAATCAAATTTTCGGATAAAAGAAGTATTTTTCAAAAAATGTAGTTTACCTCCTTTTGATGGCGCACCCATTTTAAATATAGTTTTGACAATTTTATAAGTTAAACTTGAAAAAATAAACATCTTCTTTGGAAGAGGGACATAAAAATTTACCTTTGTTGAATTTTTTATATTTTTATTAAAAAATTAAAATTTTAATGAATGGTGAAAAATACTGCATTTTAATTCAAAACTGCATTTTTATCTATATTATTTATATAGTTAGATTAAATTTTTAGTTGGTTTTAAAGTTTAATTGGATTATATTTTTATAATTTAATTTATTTTTTGTAATTGTAAGTAATTTAACTTTTAAATTGAACATAAAAACATGTCAATATTTTGATAGTTATTACTTCATAAAAACCCGCTTTATGGTTTTGACAATGGGAAATAATTTTAAATTAATTACTGAAACTTCTGTGTTTTGAATTTTCAAAAATGGATTACATATTTTTAATCATAAGGTTCAAATTTTGTAAAAAGGTAGCTTTTATTTTTTGACATTATGAATAGTAACTTTCAGTAAATATTTTATTTACCATAGTTAAATGGTAAATCTTGTAAATAAGGGTAAAAAATAAAATTATAATAATATTAAACTACCCTAACATATGTAATAATCCTATTGTATGATATATTTACAACCATGGGAATTCTTGGGTATATTTGGGGACCTCATGGATTCACATGGATGTGAAAATTACATTTTATAAGAATTCATTTAAAGTAAGGATAATTATAACATAAACATATATATTTTACTAAATATATTTAAATATAGGGTTATATAACTGATATCTATGTCTACAAATAGTCATTATAAATACAAAAATATTTATTACATCATGGTATTTTATTTAGAATTTTTAGATATTATATAAATATATTTATTTTTGACACAATTATGATGTAGTGATTACCTCATTAATGAAAGATTCAAATAAATGAATTTATAGAAATTTAAATAAATTTAATTCGAACATTTTTATGCCATACATGAATTTTTTGGATGACATTTACATATTAGGGATGAGTTAATTCCCTTGGTTCAAAGTAATAAGGTTTTTATTAATTTTTAAAAAAGTCATGTATGAATAGTATCCAAAATTGACATAATTCATAACTTAAAACATAAAATAGTTTATTAAATGATATTAAATTTCTAAAAATATAATATTCATAAAAATGGTTAATATAAGTCAAAATATTTCATAAATAACTATTTTTTGGTCTTTTGATAGGATATTTAAATTACATTAATCCACAATGTGTAAATAACATGATATCACGGTAAGATTAAAAAGAGTAAAATAAGGGTTAAACCAAAAATATAAGGATAAAAAAAATATTCAAAAATAATATAAAAAATATTATATTATTGATATTTAAACTAAAATCATCTTTTATTCTAATTAAATAATTTTTGGACCATTTTAAATCAAAATTGAATTTACAATAAATTGATATTTTGAGAGTTTCCAAAAGTGCCCCTCTCCTCTCTTATAAAAGGGAACCTCCTACCTCTCCCTTTCACTCTATTTTGAGCCTTCAATCTCGTCCAACCCCTACCCATTTCTCTTCTAAACTTCCCTTGTTAAATTATAGAGGTTATTTTCTTCTCAAAATACCAACTCCAGTGTCCTAAGAAGAAATTTAAAGGAGACACGTTGAGGAAGAGGTAATCTCTTCTACCGATTATTTCAAATTTATTTCTTCTTATACTTCCTCTTATTTAGTTGTTTCATTATAAATTAACATAATCAGTATCAATAATATACTAATATATTATTATAAATATTAATCAACCCTATTTCACCTTCTATCCATCCTGTGAAAAAGGAAATCACCGCGCGTGCGTACATACAGCTTACCATCTCCATGATGTGGGGTAATCTGTTTTTCACCACCATCTTACTTGGATAGGTATAATGGTGGAAATAATAACTATATATGATTATTATATATTTATACTAATTATGAGATATTATAAACTATACACTTCAATACCATTCAAAACTTATGGGAATGATATCGTCGCTCGTGCGTACGTACGGCTTACCGTCTCCACGGCGTGATGAGATTCATTATCCACATTAACCATTCAAGAATGATTATAAAGTATATATAATAAATAATCATGAAATATATGACATAATAATGCTATTGTATTTATGTATATATATATAGATATATATTTCATTTACTTACTTCCATTCAATTCAATAAGGAATCGAAAACAACATTCATGCATACGTACGGCCTACCGTCTCCATAAATGGGGTATTCCATTTCATTTATCTATCTATTTTATATTTATTTATTTATATATATATATATTGAATACATATGATATATTGAATATATATGATACATAAATCATGTTTTACATTCTGGAATTAAGTATATCATGATCTAAGTAATAATATCAAGAATAACAAGTCCAAACACGTACAATAAATAAAACAATTATTACCCAAAATATTGCTTTAACATGGAATTGACAAATGAATGGGTAATGTAAAGTCATAAGTGAATCATATATGATGCCATAAATATTATTATGGTTCTTTTACAAGTTATTAATATTTTTAAACCCACTATACAAAAGTTTTTGAAACATATAGAAGAAATTTGACCTAAGGTAAGGTGTAATTTTGTAATCTCATTTTTATCTGAGATTACTTATACATATGTATTTATTGGAGTTATATTTATCATCCATGTCCATGTTTTCTAAAAAAATTAATTGAATGTTTATTATTCTTACATGTATGTTTAAAGTCATTTTTACACATTTTTTACTTTTATTACATGGTATCGATGTAATCTTTCTTTTGTTTACCATACGAGGTACTTTTTGACTTTTCCAAAAAAGTATGAGGATAATGTTTTTTTAACTTATACAATATGAACGGATTTTACATATTTATAACGTCTTATTTCCATAAATATTACTCTAAACAATTTCAAGTTTATTTTCAAATAAATTCTTTTCTTTTAAATTTTCATGTCATTTTGAGAAAAGGAAAAAAATTGAAGAAGGAAGAATATTTTCCTCAAGAATTCAGTTCATGTTTTTTATCAAAGTTATTTTCCATCTATGATGACATAGAGTTTTTTCTCTACCCATATTATTACTTTAATTTGATTGTGTTTATGATGGAATTAATTTTATGATGTCCATTTATCTTATATGGATTATGTTATGATGAAATGATGTTTAATAATCTCATTTTATTTCATGGGTTATGCTATGATGAATGATGTATGTTTTTGTGGAATATGTAAGAATGATTTCATTATGAGATGGGTGGGACTTATATGACCCTCCAATACATTGGGTAAAGATTTATATCTCATGATATGGACATGGATGGAATGGAAAGTAAATCTGGTTCAGTAATACATGGCTGGAACGACAAGTAAACTCGGTTCAGTAATGGACTCAGTCCACTATGATGGTCTTAGAAGCAATGTCTTGGCTATTGTGGAAATAATATTATGTGCTTAATGGTTTTCCCCAATTTCACATTTTATTCCCATGCTATTTTATCATGATTAATATTCCTTTATGATATTTTCCTTAAATACTACCAAAATTTATTTCATGACTCTATATTTTGATGTTTAAACTTTATATTCATATTTTTACATTCAAATATATATATGGTTTGTTTTATTTTCTCCATGTTTACCCTTACTGAGAATTGGAGCTCACCCTTTTTATGTTGTCTTTTCCCCAGGATATAAAGAAAGGTTTTAGGTAGGAAAAAAAAGAGAAGATCTTTATGGGAGACATTGAAGATCTTTCACCAAGTTAGAAGATTGTGTTCCATGTTTCCAAAGACACTAAATTAATATGGTCTTTGGGTGTATCTTTGTGTCATGTATTAAGTATTACACAAAAGAAATGTAATTTCCATGTATGTCAAACATGGGTCTCTATAGTTTTAACTTTGGTCATAGGCTCCTAGTGTCGCAGTTTAACCGTGGCCATAGGCCCCAAAAGCCACTGTTTTAACCATGGATGTAGGCGCCTAGTTCCATGGTTTTAACCATGGATATAGGCCCCTATTTCCACGGTTTAACTGTGGTCTTAGATCCCTAATTCCATTGTTTTAACCATAGTTGTAGGAATCTATTACCACAGTTTTAACCATGTCTTTACGAACCTACGGCCACGGTAAAACTGTAGAAATAGGTGCCTAGAACAATGGTTAAAATTTTAAATTTATACTCCCTATAGACATGGTTAAAACTATGGTCGTAGGATCCTTTCATCAAAAAAATAGTAGAAATATACACAAACCTATAGTATACAAATACATCTTACACATACACCTGCAAAAAATTCCAAAAACCATTGCAGTATCTCATTTCTACACAAATAAGAAAAACTAATACATATAAAATATAAATTTTATAAACAATGAAAACAAAATGATAGATACAAAAACTGTCAAAAATGTCACTCCAAAATGTCATCTGAATCCTCATCATCATCAGCACTGATATCAATAGCATCAATATGTGTACCACCAATAGCAGTATCATCATCTCCATCAGCAGCATCTTCAACCTCTCCACCATCAGTAGCATCTTCAGCCTCTCCACCATCAGCAGCATATCCACTAGTATTTGTAGCTACACAATCATCGTTATCCTCATACATTGAGACCAAACTCGATAAATATTCATCCACAATTTCTGCACTCTCTGGAGGAATTGAAGAGAATATATATGATATCAACTTGAACAATTGTTCATTTTCTTTTTTTTTTTGTATCTTTTGAGACTCTAGTATAACTTATTACTTTACTGTCTCAATGGAAGCATGTAATTGTTCTTCAGTAATGATTCCTATAATATTTCTAGAATATTCAATACCTAATGACCAATATTTAGATGGAACAATTTTCTTTCTAGGATTACAATGAACTCTCCCACTGTGCTCGTTGCCAAGAACCTGATGTAAATAATCATTTGGTCCAAATGTGTCTGGTTTCTTTTCCATTAGATCTTTAAGAGAATCCTATTAAAGGGCATTACCATTTTAGTATGTAATAAAAAAATATAAAATATGAATATATTATAGAAAGTGTAAATGTATTCAAGAAATAGTTAATGTATTTTTGAAAGAGTTAATGTATTCAAGACTCGATAAACACGATTTTCTAGTATCATCCTCCTTCCAAGATGTTTACTCTTCATGTATAATTTTCATTTAATATTGATGATATTATTTGACTATTTTATGACTCTCCATAGGTTAAAACTAACCTGAGAGTAGGTAGGTTAGGATAGATTTAATCCTTAATTTTTAAAACTCTTATTATAGGGCATACATTTAGGGTAGAGCGGTGTGTGACTATGTATTCAATAGTTGTTACACCAACATCGACTACTCTATTTCACTCATTCAAGGAATCATTCATTTTTCCTTATAGACACAAAGGTAGTGAAAGTATGATCTAGAAAGTAATAAGAATTTTTTATATTGATTCAATGTCTTTATTCAAACTGTAGAGTAAAATGAAATAAGAAAAACATTATTACATAAGTTACTAGAAATATTCACGGGATGTTACCGGTCTTCTTTTAGAACTCCAACCATTTTTGAATACTATGATAGATTTAATTGAAGAAGACAAAATCAATACCCTTATTTCATTAAATAACATCCAGAAAGTAAAGATGGAATGACAGTATTCATTGTACACCTAATATAATAATACATGACCTTATCTACTATAATTGTATGATACATGAATTGATGAGTGAGACTATGAGGAAAACAAACACAAATTACATTTCTAAAGTCATATATATACTATATTTTGTCAATTAAGGCTTGGTGGAAAAGCAGCAACAATATAATAATGTTTTCAAAATATAATCAAATCATTCATATCATTTTCCATTGAATCAGTTTGAATATAGGACACTATATGAGCCAAATTATGGATGGCCACAACCCCACCATAGATGGAACATTTTTTGTTTTTAAAGGAAAGTACATTGTGGGTTGTCCAAAAATTTTCCTCAACAGTGGCATCCACTATGAGCACGATGAAAACCTACTGGATTAGAACCAGTTCAAAAATATATTTTATTAGGTCTATCACATTATAGTCAAGGTGCAACTTGATTTGGAACAAGGTCTAGAAATAATCCCAAATCCCGGCCGCATACCTTCACTGCACAAAGAGTTGCAATTTGGTTTTTTCATCTTATAGGTAGTGGTTGTAGCCTGAGACAATCTATATACTGGACCTCTTAAGTTGACCATGTAGTGGTAGCCTATATTTTCATATCATCCATAATAGAAGATTCTTTGATTGGGGGATAAAATATCTCTTGAATTTAGTGATCCAGGATGGAGTAATGTTGTTTTGCAATTTCTTGTGCCAATAAAAGTCCCTAACAGTGATATTTCCAACCAAATTTGGATTCTAGATGAGAGTATCAACATTAATGAAAGAGTATCTCTTAATTTTCATAATGAGATAAACTCTTCAATCCTCTGATAAAATTCATCAATGGACATGTGATTTTAATCATGTGAGGGTGAGACCATCTAATTCGGTGGTATTTCCATCCATTTAGGGATCCAACAATTCATGTTGGAGATATTTGAAATAGCCCATTTTGAGCTGGACATTAAATCATTAAAGGAGGATATGATGGTAGGCCAAATTGAAAATGGTAGATAGACTAAGAAACCATTGCATTTATTTTGAGTGAATCTATCACTCAATAAGTAAATTCCTCCATCATATGAGGTGATTAAATTCCAGATGAATTTTGAAAGGAGCGCCTCGTTAAATTTTCTAAGATTCTTAATACCCAATCCAACCATGTCAACCAGTTTGATGCAGTCTTTCAAAGCTTTAGAGACCAACTTCTTCTCATTAATTCATCCAGTCCAAAAAAAAGTTTCTAATTTTGTCTTGTTAGGTTTTGATAATACAATTATACCATTTATAAATGGAGAAGTCATGAACAAACATCGAAGAGTTAATAGAATTTACTAGGTAGACCCTTCCAAATTGGGATGTTAATTTCCCTTTCCTACTAGCCAATTGATTAGTGATATTAGCTAGGATTCTCTCTAAGTGGAAGCTTTTGGCCTTCCCCCAGAAAAGAGAGAAACCAAGGTAAATTAAGGGTAAGTATCCTCTTTTCACACCAAGAGACTAGTTGGATATAGTGTATTTGAGGGATGAGGGGATATTCCAAGATATTTTTCCTCCCATATTTTACTAGTTCTTTTAAATTATTCCCGAGGATTCATCTATATTTCCACAAGAGGAAGAGAATGAGTTTATAATAAAGATTATTCTAGGTATAGAGACTATATCACCTATGTTATATATAATGGATACTACTAAGATTCATGTGCTAAAGGATTAACTTGAGGATTTATAAGTGAAGGGTTTATTCAAACAAGAATCCCCATTGTGGTTCTCTTATATAGTTTCCTAATAAGGAATACTGATTACTATAGTTATGTTTATATTCATATAGTTTTAACCTGGTGATGGTTAAGAATAAGTATCCCCTTCACTGTATCGATCACATGTTTGGTAGGATCAAAGTTTTTCTCTAAGATTGATCTAAGGTCTTGATATCATAAATTTATAGTGAGTCCTTTTATATTATTTATACTACTTTTAAGAGTTGGTATAACTTATATTAGTATCTTGGGATGTTGGGATGTTGTTTTGGTTTACTGATATATTAGTAGTGATTATGGACCTATTTTAGAGTCTAAATGTTCTTTAAACCTCCATAGAAAAAAATGATTATATGATCAGTATAAAAGAAATGAGAAGGTTCCTTAAACACAATTCTAGATTGAATGGATGTCAGATTTCCTTTTTAAACCTTATCAAAAATTTATCTTATTAAATTATCATTAGGAATAATAAAGAGAGTGGAAGATAATGTATTGTCCGGTATAATACCATAATAACAAGTGATATAATTGATTCAAGCATTCTCATTCCCTATGAGTAAAACACAACTCATATAATTTTTAGTGAATGAAACTGCATACTAAAAGCTAAAAATTTTAAAACATTCTTACAATTTTTTCATGTGTTTCCTAATTCACAGTAGTTCCATCTTTCTTTTTCCTGTTAAAACAAAACAATAATGATTGGGGAATACATCCTTCAATATTTAATTCTTGTTTCTACATGAAAATTTTACATAAATCAATGAAAAAATAAATGTATATTCAATGTTAAATCATATATTACATGTGATAGTTTATGATCTAGCAGTGCAGTCCACCCCAGAGTATGATTATATTTCATGATGCCCTTATTTCTTATGTTTCTTTCAGATTAATCCTATTAGTAAAAAAAATTATCCTTTCAACAAGTCTAAAGGGATAAAAAATCATCATTTCAACTTAACAATTCAACAAGTTCAAGACATAACTAAAATAACCAAGTCTGAAAAATAAAACTGAACACAATCACATCTAATAAAATCATCCACTACAGAAAAACTAAGATTAATGAAGAAAAGAAATTTATTAGAAACATTAAGACTATAAATTACCTTGAAAGGGGAACAGCTCCAATATGCAATTAATTTTTTTGTATTGTGAAATTGGGCATTCATTGAATATCGGTTCATTTTCAAGATGAGTACCTATTATTTTTTTCTATCGAAAATGTAGGTCATGCTTGTAGGTCTGCCACATCTCCCCTAGTTACATTAACCTAAATCGCTTAGCATGAATACCATCTAGGAATTTATAGTGAAGCTTAATATTCAAACAAATTTATTAATAATAATTTATAAATAAATTGCAAAGTAAATTTAAAAAATATATTACCCAAGTTTCTGCCCAAGCCTTGTAATTTATTTCTTGTCAATTTTGTCTCCACTCGATTGCATGAACTAGAAAAATATTGTTATACCTTCTGAGTGTCCCTATGAAACTCCACAATTCTTTACCATTTTCTTAAATAATTTTTATTTCCTCATTATATTGAACCATAATTTGCGTGTGTCTATTCCACACTTTATTCATTTTTGTACAACCACGTATTTTAGTATAATAAGATCATTAAAAAAGAAACAAATATTTTATACACATATATAACTGAAATTTAATAAAAATTTATTGATTTCATTACTTTTTAATCATTTATCAGTAGCACTATTTTTTGTCACTCGATCCTACACACTATGCTGGGGGCAGAAACTGGAGAAGTGTCCTCCATAGTAGATTGTGGATACTGAGGTTGGGTAGGAGGGTACAGGTATATAGGGGGCATAACCAATTGAGATATACCCTCCATAGTAGATTGTGGATGCTAAGGTTGGGTAGGAGGGTACGGGTATACAAGGGGCATAACCAATGGAGGTGTACCTTGTAGAGATGAAGGTGGATAAGGGTAAAAAGGTTGAGGGATAGAAGGAGATGGACTTCCCTGAATGGTAAGGGAAGGAAATGGATAAAAATTATGGCCTCCCATGTATGGATAAGTCATATAAATGGGGAGAATTATGGGAAGAAAGTGTCATGATGATTGCAGAGCCATGGACTGTGAGGTGGTACATGTAGGGGGTTTCATGTAAGGATAGTCCTATACTCTAGAGTGCCTGAACTATCTTCATTGAACTCAATTTTCCTCTTCAATGATTCCTATTAATATTAAATATTATTTTTGTAAAGTTCATATATAATCAATAAATAAACAAGAGACTCAGTGGAACAATCATATTTGTCAGGCCAGCTTCTCTAAGTCTGTGATCGTTTTCCTCGATTTTCCTCTCCAAACTTCCACGTAAGACATAATAATATGTCAATGCCAAAATTGATGTGAAAATTTTAAAAATATATCAAATAATTAAATAATTATAAATATTACAAGAAAATTCATATTATTTTTCAAAACATTACATCTTCCATTAATTTTTTTTCACTATGTTTTTTACTCTCTAAATGAAAACATTACAAAAAAAGGAAGAAGCTATGTTAAAAGTTTAAAAAAACATGCACCAGGTCAGAATAATATAATCTAAATACTTTGAAACATGTAATTCTGGGCATTATCTATTATAATTTATGGTTCAAAATCCATTCTCGAAATTGAATCATCTATATCATCCAATGATACATTTGAGTGAATACCGACCGGTTTATCCAAAACATCACCATCATCCAATCCTTCATCAAAAATATGTTTGGCAATAACATCAACAATAACACCAAATTGCAGTTTTAAAGGATCATTTACATAAAATACTTGTCTAGCTTATGATACAAGAATATAAGGCTCATATGTTCGCAGCTGACGTTTCATATCAATCCCTCTAAAACCACAACTATTTATATACAAGACTTGTCGTGTCATTGAATCAAACCACTTATATTTAATCATAGAAATACAACCATGTGTATAGTAATCTAATAAAAATATTCTCTTAACAACCCCATAATACGACATATTTTCTGATCGAGGCTTTCTATCTAATGTACTATCTTAACAATCTGTTTTAGAACTTATCGTGACACTGTCAAACTGTGTTTCCATCTTTGTTTCACAACTCTTTATAATGAATTTAAAACCCTTGAAAACCATTTCTTTACAATCACTAACCACATTGTTTAGACCAAAGGATAATTCCCTTATTTCAGCAGATACATCATCCATCAATAAACTTTGGACCTAAAATATATTGACAGTGAATATTGAACAACTACCAACAATTTGTTAATGTAAAAAGAAATTTGTTACCTTTGACTTCAACGACTTCAACCCAAGAAGGAAATTATTTGTGTGTGTAGTTTCTCCCACCTCTTAATAGATAAAGAACAATGTTCCCTTCTTATAATTTCACTATGTTCTCTACAAATATGAAAAAATTTAATGATATTAGGAACTATAAAAAAAATACATACAAAAAATATATATATATTTATAATTTTTACTTACTTGATGTAATTTTTCAACCACATCATAGTTAAATAATACCATATGATGAGTCATTCCCCAATCATCCCTATTCAATGTACACAACTTGTATGATCCAGATATCCCCCCCCCTTATTTGGGGAAGTGATGGAAATGTTGGCTCAATGGGATCATAATGCTCATCTTCATTTCTCATGGGCCTATTAGATCTCGTGGTGACATTTGTCAAATACATTGAACAAAAATCCATGAATTCTCATACTAAATAACCTTTCATAATAGACTCATTCAATATGACTCTTATTTCTCATATAATATTTCAATGTAAACATCATTATTTCCTATTGGATGCATCTAGAAACTAGAAATAGGACCACCAAAAAGAACTTCTGTTGGAAGATACATGGTCAGATGTAACATACATGTGAAAACCAATGGGGGGAAATTTTCCTCCAAGTCACAAA